>JAUMJK010000386.1:0-627349 GCA_033558105.1 Coccyzus lansbergi | reverse complement strand
GGAGGGCGGGCGTGGAGCCAGCATGGCGCCCCCTGCTGGTCGGCACGGGCAGCGCGGCGCCTCCGGGAAGGGGTTTCCGGTACAGAAAAGGGTTTTGGTTTAGGCTAAAGTAGAGTTAAGTCCATCTAAGTAAATGTCCCCTCCGGGGAACCTGATGGAGTGCGAGGTGTCCCTGCCCATCGCAGGGCGGTTGGAGCTGGGTGGGCTTTAAGGTCCTTTCCAACCCAAACTATTCTATGACTGTTGCAAAGTTCATAGAATCACAGATTCCCACTAGATCAGGCTGCTCAAAGCCCCATCCAGCCTGGCCTTGAACATCTCCAAGGATGGATCAGCCACAGCTTCCCTGGACAACTTGTGATAGTGGCTTCCCTACCCTCATCATGAAGAAATTCTTCCTTTCTGCCCCTTTCCAGTTTATACCATTCCCCCTCATCAGGCTCTGGAACAAGTCCAGAGAAGAGCCACGAGGCTGGTGAAGGGGCTGGAGAACAGGCCCTATGAGGAGTGGCTGAGAGAGCTGGGGTTGTTTAGCCTGGAGAAGAGGAGGCTGAGAGGAGACCTCATTACTCTCTACAACTACCTGAAAGGAGGTTGTAGAGAGGAAGGAGCTGGCCTCTTCTTCCCAGTGACAGGGGACAGGACAAGAGGGAATGGCCTCAAGCTCCGCCAGGGGAGATTTAGGCTGGCGATTAGGAGGAAGTTTTTCACACAGAGGGTCATTGGGCATTGGAATAGGCTTCCCAGGGAGGTGGTTGATTCACCTTCCCTGGAGGTGTTTAAGGCACGGGTGGATGAGGTCCTGAGGGGCATGGTTTAGTGTTTGATAGGAATGGTTGGACTAGATGACCCAATGGGTCCCTTCCAACCTGGTTGTTCTATGGTTTTCTATGGTTTCTATCACCCCAAGCCTTTATGATCAATCCCTCTCCAGCTTTCTTGTAGTTCACAATAACATTAAAATCAGCCCTTGGAAATAAAGGGATGAATAAAGCATTACATTAAGGGGATGAATTCACTTAAGCAATAGTAAGAATAGTAAGAATCAAATCTTGGGCAGCTTGCGGTTAGAAAGAATGTGATTGTAACAGGAGTTCAGCTTGTATATTAGTTGAAACAGGGAACAAATCAAGTTTTAAAAGAATAGTCCTCTAGCAGGAATAAAGGATAGACCTGAGCTCACCAAGAGGACACAGTGAGGAAGGAGATAAAATAAAGACTGTCAGAGGCAAACAGAAGACACAGAGAAACTTTGATGTGCATTCAAGAATGGATGATAAACCGTGACAAGTCCCCAAAAAATAACGGGCTGGAGAACAGGCCTTATCAGGAGTGGCTGAGGGAGCTGGGGGTGTTTACCCTGGAGAAGAGGAGGCTGAGGGGAGACCTCATTGCTCTCTACAACTACCTGAAAGGAGGTTGTGGAGAGAGGAGGGAGCTGGCCTCTTCTCCCAAGTGAAGGAGGACAGGACAAGAGGGAATAGCCTCAAGCTCTGCAAAAGGAGGTTTAGGCTGAACATTAGGAAGAAAATTGTTCACGGAAAAGGTAATTGGTCACTGGCAGAGGCTGCCCAGGGAGGTGGTTGAGTCATCATCCCTGGAGGTGCTTAAGGGATGGGTGGACAAGGTGCTAAGGGCTGTGGTTTAGTGATTGATAGGAATGGTTGGACTGGATGATCTGATGGGTCTTTTCCAACCTGATGATGATGATTCTATGTTTCCAGGAATCTGTATGGATGTATATGTTTACCTGGCATTTCCCAGAATCTATATGGATATGTACGTTTAACCAGTATAAAAGTCATGTAATCAGTCTGAATAGTTGGACACGTTAGGTGGATTAACCCCTGGCGCCATTTACTAAAGGAATATCTGCTTAATAATCAAATTGGCACTGATGATTCAGTTTGGCTTTTTCACGGCTTTAGAAAGTGATGGAATATGCATAACATTTCTGGGAAAATTTATTCACATTTATGTAAGTGGGGAATCTGCTCTGTCCCAGCCTTTGCCTCACTGCACACGATTGATGGAGACCACTCCTTTGTGTTACCCAAGCCTGATAAAGGATGCTTGCTTTCTAAAACTCTGAAATTAGTCTCAAAATGTTTATTTGCCAGCAATTTTGGTACCAGGGTGCCCTCCTACCCTTGGGCTGCGCTGTGCCCTTCCCTCCTCCTGGCTGCAGCCTGCTGGGTGAACGGGCTCCAGAACCTCACACCTTCCTGTGACTGTGACAACAGCTCTTTCAACAAATAAGTTGCAAAATATATAATTTTATATATATATATATATATATATATATCTATATCTGTGGTGATGCATTTTAAGGTGAAATAGTGCAGAATGTGCTGAGATCGCAGCACAAATGGCCCCAAGCCTGCACAGTGTGCCCCAAAACTGCATGCAGTGTCTGGGAGCATCCCAAGGATCAGGGGATCCTGGGATGGGAACTGTGTCCTTTAGGGGTGGCAGGGCTTGAAGCCCAGCCTGGCTTCCCAGCAGGGACAATGATGGGGGTGCAAAGGGAGGCAGGTGGAGAATCCTGGCTGGTGCAAGCCAAGGGAGCAAAATGGAGGAGCTGGAGGGGTGTGCTGTCCCGCAGGGCATCTTGGTGTTTCCACATTGCCTGGGTCACAGTAGGGCACTGGATCCCATCTCCCCAGATCTGTGGTGCCCTGCATGGTGCTCAGTTCTCCGTGGGCTGTCCTGTTGCTGGCAATGTGACCAGGGAGCTCCTTCCTCCTGCAGGCAGCGACTGCTCCTCTTCTGTGCTTCCAAGGGCACAGTCCACAGCAGCTGTTGTGTCTGCCTCACTGTCTGGAAGCCTTGGGGATGGTGGAATGTCTCGGCTGTGGCGGTGTGCTGGCTGTGGAGGGAGCGGCGGTGGGGCAGAGGGGGCTCGGATGGATGCCCCAACCATCCGCCGTGGCCGGGCTTTGGGGCTGGCTGCGTGCTCAAGGGCTGCTGGGGCAGGAGCCATGCTCCGCGGCTGGGCCACAGGCGGCGACATCATAGGAGGTGCTGGAGCTGGGCGCTTGCCTGGAAATAAAGCTCGGGTTGGCTGGGGTGCCCTTCACTGGGGTCTCTCCCTGGGGCAGAGGGGGCTGTGGTACACGTATAATTTGATGGGCAAACCGCTCCTTGCCCAGCTCCCATACTACAGACCCAAGCATGCACCAGCTTTTGGAGGCTTTTCCCACCCTCTTCCCTTTACAAGAGGCCATGGGCTTTGATGCCTCTTTGCTGGGAGTGTCCCCAGCACTGGAGGACCGGTCACATCCACTCCTGCAGTCCCACATTGGCTGGGGATGGAACACTCAAGAGGGAGCAGATCCTGGTCATGCTGCCCTGGCCAGAAGCTCTTCCTCTCATTTGGTGTCAGGGATGTCGCCAGCACCTTTTCACATGGGGAATGGTGGGATGAAGGCAAACCAGAGGCAACGGTGCTGAGGAGGTGTAGCCTCCCAAGCACTGTACTGCCTGGGGCACTCTAACCTTTGCGGGCAGTGTCCTCAGTCATCTGTGGTGCTGGTGGCTCCATGGCTTCTGGAGACGGCGTGGTCAGTGCTAGGGATGCTGGCTGAGATTTGGCCTCAGGGTCCCTCAGGATGCTGTGCAGAGAATGGGGTAGTGTTAGACTTTGGTGAGACATGGCGGTTCAGGTCATGAGGCCCCTCACCACAAGAAGGATGCTGAGGCTCTGGAGCGAGTCCAGAGAAGAGCAACGAAGCTGGTGAAGGGGCTGGAGAACAGGCCCTTTGAGGAGCGTCTGAGAGAGCTGGGGTTGTTTAGCCTAGAGAAGAGGAGGCTGAGAGGAGACCTCATTACTCTCTACAAGTACCTGAAAGGAGGTTGTGAAGAGGAGGGAGCTGTCCTCTTCTCCCAAGTGACAGGGGACAGGACAAGAGGGAATGGCCTCAAGCTCCACCAGGAGAGATTTAGGTTAGAGATTAGGAAGAGGTTTTTCATGGAAAGGGTCATTGGGCATTGGAATAGGCTGCCCAGGGAGGTGGTTGATTCACCTTCCCTGGAGGTGTTTAAGGCACGGGTGGATGAGGTCTTGAGGGACTTGGTTTAGTGTTTGATAGGAATGGTTGGACTCGATGACCCGATGGGTCTCTTCCAACTTGGTTGTTCTATGATTCTATGATTCTATGATTCTTTTGTCTGCCTGTGAGGCTACAGCCCATGGCATGGGGTAGGATGAAAAGAAGACATGAAGACCTCCTGATGGACTTACACTTCTCTGTCTGGGTCAGCAGGCATGCTGGCTGGAGAGGGCTCTGGGGATGGCTCTTCCACCAGGATGGTCTTGCCAAGCCTGTCATTGGCAGGTGGTGTGAACATGCCTGACACATCAAAATCTACCTCTGTTGGAAAGAAAGGAGGGAAACCTGTGAGGAAGCGCTTGTCACCTTCAAATTCCAACAGTGACTAGACATTGGGGAATTAGAGCAGCCCCTATGTTCTCTCCTTCTGGGAATGGAGAAATGTCCCTTTCCCTTCCTTCTCCCTTCACCTTTGGCTGCAGCCCCCTGAGTGAGGCGCTGGCCTTACCTCCAGGAAAGAGGATGTCTGCATTCTGGATGAGTGCTTCCACCACACCCACCACCTGGATGGAAGAGGCGGAGGCCAAGTCCAGTTGTACAGGGTCTCTGAAGAGGCAGGGGTAGGGAAGGCATCAGAAAAGGCTTTTGAAGCATTAACCCTTCTGGTGTTCATTCTTGAGGGGGCAAAGCCCAAAGGGAAGACAGACCAGATAAAGGGGGTGGGAGGTGGGCCTTGTTCCCTGTCCTGAAAACCCTGGTTTGGTGTTGGAGGCTAATGATCTTGGAAGCGGTTCATGTCACAAGTGGTCTGAGTCTCAGCCTCTTCCTCTGCCTTTACAGAGTGGCTAAGAGGACACGTGCTTGGTGAGGGGAACTTGGGAACTGCAGGGACAAGGGTCAGGACTTGAGGATGGAAGGAGCACAGGTGCTTTAGACCAGCCTGAAGGCTGCAGGTTCAGATTTTTTTCTGTGGTTTTAGTGCTCAGGACACCCCAGGTGGGGCTGGAGAGCTGCTTCCCACCCCTCCAAGCCAGGTCTTACCCCGTGTTTTGCTGTGACCACAGAAGGTTGGGGCCCAGCACAATGGCGATATTGCTGGGGGTCATTTTATTCACCTCCTGGTGTTCAGCCAGCTTGGCTAAAAACTTGATGAGATACCTGAGGGGTAAAAGAAGGGCAAGAGGGCATGAAGTACAGATTTGTGGAGGGAACTGCTGCCCCTGGTGATTGCCTGGGGCCAAAGAAGCCTCATCCCTGCAAAACACCTTAGATTGTTGTAGCTCTCCTGGGGCAGGCGGCTGCAGGTGTCTTGCAGGCTCTGTATGCGGTCATCAACGTCCTTTAAGCTGTGAGAGAGAAAAGGGAGGAGTGGAGAGTTCAGGTTGCTCCCTACAGCAGAGAGGGACAAGGCGTGCAAAGGCAGAAGGCCAGTGCTGGCCACCTCGTGCGAGGGTGGAGATGTCCTGGTGCTGGCTTTATGGGGCAGCTGAGCCAGGCATCCACAAAATTGCACACCAAAGGCTCAAAGGGATTCAGTAGGATGCGAATATGGCTTGTGGGTGCACAAACCTATTTCACCATGACTATTGGGGGGGTCAGTGGCACTGGATCAGTGCCATCAGTGATAGTTCTGTCTTCACTGGCTGGTGAAATAGGGCTCATGCCACGAAGGCCAAATGGGTCTTCATAGGCTAAGCTCTTCTTGCAACCAAAGAGGCTGTGGCCTTCCTTCTTGCCCTGCTGTGTTTTTTATTGCTGTTCCATGAGATTTGGGGACATCTGGATTTCTAACGAGCATGGGACAGACTGCATGCTGCGTTCTTATCTCTCCCTGTGGCAAATGAGACCGAGCAACCCTACTCCCAAGTACTGGGAGGGGTGTGGGGAGGTCTTTTTCAGGTCCACCAGGCTTATCCTTCCCAATGACCAGACCCACCTGGCTACTTTGACCCATTCATCGTACAGGTCGAAGGTCATCAAAGGCTGGGGCAGCTCCCGCAAATAGGATTTCAGTGCGCCTGGAAGGGGAGAAGGAGTGGCAAGGGTGGTGGTGTTTGGGGGAAGGCAGGGACTGCCTGATTGTGTGCCCCGATCCCACCTTGCTGGAACCCACCGGCCACAGCGTGGGGGTCTGAGTAAAACTCCTCTAGGGCATTGGAGCCGCTGGCCAAGCTGCTCTTCAGCTTTCTCAGTACCGAGGCACCTGCTGCTAGTCGGAAGAGTCCCTGCGGGTGGGGCAAAGAGAGAAGGGATGCCAGGGGTTGTATTTTGAGGGGGAGAGTGGCGGGGAGGCCAGAAGGGCTGCCTACCTCCTCCCTCATGCCAGAGGTCAGCAGCATCATGACACAGGCTTCAATAGGCAGTGCGATCTCCCGGCCCAAGCTCTTGAGGTGTGTCTCTAGAGGCACGCCGTAGTACCCTGCCACTGGTGTGTCTGCAGTGAAAGAAGGCTCTGAAAGAGGGAGGTGAAAGTCAGGAGGGACAGCTGCTGCCAGGGCCATCTGGCATCTAGTTATGCCAACCTGTCAGTCTGATCTGGGGCTGGCTGGAAGCAGAGGTGGCATAAACAGCATCCCCAGCCCACACCAGGCTGTGGTCCCCACCTCACCAGCCTGATGTGGGAGGCAGTAGCAGGCAGAGAGAGGGAAAACCTGCCCTTCCCAGCTTTACCAGCCACACTTGCATCCCCTGGGCTTGGTGGTGACTTTTCCCAGGCTGGATGGAGAACTGGTGGATACCTGTCTGGTTGTGGCTTTCCTTCAGCTCCGCCAGAGCCGTGTCTAGTGATCCTAGGGACTGCCGGTGGTACTGGGCTTGGATTTCCAGCAGCTGCCAGACAGGGAACACACAAAGAGTACTCAGTTGAGAACCAGTTCCTCTAGAAGAGACCCTCATCCCCAGAACATTGCACCCACATGGAGACAGGACAAAGGGGGACCTGTAAGGGGAAGCCTCCCTGGGGTTTGCGGGACTGTGGCTATACTGAGGGGTGGAGGGAAACCTGGAGATGGTAGCCTGCTCTGTTTGCAGCTGGTGCTAGCGATGATATGTGCCTGCGGTGCATGGAACAAGGGCATCTTTGGGCATCTGCTGGTGCCTGGGGCTGTCCTCTGCCCTGGCTGGAAGGCTTGGTGTGGATGGGGATGAGACTGGGCTCACACATACCCTAGGAGATGTTCCCATGCAGAGGAAAAGCACAAGAGAAAACTTACTCTGATGAAGTAGCTGGCGTAGCTGTCCTCTTTGGTGGAGAAGTGATAGAGGTCAGCCATGTACTCATCCTGGGATGGGAGACACAGAGAAGAGCAACCTTCTGGTACCCAAGGAAGAGAGGATGTCTTCACGAAGCCACCTGTTTTGGGCAATGAATTGCCCAGATGGCGTCTCTGGGGTGTTGTGGGTAGCTAGGCGGGGATCACGTGGGGATTCCTCCTTGTCCCCATCACTTGCATTTGCACAGTGTCAGGGATTCCTGGCACAAGAGGCTCAGGGTCAAGGGGTCTCTGCACCACCCATGGGATCTGCCATACAAGGACTTTTCAGAGAAATAGGGCAGAAGTGGAGAAAGTTGTTGTGAAAGTCCTCTGCCGCCCAGCACAGACCCTAGTTTGGCTGGTTCCCAGTGCAAGGAGACTCCATCAGCTCCCTGCCCTAGTCCCTGGAGCTTCCTCTTCTTCTTCTTGGGCTTGGAGCATCTCCCTATTTCTGCTCCTCAAGGGACCGGTTTGCTTGCAGAGGGCAGGACGTGCTGGCTGGCTACCTCTGTCTTGGCATGGGGGCATCTAACATGGAGCCACTGGAGGGGAACAGATCTCTGGCCCTGGAGCTGCCCCATGGAGGAGAATGAGTGACATTCTCACCTTGCACTGCTCCACCTTCCTCTTCACCTCCTCCTCCTCCTCCTTCAAGATCTCCAGTTTGTTGGCAGCAGAAGATGCCCCGGGGCCAGCGCCAGCACCAGAGGTGTTACCGGAGCTCTTGGCAGCCTGGTTCAGCCTTTGGGGTGGAAGAGAACAGGCACAACTACAGCCTTAGCGCCAGGGACCATGGGGTGGGATGTGTGTGCAAGAAGGAGTCTATGGACCACGAGGGAGGTGTCAAGTCACAGAACTGCCCTGCTGTGGCCTTCCTGGGCCAGTGTTTTTCACTTCCCTCCCCCAGGAGAAGATGCTGCTGCACCAAGGAGTGCAACCTGGTCAAGACGAGGAGCACTCAGCACCACTGCCTGAAGCAGCCAGAGTCTGTAGAACCATTTCCAAACTCTATGCCTGAGATGTTCCCTCCTCTCCTCCTTCCAGCCAAAGGAAGGTCGGTGTGGAAATGAGCCACCAGCATCTTGTGGCTGCCCTGCTCTCCAGGCAAAACCTAGCACAGCATGGGCTACCCTGCAAGAGTCAGAGTGGAGCAATCTCAGTGGCACCAAGCAGCACCAGGGGACTTTGCTATCACCGGCAGTGGCACTGCCTTTCTGTTCTGTACCATGGAGCCCATGGCTCAGCTCAGAGCAATTGCACTTGCAGAGAGGCACTGTCTGGGTGCTGCCAAAGAGCTCTTGTCTCCTTGACTTCACCTCCAGCCCTAGGGCATTTGCTCCCCAGGGCAGTCATCTTCCCCCATCAACTTGGCTGGGGGCTGCACCCCATGGGCCCTGACCTATCCTAGTTGTAGTGTGCCCCATACCGGCTTTTGATGGTGTTCCAGTCAGAAATCAGCTTCTGGAGGGTCTTCTTGTGTTTTAGGATGATGGGAAGCTCTTCCTGTGAGAGAGAGAGAGGGGCCAGAGGGTGTTGCCGAGGCTTGGGTATGCAGGGAAGGAAGGTGGATGGAAGAATGGAGCCAGAAGAGTGTCCAGGGCTACCTCGCTGAGCTTGTTGAGTGGCTGCAGGACATCGTGCTCCAGGGCGATCTCGAACTCAGCCAGGATTTTGGCCAGTGAGCTCTGTATGCAGCAGCCCATCTCCAGGGCCTTCCTGTGTAGGGGACAGCGATTAAAATACTGTGGATGGAAGCCACTCCACCCTCTGACCCAACACCCCCCACCTCATCTGTACCCACATGGAACCCTGAGCCATGTCCTGGCTCCCTCTGCAGTTGGAGGCCGAAGGCACTGGCTTTTCCTCCTCCTCCCGCAACACCAATGTTTGCTCTGAGGGCAGGGTTGGACAGCTCAGCTTGGCCATGGAAGCCCCTGAGCCCAGACTGTGGCTCGCCAGGGTCTGGCATCTTTGGGGTTGCCCCTGGCCCTTTCTCCCACCAGCACTTACCCCAGGCTGGACTCTGTGTCCAGTTCCTTGAAACTCTCAGCCATCGTCATGGACAGAGCCATCAAGGGCAGCTTCTTCTGCACAAAGCCAAGGATTTGGGAAACAGATCGTGAGCTGGCACATGGCAGCTCCCTCACCATGAAGTGTGGCTCCATGACATGGAAGCAAGTGACCAAACCCCGAGCTGGGTCCCCACATCTTCCCCTGACCCACTCATCCCCATTGGCCCCGGGGCCTCAGGAAGGACCTCTTGAATGCCCTTTCAGTCAAAGCCAGGATCCAATTAGCTAAACAAGGCATTGAGGCTCCATAGTTGATTGGAAAACCACCAGTCTTTTCTAATATATTCTCCTGTGTAGGACCACGACACTGGTGGAGACCCTTGACAAGCCCTGCTACAGCTTGAAATGTACAAAGCAGTTTAATCACTGAGAATAATTAAGTGAAGCCAGGGCTTGTCAGACCGCCAAGAAGTGAGGAGACCACAAAAACATGGGGCAGCCAAGGAAAGTGCAGGGGGATCTGTTGTTTGCTTCCCAGACAAGGGCTGGTGAGAACCACCTGGGAAGAGGATGACAGGTTCAAGCTGAGGAGAAGGAAGAGGTCACCTCAGCAAAGCCTGCAAAGCAGGGGCCTGGTGTCCCCTTTTCTGATGGGGGACAGAGCTGTGGTGAGTGCAGGCAGCAGAGGAAGGTCTCTACTCACCACTCGTTTGTCCATCTCGGAGCCACATTGCCCTTGAAGGCAGGCTTGGAGCCTCTTGGACACGCTGTGAGCTGCTCGCTTGGCTGGCTCGATCCTCTGCTCAATCTGGGGGAAAAAAGGAGAGACTGGGGAAGCCCTTTCCTGTGGCAGGTGCCTGCCATTCTCTTAACACTGTGGTCTTGGAGTTACCCTCCCAGCACATGAGCAAATCCCAACCCTGTGACTTGGACATGCTGGCAGGGCAAATAGCAGGCAGGAACGGGGCAGGTTCCCACACCCAGGCACAAGCAGGAACATGCCTGCTGGCACAGCTCTGTGCCTCACCTGCAGCAAATCTTCTGGCAGGAGCTCAGTTGCTTCTTGGCTTCTGTGGAGGAAGGAGAAAGAGCCATCAGTGGATGGAGGTGACTTCCACCCAGCCTTCTCGGAAAGGCAGGTCCATATGTGTCCCACTCTTCTCTCTTTGGACTCCAGGGAGCAGGAGATGCTGGCTGTGGTTTAGAACATCGTATACAAGGCTGTGGGCAGAAGGAGCCCTGTTCTCATCCAGCCAATAGCAGGAGCAGGACCAGACAGTCAACCATGCTGGCTGGTGGACACCTCATCAGGCAGGTCTTTCAATTCGGAGCACCCAGCTCAAGACATCCAGATGTGGCCCATTATTTTGTAGACAGGATACCAAGCAGGCCCTCATCATAGGTAGGAGGGTGTTTGCTAATGAAACCTTCTACCCTTCAGTGGCCACATCTCCCCTGAAGGGGAATCCAGGGCAGTGCTGTTGGAGCCTGACGTGTCTTTGCAGGCCACGTTACCCACTGACAGTGGGGCCGCTGGTAGCGGGACAAGGATGTCTTTGTCGTCAAGCTGAGGACTGAGACACGAGGCCCCCAGAGCTGCCGACATGAAACCAGCTTTCTGCTTGATTTTGCAGAAAGTGTTAGGAGTGAATCTGGTGAAAGAAACTTCTGTTTTGCAGCAAATTCAAAACCCACCAGCCACTATCACCACCAAAGCTCGCTGATGCCTCACATAGAGGAAACCTCACTTCATGACCTGCTGCCGTTGCTACATCCCAGGACCCAGTTTTGCTTTCCCTCTGCTTCTGCTGCTTTTTACTCAGTTCATGTTTCTCTCTTTTCACCACCCGCCAGAGACGACATGGGATGAGGCTGTGAAGACACAGGAAACGGGGGTGGCTTGTTTGAAGGCAACCAAAATCATGTGAGATCGTGGCCTGCTGAGGAGAGGCTCTGCAGCGGGTGAAGAGCTTGATCTTGGACTGCACAAGCTGCTTGAGACCTCCTGCCTGTCTGGCATTAAAAGAAAGGGAGGTGCATCCATCATGGATATGAGAGAGGAGAGAAGGGAAAGGGAATCGCACTCCCCTCCAGTGAATGCAAGAAGAGCAAGAAGCAACCAGGATGTAGGAGCTGTTTCCCTGTGGCCAGTCTTCTTGGCTGGCTGAAGGACATCAGTGGTCCAGGGAAGGGACGTGGCTCATCCTGCCCAGTCTTTCAGTGCTGGGGAACCTGTGGAGGTGGCTGTAGCCCTATAATTTCAGTTCTGGGTTTTGCAAGGGGAGAGCTTTGGAAAGCCAAAGAGAAAAATAAAGAAGTGGCAGACGTGTGATGGGGTCAGAGGGATTTGTGTGAAGCTCTAAGTCCTCCATGGGTCCTCCAAGGACCCTGGTCCTCTCCTGTCACACTGGCTAGAGCTAAGCAAGGCTTCTGGCTTCTGTGGAGCACCTCGGACGTGGTGAGGAAGGCAAGTCCCAGCTCCTGACACTATCACTGTCACCACACAGCCAAAGGCATGTGGCTGAAAGGTCTCTCCCCATTGCCCTCACGTCCTAGGAAAGCCAAGCTCAGAAAAAGCCCATTTCCAGGTGGACAGAGTATCTGAGGGCCCTGGGAGAGGTAGCTGGGCTTGGGGACCATGTCCCTGGTGAGCAGCACCAGCGCAGCCTTCTTGGTGCCCCATGGGTGCCAGGGAGCTGGGAAGCGACAGTCCCTCAACTTACAATGAAGATGCTCTAAATCCAGGATCATTCCACCTATTCCCTGGCCACCAGAAAGGAAACCCCAGAAGGTCAGTCCAGCCTTGATGCAAGCCTTCCAGGGTCCACATTCCACTCCCTCCCAGCCCTCCAGCACAGGTAACGGAGAAGTCCTTACCGGCTGGTGCTGTTGGGATGGGACAGCTGCTGCCGCATCCGATTAAACTGCCTCTTCATCATCTTGAGAGCTGGGAGACGATCACAAGAGCTGCTCTCCTTGGCGTCACGCGCTCAGCAACCCTTAGCAACACTTGGCATTGGACACCAGTGGCTCTTTGGCTCCTAGAGCCACTCTGCCCCTTGCTTTTCCCTGAGGACCTCTCCCTCCTTACTCTTCTCCTTCCTTCTTCCTTCGTTCCCCCTTTTTCTGCTTCCACAGCTGCTCCCCTCCCTCGACCCTCCCCAGGGATGCCCTGCTTGCTTTCTCTTCCCCTCCTTTGGAGTTCCTTCTCTTGCTCCTTTTCTTTTTCTGAGCTTCCTTCCTCCTCTGGCTGCCCCTGTGCCGCAGATCAGGTAAGAGCAGTTCAGGGCTCCTGCTCCGCTCTCTGTTCCTGTCACCACCCCACAAGTATAAATAACTTCAGCCCAGCCTTAAAGGGGAAATATTATTACAGCAAACACGTAACAAGGCAGGACAAGCACATGCTGAGCCCGAACGAAGGGCCCACACGCTGTTTCTTGCTCTCTTTCTCCACTGGGGCTTTTTTCCCTTCCCTCGCCTTGCTCGTCACCAGCTGCGCTGTGGGACAGCCCATGGCCACGCCAGCTGTCTGGGTGGCACGTACAGGGTGCCTGATGGACTCCCCACTATTCCTGCCCTACCTGGTCACCCAAACTCTGACAACGCTCCTTGGGCACCTCTCTGTGCTCATGGGAACAGCTCCAAACTCTTCCCCACCACGCAGGGACAAAAGCTGGATGGTGAGCAGCAAAACCATCCCCGCCAACCCCTTCTGCACCCAACCCCCCCTGTTTCCCTCCCTGCCATCCGTGGGGCTCTCTGAAGCCATGGCAAAGCTGCGGTGAAGAACTGTTACCCAGTGCCCTGGGGAGGCCCCCTTCCTCCCTGCACCCACAGCCGTGTGCAGGGCTCTTCTGAGCAGGGTGGCTAAGCCAAGTGCAGAGCAGCAGCGCCTGTGCACGATTGCACAGGGACCGCAAGCTTCTGGTTCCCAGGCTTGGGTGCTGCTTGCTCTTTGCAGAGCTGCACCAGGGCTCAGTTTTCCATTTTTCGGTCTAAAAAGATCCTCCTCACAGCACCACCACCACTTTCTGTCCTGACTTTATGAGGGGTAAACCTCACCTTATCTCTAGGCTACTTGCAGTTGTAACCTTCCTCCTTCTACACCAAGAAAGAGCAGAAGTTGCTCTCAACTGGGTTATACGGCTGGCAAGGGAAATAGCACCCAGGTGGGTCAGCTTATAAGCAGGTGATATTAGCAGCAGAGGCAAAAAATAGCATGACCCTCCAGCCACGAGGGTGCTTCTAACAGGCGTTGTGGTTGCTGAAAGCAGGCAAGGGCTTCAAATACGTATTGCAAAGACACAGAAAAGTGGCCCCCACCATGTGATGCTGCTGGCTGCATCAGGCAGTGGCCAAGCCACAGTCTCTTCCCTTCCATGCAATGTCAGAGACTTGCTTCCAGCCCTGGGCTGCTGCTTACTGGAGCAAATCGCCCTCTCCACACCAAAACCGTGGGGGAGCCACTTCCCAAGAGGCAGCCCTGGGGAAGAGGAGGAAGCGCTTCTACAGGCAGCAGTAAAGCTGCAACCAGCCACATGTGGCACAGGAATGAGCTCAAGTCCTGTTCCCTGTGGGCTGCAGGGCACCAACCCCTGCCCACCACCTCTCCCTGGGGAGGAAGGGATGTGGGCAGCACTCAACTCACAGCCTGTAGGCAGCTCTGCTCTCAAACAGGAATTGAGAGAAACCAGGGAACTTCCACCATCTCCTCTCCCTACTTGCAGGAGTGGGGACTTCCAACCCTCCCCTCTCCCTGCTCACAGGGGTGGGGAAATATCGTGGCAAGATGTTGGATGACCGGATGATGAACAGCAAGATTGCAGGGGCAGGATTTGAGCTGGAAATGAGCTCTCGCAGGCTGGAATCGGCTCCTCTGCAGTCAGGGAAGATGAGGAGAAAATGCATTTCTTGTCTCAAAAGGCAAAGGGACAGGATGAGGAAAGAAGTCTTTATTTCCCATAAATACAGCAGATTCTTCGCGCCGGGCGTTTCGTTTTAAATCTGTTCGTTTGTTTGTTTTCTTTCATTTACACAATTCTGCACTGAAAATATATACAAGTCTGTTCAAGAACCAAACAAGATCTGCAAAGAAAAAACCCATACAAAACCCTGAAGAGACCAGAAAGGGAAGTAAGACACAGCAGAACCCCAGCATAAAGACCTTGCTTCCCTCTCTCCTCTACCACTTACTGCACCCAGCTCCAAGACACCTCACCTTCACTGCCCCAAGCCAAAAAAAAGCATGAGGCACTAAGCTCACTACCACCTCACACAGGCCTCCTTCAACCTTCAGCAAGCCAATGCAGGGCACAGCTTGCCCCTGCTTTTAAGATTGGGCCCTTGTAAAATCAGCTTCAGGATGGGAAGCAGCTCCTGTGGTTGCGAGTCCCATGGGGATGGGCATTGCTTGTCCCCTGCCACCCCCTGGTCTCCTCCTTGCCTGCAGATCCCTGCTCTTGTGTCACAGTGATCAGGCAGCTGGGGCGAGCCCCTTCCCCGCCGCAGGGAGCCAAGCCTGCCCCTGGCTGTGGGCGAAGGTGCGCAAGGCACAGCTGTACCCCCCTGTACCCTCCCCAGTGCAGAGCTTAGCTGTGTCCCCTGCTGATGGGCTGGGCTCCGGTTTCTCCTCGACTCCCAACCCATCATCTATATCACAGTGAGAAGACACTGGAGAACTGAAGCCCTCCCTGGCCCTCTGCACTCTCCAGCCCAGCCAGTGGAGGGAGATCATGTCCTGCTTCCTCTCCCTGTTGGGCAGGAGGCTGCAGAGAGACTCAGCTCCCACCCCTTGGGGCTGTCACACTGGCAGCAGTCCCCAGTGCTTGCTGTGGTTGATACAGCACGTGTGAAGGGTGTGGGCTTCCTTGCTGCAGGGGTTCAGTGCCCAGGAGCTCCAGCAGAAGGAGAGAAGGCACAGAGCAATCCCTCCCCAGCTTCCAGGCTCTCACCCCAGGGCCCACCACCCACCAGCAGCTCAGTAAGCAGCTGGAAGGAGGGGGATCACTCTTTTTGACCCCTGGGAAGTGAGGGCAGCTGCCTGCCCTCTGATACTGGAGAGACATATGGTCTCTGTCCAGCTTTGTTCTGCACCAGCTCCAGTGCAGTCCCACCAGACAGGGAACCACTGGGGCACAGCTCCAAGGAGGGGGGCAAGGGGGACAAGGGGAGCACCGCAGAGCACAAAGCAGCTGAAGGGACGGGAAGTGCAGAGGGGGCAGTCAAGGAAAAGGATCTTTCCTTTGCTAGGCCTTGCCCCAGGCTGAGGCTGTTACGCTCCTCATCCTTGTTCCCCCTCGTGCCTAGGGGGAAAGCAAGGTTAGAAGAGAATCTGGACAGACTAGGGAGGGAGTGACACCTTCAGAAGAGCAAGGAAGGCAACTGTTCACCCACGCAAAGCTTTTCACTCCACTCCTAGTCTTGTGGGATGAACATCTCCTAGCATCTCTGCTCTCCTCCTCGAGGCATGCTCCCTCTAGCCCTCACCTGGCCATCGGGAGAGCAGAGTGTGAGCAGCAGCCCCCCACCCACCCTTCCCATCTCCTCAGGCCGCCCCAGCCTCGCAGGACCGGCTTCCCAAGGACTCTGTGGTGTAGTGCCTGCATGATGGTGGCCCTAGAGGTTTCCCCAGGACTCCGGTGGGGGGAACTGGTCCACATCCCCCATTTCATTGAAGGTTTGCTCTCCCATGGTGAAGGTCAGCTTGTATCGTAGCCTCACTTTCTCCTGGAGACAGGAGAGAAAGGATAAACAGTCAGAAGCGCGGGAAGAAACACATGAGGCACGAACCATTCAGGCCTCTGGGAGTGGAGAGAATAGTGACAGGGTAGGCAGGCTTTGCCCATGCCCCAGGGACAGTGCCATTACCTTCTGTGGGTTAGCGAGCAGCAGGACTTGTGTGATGGCACTGGGATGGACAATGGGGTTGAATGCTGGCAGCTCTGTGCCTGAGGGAGGCTGTAGCTTCACCTTCATCACCTAGGGAGAGAGAAGAGCATCCCACATTCCTGAGAGGGACCTGGCAGCCAGAGGACCCTGCTCCTGTATTTGGGGACCACTGTCAAAAACCATTGTGCTGGTTCCTCCTTATCTGAGGGTGACACAACTTGTCTCAGCCCCCAAGTTTTGTCCACCTACCCTGCCTTTCCCACTAAAGGAGAATTGCACGTCAGCCCAGCCTGGTGATCTCAGCAGCCACCTTACCTTGGGGACAGCGGACTGAAAGACAATGTTGCGGATAGGCTGCGGGGCCGTGCTAAGCATAGAAATCACCACCACAAGCACATCGGGCCTCTCAGGCAGGGCATCCTTAGCAAAGTGGAAGAGGACGCGGAAGCCATGCTGATCATACACTGTCACAGGGAGGATGCTGCCTGTGGGAAAAGCAGGGACAGGAAGAAGTCAGCCAGGAGGGAACTGGCCCTGCAAAAACCTTTCCCCACCACCCAAACTCCATACAAGTGCCAGAGATACCACTCGTCCTCAACCTTGACAAAATCCAACAAGCAAGAAGCTGTCTCACATTCTTTCCTCCCATGTTCACATGGTTTGTTTCACGTTCTCCACAACCTGCCCAGTTATTTCTTTCCTGATTTGTTTGGCTTCCTTTTAAATGGTTCCCCCCTCCCAAGCTTGTCCTGGCATTTCACCCCAGCTCACTGGGTTTGATTGACTCCAGAGGCACAGTGATGTTGGCCAGCGAGATCTCCTGGGGCAGCACGGTGGCAGGAGGCCGTGGTGGGACTGTAGTACTTCCTGCTGGTGTGGTGGCAGCTTTTGGAAGTGTAGCAGAGGCAGGCAGCTCCGAGTTCAGGGGCAGCGTGGTGTTAGGAGAAACACTCTGGAGCACGGGCAGAGTGCTGGGATTGTGGGCTGTGGTTCCAGCATTGTTCCTGTTCTGGAGATCCCTCAGGGTAAGCCGGGGGGGTGCCTGCTGCTTCTCCCTGTAAGGAGACAGAGTGCAAGGAGTGGAACAGGGCACTGAAATGTCTGTGCACCACCCCTGAAATGGGAAAGATAGGGAGAAACGTGAGATTATCCCTGCTTACCATCTCACTTGTTGAGACTCTGGGGGCAAAGACTGTTGCAGCAGAGTCTTGCCCAGGAGGTCTAGGTCATCCAGGCCACTGGTGGCATTAGAAGGTTTGGGGGAGGACGTGCCAACATCTGCTTTGACTGGTGGTGTTGCCATGATAGGGGTGGTGCTGAGCTCATTGCTATCTGACGACTATAAAAAGAGTGCATATGAGAGACCCTTAAGCAGGGTTGCATAGCAGCTCCAACTATCAGACCTGACCCTGCCCACCCCATTTGTTGCTTCCAACACCCTCCATCACCCCTTGCCTCCGTCCTGGCTCCCAGGATGTTACCTGGAAGCTGTTCCAGCCACTGCTGTCAGCAGCCTGGGCAGGATTCGGTGCTGGGTCATTCAGGCCTGTCGAGGGCAAAAGCAAACATGAACTTTAGATGGCAAGAAGCAGCTTATATGTCAAGAAGACAAAATCATTAATCAGGCCCTGAATAAGACACAGAAGTAGCAGAAAAGAACCACTAGTATGGTCCCAGTCTCTGGTCTTCATCCTTGCATGGGTTAGAGTAGGAAGGGTGACTATTTTTCTGCCCAGAGATCTTCATTTACAGTCTAATTCCTACTGCTTCTGGCAGAGAAGTTACTACTACTGGGCTAACAAGCCCCACCTGTACCTAGGGAACCATGTTGTCTACTTCATGCTGTTATACTCAAAGCACCCTTCTTAGGATACAGACACACTTTGTTAGGAAAAGCAAGACTCTAGGACCTTCTAGGACTGGCACCTCACAAGACTCCCACTGAAAAAGTTCTGAAGTTCCATGCATCTGTTGGCAGCTTGTGACTTCAGCTGACAGAAGTAAACATGAAAAGCTGGGGGCGATTCACCCTTGTGATTCCATCTCAGGATGGCCTTTGCATCACTCTCACTTTACCTGCCAGGTCAGTTTTCCCAGAGAAAATCAGAGGGCATATCCCTGCAGGCTCTCACTGACTAGTCAGGAAAACATCATGAAACTGAAGTTCAGAATCATAACAGGGTCTTTTCTCCGCCTTCTCCCTCATGCTAAATGAAGGACACCTCTTGGTCTTTCATTATTCACCTCTCCCAGAGTTCTCCCTTATTTATGTTCCTGTCACAAGGAGAACCAGCCATGCAGACTGTTCAAAGTGAAGGATATAGTAGAGAACTTTTACTCTGTATTTCTCACCTAAAGACATGAGTTCATCATCCAGCAAGGAGACAGAGCCAGCTTGTTCAGGAACAGGGACTGCTGAGCCACCTGAAAGGGTGGGCAAAGCTGGGTAGGAGGGGCCTGTTGCTGGAAGATCCAGGCCTGAGAGATCCAGAAGTGCTGAGGTGCTGCCTGCAAAGAAGGAACAATCTGAGAGGTGGAAACCTTACCTGATCCTTATCCAGTGTGCTGAGGCCAATTCCCATCCTTCCTCACACCCGGGAGAGAGAACTCCTTCTGTTCTCCCTTCATGCATAGTTCATCTCCTCAAGCTATTTCCTCATCTCACCAGCCCCACTCTGACCTCCTGCAGGTTTCACCTTTCCACTTCTCTCAATCTTCTCTTACATTGCAGCAAACCAGCGACAGGGTCCCTCTGCTTGACCTTCCTGCCCCTGTTCCTCAAACGTTCTCACCTCGAAGCGGACCGGCCACTGCCTCCCCATTGATTTCTTCTCCCCGCACAAGCTGCTTGTAGAGATTGATCACCTGTGTCAGATTGTCATTAGCTTGCAGGATCTCCGCTGAAATAGGAATAGGCGGGAGGTAAGTTTGAAAATCATGGAGAAACAAAGACAGCGACTTATACCCAACTCTGTGCATTCCTTCAAAGCAAGGCGCAAGGAGCTGACAGCAGCCCATGGCAGGAAGCTTTTTGGCAACTGTTGCCACAAATCACATCAGGGTACATTGACACTTCCAGGGCAGCCTCAGCAGGACACACTCAAGCATCATTCCTGCAGGGAAGTGGAGGATGCCTATAACCCTGCTGACTGCTGCCACATGACCCTACTTGGTGCCACCACCTACAGTGGTGGCTGCTGACAGATGTCATAGCATGGGAACCCCAGCACAAGGCCCCTGAAAGAAGACGGAGGGAGAAAGGGACAGAAAGGCCAGCTATGCTTACCTAGAGCTTCATCATTGTCTTCTGTGTCACTGGCGAGCCGGAAAAGCATGGGCCTCATGCGCTCACAGCGCTGATACAGTTCCTGAGGGAGAGGAGAAAGTTGTGCTGAGATGAGCAGCAGGATGCTCAGTTGGGAGTGCAAAACAGGCAGGAGAAACTTGTGAAGAGTCACCCATCTCTGCTAAGCTTGGGGAAGATGCTGGGATGGCCTTTGCTCACCTTCATTAGGTCCTCATTGCTCTCCGTTGTCTCCCCCTTGCTGTAGTTTGTCAGCATCTCTGTCAGAAGCTTCACATTGTTGTTTACCTCCTCTATGGCATTCACCCTCTTGGAGATTTTCTCCATGCGCTTCTGGTCCTAGAGGGGAAACATATGGAGAAGGACATCTTTGCTCATGTCTACAACTTGTAGAGGATGAAGGCTGGGCCAGCCCACACACCATCTTCCCTGGACTAAGGCACAGCAACGCTGCCCTCAAAGCAGCTCCCACTCCAGTGGAAAACTCTAGGCTGTCTCTGAGCCAGCACTTGCCAAACAGGTAGAATTGCTGCAGATCTAGTGCTGCAGCAAGACTTGGGCCACAGGAAGGGCCCTGACCCATTCCTCCACGTAGCCAAGGCATGGCAGAAGTCACACAAGGACTCTTTTAGCAGCTGCTGCTGCAAATTTTCAGAAGCAGCTCCATGTCTGCATGAGGACAGAGAGCCACTGCTCCCTTGGTGCCAATCACTGCCACCTAGACCATGACCCTCCAGCTCCCCTTCTCCCCAGCCGCACCTCCTGAACCATCTCCTTGATGAGCTTGTTGGCTGCCCGGAGGTCCTCAGGATGGGAACTTTTCAGGAGACGAGCCAGTGTCTACAAAAGAGAAGGTACCTCTGAGCCCAAGGTGAGGGGTGTCAGTCAGAATCACTCCTGCCACGCTACGGTGAGCAAAGCTACTCTTGCCCCAAACCCGTATCTGGCAGAGGCAGCAGACAATGCCAGCCATATGAAAGACCAACAAGAGCTTGTGGGCTATCAGAGACCAGGAAGAGAAGTAGTACAACTGGTCTCCCTTTTCCCATTGTGGGAAGAGCCCCTGCATTCAAAACCTGCCCCTGCCTGCTTGTTACACACCGTGACGATCCTGGAGCACACCAGCACTAGTACCGAGAAAGAGAAAAAGCCTAGTTTAATGCAGGAATTGCCATGGGATTGTAATGGACTCCTACTCAGACCTCTTCACATGCCTCTTCACAGGTAAAACTGGTGAAGAGGGAGAGCTATCACTTTCTCTTTGTCTTCTGTAGTCAGTGAGCGCTCCCACGGGCCACCAACAAATCTTCATCTGCACACCGTGACCCATGGAGGCAAAATATATCCCCTGCAGCAAACTGGTATCACACCGCTCCTGCAGAAGTAGATGCAGAGGAGCCTAATACTTGCTTAAATCTATCAGCACTGATAAAGCAGACATTTGTCTGAGCGGTGACACAATTCTAAAGGAAAGGCAATGCAGGACGGGTCCAGGAAGGTATAATTTGTTGGGCAATAAGCAGATTACAGGGGTGGGAAGAGATAGCAGCAGCATCTGGATTTAAACCTCATGACCAGATAACTCAGAAGCCTTGGGACCGCCCAGGAGCAAACCTCCCAGAACCTGCTGGGTTAATGTCAGCACTACACCCTTTGCATCATCCTGCAGCTAAGAGCTCCAAAGGTCAAACAGGCCCGCATCCCCCACCTCTGGCCATTTCCTTTGTCATGATTTTGGAGCAGGCCTTCAGCGTTCCTGTGACGCATTTTCTGAAGCACAGCATGTGGAGCAGGGGCCTTGACTCTTTCTGGATCTCTACATCCCAAGAGGACGGGAGATACTGCAGCAGGGAAGACATTGCCTGCTGTCCATCTTCTTGCAGAGGGCCCTTACCTTGGATTTCTCTTCATCATCAAAGATTATGTTCTTGGGCCGAGGGGGAGGAGGTGGAAAAGGAGTGTCGTCAGGCAGCTTTGGGTCACATTTTACAATCCCTGCAGTAGAAACCATGGAGAGGTCAGGAAGCCTTGCCGACTGGGGGATGGCAGCACTACCTAAGTTATTTCTTCCCTGATGGACCAAGAAACCCCTCAGCTGAGGGGGTTGGGTCTGCTCCCACTAACCATGATCCTGGATTTTGTTTTCATAGAAGAACTGCCCCCGCTCTCCATCAATATCCTATCTTAGAAAAATCCAGCATTGCCTGCCAAAGCACTCACAAGCTCCCAACCCCTTCCAGTGCTCCATCTCCCGCAGGAGCAAGCAGATGCCCCCTCCAACCCATCAAACAACTCAGACCACCAACAACTCCCAGCTAGGGGATGCCTAAGGCATCTGTTCCTTCACATGTCTGTCCCTGCTGCTGAATCAGACAGACTGAAGGATCTGGTGGGTCTGGGCACAGGAAAAGGAAGAGTCTGTTTCGGATTCTGACCAGACTAAAAAAGGAGGAAGGGGAAAGTGCTCGTCCACCATCCCTTTCTAGAGCACTGCCTCTCACCTTGTTTCTTCAGCATCTGGTAGGCCTCCGAGATCTTCACCTCGTGAGGCAGCCCTAATGTCCAGCTGTACATCAGCTCCAGGATCTTTGACTTGACTTTTTCTGATGTCCGGCTGCCAAGATACTAGAGGAAGAGAGAAGCGGTGGCTTGAAACTGATCCGAGCCGTTGCAAGCCTGGCATGTTCCTCCCCTCCCCCAGGAGAAGTGAGACCGTTCCCAACGGCACAAGGAGGAAGAAAGAGGAAGCAAGCAGGAAAGCTCACAAGGTCCTTGCAACGTGTTCTATGCTGTGCCTGGTTTCCACCACAAGAAACACAAGAGGTGGGTGAAGTATTGCACCAGCAGCCCCTCAATGCCACACAGGGACAGGTGGGAAAGCTCAGGCGGGTCTCTTGTGAAGGAAAGTGTACTGCTTACAGAAGCCGCTGGGTGAGGACACCCTTCAGGAACAAGTGGAGAGCAGGGCTGGGAGCGGAAGGACTGTGGGTAACAGACCCTGGGGCAGAGCCCAGCCCTCTCTTTCAAGGACACTCTCCAGCACAAGTGCCTGGCACCTTTTGGAGCAAGGTGAGCCCCAGAGCATCTGCACTCAGTGGGAAGACGTCCAAACATTATAGCTCTTCCCTTGCCATACATTCATCCTTCACTCTTCTCCCATGGGTCTGCTGGTGGTAGAAACAGTGCATGTGCCACCGGAGGCCAGCGGCTTAACACAGAGGACATTCTCTAGGGTGTCCAGCAATAGGACTTTAGGGTGTTGCTGTCACCATCCCTGGCTATTCATCATCACAGATCACAAGCTGTGACTAGCAGATGAAGGTTTTCCTTAGTCATAATTTGTTTGCGTGCTCTTAACTCCATATTTGCTGGTGTTAACCGTCTTGACTGAACGGGACAGCATGCACAGCTTGTTCTGCTGCAGGAACAGCAGCATCAGCAGAGGAGCAGATAATGACTTGGTGCTTCAGATGGACTTGCCAAAAGCATAACTGACCAGGCCTGGGCTTGCCCTCTGAGCATGTCTCAACCAGGTTGGGACACCCTGGAGAGACACGGTCACAATGTCAAAGCTGAGGAAGGCTCCTCAGCATATGCAGCACATACAAGGCCCAAGTGAGAGATTCAGGGAAAGTGACTCCAGGAACACAGATGAGCTCAGTAGTTTCAAAAGTGCTGGATGCATCACACCTAGCTAGCCCTCAGCTTCTGCATCCAGAATCAGCTGGGAGCAGAATGGTAAAAGCTTATGTTCCTGCTAGAAAACTTACCAAGGAATGAGGACTAAATCTCCGGCTAGCATTGTCCTAACTCCCCCACAAACCAGCACGCATTTGACCTTTCTGCTCAGCCACCACTGCTTCCCAAAGCGCTGCTGCTGCCATCAGGCTCTAGTTTCCTTCAGGATGATCCCCTGGGACCCACCTTGGGTGACACCACTTTGATGAGTTCATTGAGGAACCGGAACTTGCCCACCTCGTCATGGAAGCGTTTGCCACAGCTCTTCATGCAGGACTCCAACACCTGGGAAAAGGGACTGGGTGAGCCCTGACATGGGGTCAGCAGCAGCTTCAAGAGCCAGTTCCCTCTTGCTCCCCCTTCACCAGGCACGAAGCCTGTAGCTATCCTCACAGCAACGTGGAGGGACACCCCCTTTCCCTCCCAAGTGGCCAAGCCGTATCCCAGAGACAAGCAAAGGGATTTTCCTTTTTAAAGTCAGGTAGCTCAACAGCCCATGGAAGGGGATACCCTTAGACAGCTCACAGACACCAGGGTTTCACAGCATGGATCCAAAACACGATTAAGAATCATTTAGGTTGGAAGAGACCTTTAAGAGTGTCAAGTCCAACTGTTAACCTAGCACTACCAAGTCCACAAAGAACAAAAAGCTCCCTATCAACTTCAACAGGCTACGATCCTTCCTAGAAATAAGAGCTTTTCTACCAGTCACCCCTCCTCTCTTCTGGAACCACCATCAGCCCCTCTCTCACCCAAGAGCTCAGGTGCTCCAGGGCTTTCTCAGAAGGAGTTCAAAGCTTCCCATGCTCCTTCAGGCAAATTGGAGCAATCCCACACCCTGGCCCTCCATCTAGTTCTACTGGCCTGCAGATGCCCTTACCGTGAGGGCCTGGATAGCTTCCCATTCTTGTGGAGACTGGATCTTGTGGGCAAGAAGCCGGGTAGCAAGTGGAGGACTGGAAGGAGTGAGGGGAAGAAAAAAAGGTAGCTGGTTATTGATGAAAAGCCTGGTACCCGTGTTGCTATCTAGGAATGCAGAGTTGAAAAATGTGTTGTAGGATTAAGGCATCGATAAGCCACTAAAAACCTGTTGGGAACCCTCTGTTAGCGAATCAGGATCCCCGCCCACACCCACTCTGAGGGGCTTTGTGCCTATTCAGCTCTCAGGACAACCCTTCTGAATCTTACTGGGTGGGCAATCATATAACCCGAGAGAGGCCTATGGAAAGGAAGAGGCACTTACCCTTCCAGCTCCTTATTGAGCTGCTCACAGAAAGCATTGATGCCATCCCAGTCCAAGTCTTTGTTCAGAGGGTTTGTTGCTTTGTCTACAGAAAGGGGAAGGGGATGGTGACAAAATCTCCCCAGCCAATATCGTTCCTGCTCCCTCCCCGCTGATTCCACCAGACACCTTGATAGAGGACAGTGCAGAAGTGAGCTCGAGCTCACTCACACAAGCAGCATTCTCTAACCCACCATGGATGCGTAGAGGCCTGTTCCATGCTACCTACAAAGCCCAGCTGCACTCATGGCCCCAACACCTCCACTTGTCACCAGTTCCCTCCTCTGCACCCAGGCAGGGCCACCCTGACACCTTGCTACCTGTGACCCTCAGACCCCAGGTGGGGTTGCCCTGACACTTCACTATGTGTGACCCTCAGACCCTCCTCCACACTCGGGCAGGACCCTCCCTGACACCTCGTTATGTGTGACCCCTAGACCCACCTCGATATTCAGAGGGTGTTGACCTGACACCTTGTTACCTGTGACCCTCATACTCCCTCTACACCCAAGCGGGGCTGCCCCGACACGTCACTACATGTGACCTCAAGATTCCACCTCCACACACAGGCAGGAAGTGCCCTGATACCTCACTATGAGTGACCCCAAGACCCGCTTCCACACCCAGGTGGGGTTGCTTTGACATCTCACTATGTGTGACCCCAAGACTCCACCTCCACACCCAGGGAGGATATGTCCTGATACCTCACTATGAGTGACCCCCAGCCCCTCTTCCACACCCAGGTGGGGTTGCCTTGATACCTTGCTATGAGTGACCCCCAAACCCCTCACACCCAGGCAGGACCTGCCCTGGTCCTTCACTATGAGTGACCCCCCCGCCCCTCTTCCTCACCCACACAGAGCTGCCCTGACATCTCACTATAAGTGACCCCCAGTCCCTCTTCCACAGCCTGACACTATCTGCCCTGACAGTTTCCTATGAGTGACCCCCAGCCTCCCTTCCACACCCAGGCAGGGCCGCCCTGACCCCTCGCTATGGGTGACTCCAAGCCCTCCCTCCCCCCCCCCCCCAGGTAGGGCTGCCCTAATACTTTGCTACGAGTGATCCCCGATCCCCCCCCACCCAGGCAGGCCCTGCCCTGCCACCTCGCTATGAGCCCCAGCGGCGGCTCCACACGCAGCCGGAGCCTCCTCCCCGCCACCTGTCTCCGCGTCCCCCCCGGCCGCACTCACTGATCCGCGCCTCCAGCGTCTCGGGCTCCATGGTGCGGGGCCCGCCGTGCGGGGCCCGCCCGGCCTCCCGCCGGCTCCTCCGCGGGGCCGCGCCGCGGGGCCACCGAGCAGCCCCCGAGCCGCCTAGAGCGCCGCCCGCCCTCGCCCACCGAGCGGCGGCGCAGAGCGGCCCCGCCCCCCGCGCGCGCCCCCTACCGGCTCGAGCCGCGGCCCGCGGGGCCGCCGCGTGGGGAAACGGGGGCTAGAGCGGCCCCGAGAGCCTCATCCACCCGCCTTTGGAATTCCGTCAGGAATCGGGGCTCAGCCCCCTCCCCGAGGCCGCTCCTTGAATCCTGTGTTCAGTTCCGGGCCCCTCACCACAAGAAGGATGTTGAGGCTCTGGAGCAAGTCCAGAGAAGAGCAACCAAGCTGGTGAGGGGGCTGGAGAACAGGCCTTATGAGGAGCGGCTGAGAGAGCTGGAGTTGTTTAGCCTGGAGAAGAGGAGGCTGAGAGGAGACCTCATTGCTCTCTACATCTACCTGAAAGGAGGTTGTAGAGAGGAGGGTGCTGGCCTCTTTTCCCAAGTGACAGGGGACAGGATAAGAGGGAATGGCTTCAAGCTCCACCAGGGGAGATTTAGGCTAGAGATTAGGAGGAAGTTTTTCACGGAAAGGGTCATTGGGCACTGGCAGAGGCTGCCCAGGGAGGTGGTTGATTCCCCTTCCCTGGAGGTGTTTAAGGCACGGGTGGATGAGGTCTTGAGGGACTTGGTTTAGTGTTTGATAGGAATGGTTGGACTTGATGATCCGATGGGTCTCTTCCAGCCGGGTGATTCTATGATTCCTTCCTGGGCTGCAGCCAAAGAAGCACAGCCAGCAGGGTGAGGGAGGGGACTCTACCCTTCTGTTCCTCTCTTGTGAGACCTCATCTGGTTGCATCCAGTTCTGGAATCCTCAGCATAAGAAGGGTATGGAGCTGTTGGAACGGGTCCAGTCAGGCTGAGAGACTTGGGGTTGTTCAGCGTGAAGGAGTCTCCAAGGAGATCTTGTACTGACCTTCCAGTACCTGAAGGGGCTACAAGAAAGCTAGCGAGGGACTGTTCGCAAATGCTTGTAGCAATAAGACTTTGATAGGAATGGTTGGACTAGAAGATCCGATGGGTCCCTTCCAACCTGGTTGTTCTATGATTCTATGACTTGAGGCACTGGGTACAAACTGTAGAGGGAAAAATTTAGACTAGACATAATGAGGAATTTCTTTATGATGAGAGTGGTTAAGCACTGGCACAGGTTGCCCAGGGAAGCTGTGGCTGCCCCATCCCTGGAGGTGTTGAAGGCCAGGTTGGATGTGGCCTTGAGCAGCCTGGGCTGGTGGGATGTCCCTGCCCATGGCAAGGGGTTGGAACTGGATGATCTTTGAGGTCCCTTCCAACCCAAACCGTTCTATGATTCTATGTTTCAGTGCTTCACTACTCTTTCAGTAAAGAATTTTCCCCCAATATCCAACTTAAACACTCCCTGATGCAACTTGATGCCATTTCCGTCACTTGGGAGAAGAGACCCAGCACCAGCCTCACTACAACCTCCTTTCAGGCAGTGATAAGGTCTCCCTTCAGCCTACCCCTTGCTAAACACTGCCAGTCCCTCAGCCACTCCTTGTAAGACTTGTGCTCCAAGACTTCACTAGAACGAGACTTCACCACCCTCATTCCCTCCTTGGACACACTCTAGCAGCTCAACGTTCCTCCTGTAGTGAGGGTTGGACAGGGTGATCTCCAGCGGTCCCTCACAACCCTGACCATCCCGTTACTTTGTGCTCCATTGGGATGCAGGCACAGAGGAGCAGTTGGGCTCATGAGGAGTGGGTGACCCTTGCGTGTTCTGGTGGAGAAGCTCTCACTAAAGCAGCTCATGGGAACAGGGCAGGGCAGAGGCCAAACACTGGGCCAAGAGGCAGCTGTGACCTGAGCCCAGGATTCGAGGTGGGATCCGTCCCCTGCTCCTGCTGGCTACACCATGGCTTGCCCAAGCCAGGATGCTGCTGGCCTTCTTGGCCACCTGGGCACACTGCTGGCTCACGTTGAGCCGCTGTCGACCGACACTCCGGGTTATTCTCTGCCAGGCGGCTTTCCAGCCCCTCCGCCCCTGCACCCCCCCGGTCTCAGCCAACGGCAGCGGGACAAAGCCGAGCGCCGGAAGCAGCCGCCCAGCCCTTCCCGGAAGAAGCCGACTACGGGCAAGTGACGCTATATCCGGCGCGGAGACCGGGCACTTCCGCCCCGAGGGAGGCGGCCGAGGGAGATGCGTGTCCTTTAAAAGGACGCGGGGGGGCGGGTGTGTGGCTGCCGGGTTCGGGGGGCGGCTGGGCTCTGGTCCTGCTCCCGAGGCCTCCTTGGTGGGGTAGGGTGCGCTGTGAACGCGAGGGAGCAGCCGCGCTCCAGGGGTTACTCTTAACCGGCCCTGGCCGCACCCAGAAGGCCAAAAGTACCTTGGGCCGCATCGAAAGAAGTGTGGCAAGCAGGGAGGCAGAGAGGGAGAGGATTCTACCCCCTCTGTTCCTCTCTCGTGAGACCCCGCCTGGAGTGCTGTGCCCGCTTCTGGAATTCCCACTGTAAGAAGGGTGTGGAACTGCTGGAATGGGTGCAGAGGAGGCCACAAAGATGATCCGTGGGCTGGGGCACCTCCCACACGAGGGCAGGCTGAGAGAGCTGGGCTTGTTAAGCCTGGAGAAGAGAAAGCTCCAGGGAGGCCCTCTAGCGGCCTTTCTGTACCTGAAGGAGGCTATAGGAAAGGTGGGGAGAAAGTTTTTATCAGGGTCTGTTGAAGTAGGATGAGGAGTAATAGTTCTAAACTAAACCAAAAGTTTATAGACTAGATAGCAGGAAGAAATCTTTTCTTTTGCTGAGAGTGGTGAGGCACTGGCACAGGTTGCTTGGAGAGTTGACAGATGCCTCATCCCTGGAAACATTCATGTCAGGTTTGATGGGGCCCTGCTCACTGCAGGGCTTCACGCTCCCTTCCAGTTGAAATCATTCTATGATTCTCCTGCCTGGATGAGCAGCTGGTAGTGGGGAGGTGAGAAGAAAGGCTGGTGAAGCCCTAGAAATAAGTAAGGGCTTCAGGGATGTAAACTCTTATTTGTCCTCTATTTCTCCTTGTGGCTCTGGTAATCCGGGCCAGCTGTGTGTCACTTGATATCGTTTTGTTTTTTTCTGTGCTCCAGTGGACTTGGAAGGAGTGGAGCATCTTTTCTCTGAGGTGATTTATTGCTTTTGTTACTTGTTTTTTCTTTCTTTTTAAATAATCACAGAATCATAGAACGGTTTGGGTTGAAAGGGACCTCAAAGATCATCCAGTTCCATCCTACTGCCATGGACAGGGATGCATTACACTGTATCAGACTGCTCAAAGCCGCATCCAGTCTAGTTTTAAACACCTCCAGGGATGGAGCATCCATGAGTGCTCTGTGCCAGTGCCTTACCATCCTCACAGTAACAAATTTCTTCCTGATATCCAATTTAAATCTCCCTTCTTTCAGCGTAGAACTGTGACCCCTCATCCTATCCCTGCTGTCCTTGATAAAGAGCTCCTTCCCAGCTTTTCTGTAGGCCCTGCTTAAGAACTGGAAAGCTGTTCCTCAAGTCTTTCCCAGGATGAACAACCCCAACTCTCTCAGCCTGTCCTCACATGGAAGATGCCCTAGTTCTTGAGCTATCTTCATGGCCCTCTTCTGGACTCAGTCTGACAGATCTGTGTGCTCAGGACTGAACACAGAAGGAACTGAGTGTCTTCTCCCCATGGTGATTTATTGCTTCTGTTATTTGTTTTCCCTTTTTTTAATAATACTGGTGGGAGGTGCCAACAAGGTGACCTATGGGGAGGGCAGACCCCAGCCTGTTGGAAGAGTCCCTGATGTGTGGTCTCAGGGGTGCTGCTTATGGCCACCGCTGGCCTTGACAGAGCCTCTGTGATAAGAGTGCATGTTTTGTACAGTCTATTCAGCCTTAAAGCTGTCTGATCCCAGAGACCGAGGTCTAAGTCAGTGTGGCCCTGTGTTGGGTTACTCATTTACAGTGGTAATCCCGCAGATGGCAGGAGGGAATTGCCTTGATGTCACACCTAATGTCTTTTCCTTATGGACAGCCATTGTTTTGCAGGGGATTTTTTGGCCATTAGAAGGTGCTCTTTGGCACTCGAATGTAGTTCTTTTTTTAACTGTTAATGCCTTGCATCACAAAGCTTTTATTTTAAGTGCTTTTCATAGAAAATTGCCACATCCTTCCCTCCGCTGTGTTCAGGCACGTTTTACATGAGTTATTTTAATCTTATGAGTCAGCCTTGCCTGTCACTACTACTTCTTTGATTTTTTTTTTTTTTTTTTTTTTGAGAATCTTCAAGATGTATTTAGGAGACTGAAGCCTAGATATTGCTCTTCTAGGTCATGTACAATCTGTGTAGATAGCATACATCTCTCCAGCCCACAAAGCGATGCCTCTGAAGGAGTGGTTTTGCAGTGTGGCATTTCACATGCCCCTTTTGCTCAGGTTTCGATCTGTCTGAGTCTCGAGGTTGTTTATTTTCCTCTCTTTGGCAACACCCAGTGGTTAGCAGGTCCAGGATGAATGGAAGGCTGCACCTCTTTTCAGCTGGTTGCGAACAATGGCGAGTGAACTCAAGCATAACACTTGTGTCAGCACCAGCCTTTCAAAACTTGCTTTTATTTCTCATAGATTTAGAAATCTCTTTCCCCTTTGCTTACATCTGATTTTTGTGTGATGGGGGCCCTAAGTGCAACAACAGCAACAACAAAAGAGAGTGGAGGATGAATTTTGCACCTTGTAACAGTAGTTAGGTGATGTGTGAGGAAAAACAACTCTCCTGTCCCTTGATTTATATTTATTGACAGCTGGAACCCTGAACTAGTTTTGCATGGAGATGCTCCATGTTGTCATTAACATGATTCCTGAATGGAAGTCCTGGAACTATAATTAGTCAGTTGCAGAGGAAAGTGATTATGCATGAGCTGGAGGCCTGGATAGTTTGCGTGCCAGTGAAAGGAAAGGTTGTCCTAGTGGAGGGGTGCAGATGCCCAGGTTTGTCAGGCCCTGTAGCAGGCTGCCCCGCAGAGGGCAGCAGCGGCCAGGAGTGTTCCTGCCTCATCAGCATGAGCTTAGCTAAGGCTGTAGCTGCCTGTACCGTCCAAGTGAATCACAAATCAGGCAAAGCCCCCCTCTGTGGGGAAGGGAAAATGGCCTTGCAGGAGTGGCTGGGTCGCCTGGGAGAGAAGTTGCCACCCACCGTGTCGTCTGCAGCCAGTCAGAACCACCCTGTCACCCTTGCTTTGTGCCCACGTTTGTTTGGCTTATCTGCCTTGTGTGTTTATGTGAACCCTGTGATGTTTTTCAGATGCGCTTGTGTGCTGCGGCAAGAGCTTTTGTGTGCTTCCTTCTGGGTCACTGGCTCTGGCCCCTGATGTGAGATTCCCTTTCCCCTGTCACTTTCCTCTTTCTGCCAGAGACCTTTCACTTTCCCGAAGCTCAGTACTGCTTTCTTTTGTTTCCTTTTCTTATTTTCTTGCCCTGGCCCACTGCAGAAACCACTTCCTGGGGTTTTGGCTCAGTTTTATCTCTGCTACTTTCTCTTAGAACAGGGCTGGCAGCACCTCTCCTGACATCACTTTGGACCATGCACCTCTTATGCAATCCCCTGGATTTGCAGCCCTGTGATTCTCTGACCTTGGCTAATCTCCTTCCTTTTGCAACACTTCTAAGCACCTTTCCCAAAGGAGGGTTGCAATTAGAGAGGCAAGTATAGAGTTGCAGGCTTCTCTAGAGGGAGAGCAGGTTTGAGTTCCTTTAATCTAATAGGAAATGTCTTCTTCCCTTTCATGTGCAGCACTTTCTTGTGGTATGCTGTCATCCACCAGGATTGCTCCCTTCCATTTCTTTCAGCGTTTCCCTTTTTGCTGCAGGAAGACCTGTCCCTGCTGATCAAAGGCATCCTTCTACAACTACGGGAGGAGAATGAGGAAACGGGATGCTGGATAAGGGATCAGAAAACCTGCTGTCTACAATTAAACATGTCTCCGAGCAAGACTCAAGGAAATTCATTATCTGTTCTCGATGCCTCGGTTTCTGTGGTTGTTAGCATGGGGATAATTGCACTCGCTTCCTTAGGGGAATTGCCTTGACCTCTGTATACTAAATTTCTTTTCCATGTTGGTTCTGTCATTAGAGCAACTAGCTCAGCAAGACAAGCAGGTGAAAGAAGCAAATACCTGAGTGAGAGGTAAGCTTGAGTAGCTTGCATCTTCCATGTGTTTTGAGCCCTCCTTCCAGACTGAGCAGCTCCAGGGGTGTCTTGATCCCTTGGTGCCCTCCTGGTCAGCGTAAAAGGTGTGTCAGTGCCTCATTACCCACTGGGAAGGGCTCAGCTGGATTTACTGTTGCAGATAGCATCTTCCCAAGAGAATCCAGGACAGTCAGGAGATGCTCTGAGCACACAGGAATGCTCTTCCTGTAGAGGAATAGTAACAGCAGCAGGGAAAGATAAAAAAAAGAAAGCTGACAGGACAGAAGCCCTGGTCATAGCTGTGGCTTGGGGCCTGATAGATTACATATCTGGGTAAGCAAAAAACCCACAAAAACGCAAAAAAAAAAAAAAGAAGAGGGAGGGGAAGACCTGCAGGGTCAGAGACTGCTGCTTGAATTTATGGGGCTGAAGTGAGCATTGAAGGCCCCGAGTCCACAAGGGGGAGCCTCGATGAAGTAATTTGCCGCATCGCCGATGAGATCAGTTCCAGGCTGGAACAGATCTGCTAATGATACTGTGCGCTCGGGATTCAGGTGTTGGAAACTGGAAAGGTGTTCACCTTGGAAAGGTGAACAGTTTCATTTGTTTTCACTCTATCACTGGCTTGCTCTGTAATCATTAGGAGATGGAAGGTTTGTCATTAGAAAGCACAATATTGGGGGGGGGGGGGAAACGTTTAAGAGCCTGGATTTCGCAGAAATAGCATTTAGCTGTGAAGAACACTGAAAAGGAGAAAAATCCTATTGCAGAGGCATTTTTCATGGGCATCGAAGCATGATCCGAGCTGAGATCAATGACATGAAGCTAGGCATGGTGGAGCAAATTAGGGAGCCCAGCTGCAGCAAATCCCCAAGCCTGGATGATGAATACATCTCTGCATTGCGGCGGCAACAAAGTGTGACTTAGTGAAGCATTCGCTGGGGATGTTTAGCATAGCAGCAGCCCAGGGAGCTCAGAGACAGAGCCCTGTGCAGCTCCTCTTTTACAACATGGCACAGGGAGGAAGCCTTCCTGCTGTGGGGTGTCCCAACGCTGAATACATGTGCTCTCGGCTGTGCAGCTGGCTCAGGTTTGGCAGCTGGTGAGCTTGAATAGATGGGTTTTGGCCCAGGGCTTGAAAATCCCCTATTACCAGCGATCCTGCTTTGGCTGCAGCTGCCTCAGGTTCCCTAGGAAACTTCAGTGTTGGCTTAAGTCTGGGCTGCAAAGCGGCAGAGGAGGCAGTCTGGTGTCTCTCTCCCTCCAGCCTGGCTGCTCGGACTCTGCCGCTTGGCACCGCAGCCAGCTTTAGTCTTACTTTTGGCAGTGGCGCGGAGCAGCAGGGCGTAGTGAACCCAGTGCTGGGGCATGGCAGATGTGGGATTAGGAATGAAAAGAAAACTGCGACCCAGGAGGAGGAGGAAGAGGAGGGAGACAGAGTGTGCGTATGTGGATTTTCCGAGGCTGAACCTGGCCTTTCCTAGGCTTGCTTCTGGTCCCTCTGGCTTCATCTATGTTAGCAAACGTGGCAGGAGCGGAGCCAGCCTGGAGCTCTGCCTCAGGATGATGGCTGATGCTGTGTGCTTGTTAGGACCCTCCTTGGCAGGGTTTTGGGCTGGGCCAGCAGTGCCACAGCACCCAGCTGTGGCTGGGAGACAAAGCCGGCTGGAGACTGTTCCTAACAGAGCCCTGGTTTCACCAAAGGTTTAACCCCATGGATGAGAGCTATGCCCTGCTCCTTGCTCTCAGGGCCAAGAGTGAAACAACTACACCCTTTGAGGTCAGGTCTGCATGAAGTCAGGCTTTTGAAGTGCAGTCCCCTGCAGCCTGCATGTTTTCTTGTTGATTTTCCACTTTCCCCTGTCCGAAGATGGGAAATGTCATGCAAGAGACTCTAGATGAGTTCATGGGGTGGGAATGTGTGTGCCAGACTGAAACTGGGAAATGCTCTGTCTGCTGGGCATGGCTGAACACAGGGCTGTGACTCAGTGTCTTACACCCTGCACTTTGGATCACTGGCCGCGTCTGACCTCCTGCATTGTCTATGTGGGAGAGATGCTATGAGGAAATGTTGCCTGAGTGCATGAGGTCATAGGGGCCAGCTCCTGGATGCAGGTGATTGGACAGGCCTGGGCACACAGACACATTGAATTTGCCTCTCTGACTCTCCTGCTTTGGGTAGCTAGAATGAGGAGCCCATCGTGTTGTCCATGGAGCGCCCTGTTCTCCAAGGGCTTCCCATACATGCACACCTCTGTCCTACCACCACTTTAAACTACATCAGGTTTGGGGTCTCATCCAGGGAGCAGAGCTTGTGAATCCCCTGTTTAATATGTTGCCCATGGATGAGTCCCTCAGCCAGGAGGAGGATTGGATTCATATCTCTGGGTGCATCTGAATGGCCCTCTGCCTTCTCTCTGCCTGGAGGGACTGCATTCAAGTGATGCACCACACTGTCCCTCAACCCAGTGGACCTTTCAGAGGCAGCATGCATGTTCTGGGTCTCACCACACTGCACCCTTGTCATCCCTGATTTGCAGCCCAAGTCCCCCTCCTCTGTGCAGAAGGAGGAGATGCTCCCAATGGAAGCTGATCCTCTTTCCGACTCCCTCTTTGCACAGAGCAGCTTTGCATCTTGAGTAGTTTGCCTCCTCAAAGTGTTACTCTAGCTGAATTTCAGGGGGAGGAGTTGTGCTGGGAGGCGATGGGGTTAAAAACAAGTTGTCACAGCATGGCTTAAGCAGTGGGCTATAAGACCTCTTCCCTCCAGCCATCCCCTAGCTGAGCTGAGTCCCTGGGGAGCTGCATCTCTGCCAGAGCTGTTCAGGAAAGATTCCCACCCCTTTCCTAATGAGACTGAGTGAGTAATAGAGATGTTCCTCAGGGACGGTGTTGTAAGGAGTGCTACGTGCATGTTCAGGACCAGAGAGCAGGTCTCCACTAGCTTTTCCCTGCTGTTGTGCAGCGGACATTGATGCGTGTTCCATCTTGACAGAAGAGATAAACTATCTGTGTGCTGATGGGAACTTGCCTGGCAGTTGCAGCCACCAGTGCTCCTCGCATTGTTCTTATCAGATCTCCTGTCTTGGGAAGTCTGTTTGTTGCACAGTGAATGGCAACATGTTTTGGGCTATTCAGCCTGGGATATGATAACAGTTGTCTGATGTGAGTCTTGTTCAAAGCATTTAGTTTGTAATATCCTTTTCCCCTCTTGGGAGCAAGCATTCTCCATCCACAAATCTGACTACAATTAAATCCACATGTCTGCTTCCCTGCTGGGGGGCTCTTGAGGAGAGCAGTGTGAAGAAACCGGGAGGCAGCTAGAGAAGATGCAGCCAGGTTCTGGTGCTGCTGTTTTCACAGTAGTGAGGAAAAAAAGGACAGCAGAAAGATGCATAAACTGGAGGGAAGGGAAAGAAAGCCAGAGAGAACAAACAGCATAGCATGTCTACTGAGAACACAAAATAAACATCCTCTGTGGTCAAGTGAGTGCTTCTGTATTACTGGCTACTTGATATGTGTCACAAACAGGAGTAGAGCCTCATAAGAGCAGTGCAGAGGAGAGACAGGATGCCTATATGGGGCTGTTCGACCAAACAAGGTGTCTTCAAATGCACGGGGCATCCCTTAGTACCCAATAGTTCTAGAAAGGAAGATAGAATGTCTCAGCAGGGCAAAGCAGCTGTAAGCAGCTGCCACCCCATTCCCTGCCATATCATGCAGAGATGAAACATCTCAGGGTGGCATTGTGACCCAGCAGGCTAAGGTGCTGGCTTTGAAAGTTCCTTCACCTGGTGGCAGCTCTGAGCAGGGCTGAGGTTGTAGCTCCTAACTTCAAAAAAGTATTGTATGGTAGTGCTCCTCATGCTGGCGAGAACAGAGCCAGAATCTCCTCTGCACTTTCAGTGCCCCTGAAGCTCCTGCAGTGGCTGCAGGTCAGGCTCCCAGTGACTCACTCGGGAGGTCCATGGGTTCATACAGTTCTGGTGCCCTTCCCTCTGGAAGTGGAGAAGAGGAGGGGAACAGGGAGAATTGGTTGCGTGGGCCTGGTCTTTTCTTAGGTTTCCTTCAGATGCCTGCAGTTCCCTCTTTAGAATCCCATTTCCCACACCGAGTCAGTCATTTTGGGATTTGGATTCCCTTTCTTTTGGCAGCTTTTCTTTCCCATTTCCATCTGGTTTGGTTTTTACTGTTTCATTTTGCAGGACCATCAAAGGGAGATTGTTCAAGCTGAATTTGGAGCAACAGATAGTTTTGACTTCACAACCTCTTCCTCTGCAAACCTCAGCCACGGCCTTAGATGCAGGATAGGTCACCCCTTCAGACCTTCTCAAAGCTGATGGGTAGTAAGGTGGCTTGCTGCTTTCCACTCGGGATAAGGGGTACTTGGCTTTAGTGACGTAAACATGGGAGAACAGCCCCACTCCTCCTTTTTTAGCCCTTTCTCTGCTTTCCAGCCCATAAGCTGTTAATTCTTGTGGCTTTTCAAAACTTGCTATTTCTCCCGTAGCATTTCTTTCTCTTTCTTTCTTTTTTTTTTTTTTTTTTTTCCAATGGATGAGCCACCCTTGGCATCCTGCCTCGTGCGTGTGACTCAGACAAATTCTGCTTGTCTAAAGGATTCCTGCAAGTCCTCAGAGTTGTCCAACCCGCCCGGGCTCACCACTGGAGCCTGTGAGAAACGCACTCAAAGGGAATCACACAGTGCCAGCAGCCTTGTTCTCCCTGTGCGGGATAGACGGCTGCGTGCGGGAACTTGGCAGCCACTCTTGCTGCACACCCTTGTTGTCTTGTGGGGTTGAATCCAGGATGACTGCTCAGAGCTCAATGGAGGGAGATCCCGGTGGACCTTTTGTGTATGGTGCAATGCTGGGTTTCGTTTTTGCTTCCAGTTCTAGCCAGCTGGCCTCACGCTGTCTTTGTTGTGGGAAATGGTCCCCTTGAGACAGGGGAGCTGGGCTTGGGGCATCTCAGAAGTGCCCTGGTTTCCACTGTTGGAAGGCGCCTGTTGATTTTGAATGCCTGTTTTTTGGACTTAATTGGACCCACGCAAAGGCTAATTTTTTTCTGAGGCACTGAATGCCTCTCTACCTCCTACTGTTAGTAGATGGTGTGGCGAGAGATCAACACCTCTGATATTCGAGCTGCTTTGGCCAGGGGACCTCACCTTCATTTTAGCTTCTAGGACAGGTTTGAAAAGCTGGATATAATTTTTGTTTATTTATTTATTTTTAAAATCTGTCCATGGCAGTTTTAAGATGAAAATCTAAACAAGAAGATTTTTTTGGATTTGAATTTTGATATGTGTGCCTCATTTTCCTTGTGTGCAAAATGAGGGGGCTGCCGTCTTCCGCCTTACTCAGTGGTAAGATAAAGCTCATGGAGATCTTAGTATTTTGGTGCAAGATGCAAGTGGAGCATAAGACTTCATGAAACTGATCCTTTGTGGAGAGGTCTTTGGAAGATCCTTTTCCCATTAAGCTAATAATATCTCATCCAGCAAGTCAGAGTAAAGTCGGGAGATCCCAAAAATCCAGGAGAGGGGGAAACCAGGAGCCTTCTATGCATCTTCTCTTTACTAGCAGGGAAGCTTTCAACACAAGCATGCTTTTATCTCCAGGCGTGCTTTTGAAAGCCTTTCCCACAACCCACATTCCTGGCATGCCCCCATGAGGGAAAGAATTAGAGAAATGAAGGCTAGAAATGGAACTGGGTGGCATGTAATCATTCCTCTGACTTCCCTTCTCCACCCTCTGCTGGTTTGGTTCATTCTCCTGCCTCTCAGACAAGCCAGGGACCCATAAGAGGCGACTCATTTGGTTATTTCGGTTGATAAAATGGCCCTGATGCCTTATAAGCCAGACTCTTTGCACGTGAACTACCTTCCTTCCCAATCTGTGCACAACTTGTAGCACACAAAAATGTTGCCACAGACTTCATAGCTGCTCAAGAGAGATGTCTAATGCAAAGATGTGAGGACATTACTTGGCCCTGGGGATGGAAACCATCGATCAGAGCGCATTTGAGGTCCCCATGGAGACGGGGATGCCTGTCACTGTGGCACCACTGCCTGTAGGGAAAGAAATGGACTCTGAGACTACACCTCTTTCCTGTGCTCTTGATCTGTGCCACTGCTTGCTGCATGTTGCCTGCTTCCTTGCTGCCCTGAGTCCTGAAGAAAGGTGGAGCTTTTCCACATTGTAGCTCTTCAGCTCTAGGAAGAGAAATTGCACCATATGGGTGAAGGGGGAATGATGCCAGTGGAGAGACTACTAGAGCCTGATGGCCTCTTATCCCTTGCCCTTAGGGTCAGAGCTTGGATGCTGCTTCCATACTTCCAACAGGGGCTCTGGATGACTCACTGTCAGGGAGCTGGGGCATGAGGAAGGGCAGGAGATTCACCTCCAGTCCTTTTTTCCTTCCCATTGTAGTTGATCTGAGTACAGAGACTTCAGTGCCTTCCCTAGAGGAGCTGTCCCACTTCGGTTAACCTCTTCGAAAGGAGGTTAGTGCTCGTGGGCACCAGTTCCCTTGTGCTTATCATTGCCTTGTCTTCTTCTGCACCTCCTGGACAATCCTCTCCTCTACACACCTTCCAGATTCACAAACCTGCTTATCCAGTCTCCTGCTTACCTCAGTGTTTGGCTGAGATGAGTACATTTTGTTCTCTCGGCCTCTCCGTTAGGAAGCTGGCTGGCTTTCAGAGCTTAGGGATCAGTTGGGTTAAAGTTGCAGCATTGTCTGTTGAAAGGCAAACCAACGCCTCTTGACTAAAGGAGAAACTGGTCCCATCAAACCTATGTGGGAATTTTTGTGCAAGGCTGGTGGGGGACTGAGAAGCTCCATCGTGAGGTGATGGAAGCCTCTTCTTGGTCCTGTCCTGAGCCCTGGCCTCTGAAAATCTGGAGCTCTGCTTCTTGAAATCCATCCCACATCCCTCTGAGGCAAGGAGTATCCCCCTAGTCTTCATAAAAGGGGGAAACTGAGGTAGAAATGTGGCTTAATCACAATTGCCAGGAGGAACCACAACTGGGGCCCGGATGAGGTCAGAGAACACAGTTTAAATCAGGTCACTGCTTGATATTTATTGTGTGGAGTTTCTCTTTTTTTTCTTTACCCCCACACTGAAATCCTTCCCCAGAGGCTATTCAAGGAAATAAATAGCCAGTGGAAAGGGACAATAGCTTGCTGTGGAGTACAAATTATATGAAGCAGTAGGAAATAATAGCAGAGTGAGCAGCTGCTACTCCAAGAAAGAATGCATACTTGGTCTCTCCAGCTCCCTTTGCCTTGAACAGATGCTGATGCCTGGTCTACAGCACAGGCTCCCTCATTCCTCCAGTGCAGAATGGGACAGAAGCCTTTCCTCCTCTGCATTGTTCTCTTCTGGTGTCATTTCTTTGGTTTCTAATTAGCGCCAAGCTGAAACTGCTGCCTTCCATGAAGCTGCTGAGGGAATCTCTTTTCTTGCAGGGCTTGGTTTGATGTGAGGGTGGTGGCACATGCATTCACGCACTCAATCTGACTGCCTTGCCTTCTTCAATCTCCTTCTTCCCTTCTGAGCTGAGCGTCATGTCTGGTGATGACCCATGTCACTCCTGAAAGGGACTCTTCATAGCTTGTGTTGTCTGGAGAGGATGCATTGGTTGCCTTCTCCTCCAAGGCCCTTGGAGTGCCTCCTCAAAGCACCATTGAGAGGGATGGTGGGGACCATTTTGGTATACTGGCATGGATTTTGGGAACTGACCCTGCCACAGAAGGCCCTGAGAAACCTCTCACAGCTGGGGTGGTTGGGCTGCCTTGGCTTGGAAGTGGGAAGCCTGTGGTTTTCCTTAGGGCTTCACACCTAGCTGGCTTATCTCCTGCCTGAGTTAGAAAGCAAAATAAATACTGCTGCCAGCAATGCTGCTGCTGAGGATCTTGGCAGCCTGCTAGGGAGGGTGGCATTCAGTGTGTTCTCAACAGCTTTGTGGGCACCATGTGGTAGAGGTGGAAGCTCTAGGCTATGATACATGAGATGCTGCTTGTCTGGAGGCACCCTGAGGGTCCTGTGAACCCATGGGTGCTCCTGGTGGCCTGAGATCTTCCCAGGACTAGAGGGAAAGTTGGGAAGCATTGTTAACCTCAAAACCTATTTTATGGAATGGAACCTCTGCAAATGAAGATGCCACGCATCATAATGTGACAGCATTCTACAGATGACCTGCCCTGCCACCCTTCTGGATGAAAGCCCATGTCATTGCATTGATCTCATCCTTCCTTAAAATATGATGTTTATTTCGTTTGTTTTCTCCACACAAAATTGCAGGCCTGCCTGCTCCCTGATCGAAGCTCATCTTGCCCTCACGTTGGGCATGGCCACCAACCTCTCACCAGTGATTGTTGGAACTCTGCTGTCCCAAGGCATCCTCTGGCAGCACAGCAAAACCTCTTTCAGTTCCAGTGATGTGACCATGGGTATCCCATACCAGTGCAGGCCAACGACCATCTGGCCAAAATGAGCATCTATACAGGACCGTGGAGAGGCGCTCCCAGGCAAGTACCTATTATAGGATAATATCTCGGGAGGTGAAGTGTCCTAGATCCCTTGCACCAGTGTCTACCAGCTTCTACAGTCATTGCTTGTCTTTTCCTCACTGCACAGACCCTCCAGCTCCTTTGTAGATGCCCTTTAGCCGGATTTCCTCTTTCTTTGCAATTTATGTTCCCAATGTGTCACTGTTTCCTTGAGCTTTCTACTTTGCAATGTCAGCAGGGAAGTATCAACATGCCACCTTCGCTCTCTGGTCATCCCCATCACTATTTCCAGTTTCACTGGAGGATTTCAGCTTTTCTGGGGTCTGTAAAGTCTCGGACCCCTTCTGCATGGGGAGCACATTCCCCTGCATGAGAGAGGCCATCTGCACAGGACTGGTGTCTGACCATGAGGAGGCTCAGCTCTGCAGATGAAGGAAGTCACCAGTGCTGGCAGAGTTGCTGCCTGGTTTCCCACTATTGTTCCCAGTGGCAAATAAAAGAGGGGTGAACGCCCCTGCTGTGCATTGTAGGAGCGGGGTTAATGTTATCTTGATAAAATCTCATGTCCCCTCTCTGAGCACTTGTGCCTCTTTCCTGCCCATCTTTCCTCACTTCATGTTCTCACATCCGTGGTACTTGCAGTTCCACACAAAACTCTCCATGCGGGTAGTTTTCCCTGTCCATCACACACATGCTGCTCTCCCTCCATGCAGCCTCATGCATTAATGGTAGGATGGGGTAGATAAATATTAGTCAGAATGATGTTTCTATCTGCTCCACACTGGGCTGTGTGGAAAGTGATGCGAGGGCTCCTCTGTTTTGCTGGCCCAGGACCTGGGTTTTATCTTTGCCATGATATTCTTGTGTTACTTTGTCCAGCCATGTAGGATGGGATTTTTCTGTCCAAGCTTAGAGTCTGCCTTGGGATGTGATCTCTTGAGCGCTAGAGATGTTTGATTTTCTCCACTGGCGTGATGTGAATTCAAGTAACTAACCCTGATGGTGGCTATGCAATCAGTGTCTTCAGTCTGCCCGGACAAGGTGACAAGGTGAGTTGCTGGAAAGACGACACTCTCATATCCAGTGGGATGCTTAGATATGTTGGAAGAGGTCTCTGGGCTCTCCTTAGGGTGGCTGCAGGGGAGCGGTGTGATGGGAAACAGACTCAATGCCAGAAAACACCCATCCTCAGCACTTACTCTTGCTGGCTCCATGCTCAGCCTGAGGTGGTTTCACCAACGGCTTGAATGACCTCAATAGCAAACAAATTTCCCAAGGCTGCTGGGCTTTATGATCCCTTGATAACAGGAAGTACCTCCGGGGCTGGACCGCTTATCAGCACTTACCTCTGCTTGCTTCATGAGCTTTTGGGGAAGGGCAGAAGCTGCCTTCCAGCTGGCTGTGCAACAGCAGGATGACTGCACTCAGCTGCAATATGTAGGGCTTGGGGGGCATCTGAGGGACTGCTGGTCTCCTGAGCCTTTGCCTCCTCTTCCCTCTTGTTCTCCCACTGATTTCTTGAGTCAAGGAATGCAGGATCGTTTTGTTTTCAATCAAGTCCATGATACCATCTTATGACTTGTAGCTCTTACCTGGGAAGGAAACAGCAGTGGTGATGATCCCCTGTGAGGACAACATTCCAGTGTCTCAGGATGAGAGAGGATGGGGCTATTTGACCTACATGCTTGGCTCTTCAGACTAAAAGATGTGGGTCTTGATGGAGCTTGGAGGTTGCAGCCAGATCCCATGTATTGCAATACATGTAGATGGAGCTGAATCTAGAGACACAAAAAGGGAAGGAGCTGGGATGCCACTCATGTCACTTGTGCAAAGGACTGTACTTAGCTTGTGTCATCCAGATGGAATGTGTTGGCTGCTCTCTCTTCTAAGTCCCTTGGAGCCATTCCTCGGAGTGCCATGGAGAAGGATGGTGGGGACCATTTTGTTGTGCTCGTATGTATACTGAGGGCTGCTCCTTGCCACAAAGCTGGATTGCTTATTTTGGCTGAGCTGTTACAGGCAGAAAAGAACTGAACATGGTGGTCATGTTTCCATGGCCAGTCAGGAAGACACTTGTCCTATGCATTGATTGAAGTGGCACCACTAAGGGCTGTGTGTAGTGGTCCCTCCACTGGAAACCCACTGAAGTGGCTGGGAGTTGCTTAAATCTCCTGAAATCCATAATGAGAGGAAATGTCTAAAGAGGAATTGTCAACTGATCAAAGTCTCCTGCCTAATAGCAGCCGATAAGAATGCTGTTAATATGTAAGCCACAAGGAAGTCTAGAGATGTAAGGTCTTCTGCGTGAAGCATTTCTGAGCTAAACTGCTTGTGGCTTCCTGACTGGTTACTCTACCCTCTGGGGAAGATGTCTGTAAGGGCTGTTGCTTCTGTCTTTTGTCACCCAGGTTCCCCAGCTCAGCAAGGCTTAGTGAAGGACTAGCAAACCACAGCCACCTTCTGCTCTCACCACCTGCATTTCTTGGGCTGCAGGCGATGCTGACCACTGAACCCTGCACCGTGCACCTCTGCTTTAACCCTCTCTATACATCTGCCATGATGTTCTCCTTTCCTTCTTCTGAGGACAAGACTGTTTTCGTCTTCTCTTCCTCTGGTGTCTCTTCTCATTCTCTGGCTTCACTCAGCCCACTCTTCCCTCACTTGAGTGAGAAGCTCATGCAAGACCTCCACCATGAAGGTGTTTTGGCTGTGAGAGGAACACCAGCTGAAACCAGTAGATGTTCTCCTGTCTGGGGAACTTTCTCTAAGCAGCATCCTCTCACTTAGGGTGGCAGGGAAGAAATGGCTGAAGGAGCCCTGCAGACTTTTTTTTTTCTGCCTTAGGAAAAATTTGAAATTCTCAACCTGGATATGAAGACTGGAGACACCCTGAAGATCAAGGGCAAGATATCTGGTGATACTAATGGGTAAGTACAAAGAAAGCACCTTGACTTGCCAGGACTGAAGATGAGATGCAGAGGGAGGTGATTTTCCAAAGTTGCGAGGTACAAAAAGTGTGAGCACAGCTCAGTATTAAGGAAGACCTTATACCACCACCGTACAAACTTTCCTGGTTCCTGAGCAGAATGAGGACACAGGAGGCATCAAGTACCTGCAGCACTGATGGAGGAGTAGGGTACCGAGCTGTGAGCTTGATATCAGGTCTTCCAAGACCCTTTCCTGCCTCTGCAGCTCACTTTCTTCCTGTTCACCCACAGCTTCAGCATCAATCTGGGCTGCAGCTCCTCAGATCTGGCACTTCACTTCAATCCCCGCTTTGATGAGTCTGTCATCGTCTGCAACTCCAGGTGCTCAAAAAACTGGGAGGCAGAGCATCGTGATGGCAACCTCTGTTTCTCCAGGGGCTCCACTGTCAAGGTGAGGGGTCTGTGCTGGCATGGGGTTGTGGGTTGTGTGTGGTGGAGGGAAGGCCCTGGTTAGCAGATTCCTACGCCCTAGTTCTCCTGGTCCCATCCAATGCCTCCTACTACTGCCCAGCAGCCCCTCATCCTCTGAGGCTTAGGTCCTGATTGCTGTTTCCACTCCTTCAAATGCCCAACACTTCCTCTGGGAACTTTGTGTGAGTGCTGTTTGTCTCAGGCTTTGTAAATGCTTCCTGCTCCTCATACCTGCTCAGCAGGTGACCACTCCAGAGGCACATATGAAGGTAAAGTGGAGTCTCCAAGAAGCAGGATCTTACTGCTCTCCACCTGATTTCTTTCCCTAATTCCCTCCTAAGCAAACATAGCCTTGAAGGCAACTCAGGATTGGGAACAATGCCTCAAAATCTCTCCTTCAGCTCTTCAGTCCTCCCTGCTCCTGGATCCATCTGCCAATCTCTCCTCCCTCTGCTCCTGTCAAGGATACTGTTCTAGCAGCTGTCACACCCCATCTGATGTCCCGAAACATTATCAGGGCTGCATTTACGAGCATTCCGCTTTCTAACACTAAAGTGAGGAAGCTTGTTTCCTTAGTCATGGCTGGCTCTTGGGGAAGGAGCGGTGAGGTGATGGCTTTGAGGGATGATCTCTTTAATTTGCAATGATCAGTGGCATATTCTCCTTCTGTCTGCTTGTGCAAGTCCACCAGCAAAACTCCTTTTTCCAGTTCTTGATGGGCTACTGAGGGCATTGAGGTGGTGGGTTTATTCTGCTCTTCAGAGCAGTTCTAAGCCCAGTGGTCTATAAAGACAAACCTGGGTTTAACTGTTCTGAGTTTACCATTTGAGTAGCTGAAACAGTCCTGTCCCCAGGTTGCAGTGTAGATACCAGCTCAGATCCTTGATATCAACTGCTTATTTCCTGCATCACCCTCAGCTCAATCCCTAGCACCTTGCTTAAGGCTATAGGGACCAGGTCTGACCCTCACAAGTAACAGTCGAGCTTGCACCTGGGTGCTCACTTCATCATCTCCTCCTTGTTCCCAATTCGTGTCCTTTCTCCCCTCTCTTCTCCCAGTTCACCATCGAAATGCTGGCAGAAAAATTCCAGGTGAAGCTACCAGATGGGCATGAAATAGAGTTCCCCAACCGGCACAGCTACAACAAGGTCAACTACATGAGCATCAAGGGAGGCTTCAGAGTCACCTCCTTCAAGCTGGACTGATGACGAGCATTGCTTCTTAGCTCTAATAAAAACACAAGCAGTGGAACATTGCTTGCTCCAGCTGCTTTGGCTTCTGTGAGATCTCCGACTCTGTGGCTCTGTGTGAGACTACTGAAGTCCAAGGCTTTTCTGCCAACAGGAATGGAGCCCTTGTTAGATGGAAATACCTCCCAGATAACACCAAGTGCTTTCCCAGGTCTGAATAGGGTACTGGGCTGAACAGATAGAAGGTAGAGCAAAGCAGCCTGTAGGTGAGGTTCAGGAGGAGGGGGATTGCTTGGGGAATGGTTGCGTAATCTCTTCACAATACACCATTTCTTCCTGCATGGGAGTTTTTGGGAGGGAGGGAGAGGAACAAAAGCATTGACGTGAGCGATGTGGCATTTGGTGGCACAAAAGTGCATAATTAAATATTAGGTTTGGAAACCTCAGGGCATGGGTTTGATGGGTTCCTCTTGGCTGCTCTCCCAGCCAGCGGACAAAAGGAAGGGGTGCCTTGCCCTCCCACAGGAGTGGTACCATGCAGACAGATGGCACTGGGAAGGGAACACAGGTGTGCCCCTGAGCCAGCATTCCTGCCAGTGATAAGGAGTTGTCTCCTTTCCCTTTTCCCCTTATCTCACCTCATTTACATACTGGCACATTCCATCTGGGTTACCCTTTACTCTGACATTTCTGTGCTGAGCCCTACTCAGCAAAAGTGAGGCAGGAGAAGGCAGTGGGGAAGGTTCAGTGGTTTATGTGGCTCAGCACGTCTCAGTCTGTGTCCCTTGCATGGAACTACAGGCAATTAGTGCTGATTAAAAAGTGTCTTACCAGCCTTAAATGAGACCAATGGGTGACAGCACACACCAGGGCACTTTAGGCTGGGTAGGAGGAGAGCAGAAAAAAAAGAGCGTCATACAGAGAACCTGGTCCAAGGCAAGGTGGCAGCTCCCTTGTCCTATTCTGCTTCCTCACTTAATCTGAGGGACGTACTGCTGACTGAGTGTTCAGGCAGAAGTTGTGTTATGGGCTGGGAGGACTGTAGTAAAGCCAGGTTTGCTGATCTTCTTTAGGCTGCAGATAAATTGTTGCTGGCTGGAGAGGAAGCTTTGCACCCTCCTTGTGTGCTAAGCGGGGCAGGGTGGATAGGAGATTGTTTTGTATGTTAGCCACTGTGAGTGGCAAAGTACCAGAAGAGATAATCCAGGGACCCCAAAAGTATTGGAAAACACTGCTGAGTGGGGAGAGAGTGGGATTTTGTGGCTGGGTGCTGGCAGATATAGCAAGGAACACACTAAGGTTGCTGCAGGTGAGGGGAGACACTAGAGAAGTTAGTATCAAAACTGCTTTAATAAGGACAATAATAAGTGCAAGGGGTACAGAGTGGAGGCAGAAGGAATATTCCATGGATGTGGGTCTTTGGTCTGGAGCTTGTGTTATGATCTGGGAAGTGGGTGTCAGAAGGAGCTCGCCCTGAGAGCCAGGGTCCCTGCCCCAAAGGGTGCAGGGGTGGAAAGGCTGATCCTGCTGGGTGCCAGTGGCCAGAGCTGAGGACTCCTGGAAGCTGCTGCCTGCCCCAGCTTGCTCCTGCTGGCCAGTGCGAGGCAGTTGCCCTGGGAGGCTGGAGGAGGGGGGCTCGCCTATAACCTTGATGCACTGACTGCAAGTGGCACTTCTATACACCACACGCATGCACGTCAGAGACATTATTCTGCTCTGAAGAGCCCTCTGCCAGAAGCAGCCAGGCGGTGGGTGAGCCGTGTGGGAGCAGAGCCCTGCAGTCACGACCAGCTTCTCTGCCTGCTGAACACCCGCTCCTGTCCTGAAGAACAAGGGGGTCCTGTGAGGGTCCCTCCAGTGACCTCAGCCCCCGAACATCTCGGCTCCACGCCGTGGCACAAAGGCACTTCTGTGAGGGCCAGTTTGCACGCGGAGCAGCGTAGGGGGCAACTTGTTCCAAGTCAGCCACACCACCCAGGGCCACTCAGCAAGGGGCATCAGCCATCCTTCACATGTCCTCCTGAGAAGGGGCATGTTGGAAAGAGAGGCACACGCATTGGGAACAGGGAGAGGCAGTGAGGATGGAGAACATACGGCACAGACCTAGTGGCTGCAGAGTGAGAGTCTCCTTGTTCTGAGCTGGGCGGGAAGGGGAGGGCTTTTCGGGCCCAAGTTGCAGAATTCAGTGACCTGACAACCACCCCTCTGCCTCCAGCCAGCCAAGAAGTTTCTCATCTCATTGCTGTGAGGGGGCAGGGGTTGGCAAAGGAACCATCCTAAGTGACGCTCAGCAGGCAGGAGGCAAATGGAAAGGACCCTACAATAGCCTCTGCATGTGCTCTCACCTCCTGAATTTATGACATTTTTTTTGGGGGGTGAGGGAGAAGAGACAGCCCAGCTATGTGGGATTTGTCTGCCCCTTGAGCCCCTAGCTGACCTCCCCTGGTAGATATATGTGCTATATGAGAGGGTCTGGCATCAACTGGAGCTGAGGAGACCCTCATCCTCCACGTGCCAGAGTCGTCTGTGGGAATATCTCTGGGAGGGCACCTGGACCAGGGCAGAGGGTGGTTGAGGGCTTTGGTGAGAAGACAGCGCACATCCTCAGACATGCTGTCAGGGCCAGGCCAAGGTAAGGGAGAGGACCTGGGAGGAATGGGATGGGGTAGCAAAGGGTTTAGGTTTTCTTTGGCACATTGGAACGTCCCTTTGGCATCTAATGGCATTGAAGATGGGGAAGATCGTGATGCTGGGTGCTATGATGCAAAGCCCTCATTGGCCCCCCCCGCAGCAGCTTCACCCAGCCCCGGGGAGCCCCCCTGGCTCTCCTCCTGCCCCCCAGTTCCCTCAGCCTGGCAAGGAGGTCACCCACTGGGACTGCTGCTGCCGATGGCACCTAAAACTGGGGGACAGGGAGGAAGGCAAAGACTCTGGCACCGGTGCCTATGGCAGGGGGTGATGACGGGAAGGATGGCTGTTCACACCTTGACTTCATCGTCCTCCTCTTCGTCAGCATACTCAAAAGAATTGCTGCGCATCCCTCGGGCACCAGCGTATCCCTCCTGCAGGCTGGAGAGCTCAGGCTCCTCCTCCTCCTCTCCTTGGTTCCAAGTGGCCTCGGGGGACAGGCTCTCCCCTGTCACTTGTGACCGCCAAGAGCTACTGCTGGGGCTCTCCCACAGGGTCTGCGTCCGGGCCTGCCGGGGACCCTCGCCCTTCTCTGAGCTCCGCGGGGTGCTGGTCCCACCATAATGGCGAGCCAGGACCTGGGCTGCCCGGTCAAACTCTCCTGCCTCGATGGTGCAGTCGTTCCAGTGCCCCTGCCATGGTGCCCCTCTGGGCACTGTCCCCGGCCCCGAAGCCCAGGCAGGGTCCTCTCCAGCACCCTCGATGGCGTGTGCCTCTCCATTGGCATGGACTGACAGTCCTGGCAGTGAACTGGCCCCCGACAGGCTGGTCTGCCCAGAACGGTCCCAATAGCTGAATGTTGCCTTGTCCTCTCCGTGGGCTGCAGCCGATGCTGGAGGGACCTTGTCCTTGGTCCCCGCAGCATTTGAGAGGTCTGCATCATCATCATCATCCCCTACATTGTTCCCATTGGTCTCAGAGAAGCTCATCACCTGGAGGAGCTCGCTCATCAGGGAGGGCCCCAGGTCCAGGCGAAAGGAGAGCAGGGAGTCAGAGCGGTCCAACTCATCTTCTCCGGGGAAGGCATTCTCTTGGGCCTTTTCCAAGCGAGGGACGCGAGGGATGGTGCAAAACCCTGACTCCAGCCCTGCGAAGCAGAAGAGATGGCTGATGAGAGGGTGCACCGCTAGGTGAGAGGAAACCTGACTTAGGTCTGTGGGTGACAAGGGACGCTGCCACTGAATTGGAACAGGCCACACTCCTGTCAGTGGTGCTGTTCCCTAAAAGACAGACCAACGTCTGTGTGAACATCTCAAAAGCCCAGAGTCACAGCTGAGGGTCTCCAGGTGGGCTCTGGGCTTGCTAAGATGCCGGCGGGGGCTGAGCCAGGCAGGTGGAACCAGGAGATGGCAGCATTGCCTCAGCTTGCCCTTCCATCTGAGCCAAGCCGCCTTCCCTGGCTGCTGCAGGCTCCCCAAGTCCCCTTTCCCGAGACCCTCTGCTCCAGATCCCCTTGGGGAAAAGCTGAGGTACAACCTGGTGCTGTGAGGCTGGAAAAGAGCCACTTAGCTGTCCCGTCCCATTCATCCTACAATCCTTCCCCAAAGGCCTCCGTGGACCCAGACCGGTAGGGAGGGATGTGGCCAAAATGGGGAAGAGGGGGATGGAGTCCTTTGAGGAGCACATGCAGATAGAGGGGTTGGCACAACTAGAGATATGGTCGGTGCATCTGCATGGAGGTGGGAAAGGCTGTGCCATGGATCTCCTTGACGTTGCTACCTTGGCGTGGGCATGGGCTTGCTGTCCCTTCACCCTCCTGGCTTACTCAGGTAGGCTGCTCCTGGGGAAGCCATAGGGCTGGGGAGAGATGTGGGGGTTTCCCTTTACAACTGCTCCACATGGGCTGCCAGTTGCTTGGGACTATGGGAGAGGAAGAGGAGGACAAACCATCCCTGCCCCACTTCCCTAGGGGGTACCTAGGGAAGAGACCTTCCAAGCACAGAAGTAAGGACAGCAGTTGAAAGTGAGGATAGGGTTATTTCCTCACAGGCACTATTAAATCTCTCTCTGCTGAAAGCCTAAGGTTCCTGGATGGGGGAACTGAGGCACAGAGCAATGGAGAGGGGCTGCAGGGGATGTAGTGTGCCTGGGTGCCAGCCCCTGCCCTGCACTTCACTCACCATAGACCTGGTGTGTTTTGGAGAAGCTGTTGGAGGCACTCTTGAAGGAGAACTTGCTGGTCAAGCTCCGTCTGCCACCGCCGCCATCGTACATCCCCTCGTTGAGCTGTGGCAGTGAGACAGCATTCTTGATGATGGGTGAGATGGGTGGAGGGGCAGGAGACGCCTTCGCTTGGCCTCCATTGCCCCGGTTCCTCAGTTGCGTCCGGCGGACGTGCCGCAGCGTTCGGGTGAAGAAGTTGTTGGCTTTGGCTGTCTCAGCCCCACCATGGTTGCTGAGGAAGGAGGTGTCCCCGAAGACGTCTCCGCCACGCCCCACATGCATGGTGTGCCGAAAGTCCCCCAGTGGTGGGCTGATCATGTCCGGTGTCAGCTCCGACTTAAGCCGCCGCTTGCCATGGGATCCTGACACCCAGCTGAGCACTGGCAGCTTCCCCAGACTCATGTTGCACCCCTCACCTCAGCTCTACTCCTGCAAAAGCCACAAACCCAAGCCCTCACTGGGCTTCCAGTAGCAGGGTGGTCTGTCACATCCCCGGCCTCTCCATCGCTCTTGCTCCAGTGCTCTCAGAGGAACGGCTCACGTCACCTTGGCTTTCAGTGGGTGGGAAGGGTGCCTGTCCCCTTGCTTCCCTGCACTATGTTGTGGGTATGTCCCCAGGGGTGAGGCTGGTGGTGGTGTGGAGGTGTTCCAAGGGGAAGTCCAGGGCCACCTCCTGTGCTGCAGCAGCCACTGGAAGCTGTGTCTGGCTGTGGGCTTAGGACTTAATCCTCTGTCTTCTGCTGCCACTGAACTTGAGGGAGCTGGTCAGAGATGGGACAGGACCTCAAGATGTGGTGGCACGGCAAGCGCCTCAGTCCCCTCGTTGTCCGCCTAAACAAGACAAGAGAAACAGTGAAGCCCTCCAAGATGATTTTCCCAGGGCTGTACCCCTGGGACTGTCTGAGGAAGTTTAAGGCGGTGGATGAGCAAAGGTATGGAGGTTGCTACTGACTGTCCCCTTCGCCTGGCTTTCCCTCAAAACACATACTCTCCCCCTGACTTCCCTTGATGTGCATCAGTTTCTCCTGCTGTAAAGCAGCTTTGTCAGACCTGTGCCACAAATTCAGGCTGAGGATTTAGCTTCCAGGCAGCATCTCCTCCCAGTGATGCCCTACCTGGGCTCCCGAGGCAAGAAACCTCTCCCTTCATTTTGCTATTCAGATGAACCCTTGGGGAGAGGGTGAGGCCAAGGGACTGCATGCTTCTCGGGAAGGAGGGGCGGCAGGGAGGAAAAATGCAATATTTATATGTTGGTTTGTTTTTCTCTGGCTGGTCCCTGGGTGCTGGGCAGACATGTTGGAGCAGCAGGGGGATGGGCGTGCAGGGCAAGCTGATGCTTTGCAGGCAGGGGAAACTGAGGCACAGCAATTCAGGTGATTGCTTGAGGTCGAGGGGACTGCAGGAAGGGTGCTTGTTCTCATGTGAGTCCCAGAGGTGCTGAGGGGGGCAGGCAGGGAGGCTGCAGCTGGCTGTGCAACAGCAGGACAATGACCTCCCTAGTCAGCCGGCAGGACAGTCACATCAACAGCTCCCCCAGCAGCGTGTGTGGCAAAAGGGAGAGAGCAGGATGGGGAGAGGAGAAGATCTGGGGCATAGGGCACCTCAGCGCTCTAATGGTCTCAGTGTCTGCTTGGGCATGTGTCCTTCCGTGGGGTCAGTTCCTGCTCATGGGCTGGGGAACAGGATGGAGCTGGGTCCCTTCAGCAGGGCTGGCTGTGCAGGGCAGCATGCCAAGAGGTGATGCAGGAGGCCATCACTCCCTGCATGCCAGGACCCCCATTACCGCATAGTTATGTCTGTCTCCCTGTTGCTGCATGCCTCCCGTGCCTGTCCCCAGGTCACCTCGGAGCAGGTAGGCTGGTGCCAGGGAGGCAGATCCTCTGACAAAGGGGAGACCTGGCCATGGAGCCGCTTTCTTGGCTGGCTACACGGTTTTGCCTTGCCGTTGACTTGTTTGCTCACCCGGGCCCCTCTTATCTGCCAGGGGTCAATGCCTGGGGAAAGGAAAACAAACCTCCCCCAGTGGCTCTCAGCACCATTGGCTGCCTCCTGGGGTGGCAGTGGATGGTGGCTTGCTGCTGGTCCCCATCTCTTTGGCTCATGCTCCTTAATTCAGCCTCCTGCTCACAGGTGAGGTGCCTTGAAACTAGGATGGGCTAGGCATGTGTCAGATTTGGAGTGAGAGAACAACCGGGGAGTAATTTCCTTCCTCTGACAGAAGACCACCCATAGACACTGGATCAGGGCCATTCTGGGCTCCAAGTTAAGCTGTTGGGGTGGTCCCTGCAGCACAATGGGGGACTTGGGACCACATGGAAAGAGATGTGACCTTATTTTTGAGCTGTCCTTGGGTTTCCCAGGAAGGCAGGTGACCCCAGGAGAGGGACATAGGTGAGCTACAGCCCTAAAGTTTTTCCCTCCCTCCTTGCATTGGAGTTGCTGAGAAATCCAGTGGGGTCTGTGCCCTTGGACTCGATGATCCAGTGGGTCTCTTCCAACCTGGTGATTCTATGATTCTATAATGTTGGGCACATGCATGACCATATAGAGACAATCTGAGGGAGTGCCCCTCGCCTCAGGTTCCCCCCTCCTTCCTCTCAGGGGTTCTCCTCCTCCCCAGCAGAGCTGCCTTGCAGAACCCTGCAGGGGACAGAGGTTGGCACCCCACCCTGGGGTCAGGGCTGGGAGGTGAGGGAAAGGGAGATGCAGGAGACCACCCCCCTGCTCCCTACCTGAAGAACTTTTGAGCTGGGAGCCAGTAGATGGAAAGTGTTTCTGCTTCCCTGTCCCTTGGCCACTAAGGGGACACAAGCCAGCACCTCCTGGCCCTTGGCTTTCCCTGCCTGCTGACAGGCTTTGGGTGTTGGGAAAGGAGGGAGGGAGGGAGGGAAAGAGGGAGGCAGCTGATGCCCAACCCTACCTGGATGGCATGTTTCTGGCAGGTCTGCTGGGCTTTTTCTCCCTCCAATCTGCCCCTTCTTCCTCCTTCCCTCTGCCCCTGGTGCATCTCCCTGAAGGCTGTGCCCCTTGGAGCCCTCCTCTCCACCCAAGCAGACTTATCCATGCCAGAGAAACTCGTGATTCTGTGGGCAAAGGGTGACCCGTGCACTCTCCTCTCCTCCAGTGGGCATGGGAACCCTCCAACTGACCACCCGTCTGTCTGGGTGCTGCTTTCATCCCGCAGGCTGTTGTATTCACCAGCTCCTCAGCACAGCAAGCCCATAGCCCATTGTTAACTCCCCTTCTCCGACTCACACCTCACCTCCTCCTGGAAGCCCCTTGCCCTCAAAGACCAGCCGTCAGCACCTCCTCCTCCCAGCCTGGCCTCTCCCGTTTCCCCCCATGAGTTCAGCTGGTTTCCACTGGTTTTCCACTCGCCAGGAATGGCCAGAGCTGTTCTGCTTGCTGGGAAGAGCGGAAACCAAAAAGGGGGGTGGGGGGGAACAATCCAGATGTCTAGTTGGCTGGAGCTGCCGAAAGCAGCCTCTTCCCTCCTCCTCCTCCTCCTCTCCCGCCTGCCCTCCACAACGGACATACTCCAAAAGTGGGCGAGGAGATGTTTAGGGTGGTCTCAACAGGGGGAAGAGTGGCTGGAAATGCTTGTGGGCAGCCAGGAAGGGTTTCCCAGCCTTCCCAACTGCCACAAAACCTCCCTTTCCCTGGAGGAAGGGAGGCAGAGGCTCCCCCACTGGGGTCATTTTGTCCTGGGACGGGGAAAGCTGACAGAGATAAGCTTTTGGGAAAGGGGAAAAGGGACTCAGCTGGCTGGGTTGGGTCTCTTCCAGCTCCCCTGGAGCAGTGCCGGGCAGTAGGCGGACAAGCCTGAGTCTGACTCCTGTGCTGCTGGCTGCTATATATATATGTTTATATCTCTCTGTATGACACGCCGGGATGTGGAGGTAGGCTGCGGCTTCAAAGGCCGGCAGCTTCCAGCCATCCTTTCCCTGCCCCCTTCCCCAAAAAAGTTCCCTTTCTTCCTCCAAACCCACAAAACTGAGGCATCCAAGAGCCTGCGGGGCTTCAAGGGTTATCCAGAGCAGGATGTGGGACAGGGGTACCCAGTACCCAATGCTTTCACCCATCCGTAGGACGCGCTCCCTACCCCATTTCTCTCCTGGTCCCCCTCTGGTCTGTCTCCCCTCTCCTCACTCCAACTTTCCCTCCTCCCGGCTTCCTGTTGCATTCCTGCCTTCTTCCTTTCTTTTTTTGCCATCCTCCCTGCCTCTATTGCCTTGTCACCTCTCCCGCTTCTCCCCTTTCCTACCACCCTCTTCACCCTTTCCCTTCTGCTCCCGATTCCCCCCACCCCGCCCTCCGCCAAGCTCTAAAAAATGAGGAATCAAAACTTTCAGAATTTACCTCTTCCGAACGAGAGTTATTATTTTTTTCCCGTCCTCCTGAAGAAAAGTTGGGAGACGCTCCCTGTGGGCCCCCAGTAACTTTCTCCGAGGGTTGCTGGCTCTGTGTCCTGGAGCGAGGGGAGGGGGAGAGGGAGAAAGGGGAGGTGTGCCCCCCCTTTTCCCACGGCTGTCTCCCCAAGGCTGGCTCTCCCAGGCTGACGCCCCGATGCCACGGGAGAGAGGGAGCGAAGCTGGCAGGGAGGGGATGTGGGAAGGAGGAGGGCGGGCTGCAGCACCGCTTAGCCAATCCTTGCCTCATTAGAGAGACCAGAGAAAATGAGATTTATTCCAACTATCCAGGACAGAAAACTTCAGGAACTTCTCTGCTGCTCTCCCCCCTCCTCTACTTCCCCAGTGCTATTTCCCATCTTCCAGCTCCGGCTGCCTCCCATTCCCGGACTCCTGTTTCAATGAATTTGGAGGAAGGGGGAAGCCCAGGTCGCTAGGTAGCCTGGTTAGGAGAGTGTGGACAGAGGGCAGTGGAAAGGATTTTTGCCTCCTCTGTTTGTGTGTGACACCAAATGTATCAGATGGGTCATCCCATCCCACCTTGGATGGAAAGTCCCCAGTGCCCTCATTGTAGTGCTGCCCGCCAGGAATGGGGTCTAGGGGCGCAGGTTGTGCCAGGACCTGTGGGTAGTGCTGGGTTGAGTGTTAACAGGACAACAACCTCACCAGAAGGCTGAGTGGGCCAGGTAGTGTTATGGGGTCAGGATAAGTGTTATGGGGTCAGGGCAAGTGTCATAGCAGAAGCACAGCGTCAGACCAGGCTGAGGAGGTGGCAGTGGGTAAATCCAAGGAGGTGCTCTTTGATGGTACCAGGGAGTGTTTCTACCCACACATGGGACACCACATTCCTCTGACTTTGTGCTTTGTTGTTTTGTCCCATGATGGCCACAGGGCAGAACACCCTATCAGTGCCAATGAGGGGCAAACGGTGGCCACAGTATGAGCAGTGCCATTAGTGACCCTCATGGACTCCAGGTGAGGCTCAGTGGCTTCCAGGGAGCACCTGGCTGGGCATAAGCACCTATTCAAGGCCCTGAGGAGGAGAAGGGTGGTGTCTCTGCTGGCAAAAACGAGATGAGACTTGTTAGGGTTAGGCAGGCCCTTGTTGAAAGGTTGACAAGATGTCTGCAGAGGAGATGTCAAAATGGAGCCTGGCCTCTCACGAGGCTTATACTGGGCTCCCCAGGCAGGGGCATTTTTATTGCTTGGAGGTTTGCTAAGCAGCAGTAGGACTTTGACACTGTTCTCAGCCTCTCAGCCTCAGGCTTCTCTGTAAAATGGGTTGGTTGGGCTCTCTGCCTTCTGTGGAGGTCTTCTCCCTTTAGGAATTAAGAACACCTGGATTATGCATTTTGGTAGTACTTCTAAGTGGGTCTGTGTCTTGGAGGGAGACAGGAGTTCAGATCTGCGCTGGGGTGAGTTGTGCCATTACTGAGGAAAGGAGGAGAAATTATGACCCGCATCCTTCCTGTTTGCCAGAGGTATGGTAGGCATCTCTTCCCAAACATCCCACTCAGAGGAAGCCAATGGGGGTGGTGGGAGAGGCAGGAAAACACCCTTTTTTTGTTTTCCTCCCTTTGCACAGCCTGTCAGGGTATCTCCCCCTGCAGCCAGAGGGGCTTCCCCTCACCCCTCCATCCCCATGCCCTGCAGCAGGGACTGTGGTGGGAAGTGGAGCCCAGGCGACGGCAGCCGCCTCCGCTGGGGAATGCAGAACAAATCTCTTCCAGATGGGACAGGGGCCATGCTCTGCTCCTTGCAGGGCAGCCAGCACTCTGTTGCCTCCTCCTCCTTGCCCCTGTTCCAAGCATCTTTATGCTTTAGGCTCTGTTTCCAGGAAAGCAGCTGGAAATCCCCTCCTCTTCAGCACCATTCCCAAAACCTTGTGGTCTTGCAGCCATGACAGTTGAGTTGTGACTTTTGCCCTTCTGGGGCTGAAGTGCTTTGGAGACTTTCAGGACTGGTCCTGGCCTCTGACTGGCTGCTTGGATATGAGCAGAGGTGACGCAGCCCCTGTGGCTGTACCCTAGGAAGGGCTGCACCCTCCCGAGACCCTCTTCTTTCATATACAGCTGCCTATAAAGTGAATCCATACAATCCTGCTTCCCAGCCTGTTTATCCACCTTAGCTGATAAATGAGAGGTGGCTGTGGGGCTGGACGGTGCTGCAGAGCCACTGTACCACCCGTGGGTGCCCTGGGCAGGAGCTAATGCCTGGATGCTTCCCAGCCCGAGTACCTCATTTACCTTCAGTCACTCCAACCTTTCATCCCATCTGTGCCTCAGGCAGCAGTACCAGTCTCACCATTACAGAGAGACCGGCCATTGGGCTTATCGTGGGAGCAGACAAGTGGCCCCACAGCCTTCCTGGCTCAAGATTTGCTTTGATTACCCTAACATCAAAGATGGGGCTGTACAAATTGTACCCACTCTTCTTCCTAGTGCTCATCCCTCCAGCATGGGGCCAAGGTCTTATGGGTGGCTCAGTGAGATGGGGAAGGAGAGAGGGATGCAGGGAAGTTGAGGGCAACTGAGTTCTCTGTCCTACATCTCCTCATGTTCAGTCCTTCCTTCAATCTCACTTTGCAGACCTGCTGCTTGCAGACCTGATGCCTGAAGAGGGCTGATGCAAGACACCCCAACAGAGAAGAAAGATTCCCCTTCTCCCCCAGTGCCTGGGGGCAGCTGAGGGAAGGTTACAGGGTCATGTCAGCTTGTGGACACGGTGCTTACCACTGGATTTCTATACCCTGCCATTTCTGTTTGCCTCCCCTCATTCTCTGGGAAATTTCCATGAATGGGACTCCACAAAAACTACCAGAGATGCATTCAGGAAATTTCCTGGGGAAGGAAGGCAGACAAGGGGTCTCAGTGAGAAGGGGGTATGTTGCTCAGCACACAAGAAGCATATATCCTGTTGCAACTCAGGGTCTCCAGCTTATATTTTCTCATTAACTGGGAGCACCATTCACTTGTGGGTGATTTCCAGATGTTTCCATTCTCTGTTTGGTGGCTGTGAGGGTGCATACCACATGGGTATGGGAATTACTGCCAGCAGTGGGGTGGGGTACAGTCCCCTGCCATGATAGGTTCCATAGAGACCCTTGCCCCACCACACAACCCTGTGTGGCCTCATCCATCTCCCCATCATCCTGTTGCCACCAGGTCCCTCCTTCTTCCTTCCAGCCAATGGCCCTTGGTGCTGCCTTCAGCCTGCATATCACTGCCCTAAGGATCAGCTGGAGGCAGAGCTGGTTTTAGGGTGAGCAAGACAGGGTGGCGGTAGGAGGTGACACCCTGGGGCGAGAGATAGGTGTGAGACACCCAGTGTCTGCCCAGTGAATCCCTGGTTTGATGACAGTGCTGGGTTTGTGGGCACTGGATCCCTCATGTTCTATAGTTTGTTCACTAGGATGATTTCTCCACCAGTGGCACCTCCAGGGATGTGTTGGGCCAGGCTCAGCCCATTTTGGAGGCTGTGCTGTGAGTCCACACTTTGTACCTATAGCATTTATGATAACAAGGAAGAGGGATTAGACTGGTGCAGTTCCTGGCATCCTTGCGCTGCACCTGTGAAATGAAGCAGGTAGCTTGTGGTGAGTGCCACTTAGCAAGCAGCAGCATCACCTTAGACCCACTCATGCTAGAGTTGTGGATCAACCTCTGTAAAGGCCTATTTCTAATTTCTCCCAAAAATTCCTTCAGCCTCCCTCCTCTGGAGCAGAGAGAGGCCGCAGGAAGAGGATTGACCACATCCCGCTTGTGGAGTTTGTTTTTGTGGAGGGTGCTTTATTCCCCAGGAGCTGGGCCTGGAACTCAAAGCCTTGGGGTTTGCCAAAGCCCAGGAGGAGGTAGGGATGAGTTCCCAGGCTTGTTGGCAGACTGCCTTCCTCTCTCTGCCCACCTCCTCCTATCCCAAACGTTTTTATCTTTCTTCCTCCTCCCATCCTCCTTGTCTTCCTCCTCATATGCTAGTCCTGTTTGTGGGTGGGGATATGGGGTGCTGTAGGAGTACTGAGGGGGTGTTGTGGCAAGAAGGATGGAGGGACAGACCCTGGACCAAGCACTGCTGACTTTCTCCCTGATGCAGAGAAGAAGGAAGGGGGGATGGGGTGGGACATATCTGGGAGGGGAGAAAGGATGTTGCATAAACCAGAAGCAATCCAGGAACAGCTGTCTGTGGCCTGAAAATACCTCTGTGATTCGGGGCACTGGGAAAGGAGATGTAAATGTATGTATATGCATGTATGTACATTAAGTCTCCCCAGAACAACCACCTCCAAACACCACTTGATTCTCCAGTTACTTATCATAGGCCTTAAGGAGATGCAAGAGGAACCAGGGGTGTGCTCAGATATCAATTTGCTGCTTGAAGAATCATTTCTGTGTGCGGGGGAATCTGGAGGTCCATTTGCCCTCCGCCAGATATGGGTTTTTTGGCAGAATAAGCAGGGGGAGCACTTTTGTGAGAGTTTAAAGCCTGTGTAGGCTGGACAGGTCTGGGATGGAGGTTTCTGGGGTGAAGAGAGAAAGGAAAACATGGTGAGGGTAGGAAGGAGGCAGTAGGGAGGGAGAGTGTAGGGGCATGGGTGTGAGGAGCATGAAACTTTGGAGACGAATTGCATGAGGGTGTAGGGGAAGGTGCTTTGGGGAAAGCAGGATCTGAGTATGTCAGGAGAAGGGAGTAGATTCCCCGGGGCTGTCAGGGAATGGCGGATGCATCCATTGAGCATGGTTGAGGAAGGGTGCTTTGTGTAGAGATTGGGTTTCGGGATACAGGGAACGCAAAGCGGGGATGGAGATATAAGTCATCCATGGGGGAAAGGGAGACCATGCCTGAGGAACCTGCCTTGGTCAACGGGAAGAGGTGAAAACCAGGGGAGTCGCTGGACACAAGGTCTGGACAACACTTTTATCGTAATGATTTTGCCTGTCCATCCAGCCTGTGTATTTTTGGCCCACGGAAGGAAGGGGCTGGGGATGCGGAGGCAGCTAAAAATAGGGGTGTCCCTGCCCATTCCCCCAAGGCAGGCATCCGTCTGTCTGTCTGCCTGCCTGCGGGGTTGCTGCGGGATCTGGAGGAGGGGAGCAGGCCCAGCCTCCTTCCCCATGGCGTCAGGCTCCACTTTTGTTTGTCTCACAGCCCTACGGGGACAGGAAGAGGCCGCCGGGCTGGGGAACAATGGCTCATTCTCTGGGAGTCTGCGCCTGCCGAGAAGCGATAGGGGACACGGGACAGTGGCCAGAAGGCAGGCATAGCTTCCCAGTGCCACTGCCATGGGAGCTTGCCCCCCAAGAAATGATGGGGTCTACTGGTGGGACCTTCGCTAGCTCATACCTCTCCTCCAGACCCCAAACCAAGATCCCGTGCAGAGGGCAGAGAGGGAATGGGAGACCGTCTTTTGTGGGTGTACTTCATGGAGGGAGGCAATGCCAGAAACCCGAAGAGCGGTGGAAGCATGTCTCCAGCCAGCACCAGGGAAACCTGTTGTTTTGCAGCCTCTCCTTGAGCCTGTGAAACCTGCAGGGAGGGAGGCTGGAGCTGGCATCCCCTAGTGGGAATGCCCCCAGCTGGGCCTGGGGAGGTATTTATCTGGGAGCTGTAGCATGCCTCTCTGTCCTGGCCTGCCATGACCATGCTTGCTGGGGCAGTGCTGGTACTGCTTGTGTCCTGTCTGGGAGATGGCCAAGGGGAATGAATGGGTGTGCACAGCAGGAGTGACTGTGTGGTTTGTGTGTGTGCGTTGTGCGTATGTGATAAAACCTTTTATCCTACCTCTTTCTTCTCCAGAACCCCCTTTTCATCTCCTGACACTATCTCTCCCATGGCCATTTCCTCCTGGGATGTTAAATTTGACAACCAGGTGGTGGAAACGCCTCAGGAAGAGTCTCTTCTCATACTTTTCCAGACCTGGTAGGGGTAAGAGGAGCAGGAGTTAGCACCTTTGGTAGGGGAGAAGTGAGGAGATATTTTGAGAGGTTGAGCAAGGAGGGGACAGAAGAGCCTCCCTGTTCCTAACCCCCTTTTTTCAAGGTCTTGGATGCTTGGGGCTGAATGCTTGCCAGGGCTCCTCTTGTTTACTCAGCCGGGGAGCTGACACATCCAAGGTCTCTGCTGACTTTACTTTCCCACAGGCTGCTGGCGGGCGCATTCCAGGGCAGCATGGAGATCAACGCAGAGGCATGCCAGAGGTTTCCATCCGGGATGCCGTCTTCCCCTCCTTGCCCTCCCTGGGCATCTGGCACCCCTGGTCAGGCTGTCAAGAGTGGGCATCACATCTGGCTGGCATCCTGGACTTTTAAAACCCAAGGTTGGCACAGACCCCAAGCACGGACCCAGGACCATGGAGTCAGGGATCTGCCTCTCAAGCTGAATGCCTGCAGCAAGGCTTGGTTCTTCTTCCTACTCCCATCCAGAGATCTCAGTCCTGCTCCCCGTGGTGACCCATGGGAGACACATGGAGGAGCAGGGGATGACTGTCCTAGCTTAGTCCTCCCCCAGGGAAAAGAGGTAACACCCTCCTAGGAACTATTTACATCTTTTTCATCTTAGAATGGCATCTATTCCTGTGGCGGGGCGTAGCTTACTGAGGGTTAAAAGCACAGGTCACAGCAAGGGGAACTGTGTCAGCTGGAGGAGGAGCTGCACCCTTCTCCTGCAGGTTCCCGCTCTGGTTCTTCCTGGGCAGCTGCCCATATCTGGCACGGCTGCCTTTGGTTTTAGGAGGGAAGGCCACAAAGCTTTTAAAAATAAGCGGCAGAAGATAAACAAGGGTTTGGAGAGCTGGCTGCAGGGCTAGGGCGGGAGAACAGCCTGCGCCCTGTCATTTTGGCTGGAGGCTCCCTGTCCCAGCGATGCTTCCACCTCTCCAGGGCAGCAGGCATCTCTGCCTCCTTGGACCTCGGGTTGCTGGCTAAGGATTGCCACGACCTTTCCTCCCTAGCTGAGCTGGCCCACAGAGGCCCCTTCACGCCCAGCCCCAGTGTCTGGAAGAAGGGGCCTCGTCTCCCTCCTCGGCTGCCACAGGAAACGCGGAGCCTGGAGGTCAGGGGCCAGCTGGCAGCTCGTCCCGTGGGGGCCAAGGAGCTCAACGCTGGGGCTTCTTTCACGCTAGTGCGCACTGGAGGAAAGAGGAGGAGCTGTGGAAGAAGGGGGAGAGGGCCAGGCTTTTCCTGTTTATGTGACTACCAGACCCTCAAGAAAGGGAAAGGACTTGGAAAGCTCGTTGCTCTTGGGTGGGCTCCAGCTAGCGTCTGTTGGCTCTCAGCCTGGGGGTTGCATCCTTGGGGCAGGGCACGACTCCTTCCCCAGGGGAAATGGGCATCCAGCTCCCAGGGGGTTGGGATTACATTCCTGGGGCTTGTGAAGGTCTGGTCTAGAAGGAGGGCTGGGAATGGCTTCTTGGGAAGCCGTTCCTTCCATGTTCGTCTCCAGTTTCGGCAGATGCTAGTCTCTGTGAGACAATCTGAAGGCCAAAATGTCACTCAGGCCAAGCCAAATAGGTAGCTGGGTATCTTGGCTTTGGGACACAGCAAGGGGGAGCTCTGGGAATGGCAGGCATGGAGGAGTGCTTAGGGGAAGGTTACAAGTCACATCACACTCAAACACAACGGCTTCAGCACAGAGTCGGTGCAGCAGGCAGAACGGCTACAAGACTTCCCACGTTATCTAGGGTCACATCCTGCAGGGCATCTGGTGTGGGCACGGTGGTACGTGGAGAAGGAAATGAGGTCCCAGGTTGCGCTCTTGCCTTCATATCTGCCACCTAGCCACTCCAGCTGATGCCACGTCTGTACCTGTTTGTTGGATCTCAGCTTTGGTTTGTAGCCTTTGGCCCATGCTGAGCAGGGGTTGAGGGATGCTCTGTGCAGACCCACCTCTGAAAGATGCCTCAGAGCACACCCCAGCAGGCACTGTAAAAGAAGCAGAAGGGAGATAGTGGCCCCTTGGCTGCCATGCAGGGAAGCCTGGCCTGGCTCAGTGCAGCAACCATTTCTGATCAACTCTGGGATGAGAATAGCTGGATCCAGCATAGACTGGGGCAAAGATGGAGGAGAGTGGGCGCATCTTGGTGTGGGTCCAGCAGCTTCAGGATGGAAAAGCTTGGAAAGAGCCTCAGCAGTCAGGAACAAGTTGCCCTGTCTGGTCTGCATGGCAAGAGCAGGCACAGCCCTTGGCTCCCCACATCCTTCCCTTTGCAAGGGCTCCAGCAGAAGGCCATGCTGACCAGAAGCTGTTGGGCTTTGCTCTGGCTCTTCCTCAGCCACCTCCTTCCCCAAGGGGTTGGACGGTTGAGTGGTGCCACCCTATGGCTCTGGAGCGCTCTTACAAGTGCTGGTGACACTTGGCTGTTCATTGTCCTCTCCAGAGAGACTTTGCTGCAGCTAGCATAAGCTTAGCTTTTTTCCCTGTCTGTGTCCTGGATACGTTTGCTATCCAGCCATGGAGTAAAGATCCTGGCCTGGTCCTGGCTCACTGAAACCTCAGCAAAATCTCAGCACATCTCCCACTCTTGCAGCTGCATTGACCTTCCTAGGATAGCCAGGTATTCCTGGGGCTAGAAAACCACCGGCTTGGTGGTTGTTGCCCAAACCATGAACTGCGATGCCAGCTACACAAGTGAACCAGGATCTGTTCTCTGACAGTTGCTGCTGGAGCTTTGATGGGTTGCATGCTGAAATACCAACTTGCCTTCCCATGTACATCACCAGCCCGTGTCCTCAAAGCCCTAACTATTGAAGCAGAAGGGCTTTTGAGGGGGTCTTAATTTATGTCTATTGCTCTATGGAGCAAATTTGCTGTTGGGCAGCATCTTCTTTCCCCAGCACATGAACCCTATCCTTTTCCCAGATAAAGCACATGTTCGATGTCATGGGTGTTATGGGATGGTATCACCCCCTCCTGCTCCTCCTCCATCAGCATCTGGCCATTCTCAGTTTGACGGTGCATTTTAGGGACTCTGGCTGCTAGAGACCCTTGGCTGTGCTTGTGTATCGGTTCAGAAGAGGAGCCATATGAGACTTGGATCATCTAAGGGAGGAAGAAGGGAAGAAGAAAGTAGTGTTTTCCACCTAAGGTACTTCCTTCCCTCCTGTCGAAGCCGCATGAGGGACTAGGGCATTTCTGAAGTGGTCAGAACAGAGGTCCCAGCTAAATAGCTAATCTCTTGGTGGCAATTTATTCTTCTGAATTCAAACTGCTCACAGTCAGTTTGCTCCTCTATATGACGGCAACTGATGATCCTCACTGTCTCAGTGTCTTCAACTTCAGCTGCACTGCAAACACAAGGCAGGGGTTGCATTCTGGCCTGTCTTTGCTCCTGTCCTAAGGTAAGGCTTATACGGCATGGTGGGAATATGCTTGGTCTGGGGAGCTGGCTAGCTTTGTGCAGAGGACCATTGATGAACCTGTAGTCTGATGGAGTCTTCTTGGAGAAGAAGACATCTCTTGCCTAGGGAAACTAGACATCCCACAAGGCTGGAGACAAGGCTGGAGCTCTGCTGGAGTGGGAAGAGGTTTTTTTATTTGCTCTGACTAGGTGTGTGTTCATATAGATGATAATAAAGGGGTTGGGAGGGTAGGATGGAAAGGACATCTATGACTGTTTGAGGAGGTCAAGGGGAAGACACAGGTAGGATGGAGAGGAGAATGTAACTGGTATGCGTGGGTGTGCAGTGGAGCATCTGTCTGTTACAAAGGTATTTAGATATGTTGACTTTTCTTCTGCACAGTGCCATCTTCCCTGTCTGACTTCTAACACAGACTGATGACCCTGCTCATTTAAGTCATTTGCCTTCCTCTGGCTGCAGGACAGCTAATCCTCTTATTCAGTCAGCCTGGATCTGTGGCAGACCTCATTCACTCAAACAGGCCTTATGCCCCAGGGAGCAGAAGTGGGACTCTGGGAAGGACAGATAGCCCGTTTCCACCTGTTGCTAACAGGGCACATCTGGGACTGATGAAAACACCTAAGTGATGCTGAAACTAGCAGTATGAGACATGGCCAGAGCGACTGGAGCACTGGTGAGGTCCTGTAGGACCATGGGCAAGTAACAGAGTCTCAATTAAGATTGTTTGTGAGATGCTACTTGAAGACATTATCATTCTCAAGCCTCTCCCCTCCCCCTCCAGGATAGTGCTGAGGTCATATTGTGATTGATGCTTTGGATTTGGATTTAGATGCAAATCTGTCCCGAATTTGTGTCCTGAAAGGTGGAAAACACTACCTACTTCATGTTTCTGTTTGTCAAAGGAGCTCTTTGCAGCACCCAACAACAACTGGTTGAGGTTGGTGTAGTCACATTGACCTCTGGTGGTTGCCGCCCCAGCGTGCAAGGAAAGCATTAAAGAAAAGCGGATGGGTTTGGTCAGCTGTTGTCTGCTGCAATGAAAATGCAGCTGAGTTTGTTCCTTCTCTGGGCTCCCTCCCCCATTGTGTTGCCTCTTGGAGAATCATTTCTTCTCTGCCCGAAGCATGTGTGATCTACCCGCTGTTTGTGTGCACAGCTCCACCCTCAGAGTCAAATTCTGTTTGCATGCACACCCGTAAAAACCAAAGGTGGATCTTTTGTTGGAGACCTGATTTCACTCCCTGTTTCTAGATAGAGTGGGTCATACCTGGGGAGAGCAGATATTGCTCCCCTGAACTTGCTGTGACCTCTGTACGGTCAGAGTTTCGATCATTCTTGTGCAGTGGAGGGTGGACTTCAAGAAACCCCTTGCAAAGTTTGATGCAGAACCAACCAAGAAAATTGGATTCAAAATGAGCAGTGAGATGTACTCTCATCTGGCACATTTTCTGAAGAGAGAGGAAAAGAAAAAGCGAAGACTGATCCCACAGGGATAATGCATTAGGAATAAGGCAACTGCAACCAAAGCTGAGGTGGGAGCCAAGCTTGAGGAGATTTCCAGGTTCAGCCCTCTTGAGGTGGAGTGCACTTGCCATGGGCAGCTTTGGAGTGAGGAAGCCTGTCTTCATGACCTGAATCCCATCAGCTTGCTCTAATTCAGGTCTTCCTTGCCACCCTGCACACCTCAATGCCCTAACGAGGATGAGATGTGTTGCCAATAACTTACCAAAAAGCTCCCACAAGCTTATGCCTTCTGTAGCTCCAGGCAATGGGTGTGTGCGTGTGGGGGAGGAATGCTGAAGGAAATATTTGCTTGTTTTGCTATCTCCACACAGATACATGTGTTTCCTTCCTGCTAGGAAGGCCACTCATCCGTTTTTTTGGAGGGCCCTCATTCCTCCTTTCCTTCTGCAGTCATCACCACCACTGTGAGGGGAACAAACCACCGGCAGCGTGTGGGGGCAGCCTTACATCTGCTATGAAAATCACCGGGGAGATGAGCAGGTAGTTAAAGTCCTTGCAAAGGTCGCTAATACAAACACTGAGTTTGATGAGTGTCATTAGGAAAATAAAAGTGTTGGTTGTCTTTTTTTTTTCTGTATATGTGTTAGGTATTCCAGTGTGAACCAGCATACGAGCCAACGAGATCAGGCTGAAGTCGCTAATTCTGTTTCACAACCTCTTTTGTATTTTCAGCATTTGTGTTTGTTCCATGCCGGAACAAAAACCGGAGAGTTTTTTCACTACACCAAATCATGCTGAGACAGCTACTGCAGGGTGGAAGTTTTTTAATAATAAATTGGGACCTATTTCCAACTCTCTTCCCCTATCTGAGTAGGGATACCACCCTGGACCTTAGCAAACCTCCCCCCTGAAACCTCATTGGATGCTGTAGGTCCTTGCAAATCACTGGGCTGTGAGAAGAATAGAATATTTTGATTGAAAAAAAAAAAAAGAAGTAAGCAAGGAATATATTGCTGAAGATGTTCTTACCAACTCACATTATGGATGCTGCATAGATAGGAGGTTTCTGGGGTGGTCTGGAAAGATATTATTCTAACCAAGAGACAGGGCAGGACTTGACAAAGCGTCTAAGCTCACCGCTTGTAACTGCAGCTTGAGCTTTATATTGATGGTGTTTTAGCCACACAATTGGGGAATTTAATGAATTCCTTCCTGCCTCAGACCTTTCTAAAACTTCTTCCAGGTGGGGCGAAAGGATGAGGTGCTGGGTCACACCCAGCCCTGCTCCCTGCAGTATGGGCTTGCTCGCCTCCCAGGAATCCCACTGTCCTCTTAGCCCTGTCGATCGGACCCACACCACAAGGTCCTACAGAAGACCCACTGCCTGTCACACACTGTGGGCCATGTGTGCTAAGCTCTTCCTCCGGTGGTGGAAACAACATGTGGCTCACCACTTGCTGGCCTGTCATAGATTTCCTGTGCGAGCTGGCATGGCTTGGAAAGTTTTACCAGTGAGACTATTTTGGTTTGAGCTTGAAAAAAGTAAAAAACAACCACCAACCCAACACAGAAAAACACCACTCGAACAGCCCAATGTCATTCCTAGGGTGAACTCCAGTGCACCAGCACAAAAGAAGCTATTTTGGAAACGTAATACTTGGCTGTAAGCATGTTCAGTCTGGTGGGACCTTGCATCTCGTATAAACCTGGGGTGTCTTGTAGGACTGTAGCTTTCCTCTGAAGGGTTAGCTTTTCGTCTCTGTGCCTCCAAACCCTGGCCAAAACAGAGAAATGGAACATATCCTTCTTCTCAGGAGCTGTCTCATCTGTTGGGATCAGCCACCCAGCCCAGAGCCCTCAGGGGTGGTCTGCTTGCTCCTGGGCTCCCGGCTGAGCTCAGAGACCCTTAATAAAGGAAAGTGGCTGAGGACGCTTGATGTGGGAGCTGGTCTGTCTGATGTCTGCATGCTCTGAGTCACAAAGTACCGCAGCCGTTACCCCTGGGGTCAGGGTGGGTGGAGGGAGAGGTTTCCTTGACATCAGCCTTCATTTTGTCTCTCGCTGGGTGAATGAGAGAAACTACCCTTGTTTTGGGGCTTTTATCATGACTGTGAAGATCTTATCTTCTATCACCTAATACTGTTCTGCTCGGGGAAATCTTTTCACTAGAGAGTCAGAGAGAAAGACACCTGGGTTGTTTGTGAGAATAACTGGCAGGTAAAAATTGACATGGCTTGAGTCAGAAGGGCTTCCCTGCAGCCAGCCTTGCTTGTACTTGCTTTTGATCACTCAGCTGGAGGCTTCTGGCTGGAGGTAAGGACTGGAGACTGGAACTGAGCCCCACTGGTCCTGTGTCACTTTGCGGTGGAGCTGTGGAGGAGGGTATTGTGGCACTTGGGACCCCTCACAAGGAGACTGAGCCAGCAACAAATTCATATGCTTAGGGTGTCAACTGGTGCTTGTTGGGACAGAGGCCATGCAAGAGAGGTGGCATTTGCTGAAAGCCATGTGTACACATGTCTGATGTTTGCTCAATACTTGTCTACAGTTTGCAACACAAAGGCTGTGCATCTGTGTGATGCTCTATGCATCAGGCAGATACAGTCTCAGTTCCCAGATGGTGGTCATGCTTGATCTTCAGAAGAACACAGCAGCCTGAGGAAAGGGTCCTGCTAAAGACTCCCTTCCCTCAAACAAGCCAGCACAGGAGGCCTGTGGGGACCAGAGGGGATGTGTCTGCCATTGGACCCGGAGGAGAAACAAGTGAAGATATTCATTCTGAGTGCAGTGAGAATCCTTTAGGGCAGGGGTCTCAGTTTATACCTCGAGACTGGTTCATTTGCCCCACACTTTGGTTTCTTCATTTCTCTGGAAGGTTGTCAGGCAGAGGTGGAGTCTAGAAGCGGTAGCTGTGGGATCCTCATAGGCTGCCCAGGGAGGTGGTTGATTCACCTTCCCTGAAGGTGTTTAAGGCACAGGTGGATGAGGTCTTGAGGGACTTGGTTTAGTGTTTGATAGGAATGGTTGGACTAGAAGATCTGATGGGTCCCTTCCAACCTGGTTGTTCTATGATTCTATGATTCTATGCTCAGGGCATCTCCCCCTTGAGAACACGTTGGCAGAGGCAGGGCTCCTTCATGTGTGCAGAGCTTAGGAGGGATGCACGGCACTACCCTGGGCTGCCCTGTGGGCTGACCCCGAGGCTGGGAAGAATCAGATGAACTCCCATTTTTATGAACTTGATATTGGGAATCTCTTGCACAGAGGCTGTGCTGTCTATACCGGTCACTGAGGTCTGAGGTTTGACACCACTGAGAGTGGTGAAGTGCAAGTGAAATGGGGTTGCTAGAGAAAATGGCAAACACCTTAGCTTTGGAATGGGATGTGTATGATGTTGCACCTAACAGCATTGTTGAGTTAATCTCTGTCAGATCCCTCCTAGTCCCAGATTTGGGCAACTGAGTACGTGGCAAGGATGGAGATTCCCCTCTGCAGGTTCTTTGGGATATCGCGTGGACACACAGATCCACTTCTGAAATTGCTGTGGCCACTTGGGCTGGGGGAGGAGGAAGGCTTCCCAGCATCTGCCCCTGGCCAGAGGGTACTCTGCTTGCCAGCTTGGTCAGGCTGGCTAGTACAAGCTGCTGCATGCCCTGGGGTACGGCACTGGATCAGGCTGCCCAGGGAAGTGGCTGAGTCACCTCCCCTGGAGGTGTTTAAAGGACAGGTGGATGAGGCGCTGAGGGGCATGGTTTAGTGATTGATAGGAATGGTTGCACTTGATGATCCTGTGGGTCTTTTCCAACTTGGTGATTCTGTGATTGAGACCCAAGGGTGCCTCCACACCCAGCTCCACCCACAGACACTATGGAAGACTCGGGGGCAAAATTAAGGCTGTGGGACCCTCTTCTAGGTCTAAATCGGGCTCCTTTTCACCATCCCGCACTTTCACCCCTTGCTGGACCTCTGCCTCCATCCAGAACCAGCCCTACACCTGGCTACCATTTCTGGAGCCCTTGAACCACAAAAACACCCCCCACAACACTCCTCCTTATGCATTTATCCACTTCCCAGGGAGGTGGTTGAATCACCTTCCCTGGAGGTGTTTATAAGGACGGGTGGATGAGGCACTGAGGGACATGGTTTAGTGATTGATAGGAATGGTCGGATTCGATGATCATAGAATCATAGAACAACCAGGTTGGAAAGGACCCATCAGATCTTCTAGTCCAACCATTCCTATCAAACACTAAACCATGTCCCTCAAGACCTCATCCACCCGTGCCTTAAACACCTCCAGGGAAGGGGAATCAACCACCTCCCTGGGCAGCCTATTCCAATGCCCAATGATCCTTTCTGTGAAAAACCTCCTCCTAATCTCTAGCCTAAATCTCCCCTGGTGGAGCTTGAGGCCATTCCCTCTTGTCCTGTCCCCTATCACTTGGGAGAAGAGGTCACCTCCCTCCTCTCTACAACCTCCCTTCAGGTAGTTGCAGAGCGTAATGAGGTCTCCTCTCAGCCTCCTCCTCTTCTCCAGGCTAAACAACCCCAGCTCTCTCAGCTGTTCCTCATAAGGCCTGTTCTCCAGCCCCTTCACCAGCCTCGTGGCTGTTCTCTGGACTCGCTCCAGAGCCTCAACATCCTTCTTGTGGTGAGGGGCCCAGAACTGAGCACAGGATTCAAGGAGCCTTAAACACCTCCAGGGAAGGTGACTCAACCACCTCCCTGGGCAGCCTATTCCAATGCCCAATGACCCTTTGTGTGAAGAACTTCCTCCTAATCTCCAGCCTAAAGATCCTGCGGGTCTTTTCCAACCTGGTAATTCTGTGATTCTGGGAAGGTCGTGCCCTGCCAGGAGAGCCCCTCTCCCAGCCGAGCAGGGCTCTGGCCAAGCTGGGCACCCCCCCCCCTTCTCTGTCGGGAGGTGAAGCCGGGTGCGTTTCGGAAGAGAAGTGGCTGGCGAGCCACATCCTTCCGCAGAGCAGCTGCATCCCACAGAATCACAGAACAACCAGGCTGGAAGGGACCCATCGGATCTTCTAGTCCAACCATTCCTATCTAACACTAAACCAAGTCCCTCAAGACCCCCCTCCCGGGGCTGGGGAGCGGGGAGCGGCGGGGGAGAAAGACGGGACACGGCGGCGACAAAGCCTTTCTCTCCCTCTCCCAGGTGAGGAGCAGCCGGAGGCTCTGGGAACAGCGGAGAGGCTGGGAGAGGGGGGTTCTGCGGCCCCGAGGGCGGGCAGGGCTGAGCTCCCCATCGCCCAGGGCTTCAGCTGGTCCCTCCCGGGCGGCTGGAGGATGGGCGGGAGGCAGGGAAGGAGGGAGGGAGGGAGGGAGCGAAGGTGGGGAGGGGTGGGGAGAGAGCGTCAGACTCACCTGCCGGGGCGGTGGGAGCCGAGCGGAGGAGCCGGGGATGGCCGGTAAGGAGCGGGGTGGGGGACGGGAGCAGGGGGAGCAGAGCCTCTCCCCGAGCCCGGAGAGGTTCCCCCTCTTACAGATCTGAACTAGGGGAACCGGGGTGGTTTAACCTGGAGAAGAGGAGGCTGAAGGGAGACCTTCTCACTGCCTCCAACTCTCTGAAAGGAGGGGGTAGAGAGGTGGGTGCTGGCCTCCTCTCCCAAGAGACGAGGGTCAGGATGAAAGGAAATAGGCTCAAGTTGCGCTATGGTGGATATTAGGGAAAACTCTTTCACCGAAAGGGTCACCGGGCGCTTGGCAGAGGCTGCCCAGGGAGGTGGCTGAGTCACCATCCCTGGAGGTGTTTAAGAGGCGGGTAGGTGAAGCGCTTAGGGACATGATTTAGCAGAGGACAGGCACGGCTGGGCTTGGTGATCTCAAAGGTCTTTTACGGACTATAATTCCATGGTTCTGTCTCTTGTGGAGGATGCGGCATCGCCCCGGGCGACTGGTTTCGCACGGGCTCCGGGTGTGGTGGGGTGTTTGCTTCTCTTCCCCTCCTCTTTCCCAGCCGACTCCTGCAGCTCGCCTTTCCATGAAGGGCTGGCCGAAAGGGGAAGGGCTGCCTGCCCCACCAGGGGCTGGAGGGGACGTGGAGGGAGGAGGGGGGACACGCTCTCAGACCACTCCACCCCCTCTCCCCCCTCTCTCCGAGGCTCCCTGCCGAGGAGCCGGTCCCTGCTTGCACAGCCGGTTTGGGTTTCTTGGAGAAACACTTTGATTTAAAGGCATTAATCATAGAATCACAGAACAACCAGGTTGGAAGGGACCCATCGGATTTTCTAGTCCAACCATTCCTATCAAACACTAAACCAAGTCCCTCAAGACCTCATCCACCCGTGCCTTAAACACCTCCAGGGAAGGGGAATCGACCACCTCCCTGGGCAGCCTATTCCAATGCCCAATGACCCTTTCTGTGAAAAACTTCCTCCTAATCTCCAGCCTAAATCTCCCCCGGCAGAGCTTGAGGCCATTCCCTCTTGTCCTGTCCCCTGGCACTTGGGAGAAGAACCCAGCTCCCTCCTCTCCACAACCTCCTTTCAGGTAGTTGTAGAGAGTAATGAGGTCTCCTCTCAGCCTCCTCTTCTCCAGGCTAAACAACCCCAGCTCTCTCAGCCGCTCCTCATAGGTTCAGTTCTCCAGCCCCTTCACCAGGGCGAGTTGCAGAGCTCAGAACAGCACAACTATCTGTGACTTGCTGTCGCATCCTCCTGCTTCTTATTTGTGTCGCTTCAGCAAGCGAGACCATCCTGAGTGAGAGAGATCAGTTTCTGAACGAAAAAGTTTGTTTGATTTATTCAGCCTGAGAGGAGACAGATCTGTATCGTTATTTAGCCTCCTAAGCCCTTTGGTGCTGGAAATCAGACACTTGAGTATCTTTTGAGGTTTAACACGGCCAAATGCCGGGTCCTGCACTTGGGGCACAACAACCCTATGCAGAGCTACAGACTGGGAGAAGCCTGGCTGGAAAACTGCCAGGAGGAGAGGGACCTGGGGGTGTTGGTCGACAGACGACTGAACATGAGCCAGCCGTGTGCCCAGGTGGCCAAGAAGGCCAATGGCATCCTGGCTTGGATCAGAAATTGTGTGACCAGCAGGTCCAGGGAGGTGATTCTCCCTCTGTACTCAGCACTGGTAAGGCCACTCCTTGAATCCTGTGTGCAGTTCTGGGCCCCTCACCACAAGAAGGATGTTGAGGCTCTGGAGCGAGTCCAGAGAACAGCCACGAGGTTGGTGAAGGGGCTGGAGAACAGGCCCTGTGAGGAGCGGCTGAGAGAGCTGAGGTTATTTAGCCTGGAGAAGAGGAGGCTGAGAGGAGACCTCATTACTCTCTGCAACTATCTGAAGGGAGGTTGTAGAGAGGAGGGAGCTGGCCTCTTCTCCCAAGTGACAGGGGACAGGACAAGAGGGAATGGCCTCAAGCTCCACCAGGGGAGATTTAGGCTAGAGATTAGGAGGAAGTTTTTCACAGAAAGGGTGATTGGGCATTGGAATAGGCTGCCCAGGGAGGTGGTTGATTCCCCTTCCCTGGAGGTGTTTAAGGCACGGGTGGATGAGGTCTTGAGGGACTTGGTTTAGTGTTAGATAGGAATGGTTGGACTAGAAGATCCGATGGGTCCCTTCCAACCTGGTTGTTCTATGATTCTATGATTTTTGCGGATTCAACGGTTCTCTTTTCCTGTTATTCTTCATCCAGCAGACTCTGAGCCTCCCATATTCCTACTTGGAGAATTAACTGCTGCACAACTCTCTCAGCCATTCTCCTTGCTGTGCTCATTGGCTATCTGGTATTGCATGATATAGTTCTCACCACAAGAAATAAAAAAAGAAATAGAAAAAGGAAGAGGAAAAAAAAGAGCGGGAGATTTCCTTCCCTCTGCCTTCATGCAACATCAGCCTCTATGCTGCCCTGGGGATGTTTGTGTGGCTGGGGTAGGAAAGCTGGACGTGATGCCAACACTAGAGCAGCAGGTAGCAGTGCACGCTGGGAAGGAGAGTTGGCTTCTAAGTCTCAGAAGGTATTTGCTGTGCTTTGCCTTGCCAGCTAAGAGGATTTGTGCTGGCTTGTGAAGCAGGCTTGATTTCTCAAGTGGAAATAGATATGCTGGTTGAGTTGATATCCAGCTGGGTAGAGAGCTCCTTGCGCATACAACCTGTAGGGCTTAATGGAGCTGGTTCACCACTGCTCTAAGGGTTTTTGGTTCATGACTTCAGGGGGTCCTTCTTGCTTTCTTTGGTTGACAGAGCAAACATTGCCTTGTTGCTATGTATTTCCAGTGCTCTACAGTGATGTGTGGAAGATACACTTCTGCAATTTCTCTTTGGGGCCAGTACCTGTAGCCAAGATGCTCTGTGGAAGGATGCCTTTTAGAAATTCCATTTGGTCACTGGAATTTCATAGAATCATAGAGTCATAGAATCATAGAACAACCAGGTTGGAAGGGACCCATCGGATCTTCTAGTCCAACCATTCCTATCAAACGCTAAACACATTTGGGACATGCACAGGGCAAACAGATCCCCCGTGAAACACTCCTCTCCACGCTCCTCTCCTACCCCAAGATGAGAGAGCGTGCCTGAGGCTGTGAAAACTCTTGGCCTTGAGAGTTTCTTGTTCTCAGAGATGGGGGCGAAAAGGAGAGATGTGTGATGGTTGGGAGGATTTAAGAGTGCTTCAGGGAAGATGACCTCTTCTGTAGACTTCCCAATGGGTAGACTTCCTACTGTGTAGACTCTTAACACAGTTACCACTATTTGCCTTCTGCCTCCTGCATATCTGAGGTCCAAGGTAGACACTCAATATCATGCTGGACTGTTTTGTATGTAAAATGGCTTCTAATGTATCTGAGTCACATATGTAGAATCATACCTTGACTCGTGTTCTCCCAGATCTGCTTATGCCTTCTAGCCTGTGCTCCTCCATCACTCCTCAGACCTTTTTTCTTTTTTCCTCCCAGCCCTGGAGAATGACTCTCTCCAAGCCTGCAGCCACTCAGAGCAGGAGGAGGAAGAAGACACCATCTGGGAGAAGATTGAGAGTGCAAGGCACCAGCTGACCCGTTCCCTAAACCCTGCAAAGCTCACCCCATACCTGCGCCAGTGCCGTGTGATAGACGAACAGGATGAGGAGGAGGTGCTGAATTCATGCCGATTCCCTTGCAAAAGCAACCAGACAGGTGGGGGAAAGCACAGGCTTGCATTGGATGGGCCTGGTTTGTGATTTTGACAAGCAGTGCATACTACTCAGCATGTGGTATTGTGGCCTCCTGGTCCCTTGTTTGTTCTGTGAGATACTCTGCAGCCAGACCTCCCCCAGGGTGGTGATGGTCCTCCCCCATGGTGCACATGGAAGAAGGCAGTGCTCTAACCCCATTCCCTCCTCCAGCCATTTCCATTATTATGGATGGAAGCAGAACTGGTGGAGACGCTATCTTGTATCACTAAGATGGTTGGTATTGTTTTTATTCTGGTTTGCAGGGAATTCATCCTAGCTCTTTATCTGTTCTTCCAGGTTACCTGATGGACATCCTCCGGCGTCGTGGGAAGCGAGGCTACGAAGCCTTTCTGGAGTCCTTAGAGTTCTACTACCCAGAGCACTACACCCGGCTAACAGGGAGGGAGCCAGCCCAGCGCTGCTCTATGATCCTGGGTAGGGAGAGGTGCTATGTCCTCCTTTCAGCTGCTGCTTGCATGGGAAGGGTCAGCAATCTGTGCAGGTGCACGTATAAAGTCTTGGTTCATGCTACCTGTGTGCAAGGAATTATGCGTGTGATGGACTGTGGTGCTGTAAACCTGGGGCAAGAAGGGCTGCAGACCCACAGGAGAGCTTGCCACCCCTTGATGGAAAACAGAGCATTGGGTTGGTTTTGGGGGGTTACCCTTGTCTCAGCAGCCAGGACCTGATTCTCCTTTGTTTCCTCCCAGATGAGGAAGGCCCTGAGGGGCTAACTCAGTTCTTGATGTTGGAGGTGAAGAAGGTGAGGGCTCAGCGGCAGGAGCACCTGTTGAAGGAGCACCAGCTTCAGGTTAAAACCCAGGCATTGGAACAAGAGCAGACCCAGCTGCAGCAGCAGGTACAGGAGCTTCTGAAGGTGCAGGAGCGTTACCAGCGGCTGAGAGAGGAGTGGGACTCCAACAGTGTGGAGCTGCTGAGGCTGAAGGATGAGAACTATATGATGGCCATGCGCTACGCACAGCTCTGCGAGGAGAAGAACATGGCTGTACTGCGGAGCCGGGATCTGCAGCTGGTGGTATGGCCCTGGGGAGCATGGGAGGGGGTGGCTGGAGGTGATGAGGGGTTGGTGGCTGAAGGAGATGCACACGGATGTCCTTGAGTGGTGGCCCACAAGCATGAAGGAGCTGACGACAGGCAGGACATGTTGGAGAGCGTGCCCCTGCTCTTGATGGGCAGCATGCCTTGTGTGGGGCAGAGCAGCCAAGTCATGGACACGGCACTCTCCCGCAGCAGCTGGAGATAAATCACCAACTCCTGCTCATCCAGAGATGTGTCACTTACAGGAGCCAGAACAAACTCCTTAGGGGACCCAGAACCAACTCTTAGAGGAGCTGCCAGGGTGTTACCTTCCCTGGCATCTCTCGGCTCTCAGCCTGGCTGGTACCATGAGATGCCCTGTTTGCTGGCTGCTCTGTGCTCCCTGCTGTGCTGATGGGTGCCTGTATTGCGTCTGGACAGCACAGGCGTGCAGCTGCCATCTGAATCTATCAAGCTGTGTGTTTGCATTTACTCCTTCCCCAGGAAAGGGCTTGCATTTTCCTCTTTCTAGTGAGGATGGCAGCTGTGCAGCCACCCACACACAGGGTGCTGGGTGTGTGCCTGCTGCCAGGAGCTGCCCAGCCCGCCTCACCACTAATAGAAGTGTTTTGGCCCAGACTCCATCCCTCCCTTGCTGCTCCCCACTGCCTCCTCATCTCTCTCATGACGTTTGAGAGACTCATGCTGCATACCTGAAGGAATTCATGACACCGCGCTCCAGCTGCCAGGCTTTCACCTCCAGCAAAATATGCACCCATTTCCTGCCTGGGCAAGGTCAGCCCTGCCTTAATCCTATTAATAACCAATTTCCTTGGTGTTTTGCTGCCTCCTGGTATTCCCCCCACCAGTCAGGGCCTGGACCTCTCACACAGCCCTGTGTTTACCTTTCATTCCTTATCCTGCTCTGCCAGCCCTGGGATCCTCCCCTAGCTTTTAGCCAGTATTCCTGCCAATGCCAGCTCCCTTGGGCCTCCACTGATGGGAGGATGGGGTACGAATCATTTGTGGGTGACTGTGGAGTAAGGAAATTCTGCTGGAAGCAGAGTGGACCACCAGGTCCCACCTTACATTCTGCTGTTGGCTCCAAAGTCCAGAAATGATCAGTCCCTGAAAGTCATTCTAAGTCTTTTGGGTGGATTTGCAGAAGTCATCGAGTTTATGGCTCCCTCCTTGGCAATTCTGGTGGTGCTGCTTAGTGCTCTGTGGCTTTGATAGGTTTCCTCTACCCTGTTTGCTCTCAAAACTCAACCTCCTCTTTCTCCAGTGACACGTTGGTGGAAGAGTATGAGAGCAGGCCAGGGTGTGATGATGCATCTGTAGAACCCTGCACCTTCCAGTGGCTTGAGCCTCAAATGCTTCCCAGGCCAGAGGTGGCCTCCCAGACCTCAATAGCCTCCAGTGGATTTTTTTCTGCTGCAAATTTGTTTCTCAGCTGTTCTAGGAGTTAGAAAGACTTTGGAAGACTCACAGCTGCTGTCTGTGTACGAGAGATCCCTGGTCCACCCGTGCTCAAGACTAGCTGCACTGAGGATGCCCCAAGGTAGCAAGAAAGTTGTTGCACAGAAAGAGGATCCTGAGACTGAAGTGCAAGTTCCTCTGTTGCCCTGCAAGGAAAAGCTTTTGTGTGCAGCTCTGCTAACCTTGCCTCAGCGATAGGACAGTCCTTCCTGTGTCTGGCCAGCCCTTGCTTTCTTCACCTCCAGACCCTTTTCCTGCCCAGCGCCCTCTCTGTTTCACTCTTCGCTAAGGCAGAGGTGTGGGATCATGTGTGTCACACTGTGTTTCTTTCCTGGGTTGCAGGTAGACCAGCTGAAATGCAAAGTGACCAGTCTAGAAGAAGAGTGCAGCCTGCTACGGAAACAGGCATCTGTCCTCCCACAGCGAGAGGCAGAGGAGCGAGGCCACTCTGATGCCGTGTCTGAGCTGTGGGCTGAGAACCAGCGGCTGACAGCATCGCTGCAGGAGCTGCAGGGCATGTTGCAGGTACATGATGGGGCAAGGCAGGCTCCAAGTCATCTCCTGTCCTGGTGCACTTACAGTGCTGGTGACATGGGCTCTGGGAAGTGGGGGAAATCTGTGTTCTTTCCTCTGAGCACATTGCTTGACTGTGGTGGCTGCTGTTGCTTCTGGCCCTGGGCAATGATGAGGCCTTATTTCCAGCTTTGTGACTCCTGGATATGCTCACAAGTGTGACTTTGTTCCTTGGACTGCACAGTTTATTAATGCAGGAGTGATGATAGTAGTTGTGCAGTGATGGTACCCTCTTGCCTCCTAGACACCCGGCAAGAGCCCAGTGCCAGGCTCTGAGCAGATCATGCTGGACATCCTGGAGCATGACTGGAAGGAAGCCCAAGATGACCGGCAGGATCTCTGCCAGAAACTCAACTCGCTGCAGAATGAACTGCAGTGGGCTGAAGAACTGAGGGATAAGGTAAGATCATCCACCACTGACCCTGTCCCTGCATACTGAGCAGGACCTAGGAGAGAAGGGAGGGAGAGGATTGGGAAGGTGTAGCAGTCACTTTCTGGAGGGCTTATGCTCACTGCCTGCTGTTGCCAGTATCTCCAGGAGGCGGAAGATCTGCAGCTGAAATACCGGACGCTGCAGAAGGACTGTGATCTCTACAAGCATCGTATGAACACAGTGCTGCTGCAGCTGGAGGAGATTGAAAAAGAGCGGGACCAGGTGAATTGCTCTCCCCTCCTGTTCTCCACCTTCCAGCAGGACCAGGGCTTTTGTCTCCCCTCTGGATACCTTCTCCTTCCCCAGTGGATCTTGTCAGGGGTGGGAGGTGGTAATTTGTAGTGCAGTTCTCTGCCTTTTCTCATTCTTGCCCTGGCTCTTTGCAGGCAATCCAGAGCCGTGATGGGGTGCAGCTACAGTACTCCCAGAGCTTGATTGAGAAGGACCAGTACCGCAAACGCGTACGGACCCTGGAAGAGGAAAGGGATGAGCTCTTAAGCAAGCTAAGCCAGGCAGAAGGGCTGAACAGCACGTTGGAGGCGCAGCTGCAGCGGTGCCAAGGCAGCCGCAGCCTGAGCAAGGTGAGGGTGCCTAGAAAGAAGGGAAAACAGAGGAGGTAGAGGGTTCAGGACTGATTTCTGAGGGATGCAATGGGATGATGGAGTCTGTTCTCTACCAGATGTGCAGCTCTTCCTACTCCCTTTGCTCCAACCTCAGCAGCACCTGGAGCCTTGTTGACAACTCTACCAGCTTTACAACTGGACTTGTGGATGCACTGGCAACTTCTGCAATCCCATTCCCAGGGGATTTGGCTGTTCAGAGCATGGTAAGCACTTGACCAGGAGAGGTTCACCCTCAGCTGGGGGTATTGGAGACCCACACTGCTCGAGAAGGGCACAGAAGCATTGGAGTGGGCTCATCATGAGGCAGTGTCTTGGTGAAACACTGGGCACATTGTAAGGTGGGAGCAGAACCCAGATGCAATGTTTTCTTCTCTTAGTCTCTTACAAAGCAGGCCATGCTGCTTGGAAGTGTATAGCACTCAGTTGGGTGAGAAAGAAGGGGAAGAGAAACTCTCTTCATCTTGTATGACACCCTAGAGATCAATAGCTCCATGTAAGATGTTATCTTCCCCCCAAAGGTGTTTAATCTACACATGCTGGGTGAGAAATCCCAGCTCTTTTGAATCTTGTAGCAGCATCCTATTGCTTTTAATTGTTCTTATCAATTTCCCTTTGACTCTTTGAGCCCTCATCCTTGAGCACCCTAATGTGGTGAGTCCTACAGGTTACTCGTACCTCTGGGGGTGTGGTGTCTAAAAGTGAGATGCAATGACAAAGCTGCATATTTCCTTCATCTGCTACTACTCTTATAGCTTGTACATTGCAAGAAGAGAGAGATGCAGTGTCATGCATCTCCATCTCTGCTCCCTCCTTGGGAAGACAAGATGCCCCTGGGTGTTTGGAGGGATATGGATGGTGCTGGAAGAGGCATGTGGTACCCTAGGAGCTGTTTTGCAACCTAGACCTAAGGAAGGGGAGAGGTGGTACTTTGTATTGGTGTTAACAGGTGTTCGTCTTTCACTCTGCCCAAGGAGGTGACTCCTGACAGTGAGAAGGATATCAATCGCCTTTCCACCTTCCCTTTCCCTCCTTGTATTGGCTCCATCCTCCGTCGGCAACGGGAAGATAGGTGCATGCCATACAAAAGGTGATTACCGGGGGCTGTTTGAGGCTGTGTTAGGGTTGTGGGGGCGAGGAAGAGCAGGCTGGCAGGGGAGGAGAGAATCTGGTGTGGGGACTGGGAGTGGGAATGCTGGCTGGGAGTGAAAATGCTGGCTGGTGGTTGGGGGAAGGCTATCGGGATGGGGCTGGGAACAGGAGCGTACAGGCTTTGAGAAGCTTTTGCCTCACAGCTCACTTTTTTAATCTCCTTTGTAGCTTGTCCTGTGGCTCCTTTAGCAGCATTGAAGATGCAACAGGTACCAGGGTGGGGGCTTTCCCCAAAGGACTTAGCTAAAAATAAGTGATGGTTATGGGGAGAGGGGTTGGACAATTGACCCTCCTTTTGCCCTTTGGTTTGTGCAGCTCACTGTGAGGGCTCTGCACCCACAGCAAAATGCTTTGGACCTACACATCCTGTCCCCTATTGTGCCAGGCACAGCAGATGGAAAAACTGTTTTTCCGTCTGCAGAGCAGGTAGCTATTCACATCAGCTCTGTTTAATTCCTAGAGAGCTGCATTGATGGAGAACATGATGTGGAGTTGGAGGGATAGGTAATAGAAGAAAGAAATTCCTTTGCCCTGGGGTTTTATGGATTCTTGGTGATGGGTTTTAAGTCTCCTGGAGTGGAGCTCCTGGTGCTGGCAGGTCCTGTGGTGGGTGCTGGTGGCTGATCTCTGGGCACATCCAGGTGGTTTTGACTGCTGCTGCCTTCTGACTGAAATGCTGATTAAGGGAGTGAAGACTTACTCGTTCTTAGGAGACATGGTAAACCCTTTACAGGAGGATGATTGTTCAAAGCCTCCCTGAAGCCTCTATTTCCCAGTCAGTTGTTAAAAAATGCCCAGGAGCAGTGTGACAGACCCTTATCACCCTGAGAATGTAAGCTCCCTGCAGCACTCACAACACTCAGAGAGGTCGTGTGCCCTCTCTCTCCCTCTTGCTCTCTCTCCTAGGCAGTGGTTTTGCTAGCTCCTCGCTTGGGGCCTTCTCCTCTTCTTCCAGCAGCACCTATGCCAGAGTGAAGTCGGAGATCTGCTTGTCCACACTTCCCAGCCACAAGGAGGTTACTAGGAGGTGACTCTGAGCCATCTGCTTGAGGGGATATTCTATGGTGCTGGGAGACCGTGCTTGGGAGACCCTTCCTTTCTGCCTCCCCCACTGCAGACTCTTTCTTTCTAGTGGTAGAGGAGAGAAATGAAGATCCTATAGTCCTTGCTTCCTAGCAGGACTCCATTTTTTTGTGCTGTCCCATATGTTGTGGCAGGGGTGGGGTTGTTGCCCTGGGCTGGACACACACCTGTCTAGGTAGGGAGAGGACCAGGGGAGCCCTATGAGGTGTTGGGGCTTGTAGGGTGGGATGGGTTATGGGGGTTCATAAGATCTGTGTCCCCTGCCCGGTGATGGTAGTGAATCATGAGCTCTGGATCACAGTGCTCTGTACAATAAACACCCTGTAGCTGGATCCAAAGCATGGGGGATCAGTTCTTAGAAAAGGCAGCAAACTTCAGCTGTTGGACTCAGCATTTCTCCTCACCAGGTCACTGGTGGTACAGCTCAGTAGCATGGGTCACCCCAGCAACCTCTCACCCCAGGAAAAGAGGCTTGGAGAAGACATCTCCATCCTTGGAGGGAACAGAACAGGAATTTATGTCCAATGGGTCAAGCCTGGCTCACGGGCTGAGGATGCAGGACTCAAAGAAGGGTGCCGGCTCATTGAGGTGAGTCTGGGAATGGGCTCACTTTGTGGGTTTGCAAAGCACCCGGGATGATGCAAGTAATGTGGAATGATCTCCTGTGCAAGCTGACCTCTATGCAGCTTGAAGTCCACCTCCATTTCTCTTGTTTCCCAGAACTGCTCCCTGCCAAGAGCTTAATGCTGCACAAACACCCATCCAGGTCTCATGGCATTCAAGTGTACCTGTAGAAATGCTGAGACCTTCTGAAACACTTTCTTCAGCTGTGGGAGGGGAGCAACAAAAAGGAGTCTCATAGGTCAAGGTGGCAATGTGACTATATGTCCCTGGAGTTGTCTGTCACCTTGCAGCATTTCAGAGCAGTTTGCATCTTGCATCCTGCACATGCCTGCTGCGAAGTGATCAGTTCTGGAGTGAAATTTCTCAGGCCTCTATGACCCACTCTGAGCTACAGAGAACAATTGCTCTGAAGAAAGCTCCTGGAGGGAGGGAAGGGCATTTGCTTTGGCAAGAATGACACCACTTAAAATACAGCTACACTACTTGAATTAATATCTCACCTGTAACTGAAAATAAACCAGCTCTTCTGTCCCCACTCCCACTTGCATTCATGCATATGCATTTGCTTTCACAGCAGCCTGACATCCAGACTGGGTAGTGGCTGGCAGTGGGTATTTCAAAGGCAAGGGAGGGAATGAGAAGGGAGACTGAGGATGCCTTTTCCTCAGGCAGAACTTTCCCCAGGCCTGCCTTGCTCTGTCAGATCTCTTGTATAACCCTGACTGGTGAGGTTGCTGGGGAGGGAAGTCTGCTCTTACAGCCACTAGATCTAATGGCATCGAGTCCTTGCTAGCTGAGGGTGCCGTCGCTGAAGGAAGAGGTTCTTTCCCTGGAGAACTGCACACGGGAGGTTGCCTACCTGAGCCTGCTGCATTGGGATGAACCCTCCAGTCTTGTCTTTCAGATGGACCTGGAAGGTAAGGCTCTTGCAGCTGCATCTCCTTTGAGCATGAGCTCTCTGTCTCTCTTTCCAGACCTTCCACCCAGCTCTGGAGGTGAATCTCAGTTATTCTCTCTCCTCTCCTCTTTGGTCCTAGGCCAACACGTGTGACACAGGGGCTGGCTGTAGCTCCAGTAGCTTTCCCTGTCCGGTGTGACATGTGCATCCTCTGAGTTACAGGATGGAGGTACAGACCTTCTGTCTGTTTGCCTCCTCTGCACCCCCCATCCCTATCCGTAGCATCACAGCTGTGCTGGGGACTTGCCTATTTTGTTGGTGATGGTAGTCTCCTGTGTCCCCACTGGTGACCTATATTTCCTGCTTCAGGATACCAACCTCTGCGGGAAGCCCTAGAAGAAGGGAAGAAATTTTCTGGAGACTCATTTTATGTACGCACGAACCTGTCCCTCCTGGAGCTGTCAGATCCTTATGCGCTGTGTGTCAAGAGTCGGGAGATCCTCCACATCACAGACACCATGCACAAAGGGCGTCTGGAATGGTACTGTTCCCGTGTCGATCCCTTGACCATGCGGGACCTGGACAAGGGGACAGTCCCCAACTATAGCAGGTAACTGGGGTGAGGAGGAAGACAGGGAGTACCTAGGCTACCTGCCCCCATTGCACTGTTGTGAGCATCCCCTAGGACTCCTGAGGGATATGGGCTGGCCTCTTGATAGTGTGGGCTGTCTAAGCTTCGTAGGGGGGACCAAAGCAATAGTTTTTGGGTGCTCCTGAGTGACTGGGGGGTTGAGTGAGGGCTTTGATATGCCTATGCTTTAGCAGGTCTCTGTGGGGTTTAGCAAAGAGAGGCACAGCTGCCTACAGCCCCTGGGGACTCTAGTTGCTTAAGTGAAACATATCTGTCGTTTCAGGGCTCACCAGCTTTTGAAGATTCAGGAGAAGGGCCAAATGCCTGGGCAGCAGAGGGGCCACAGAAATAACGTAAGCCAAAGATGCCAGCAGTAAGAACTATGTGTTTGTGCTTACGGCCACCCCACCACCTCAGCATGCAATCTGCCCTATTCTGTTTGCAAACCAGCTTATATAGAGGTGGCAGCTGGGTTAGCAAGCGGAGAAGGGGCTTCTAGTCCAGGCAGTGCTACTGCTCTTTGGCTGCTTTCCTGCCCCCTGTACACTTCCCAGACTAAACCTGATGGGTGGCAGACATGGTCCCATGCTTTTTCTATGTGTGGTCTACCCCCTTGGCCAGCAGGTGTTCTGCAGCCAGCTTGGTGTATGTGTGTGTGAAATGGTCTGTGCTCTCAGCCTTATTGTCCTCACTTTCTTCTCAGTTAAAGAAACGGGCCTTGGACCAACTGCGCCTTGTGAAATCCAAACCACAGAGGAGCCCAGAAAAGCCCCCTCAGCAGCTCTGGCTGGATCCTTGCTCAGGTGAGTTGTTACCCCTGCACTTGCCCCATCACCCTTGTAGACACAATTGTCCCCTGTGGGCCCTGATACCTCAGTCAGTTTGTGCAGGATCCCTCTTATAACCTTGCTAATGGGATTTTGGGAAGCCTGTGCTCCTTTTCCTAGGCTTTATGGGGCTTTCCATTGTTTCTGTGGTTCTTGGGGTTGTCTAACTGTTTGTTGAGAATAAAGTCAAGGGAGTCTCCAGAAATGGACAAGGAGGGCTACAGCCTTGGTATCTGCCTATGGATGAGTGTTGTAACCAGGTTAAGATGTCTCCTGGGACATATTATGGTTGGAAAGTGCCTCCATGAGTCAGGATGAGAGGATAGTAAAGGAAGAATAGGATGGTCTGTGGCAGTCTTGTCTCCCAAATTCTCACCTTGGGCTTTGCCTTCTTCATTTCTGTTTTACAGATCCAGACATGAGCCTGAAGCCTTACAGCCTGGTGCGCCCTGTAGTGGTCAAGACACCCCGTCCTGTGGTGCTGTCACCAAACTGCATCGTGCCACGGCTTGTTAGGAACCTGCTAGACTTGCCCACTTCTCGTCTGGACTTCCATGTGTGTCCAGCAGGTAGGCAGCAATGGGTGGTTGACATGTCCAAGGCTGTTATAGGAGCCTGTGGCTGAGTGAGGTAAAGTACTCAAGTCATCTTTTTCCCAAGGCTGCTTTTCCCCTTGACCTCCTGCCATTTCTTAGCTATATGGTGGGAAGCTAAGATGTTGCTCAAGGAGATCACTTCTGCAGAGGCCTTAGTCAGTCCAATTCAGAGAAGAGGTGCTCTTAGATATGGTCTTAGGGGACTGTTGGAGAGAACATGGGCTGTCTTTTCAGCAGGTAAGTGGGAGAGTCTCTCGGTCTTTGTAGACAATATCCGTTGACAGGTCACTTTTTTGGGATAAGCATTTGCAAGACTTTCTGTACTATTTTTAACTGTAGCCTACACCTTTGGCCCACAGGGAAACCAGCCCTCCATTACGGTCTCCTGGGGCATGTGATCCTCTCTCTTTCCTTGAGATGGTGGTATTGTCTTGCTGCTCTGGGTGGCTCTTCCCAGAGATGAAGCCCCTGGCTGAGGCAGGATCCGCAGGCTGATTTCATACCAGCTCTTTCTCCTGGGGAATAAGAAGATCCAGCTTTAGTGCTGTCATCCTTTCCCTTCCACCAACAGTGTTACACTGACACACTACTGGAGAAGTTGCTGGGGAAAAGGCTTTTCTTCCATAGTGAATGTTTACAGAGAACAACTCTTTCTTTCCTCCTTTCTTCTCCATATTTTTCCTTTCCCCTTGTTTACAGTTCTCCCTTTGCCAATTGCAGGACTGAAAAATATTGGCATATTTTTTTGGAGTGGAGGTAGTGAAAAATCTCTAGTTTGCTGAAAAAGGATGGCTTTGCAAATTTTGGTTGCTTGGACTGCTTATCTGAGTGACTTGTCCATATATCCTGCCCTACTGAGCCCTCTGCAGGGTCCTCCTCACATTGCATGGGGACAAGTGTCAAAGCCATTATTGCAGCTGGGGACCTTACACCGAGGGCAAAAACTGTTCTCCCCTGTCAGTTTTGTTTGTGGCAAGGGAAGGGAGATGATCAGAGAGCCCTAAGCCATTTCTCTTTTCTTCACTGCCTACATTTTCCCTTGGAGCACTCTCGAGCCAGTGCAGAGTTAGTATAAGCCACCCCACAAAGGAAACAGATGGCTTTGCAGGATCCAGCTCTATCTGGGAAGTGCCACCAGACAGAGGTAGCAGAAGATGCCCAGGTAGCCCGAGGCTTGGGAGAGCTGGACCCAATTCCAAACATGCCTTCTTCTGATTACATTATTTTATCGCTCTTTTAGGGGTGTGCAGCTCCTAAAACCATTGTTAGGCTCCTTGCTGGTATTTCAATGGCAGTGTGGTCAACTGCCTAGGGCTGCATAGTCAGCAGGTAAAGCCTGGCACCTGCTTCAGCCTCACCAAGCTGTAAAGTCTGTGGCTTCTAAGTGAGGTCTCTGCATTGCCTCATCTTCTGGTGGGAGTTACAAGGGGCATCTGAGAGTGATTCCTTCAGCCACAGCAGACCTTGCTGTCCTGCCTGCTTTGTCCCCAGTTCTCTCCCTCAGCATTGCTTCTCCACTGCTTTTCTGCTTGGCATTGGCTCTTCTGCCAGGTGCTGTCACTCTGTCTCTGAGCAGGGGGAGGTGGCTCAGGTTGCCACCTGCAAAAGGAGGTTCAGCTTATGCCAATCTTCTTCCTACTACTCTGCACCAAGTCATGTGCCCCCCTTGCTTTCCAAGCCCTGCTGCTCACTGGAGCCATCTATTAGCCTATGCATAGAATCATAGAATCACCAGGTTGGAAAAGACCCACTGGATGATCGAGTCCAACTATTCCTATCAATCACTAAACCATGCCCCTCAGCACATTGTCCATCTGTCCCTTAAACACCTACAGGGAAAGCGAGTCAACCTCCTCCCTGGGCAGCCTGTTCCAGGGCCCAATGACGCTTTCTGTGAATTTTTTTTTCCTAATGTCCATCCTGAATCTCCTCTGGCAGGACTTGATGCCATTCCCTCTTGTCCTGTCCCCTATCACTCGGGAGAAGAGGCCAGTACCCTCTGTACTCTGCACTGGTGAAACCGCACCTTGAATACTGTGTTCAGTTCTGGGCCCCTCACCACAAGAAGGATGTTGAGGCTCTGGAGTGAGTCCAGAGAAGAGCGACAAAGCTGGTGAAGGGGCTGGAGAACAAGTCTTACGAGGAGCGACTGAGAGAGTTTGGGTTGTTTAGCCTGGAGAAGAGGAGGCTGAGGGGAGACATTATTGCTCTCTACAACTACCTGGAGGGAGGTTGTGGAGAGGAGGGAGCTGGCCTCTTCTCTCACATGACAGGGGATAGGACAAAAGGGAATGACCTCAAGCTCCGCCAGGGAAGGTTCAAGCTTGACATAAGATAAAAATTCTTCACTGAAAGGGTCATTAGGCAGTGGAACGGTCTGCCCAGGGAGGTGGTTGTCTCGCTTTCCCTGGAGGTGTTTAAGATGTGGATGGATGAGGTCCTGAGGGGCATGGTTTAGAGACTGGGGGGAATGGTTGGACTTGATGATCTAGTGGGTCTCTTCCAACCTGGTGATTCTATAATTCCTCTTCACATACTCCTTTCAGGTAACTGTAGAGAGCAATGAGGTCTCCCCTCAGCCTCCTCTTCTCCAGGCTAAACAACCGCAGCTCACAAAGCCTGAAGAAAACCTACTTAGTCAAATAAAGTGATTATTTTTCTGCCATACTCTGTTACAGAGGGGGTGGAACAGTGTGGCAGGGGGGAGAGGGGGATAATGGATATGAGCTGGCTGAGACTGCTGCAGTACCACAACTCAAGTGCTACTGTTGCCCTGCAAGGTGTCTTCAGCTGTGATATCTTGCTTGTTCTGTACGCAGAAAGCTGCAGGAGATCCATGCCAACATGTAATATTGTATAATTAGGCTCACTCTCCAGAATCCATAAACAGTGAACTCCGTGAACATCAGCGTGACAGCAAACGTGCAGGATCTAAGGTAGAAAGCATTTGCAAGAGGGAGAAGGGGCTGACATCTATGTTTTTGTATCTCCTCTTGGCTCACAGAAAAGGTAACAGAAGGGGATCCCAGCACAACCCATGGTCAGGAGCACCTTGTGTCTAGAAGTGTCCCCCAGGACCGGAGGGAGAGCAAGCAAATCCGCATGATTCGTGAGGCAATGGAGAAGGTGCTGAGCTGTTTGTTGTGGGGAGAAAGGGCCAGGATGAGACACCCTGTTGAGATTGGAGAAGAGAAGACAGCTGAGCAGGGGAAGAGGGAGGGCAATGTCATGGTAGAGGGGTTGTTTCGTTGGGAGTTGTGTAATTGGAAGGGTGTTACAGGTTGTGGGGTTGTGGTGCAGTTTCTGTTGAGCTCAGGTGAAAGAAATTTCAACTGGGGATTCATGGGGGAGGCAATGGGAAATGCTTTATGCAGAAATGACCTCCCTCCTGTCACATTCCTCATCTTTGCCAAACAGCTCTGCTCAAGACACACAGAGAAAAGGGGGAGTTGTGGGTGACAATGATGACAAATGGGATGTGACAATAGGTTGTGACCGAACGAGGGATCTCATGGGCTCTTGGGTTGGGTTGGCGGTGATGGAGTTGATGACCCTTCTCTTTAATTCTCCCCTTCCCTCTTGGCCCTGTCCATAAATCCCACATTTAATGGAATTACTATTGGAAAAGCAATGATATTTCACAGTATGGGGTTTGATTTAATCTAAATGTCAGGGGCTGGGGTTATTTTTTCTCCATTTAAATCAGTAAATCTATTCAATTTCCCTTCCAGAATAAACACTGCCTGCTTGAGCTGGGAGTTCAGAGTGTGAGGGATCTAATTAAGAGTGAAATATACCCCATTGTTATCCATGTTGAGGTCACAGAGAAGAATGTTAGAGGACTCAGGTAAGAAAAGAGAGAGTGGCATGGATGGAGGGTATTGTAGGACAAGAAAGGAGCCCTTGTCTCTGAACAGAGAGAGAAGCGAGGATTAGAGTGGGAATGCTCTCTGTATGTGTGTTGGGATTGGCTGCTGTGGGGATAAAAGGGCAGGAAAATTGGCTCTATGTGTATGAGGGAGAGTTCCTAGGTGGTTTTGCCACCCCATCTCTCTGTGCCAAGGGTAATACTCACCTCTGTGTTTTCCCCAGGAGCTTGCTGGGGAAGGCAGGCCAGCGGGACTCGGAGGTGCTGAAGGTTTGCCGCAGCGCAGAGCAGGCTCTCCACGCCCTGCCTTGTTCCTGGGCCCGTGTGGAGCCCCATGCCTGGAACCACGCTGAGGAGCTGCCCAAAGTGGTCCGGGGATGCATCTTCCAGGAGCAAACCCGCCCGCTGTGGATTGAGGAGGGTGACGACTGAGCTGAGGGTAGCGGTGCAGGCACTGCCAGCTACTGTCCCCAAGAGTTGTTCTTGGAGCTTACAGAGCTCCTCCAGGTTGCATGTCGTTCCTCCTCAAGGGTCTGCCAGCAGCAAAAGCCACCAGGAGTAGCCTTTCTGCTCCCCTTGAGGCCACCAAGAGCTGGGGAGTAACACGTGCTGACTCCCCACTCTGAGCTTTCTGCATTTTTCTAGAGATGTCTTCTACTGGTGGAAATTGTGGGCTATTCCTCATCACCTTGGGCTGCCCTTGACTTTGGTACGTGGTCAGATTGCCAGATCTAGAATGTGTAGAAACTTTGTGGAGTCAGGCTGTGTAGGAACATTTCTCACACACATTTGAAGCCCTTCTCCCATTGCCTCTGCCCTGCAGCACTGTGTGCTCCAGGTCCCCTCTTCCCCTGTCTACCTCACCTCCGGCCCCGCGGTGCAGGGAGCATGGCTGGAGTGACACTAAGCTTGCAACCAACCTTGTTTTATAGGAGCTGTACTCTTTATTGCTTGTAAATTATTAATGGCACGTTTTATTGGCAAACTGCATATAAAGGAGAATTAAATACCATCCATAATGGGAATCTGTGGCAGGCTAAGGTCTTGTGTGTTACTGCGAAGTTCTGGGTGATGCACGACAGGGTATTTTTGTCCCCCTCTAGCTGAGGCCTAACTGCCCAGCCCTCTGTGGGAAGGAGGAAGCACTGCTCTTGCTGTTGCAGGGCAGGAAGAGGTGTGGGGAGAGGACAGATTGAACATGCCACAGACCTAGCTTCCTCCCAGTTCTACTTGCGCCTAATTTCCAGTCCTTTGCCTCTCCCTAGTGCTGACACTGGCCAGTTTGCTCTGGGAAAGCTAGAGAAAAGCTCACTGTATGAGATCCCTAGAGCTTTGTGTCCCTCTGTGCCCTGTTTATTGCAAAGCGATGACCCAGCTACCTTGTCCTCCTGGGGGACAACAGTGAGACTGAGCCCAGTGACACTGCCAGCAGAGTGGGGATCTTCTTGCCCCTCCAGTGGGGGCTGTTATCCTGACAGGGGGCTACATGTAGCTTCAGACTCTGGCAAATGGAAGATAGAGAGTTAGTGTAGTGGCAGCCATACTCTCCCACCCTAGCATGGTCCTGACTCCTTAACTAATCACCGTTACCAGCCCTGCTGTGAGACAGAGTTGCCAGGATGCTCATGCCATGAAGAGGAGGTGGTTGTAGGGGTAGATGGTCCTTCTTGGGGCATGCAAGAAGAAAATGGAATCTGTAGCTTTGAGAGGCTCTGTGGGGCATGAAGACAGGCAAGGGCTAAGCCCACTGGTCCAAGGGTCAATTGGAGAAGATGGGCAACCACCACCAGAGTCAAATCTTCTCTGTGTCCTCACCCTTATGATTAGGGCACTGCTAGTGCCATGTACTTTCGAAGCTCTGAGCAAAGAGTAACTTGCCGATCTTCATGGGTCCCCTGTGAGGTGTTATTTCAGGCACTAAACCAGTTGCCTGTGTCTTTTATGAGGACGAGAGTGACGGGGGGAGGAAAGAAAACTAAAAGATTTTAACCCGCAGTCACTAAAATGTAGAACAAAGTCCCAGCTCTGCCCTGGAGCAATGCAGCTTTCCTCCCAGGAAAGGGGGAACTGTTGCAACACATGGCTTCAGATGAAAGCTCCCAAATGACATCCACTCCAGGGGATGCAGTCAGAGCATCCCAGCACAGCCAGGACCCCTGGGAGGGTGCTTGCCTTGCAGGCAAACAAAGTGGAACTCTTGTTGAGCTGATGAGAAGTCCCAAAGCAAGTTCTCATCAACCCTGGCATGGACTTGGAGATTAGAGCCCACATCTTTTCAGGGGAAAAAAAGTAGTGGTTGGGTACCAAGGGAAAATACTTTCTGTGAGGCACTCTGTTCAGGGCTTGACAGTTCCTCCTGACCTTGCTGGCACTGGGAACTGTCCCCATCCTTATAGTCTAGGCTCAGAGTGGTTAAAAGCAAGTCACTCCCTCCATTTTGGGTAGTCAGACTGTGCTCCCAGCAGAAGCATCCCCCAGTACCTCCCTAGGCCCTTGGTGTTGTCAGCGGGAGGGACTGGGAGGCAGAGAAAGGTTATACTGGGAAGCAGGTTGGCAGTACCCAGCTCTCTGAGCAGCAGGCGGCACTGTCTCCCCTGCTCCTGGGCTGCTTCCAGGCCCTCTCTTTATCCATCTCATTTCCCCTGAGGCTTTGAAAATCCAGCTTTGACTCGTTCTGGACACGGGTGAGAAGTGGGGCAGAGGGCTCCAAGGCAAACATAAATGATCCCCCTCTGCTGCCCTGTGCACCCCAGCCCACCTTTTTGTACCTCTGTGGGGGTGGCTGCCTGCTTGGAGGAATGAGTCACGGGTTAGGAAAGGGCAGAATGCAATTAGCAGACCTGGGCACCTATTACCAGCTCTAACAGCCTTGTGCAAGCACCTGTAACAAGTCACTAAGAGCAAGATTTCTCCCTCAGGGATAGGGATATGCAAGGCGGTGTGTTGTCACCCCAGGAAGTCACCGTTCCTTTCCATGCTGTTCCCCTGCCCCAGCAGAGCTGCAGCAGCATGGAAGTCTCTGTCATGATGGGTCAACCAGCACACACCAGGGCAGGATTGGGCACCAAATGCCCCCTCCCAATCCCTGGCACCCCAGCAGAAAGAGATGTCTCGGTGCAAGAAGCAGGCTGTGCTCATCTCTAGTGTCAGGCATGTTCTGGTTTCTACATAGTTAGGCCTGACCTGTTCCATTGCCAGGCACGATGCTCTGTACAAGGTAGCTTTGAATCATACTTGTACCTGTTCTGGGGACATCACTAAGGATCCTCTGCCTGTGTACCCCTAGTCAGGGCTGTGAAGTGCTGCAGGATGCCTAGGAGCTACCTTTACAGCTCCCTGAGGCTGCCGGTGAGTGGCTGAAGCACTCGGAGAGGTGAATTTCTGGTTTAGGTGCAGTGGCTAGCTGCGGGAGCAATCCCAGTATTTAGCACAAAGGCAGCAGATCAGTGGTACCAGCTTCACATCCCTTCAGTAATATAAGACCTAGAAGTGAAAGACTTCCCCCTTCCCCAAATCAGTGCAAGAAAGCATCACTACCCAAAGGGATCTAAAAACAAAACCTCCAAGAACCCTCCAAAGGGGTATGGGAGATGCTTTGGAGATGTTCTTGCTTCAGGGGAAGGCTAGGAGTCCTGGAAACTTGGAGAAAAACATGGGAAGAGGGAGGGGAAGCAGATGCAGTGGCTTCTTCTTTAAAACAGTTGTAGCCAGGGACAGGGCTGGGGTCAATGTACGTGTCTGAGCTCACAGTTTTAGCCCTGCATAGAGGTTTTCCCTGTGTACTTGCAAAGTGTCTATGTGGTGGGAGGGTGGAACAGAGAGACCCTCATCCCTGACCTCCTTTTCTGAGGTCCCATGATCTGGCCTGTGCATGGGGTCTATGTACTTTGCCACATGAAGCCACATCCATCCTCTCAACCCTGCCATTTCTCCTGGGTCCCCATCTTATTTCTTTTAATTTTTTTTTTTTTTTTTTTTGGTATGCTGAGATTGGATGCCCACAGCTTGCAGCTCCCTGAGGAGGAGCTCTGATTTCGGTAGCTTATGTAGAGCACTACTATCCTGCTGCACAGGGAAGCTGGGGGTGGGGGTGGTGGGTATCATCCCCTTCCTGGGCTGTCTGCCTGTCTGTACCCCTCAGCTGATCTGTAAAGTGGCCTAGAGGTAGCGTGAAGGGAACCTTCATGGTCATCCACCTCACGTCCAACTGACCCAGCAACAGCATGCAGCAACCTGTGGCGTTGACCCCAAAATTTCCAGTCTGTGGTGGTCTTTGTCTTGGGAGGGGCTCTCACACCTTTTAAGGTTCTCTGATACCCCTGTCCCTGGGGAAAGCCTTCTCTGTGCAGGATTTGCTCAGCTACGCTCAACATGATCTGCGTCATGGCCCCAGACAGCCCTTGTGGCCTTGTTGGCAGCCAAAGGGCTGGAATGAATGAGGCACAGGGTAGGGGTACAGTGAGACCTGACAGCAGGAGTGGTGGTGGGGAAGGACCTGGAGATGTTGGTTTGCTGCTGTGACTGCGGGACTCTGGGATTCTCCACTGAGAGAAATGACACCCCCTTCCTTGCCAGGGAAGGAGAAAAGGAAGCATCATCTTGGACAGAACATGACACACATGGGACAAGTTGCTGAGCTCAGCCTTGCTGCAGGAGCCAAGGACCAGAGTGGGTTATAAACCCATCGGTGAATCATAGAATCATCAGGTTGGAAAAGACCCACTGGATCATTGAGTGCAACCATTCGTATCAATCACTAAATCATGCCCCTCAGCACCTCATCCATCTGTCCCTTAAACACCTCCAGGGAAAGTTACTCAACCACCTCCCTGGGCAGCCTGTTCCAGTGCCCAATGACCCTTTCTGAGAAAATTTTTTTCCTGATGTCCAGCCTAAACCTCCCCTGGTGGAGCTTGAGGCCATTCCCTCTCATCCTGTCCTCTGTCACTTGGGAAAAGAGGCCAGCACCCTCCTGTCCACAACTTCCTTTCAGGTAGTTGTAGAGGGCAATGAGGTCAATAAGGTGATGGACATGGACAGACATGGACACTAGAGGGAAGGTGGCAGGCCCTTCTTCGCATTCTCTAGTGCTGATGTACCAGTTCCTGTGTGTGTCACTGGCTCTGCAGCCACCTGCGCAGCAGACTGTCCTTGGCTGTCCCTGGTGGGAATGTGAGGGGTGTGTGTGTGGTTGGAGGCAGAAAGAGACCTTCAAGAATGAGAAGACTGGGGTCATGGTCTGGGGCTGGAGCATCTACCATATCAGGGCAGGCTGAGAGAGTTGGGCTTGTTCAGCCTGGAGAAGAGAAGGCTCTGAAGAGACCTTATAGCAACTTTCCAGTACCTGAAAGGGGCCTATAAGAAAGCTGGGGAGGGACTGTTTGCAAAGCCTTGTAGTGATAGGACTAGGGGCAATGGGTATAAACTGGAAAGGGGCAGATTTAGGCTAAACATAAGGTAGAATTTCTTCACCATGAGAGTGGCGAGGCACTGGCGTAGGTTGCCCAGGGAAGCTGTGGCTGCCCCATCCCTGGAGATGTTCAAGGCCAGCTTGGATGAGCCTTTGGGCAGCCTGGTCTGGTGGGATCTCCCTGCCCATGGCAGGGAGGTTGGAACAAGATGATCTTCAAGGTCCCTTCCAACTCAAACGATTCTATGATTCTTTGACACGGGAGACTCTGGGACATGGTGGAGGTTGGCAGCAGGAGACACATAGTCCTTCTTTAGGGAGGCAGGGTGAATTAAAGGGCAGTGGCAGCATTTCAGACCAGTGCTCGCAGGAAAAGCCTGGAACCGGAGGAATTCCTGGGGAAACATTGTTCTCCTCAGGAACAATACAAGACCCTGCACATTAACTTCAACTGTGTCCACATCCGTGCCACCTTCCTCTCCTGGACGAGGTGCTGAGGGGCATGGTTTAGTGTTTGATAGGAATGGCTGGACTCGATGATCCAGTGGGTCTTTTCCAACCTGGTGATTCTATGACTCTATGATTCCCCCTTGCAAGGGCACAGGGCAGCACTGGTCGGGCTGGACTGCCACAGAGGAGTGGGAAAAACAGTCAAGCAATCGGTTTGTCCTCCCAGATCAGCTGTTTGTCACCTCAGAGACGCCCCAGCCCGGGTATTCCCCAGTGAGGCAAAACTCATTCTCAAAGCCAGGGCTCCCCCTTCTCCATCCTCTTCCTCCCCCGGGGCTGGTGCTCCGCCCCGTGCCCGGAGGCGGGACCGGGGCTGACAAGGGACCAAGAGCAGCCTGCACAGAGGGAGCAGGTGGAGAGGCAGATCTGCTGCAGGCTGGGCTCACAACCCCTTCCCCGCAGCCCTGCGCCCGCTGCTTGCCTCTGCCCTGCAGCCCCTGGTTTGGATGTGCGGGCTGGTGTTTTCTGGGAAACTGATGGCTTCGGTCCAGACTCCTCACTGATGGCTCTGATCTGCTTTGCTGTCCCCTCGACCCCCAGCCTGGGACCCTCGGCCTCTTCGTTAGGAGTGGCGATGCTCACTTTCGCCCCGGCGGGCTGTGCCACCCACCTGCCTGCCACTTTGGAGTATTTTCACATCATGTGTCTGTGTCTTGCTGGTTCATTGAGCACGCTTGGTCTGTGAAAGTTCCTTCAGCTTCACTGGTAACCTCTGGGACTGCTTCCTCTTTGGCTTTCTGGTCTTCATTACCCCTATTCCTTGGCCAGATCCTATTCAGACATTGCTCTCAGCTAGTCTTGCCCCTTCAGTAAGAGAAGGCGTCGAGAAGAGCGCACGGCTTCGCGTGGAGGTATGGGCAGAGATTGCCTCTGTTTGATAGGATACTGACTGAAGTGGGAATGGTTTGGGAGCCATGGGCCATCGACTCATCCGTGGTCTCTCTGGAGCTGCAGTCTTCCTTGTTAGTGTGGCTCTCCTCTCTGTGCGGCACCGTGGGACTCTGGAAACAACTCGGTATCCAGATCTCAGCAAGGGGATGTCGGAGAAGCCAGGGCAACGCAGCAAGGCAAGTCCGGAAGATGCCACAGGACATATGGGCAGGGGGCAGGAGAACCTGCAAGTCCATCCTCCAGAGGGATACAGAACCGAGGAGAGCCTGACTCTTGGGGACATTTTCATAGCTGTGAAGACAACCAAGAGATTTCACCAGAGAAGGATGGAGCTGCTCCTGGACACGTGGATATCCCGGGCCAGAGAACAGGTGAGCATGTTGATTTGGACTAGAAAGAGGTTGCTTGGTAAATGGGCAAGGACAAGTTGTTGGTGGGGAGGGATAAAGGCCAAGGGAAGGGGAGCATGGGCACTACAATCCCACACAGTGCTTAGCCTTATTTTCCCTAATTCAAATTTCTGTTCACGTTGAAAGGGAGATACTACCCAGCACAATGTTTCACCAGTTCGTGGGAAAGATAGACAGGAAGGAGAAAGAATTTGTGTGGGCTCTTCCCATGAAGGACATGTGCTCTTAGCTGCTATCACCTGCCTCTAACCTAAGCCTGACTCTTCAGCTTGAGGTGGAGGGCATTTAATTTCCTCGTTCTTATCCAATAACACTGAAGCCTCAAACTGCCCAAGCCATGCCAATCTGAGAGCACAGACCATCGTGGCTCTGTATGAAGTGGTGTTTTTTTACCTCCTAGTGCCATGAGTTTGCTGGGTTTTGAGATGAGTGGCTTCCCTTGGCCCCTCATCAGGATGCCCACACTGCACCTGGGAACGCTTGTCCTGGATGATGTGGTGCAGCAGGCAGGAGGGTGAGGCAGGAGGACCTGGAAGACCTCCTGGAGCCTTGGCAGCCCTGTTCATTCCTCAGCACAGCAGCACAATCCATGCCCTGCTTTCTTAGAATCACAGAATCATCAGGTTTGAAAGGATCCGTTGGATCATCGAGTCCAACCATTCCTATCAATCACTAAACCATGCAACTCAACTAAACCATGCCCTTCTTGGGCAGATCCCCTCACATGTATGATTTTGAAGTGACACGTGTGCATATTTTTTAAGTATTTTTTTTTAACTGGGGTTCTGAGTTCTGATTTTATTTTCCTTTGGTAAAGTGGAGTTTGGAGAGTTTCCTTTCTGTTAGAGGAACTGATATTGGTGGTGCTGTGCTTACTGGTGGGCAGAAGCTCTCCCGAGAGCCTGGGTACTTCTCTCCCGCGCAGAGCTGCTTCTCAAGAAAGAGGCCCTGTGGCTGCCCCTAAAGAGTATTTTTTTTTACCTCTGCCTATGTGTGCTGGGTACTTAGAAGACAAATTCAGTCCTCAGTGAGGAAGGGGGGTGGGAACAGAGCTATCGGGTAGGAGAGTGCTTGGAGCAATGCGGGGTTTTCTGAGCAAGGTTGGTTTTCCACTTCATGGTGCTGCAACTGTCTGGTCCTCTGTGGTCGTCACAGGAAACTGTGTCCTATTTTGAGCACACTTCCTCTCCTGTTTGCGTGTCCCTCTCAGAATCTGAGATGCCCTGCTTCCTCCTCCTGATGCACTTATCTCTGCCCAACCTCAGCCCAGCAGCATTTTGGAGAAAGTAAACCCAAATGCTTGGCCACACTGGCATTAAGATATTGTGCCTGGGGCTTTTGCCGTGAGTTTTTAAAGACCAACTAACTTTTCCTTCCTCATGCGTTTGACGAACACGCACGTAGCCATTCCAGGAATTAAGTGATAGTTCCCCATATTCATCTGACCCTCTGTTTGTCAGGTAAATGATGTCCAGACCTGGCAAGAGGTGCTGAAGTTTCCATGCTGATGCCAACAGAAAGCTTCACAGACTGAGTAGAAGAATAGGAAGGAAGGGTAGAGCAAGAGCGTCAGTCATTTTTAAACAGTATTTTTTCATTGTTATCTAATTTTGTTGCAAGCTCAGTGTTTTCCTTCCCGCTCCCCAATTTTCCATGTTTTTCTTCTGCTTTTTTTTTTTACTGCCCCTTGAGGGCAGGGGGTTGGGGGTGGGAAGGGAGGTAGAGAGAAGTACATGAAAATCAACCCCTGTTTTTTAAAAAGTAAAATACACTGCTGCTGGAGGGTTTTTTGGAGGAAGGGGAAAGGGTTAGTTTTGAAAAATCTGCAGTATAGAAACCTTGCTTAGCAAAAAAAGGAGAGCTTTTAGCTTGCAAAGGATATTTAGTTGTTATTGGGCCAGGGATAGGGCACCATAATAGCATCAGGGCATTAATGAGTTTTATGGAGAGGCGTAGGCTTTAAGAGCTAGCCTCAGAGAGATCCAGGTCTCAGAAGCCCTGATGTGTAGTCTTTCACCTCCTAGGCCTGACCCACTGTCTTGCTGTCTCACCCACCCTCACTCATGGCTGGAGTTTAGTTCAGTGGGTCCTTCTCTACGGTTGGCCAGCACATAAATTTTAGCAGCTGACTGTACTGCTGATGCCAAGCCTGGTTTCAGAGCTGATTACCTGCATGTTGTCCTCCTAGAGGAAGCAACCCAGACCTCACAGGTCAGACTTAGGTGACTGTAACAGGAGGCAGGAACAGCTGTGTTTTTCCTGGCCATAACAGAGTGTACAGGAGCAAAATTAACAATCCTTTTTGTTGGACTCTGTCAGGGTAGGCAATAAGGGAGAGAGAAACTTCACTTCTGATGAAGCAGAAGAGAAGATATGCAGCTGGAGAGAAGTTATGCAGCAGGCGGGAGATGGGGAACCTCTTGGTAACTGATCCACAGCAAGCTTTCCACTGGAGCTTGGGGTGGAAATCATTTCAGCAAAAGGGCTTTTCCTCAGAAAAGGTTTCATCTAAACAGATGTGTCGGTTTTGATGACTGTTTAGGCTGGACAGCTTGGAGTGGCTTACATTCTTGGCCACGGTAATATTGATGAGGATAAGTCTAAGTTTCTGGCCTGATATGGCATTTAGTTTGGTAATGTAAACTAATTCTAGCACCTCCCCTCGTTTCAAAACTCAAACTCCTTCAGGACAGAGCCAGGGCACATACTTTAGTATGTCTGGAGTGCTTGTAGCCAGGTGTGCCATGGAGATCAGAGTGTGGAAGTGACAGAAAAATCAGGTTTGCTTATTCCCCAAACTCATAGCCTTCTTTTTGCTTTTTTTTTTGGGCAATCTGGTGTTCCCCATGGTGACAATATTCCTTCATTCCTAGGTTCCCACAGAAACATGTTGGGTGTCTGTAAAAAAACATTTCCCACCTTGCATCAAGAGTAAAGTGAGAACTTTAGAATATTTTCACAAGTAGAAAATCTGTGAAAAGATGCAGATTCCTATTTTAAATTAGATAGAAACATCATTAGATATGACTTATTAGACACATGATTTCTACTTAGTTTTATATCTGTAAGCAAGTCATTTCCAGCACCAATATCTCTGGGTTTTTTTTTTAAAATGTAAGAAAGTTTCAGCGGTTTCAGAATTATTTTTCTTAAAATATTTGTCATAGTGGAAGTTTCTGGCTCTGACATGTTGCCCAGGGAAATCCCATAGCACTGATAATTCCTGCCTTGCCTGAAGGTTGTGATACAGTCCACTAACACAGAGTGACTCCTTTACCTGAGAGTTAGCTAACTGCTTCTTGTCCTGTGATAACCTTGAAAGTGTTCTTAACCTAGAGACCTTACCGGTGAGGTGGGGTAGGAACAGGTGTGTTGCTGCAGCTCGGCTGTTGGAGGGTAATTTGCCAAGTACACGTACATCTTGAGATCACAAAACCATCCTCTTGATGGTCTCTGCTTGAGCCAGGTGTTCTCCGAGGGTTCTTCATTGCCTGGCTTTCATGTGCAGAACATTTCTCTTGTCTTGTTCTCCCGATGAGGGCATGTCTCTCAGATGCTGGGTGGGTGTGGGGAGAAGTAGAGACTCTCATCTCCTTGTCAGAGCCTTTGGGAGCGATGACGGCTTCTGGAGCTGTTGCCTGCCTGCTTTATCCCCTTTGTCCCTTCCCAGGTGCTTCGTTTAACCAGCCTGTAGGCAGCTGGTGGAGAGACTGTTTATGGCTCGTGACTCCTTTTTTATTTCATGAAAGCTCATTTTCTGCCTGAGGAAAGCTTTTCTCCACCAACTCTGATCCCCGTCTGGCCCTGGAAAGGGGGAGATATGCCACATAATGGCAGTGAGGAGGATTAAAGAGGCCTGGGGGTGGAGGAGAAGAAGGAGGAGGCGGGAAGCTGCAGGGGACTGTGCACACTTAACACACAAACAGATGTTCTCCTTTTAACCCAAGCTTTCAACCATGGTGCTTTCATTTTTCTACCACTGACACTTAAGCCAGATCTCCTTCAACCCCTGAGTCTGTGTCATGGATCTCTTTCTCCTGTTCCCAAGGTGGTGGGGAGGATAAATAAAGCCATGCAAGTGCTGATGCTGGTGCATGTGGGAGTGGGAGTGCAGCCGTCTCTCTGCTCCTCTGGCGTCTGGAAGGGGGCCATGGCAGCAGGGGATGTAGTGAGGTGACCACAGTAATCGAGTCCAGTTGCAGGGAGGACAGAGTGGGTAGCCAGGAGCAGCACCAGCCTCAGCCCTGAGAGTAACCTCCTTTCCTCATTTTCCCAGACTTATGTCTTCACTGATGAAGAGGATGAAGCCCTGAGAAGGAGAATGGGTAATGATCTATCCTATAAAACCACTTTGCCCTCCCTGCCTTCAACATATGAACTGTCATGGCTTTGGGAGGGGTTCTGGCATCCACAAAGCACCCGAGTGATAATATTTTCTAGTTCGCTTACCCCAAGGCAGAGTGTTACTCAAAGCAGAGTGTCATCTGCCTTATAGTATCTATGGGAGGAAGCCATGTGGCACAAGCAGCCCAAGAGAGCCCCTTCAGCCCTTGCTGGCAGTGGGTGGGATGGAAGTGCGGTTGACAGGTGTCCTAGCTTTGGCAAAGATCATAGAATCATAGAACAACCAGGTTGGAAGGGACCCATCGGATCCCCGAGTCCAACCATTCCTATCAAATACTAAACCAAGTCCCTCAAGACCTCATCCACCTGTGCCTTAAACACCTCCAGGGAAGGGGAATCAACCACCTCCCTGGGCAGCCTATTCCAATGCCCAATGACCCTCTGTGTGAAAAACTTCCTCCTTATCTCCGGTCTAAATCTCCCCTGGTGGAGCTTGAGGCCAAAGATGTTTGGCTTTCTCCAGGTGTCATCTCCTGGTAGGGGGAAAGACAGAGCCCCCATCACTGAAGGCTTGAATGCCTGTCTGGGGGGTGCTTTGAGGAGTCTGGCTGTGAACCCAACCCTTCCCTCTGGCCCAGAGGTCCCCCCCATGACTGCATGAAGCAGGCAAGACCCAGGCCACAGCCTCCTCTCTCCTGGCAGGTGATCATGTGATCTTCACCAACTGCTCTGCTGAGCACAGCCACCCAGCCCTCTCCTGCAAGATGGCTGCAGAGTTTGATGCCTTCCTGTCCAGTGGCAGGAGGTGAGGCATGGTTATGATGGGGGGACCCCTGAAAGCAAGAGACAGCTTCCTTACTGCAAACCTTTTGTATCTTTGTTCCCATCTCCCCCCAGCTGGTTTTGCCATTTGGATGATGACAACTACCTGAACCCTCACGCCCTCCTGAAGCTCTTGTCCTCCTACTCTGCATCATCAGACATTTACCTGGGAAAACCCAGCCTGAACCGACCCATCCGGGCCTCAGAAACACTGCCAAACAACCAGACGGTACAACCTGTGGTGCTGGGGCCAATGGATTGTATTTATTGCTCTGACTTACTGGCTGTAGATGTATTGCAATGAGAGACAGGTCCAAAAAGCAACAGGCAACAACTGAAAACTTGTCGGTCTTGCCTGAACATGGTTGTAAGTGTTGATTCAATCTGATATGTGAAGGTCCCACATCCATGTTGCTGCTGCACTTTTGACTACCTGCCTGCCAGGAGATAAGCCTGCCTTGGGCAGCCCACCTACTGTTGCCAGCAGGAACTTGGCTGCTCCAAATACAAGGAGGTCAAAATCCATGCAGCACTGATGGCAAGTCCTTTTTCTGGGCAGCAGTGAGGATTCTGAGGTGACAATAGGGCTGTGCTTATCCTGGCATCAAAGCTGGGTTTCTAGCATTCCCATCTCAGGGAGTATGGCATTGTCTGAGCTTCTGCCATTGATTTTCTCTGATGTTTCTCTCCAGAAATCTGTACGCTTCTGGTTTGCCACAGGAGGGGCCGGGTTCTGCATCAGCCACAAGTTGGCAAGCAAGATGGTGCCATGGGCCAGGTGAGTCATGGATATATGACCCTTTGGGGATGAGGAACATGAACATACATCTATGCCTGGCGGCGTCAGGTCTGGGTTTTTGTATGAGGTGTTTGCAAGGACATTTGCAAGGATGCAGTGCTATGCGCTATACATCTGCAAGCATGTGGGACTGGAGGAAGGATGTAGTGGGTGGGTCTGCCACCTGATTAAAAAGACGCAAGAGCAACATTTCAGCAAACGTGGTCGTGGGATGACATACTGCCTCCTCCCCAACTCCTTTCTGCTTTTGGTTATTTCCCCCACGCTCCTTAGCATCCTTTTCAGCTTCCTCTGACTCTTTTCCTAAGTGCTTTCCCTCTCTGCTTATGCTCTCCCCTCAATCTGCCTCTTTCTGACCTCCTGTACCTCCCTGCTGAGCTTGTTTTCCATTCCCTAACTCCAGCCCTCTTCAACTTCTTACAGTGGCCACTGTCATTTCTTCAGTTTAGTACATGGAGAGCAGATGTAAGTCCTGGGGTCTTGTGTTAGCTCAGCCTTGAAGAAGATGGCGTTTTCCAGGATGTCATAGATATGTCACAGGCTACATGCACATACACTGACAGACGATGGCTGTGCTAGCCTTAACCAGATCTGTGCATATCCAGAAAAACCGAGCTGATTGACACCAGGTGGCTGGTTTGTGTTAAGCCCACATTATGTGTCTTATGGTAGACTCAGACAGAAGAATGATCTGTGATCTAGAGGAAAATGGAAGTGGCATGGATAGATAACACCTAACCTTATATAAAGTCTGCCACTACTGTGTTAAAATGCTTAAAAGACATGTGAACTAGCTGAGGGGTGTTGTAGTAGACAGTGCTTCATGCTGTGTGGCTGCTTCTAGTTACAGGAGCCTTAAAATAGTGTTTAGCCTGTCATCAAAGGACACCCAAGTGTGTGGTGTTACATTACAGTGGAGCCATGGATAGCTTATTGAAGCCACAGGAGACTGTCCTGTTTCTTCTTCCTCCTGGTCCTTGCCTTGTGATCCCACTGTTTCTATTGTGCTGGCTTGTCTGATTCGCATGGACCTGGTGCCAGTCACCTAACAGGAGGAAAAGTGATTTGGCATTGTCTGCCAGCTCTCTGCATCAGCTCAGAGAGGAGTTGGATATGTAGCAGGGATAGCACCTGACAGTTGGTGGGACAGCATGGCTGGGGGTGGTCAAAGAGCAAACACATTCCCAGATTTTTACAGATGGAACTCAGGGATTTCTTGCTTAGTTCCAAGACTAACTGTTTTTCAGTTAAGACCTTCATTTATCTTCCACCCAAATGGATGCCTATATCCTCCACAATCCTCTTCCTAACCCACACAGCCTTACTCTCTTCCAGTGGAAGGAACTTCTTGAGCACTTCCGAACTCATCCGCTTGCCGGATGACTGCACCGTGGGTTACATCATTGAGTGCAAAGTTGGCGGGCAGCTGCTGCCCAGTGCGCTCTTCCACTCCCACCTGGAGAACCTACAGCTCATCCCCTTCTCTCGGCTCTCTCAGCAGGTGAGGAGGGGGAATGGAACAAGAGAGGGGGCATGAGGAAGGAAAAGTGGAGGGGAGCATACAGGCACATTGCTGGATTGGTGGGACTGATGTGGATTGGATTAATCGTCTGCTCTTTTGGGGAGGCTTTCCTGACAAATGCTTCTTTGAAATAAGGAACAGATGTTGCCTGCAGCACAGATGCCAGTCACTGTGCCCCTGGAGTCAGTGTTGGCGAGCACGTGTACAAGGAGTGATGGGAGGATTGAAGGCATCCCTGGGGGAACTTGACACAAGGACAAACAGGAATGGTGGTTGAACTGGGGAAAGGGCTTTGACGTGGAACCAAGTCTACCTTATGTGGGGAGAGAACAAAGGGTGTAGGGAGCTCGGAGAGGCAAAGGACTAGCATGGTGGACCATCTTGTGATGGAAGACAAATAAGGGAAGGGAAGGTAGGAGCCAAGCTAGGAGGGAAGGAACCAGAATGGAAGCTTCTGTCGCCTAATGCAAGTTCCTTGCTTCTGAATTCACCTCATCCTTCCTGCTCCTTTTTCAACATCCCTTGTTGCAGGTCACCCTCAGCTACGGTGTCTTTGAGAACAAGCTCAATGTTATTGAACTCAGTGGCCCCTTTTCACCCCAAGAGGATCCCTCAAGGTACGGGGCATGAGTGCTCTGGATGTTGCTGTGGTATTGAGCGCTCTGAAAATGGAATGGAAGGGGAAGGCAGCCAAATAGGGTGCAGGAGGTCTAGAGTGAGGGACAGAAACCTTGCAGTCACAGGGTTTATTGGGTAAGGGGCACACCAGCATAAAGCTGTTGGTGGATGCTTACAAACTTTGCAAACCTTTTTGAAAGAGTGGGAAGAAAAGGTGTATCAGAACATTTTATTTGGACTATGAGAGCCAGTATTGCCATTTTTTCCACATTTTGAGACTGAACAAGTTAACCTCTTACCTCTGGGACAGGAACTAAATGTTCTTTTAAGCTCAGGAGAGGAAATTCTGCTTTTTCATTTTGTGTTTTGCTGAGAAAACTGGAGGGAAAAAAGAAAAAGGTTCATTCCGGGCTGACTGCAAACAAAAGTGTTCTTTGATTTACCTTCTCTGCTTTGAGTGAACAAACCTAAAGCTGTTATTTGCAGAGCATGGGTAGGAAGCTCCTGGCTGGAGGTAGCAGATGTGGGAAGCAGCTAGGCGATGAAAAGAGCATCAACAGAACTATGTAGCAGGGGGCTGATGCAGAGCCCATCTCTCTGCTTGTGATCAGGATAAGCCATGGTCTTGTGCTACCTGGACAGAGCAGAATTCAGGTGTTGGAGGGAGGTTCAGCTGCTTAGATTTGCTTAGAAAAGACATCCTGAGTTGAGCAACCAGTCCTGGAGCTCTGTAATGCAGGGTGGCTGCCTGATGTGGGATGGGAAATGAGAGATGTCTTCCATTTTCCAGCTGTGTGCTGGTGTAAAAACTGTCACCTGACCTCGTCTTTCTTCCCAGCAGGTTTCGATCACTCCACTGCCACCTCTACCCTGACACCTCCTGGTGTGTGCAGGCTGCTAGCTGGTGATGCCTCAGCCTCAGCTGCAGTGCGTCTTAGTGACATCCATCCATCTTGTGCATGTAGTGGGTGGGACACCAAAGAAGCTTGGTGCTCCCAATTTCCTCTTTCCTGTGGTATTCTTGGAGCTGTGTGATGGCTCTTTTCATCCTTGATGAATACTGGTGACACAGCACAAGAGATCAGATCTGTCCCCAAGATGGATAACATGGACTGGACACATGGATGGGCTTCCTGTCTGTACTGGGGTACATGCAAAAGATTGGAGCAGATCAAGGACTGTGTGGTGATTGCTGAGCATCTGGGTAGAGATGGCAACCAGCTGCTGTTACTTTCTGTGGATTTATCTCACTGGACTAGAAAAGCCCTGGGTATGGGTAATCAGTGCCTGTCTGAGGATGGCTGATAATGTGCCATGGCTCCAGCCTCTCTGAGCAGACCCTCTTCCTTCATATTTGCCTGTGCTTTCCCCATTGCCCACTCTTCCCAGCCACAACCCTTTGGCTGAGTCTTTGCCTGGTTGAGGTCCATTGGAATGTAAAAAGGGACCATTTCTCTGCGGGAAAATGATGGAGCTTGCCTGGCAGAACAGAGATGGGCAGGAACTACGAAGAGTCAGGATTCCCTCTCTCTGCCCAGACAAAAGAGTGGATATGGGGTGGAGGAGCCAGAAGGAGACAGACTGACAGGAGGATGGTTCCTGCACTGAACACTGAAGGCTTGATCATATATGGTTTTGCATTATTGCTTTCTTTTTACCTTCTAGATATGGGGTCAGGATAATCTCTCGCTCTAATTACTAACCTGTCGTCTGAGATTAGACTCCAACTCCTACCTGTGAGAGAGGAGACATAAAGGATTAGGACTGGCTGAAAGAGAGGAGAAAGAAAGAGATGGAGAAGGAGTGCTCAGGAGGGGATTAGAGGTTATGGCTTTATAATCTTCTCTGTGCCCTGACCAAAAAAATTAAGTCATGAAGGAATGAAAACAGCAAGGCAAAGAGCTTTTTATCACTGTGTTTCTTTCCTCCAGATGCTGTGAGCAGCTTTCTGCCTTCCTGCTGTCCCTACTCAGCGCAACAGGGGGAAGGAGCAGGCCCAAATAAGTTACAGGCTTTCTGGCAGATTTGTGGAGTACAGAGCCTGGCATTAAAGATGGGCAATTCTGCTTGCAGGGGAGTGAACCTTGGCACAATTTTGGCACATGGATAAACAGCTGGGGAAAAGCGTTGCAGGGAAGGCTGGAAGGCAAAGAGACTGGTTTAAATGACAGGTGCTGCCACAAACAGGTATTTCTCATTAAAAAGCCTTTCGAAACAAACTGCTGAGATCTGTGAAAGATTCCTGTAATCTCCAGATGAAAGGACAAATGCCCTTTTCTCTGAAGAGCGCTCAGCTTTGATGCTGCTGATGTGACTAAGCCTGCTGCTGGTGGGCTGGAAGAGCCAAGGGTGACTATCAGCATACCTCTACCATTCTGAAAGCTGGCCACCCTGTCGCCTCCTCCCACCCACCTAAGCCCCAGCACCTCCCACACAGCAGACAAAAGATTTAAAGGAAAGGCATCAGAAAGACCTTCCACCTCTGCAAAGGGAGATCTAGAAATGAACGAGCACTTTAATTTCTGGAGAAGCAGAATGTGGGAGCCTGTAGAGCTGTGTTCCAGCCTGGTCAGTCTTACCAGCATTTAAACCAGCTTGTGAAGCAGCAGAGAGCTCTGCCTTCTTCTCTTGCATGACGTGCCCTTTAACTGGAAATTCATCCTAAGCAGGGCCAGGGGCTAGCTGATGCCAATAATCATTGTTTGAGCCAAGCAAAGCACTTGTCTTGCACAATTATGCAACCTAGGAACTGTGTGGCTAAAAACAGAGGGTTCCAACTACTGGAAGGCAAGTGTGGCATAAAGAAGTCTTCCCCACAGGACAAATGATTTGGTTTGAACTTGACCATAAGATGAAAAATGCTTTCCTGATAAGTGAGAGTCTTCAAGAGAAATGTGCATTACTTGGATATCTTCTTATTTCCCTGTTCAAACTCTTAGCTGTGTTGTTAATTGAGTCTTTGAGATGGTCTTATCTGTAGATGTTCTGGTAACAATCAAACCAAAATGTGATTCATGTGCCCTGAGAAGAAGAAGAAACTGATAGAGCAGACTCCCTTCCTTGAGGAAAAGCAAGGCAGAGAAGCTGGAAGCCTACTTTGGATCCTGTCCTCAGCTGGTCTGAAATGGCCAGGTGCCTTTTGCATGGCTGAAGATCAGATGTTAAACTGGTTGAGTCCTCGAGTGGCTGCATGGGGACTGGTTTAAGACTGGGTTTCGTTGCTGGAGCAGTTAAGTGCCACTTCTGTGGAAAATGTCTTATCTCATAAGGAAACTGAGAACAGATGAGAAGATGTCTGGGGCAGGGCATCTCTTGGGCTATAGAGATGAATGACAGAAAAATCTTGTTATGCCTGTGACGACAATGCGCTGGAAAGAAAATAGCTTCTCAGAGTCGACAAAAGAAACCAGGTTTTCACTAAGAACAGAGAGACAGCTTAAGGGGACATTCACCACATGAAATCTGATCAATGTTAAAACCTGAGTTAAAATTAGTTTCAGGAATGGTTCCTGCCCCTGGGGCGTGCTGTCAGATGTTGTGGTTTTACAGTCTCATTTTCCTAGTTTATTAAAATGTTTAGCTGCTTGGGAAAATGAGAAACAATCTCACGTGAAGCTTTTCAGAAGAGTGTCTTTTTTTATTCTCCTTCATGATTTTCTAATGTAACTGTTAAAAGTTTTTGGAAAGGTTCCACTGGGTGTATGATTTTTTTTATCTTTCTCTTTTTTATATTTATTTCTCCTTCTCTCTCATACATCCCCTTTTCTTATTCCAGGAAAAGAAACCCTATCCCAAGAATAAAGGGGGATGAAGACATGATCGTTTTATTTTACTGGGAAAAATGAGGTCAAAGTCAAAGGTGTTGGCATGATCCTGCTGTTGTAGAACATGAAGTGTAGTTCAAGGTTTCATGGAGAGAGACCTCCGCCTGCCCAACACCATAGCAACCAGCACTATTAATGATGTTTAAGCTGTATACTGAAGATTCAAAAAAAAGGAGAGGGAGGGGAAAAAAAAGCAGTTAGAGTATTTGAAATGTAAAGTATTAAGTGAGGCTTTCATGTTAACAATATCATTTCTTCACTTTCCTCTTAGCTGTAAAGAATTTTTATAAGGAAACTCCTATTTGACAGTGCAAAAAAATGCTAATGACTCTCCTTTCTTTAGGGGGAAAAGAGAAGTTAGTTGAAATAGGTGGGAAATTGCAGTTGTTGCTAAAAGCTTGAAGGGGAGAGAGAAGAATAGCAACGCTAGGCAATGCTGCTGTCTCTGGTGCCAACTCCTCTTAACAGCTCTGCTGCTGAAGAAAATAGATTTCTAAACCACTATGTGATTTACCCAAGTTGTACACATATCAGAGCCTTTAGTTCTCTCCCTACCCCTCTTGCTAAAGATGGAGCCTTCAAAAGATGAGCAGTTTATTAAACAGTAGCCAGGAGATGAGAAATAGGAACAAGAAGAAAGACTGGAAGGAAAGAAACCACCAAGCAGGGCCATGGAGGAGAGCATGGGAATTTAAGCTGTGTGTTGAGAGTGCTATTTGGGAGCTGCCCAGCAGTAACGGGAAAGGAAGTGTTGCCTGGACCTCCAGCTCTGGATGTTTTTGTGTTTGGGACAATTGTAACCTACCAGTTCCAGATAGGATGCCAGTCTGTGAGGCAGAATTCACTTTGGAAGAGTTGAGATCAGGTTGGTTGGTCAACCCCAAGCCTCCTTTTTCTTCCTTTTTTTTTTTTTAGTATCTCTCCAGATAAGTTGATGTGTTTTCATCTGGCAGTTATACTCAATTCCTTACAGCAGACGTGGCCTTTTAATTTCGAGGCTTCCTCTGCACTTGTTTACCACGCAGACTCTTCAGAGAGTCCAGGGGTGGCATCAGCAGATCTTTTCCTTCATTTGTTTAATTTCTTTTGTTTTCAGCCTCTGAAGCCCCCTACAAGACAGCTGGCTTGCCTTTTTGCACCACTGGCCACCCAAGCTCTCCACACCTGAGCACACTTCTGGGATGGAGGCAAAGATGAAGAAGGGTGACAGACTCCTCCATTTGGTAACTGCTTCAGCACAGAGAGGCATGGTCTATCCTTATATTCTTCCTTGAAGCACCTGTGCCAGAGATGGGATCTCGTACTAATTGGGACTTAATTCTGTCCCCAAACCCGTTATGCTTATGGCTCCACTGAAGAGGACGCGTTACCATAGACAGAAGCAAGGCCAGGAAGAAGAGTAGTATCACAAATATACAAATAACTATGGCTGTTCTTACCAGCTGATGCAGGAATTCTCCCTTTAGACTTTCTGTCCAATTACCTGGGGGGTTAAAAGAGCGCAGGGCTGAGCTGTTGTCACTCAGCTGGCATTGCCTCTTTAAGGCTGTTCCTTGACAGCCTGTGATTTTTTTTTCGCTCTCTGTTTGATCCAGCTTGGACTCCAAGAAAGCTGGGAACTCCTCTCTCTCCCTGTTTGAACTGTATATGATTAATTACAGACCCTGAGAATGGGCTCGTTGCCTATCTCTCATGTTTAAATTGCCTTCCAAGATTTTGCAAGGCTAAGGAGCCTTTTCAGCTGTTATATCTGACTGTGCCTTGGTCAAGCCTCCCTTGGTTTTACTGGAAGCTGCATCTCATTCACAACGAACTTTGAGAACAAATTAAATTGGGTGCTTTGTATGTGGATTTGATGGGCCTGACCCTTCTGCCAAAGCCTGAGAAGATAGTGTTGATTTTAGCAACGCAGGGAAAAGAAGTGCAACTAAACAGGACAATTGGATGTAGAGAGATGCTGCTATTCTGAAGCTCTGCTTTCCCCATCACACCCCCTGACGTGGGGCACAGGGAGAACCGCAGCTGGTGCCTTTGGCCATGGTGTATCAGGTGGAGGATATGCCATGAAATATTCAGCATTTGCACTGGTAGAGAGTCCAGCAACTCTAGTTGTGAGCTGAGGCCATCTTGTGCTTGGTGATGAACAGAAAGAAAAATAGTGCTTTTCCTGAAGCCCTTAGGCAGGGTGAGGATGGAAGGGAGGGTTTACAGGATTCACAGGATAATATTGTCACATCTAAGCAGAGCAAAAAAGATGGTGTTTGGGATAGTGAAGGAAATAGTTCAGGAGAAAAGATCCCTCTCCATGCAGAAATACCATGAAGCAACAGAGCTGAACAATGGGAAGGGAGAGGTGAGTGATGGAAGAAGTGTTTTGGATAAAAGAAAGAAGGAGAATAAAATCTACATGCTCTTCATGGTTGTGTTGGCAACTGATGAATGCCAGCCTGAGGACTGGCACCTTGGGCTTAGGGGTTCAACAAAAGGATCATAGAATCATAGAACAAGAAGGTTGGAAGAGACCCATCGGACCTTCTAGTCCAACCATTCCTATCAAACACTAAACCAAGTCCCTCAAGACCTCATCCACCCGTGCCTTAAACACCTCCAGGGAAGGGGAATCAACCACCTCCCTGGGCAGCCTATTCCAATGCCCAATGACCCTCTGTGTGAAAAACTTTCTCCTAATCTCCAGCCTAAATCTCCCCTGGCGGAGCTTGAGGCCATTCCCTCTTGTCCTGTCCCCTGTCACTTGGGAGAACAGCCCAGCTCCCTCCTCTCTACAACCTCCTTTCAAGTAGTTGTAGAGAGTAATGAGGTCTGGGAAAGAGAGAGTAATGAGGATGGGAAAGCTGGAAAGAATAAGGCAAGGACTGTCTTCCCCTACACACAATCAATGCTGGCCTATGGCTCCTGAATTGCAGCAACCCCAGTAGGGTGGGGCTAGAAAAGTCCATCAACCTCTACTCTGTGCTGTGTGTCTTCTGCCTGGAGAGGCTGAATCTAACTTGGCTTTCAGGAACACTCAGACAAGCACAAGACTGGGACAGTGTGCAGGATGGATGTGCTGAAAAGACTCTGCCCCTTCCTCCCTCTCCCACCTTCCACGTAGTACCATCAGCTCTGGCTGGAGTGAGGCTGACTGCAGAAGCTGAGCAAGTTCTTTCCACTCATGACGGTGTTTCTTCTAGTATGCGGGAGAGAAGGTTTCACGGCTCTCAAACAGGCCTATTTCCCAAAGGCATGGTATGTGGTGCACACAAAAAAGGTCTCAGTGCAGCTGGTGGGGAGAGCAGGGCCCTTCTACATCCCCCCTCCCTTTCCCCCAGCCTTCAGCTAGTGTTGGACGGTGTCTGTTTTTAGAAGAAGTTGCAGAATCAACAGCTGAGCTGATTTTCCAAAGGGACATATAAAACAAACAGCCTGCCATCTGTTCTATTGTCCTGGAATAGCGGCTTGGAGGGTGGGAGAGAAGGAAAGAGGAGAATGAGGGGAATGAGAAACAGAGTTGGGGGGAGAGAGCAGGGAGGAGGGAGAACAGAAGAGATGAAAAAGCAGAAAGGGGGGGCAGGGAGGTTGGGAGAGGAGTGAGGAGGGTGACGGTGGAGGCTGAGTGGAGAGAGATGGAGAGGGAGGTAAAGAAAAAGGGGAGCTGTATGAAAGCAGGGATGTGGTGAGGGGAAAGGTCCAGATACAGGCATGGGGGCAAAGAGAGCTTGCTTTGGATCACCCTGGTTGGATCCCTGCCAGTGCTGTGGGCCACAGGGGGACGCACTTCCAGCATCTCTGCCCTTGCTGAGGCAGAGCCTGACTGCAAAGGAAACAAACTGGACTTGGTGGCCTGGATAATCACTCCACTTCCACCCACATAGCCCTGACTGTTTGCCTGCCATACACCAGCCCCTCACTCTGTGCTGGCTTATTGAATGCCGCAGGGCAGGGATTGAACTCCAGGTTTGGCAGCAGAGTAAATAACAGCAACATTGGTTTCTCCAGCCCGGGAGGGAGGAGGGCTGTTTTAATCAAAGGTAAATAACAGTCGGTATTCTCTGATCCTTAATCCAGTTTCCTAGAACTGGAGAATAATGTTCCAACTTAGACACGTGGCACTGGCCCACAGGAAAGGGACAGTTACTCAGTCAGTCAGCTGCAGAGCACAGTGCAACCAAGGAGAACAGAACCAAGAGAGATGCCACAAAGCAGGAGGTTTACCCCCAATGGCCTGGGATTGTGCTGTTCTTTTCTGACTCTTCCTGGTGCAATTAACTTGTTTCAGTCATCCCAAAAGATGGGGCAGCACATCCCTGTGAATTGTGGGCCCAGTTGATTAAAGGCTCCCTGATTTTCTTTGTTGACAGGAGACTTGGATGCCAGCTGGTACTCCAAATCTGCATTCCTGAAGGGCATTTTGCCTTTCATGGTGACCTGGAGAATGGTGGTAACAATGGTGTACTTGATGTTATATGATTGTGGCAGGAATCGCTAGAGTTTTCTTCTTCATATTAAGTGTGAGCAAGATTTCAGTGTTGGAAATAAATGTTTGTGTTGTTATTAGTTTGGTAACACAAGGGTAAGACTGGAGAGTTTCCACTCTGACTTGGTCATATATTAGAATCACAGAGAGTAAAGGAGGTGATGTTATCCAGCTATTGGGATTTTGTCTGGTCCTGCAGTAGCACCAGCCACTTTACACTCTTTCTGTCAGATGTTTTTCCAGCCTACTCTTAAAACATGTTGTTCCGGGCCAGACACTTGGTGTCAGATTGGAAAATCAGGTTGCTGGCAACAAAGCACTGGTACCAGGCTGATTTCAGACAGTTTTTTTCTGCAGCTCTGTGCTAACATTGATTTGTAGTGCTCATGGAACAACTCTGTCAGGCTCTTGGGCACTGCTTCGTCCTCTATGATGCATCTAATTTTTAATTCTCTGGAACAAAAATGGCCGAGTTTGGCCAGGACATGTTTAGAAAGAGGCAGAGACACATGCTAGAAGTGAGGGCAGAGAGGGCCAGCTCCCTTCCAACCTCTTCTTCTTTGCAAAATGACCTGGCAGCGCACAGTAGGGACTTGAGCTGCTGTGGAGACAAAGCACCTGCCCAGCCTGTGGGTGGATCATGGTTTTCAGACCACTTCGCAGACTAAGCCTTTTGTAAACCTTGGGGCCATGGAGAGAAACCTCCTCATCAAAAGCTCACGGGTGGTGAATGTGGCCCGACACACAAAGTACTTGTGTGACTGCCAATTCCTGGTCGTATAATCTGGACAGATACAGTGCAGATGGAATAGCTGAGTCCATCCTGCCATCTCAATCTCTGCTCTTCCAGTGTGGATGCTGAGAGCCTGGGATACAAGAGCCATGAGGACAACAAGCACCCAGACACATGCAGGGCAACACTGAGAGGAGTACCAACCCAAGGAGGTTTGTCCTTCACAGAGAGGCTAAAAGGATGGCTGATCCTTACAATAACCTACCCAGACAGGTCAGAAATGCAGTTCTGGAGATGCCTCACGTTCATTCAGCTCCCCAGCCATGGGCACGCACTTCACCAACACTCATCCAGTCCTACCCTTAGGGAGTACAGCCCTGCTGTGGAAATTACTGGCGGAAGAGAGGAAGGGGAAAAATATCTTTTACATCTGGTCGACTACGTGTTTCTTTTCCCGTTGCTCTGCTCGCTCCAGGAAGCGTATTGCTTTTGCATCTGTCTGAAATCCTGAAATGGCCCCAGTCCCGCTGTGCCAGGAGAAGGGTAGGAGAAGGAGGGGTTGCGGGGCCGGGAGGGGCAGGCTCTGGTCAGCACCCTGGACAGGGGTGGCCCTGCCTTCCCTTGCCTTTCTTTGCCTTCCCCTACCTTTCTTTGCCTTCCCCTACCTATCTTTGCCTTCCCCTACCTATCTTTGCCTTCCCCTACCTATCTTTGCCTTCCCCTACCTATCTTCGCCTTCCCCTGCCTTTCTTTGCCTTCCTCTGCCTTTCTTTGTCTTCCCCACCGTTCTCTTGCCTTTATTTCCCTTGCCTCACCTTTCCTTCCTCTGTTTTGTCTTGCATTTCCTTCAATTCCCTTGCCTTCATTTTGTCCTGGTCCAGGCTGGCAGGCAACCTCCTAGTATGGCAAGACCCTGCTTTGGCTTGCAACATGCACCAGCACTTTTCCACTCTTGCTTAAGAACAAATACACAGTGCTGTGGCTCTGTACGCAGCTGCTCTGAAGCTGTAGCTTAGATCTGAGTTATTTTTTGCAGATAAATCCTCTTTTCTATCAGATTTGACATCAGGCAATCCCTCCAGATCCCTCCCTTACTCCCTGTCTGAATTCCCACTTCTCTTCCCTGCCCTGTGTTCTCTTCCTTTGCATCTGTGCCCTCACCTCCACATACCTCCCTCACAGTTTCTTTTCTTTCCCTGTAGCCAGCTGCCCGCGAATATAATTTCATCAGTTCACTTTCTGCTGCTCTGCATCTCCACATTACTCTTCGTGTCTCTGCTGCCTTCAAATGTATGTATTGCTTTCCTTTCTGTATCTCTTTTTTTCACTCCCTCTCCTGGTTGTTTTCCTGTGGCTGTTTCCACAGTGCTGTCAATTAGTCGGAGAACCCTTTCTGCCCTAGAGTTTTGCATGTTGAGAGCAGGTGAAAAGTACGTAGTATGTGCTTGTTTTCTTTGGACTCTGTTATAGCTGATAGGGCTTGGCATCCTCTATGGGGTACTTAAATGTTTCACACATAGCTCTTTGCTTTCCAGCTGATCTGAGGAGGAACTTTCAGGGTAGTGGAAGCAGAAAGCAATCACAGAGAAGGAATTAAAGCTACAGACAGTCAGAGTTACTGGCTGATGGATGGGTGGGTTGGGTAGGACTCTGATTAAAAGCATAATTTTTCCCATATCTCAGAAGAACTCCTGCCTCTGTTTCCCTCATGGTCTGTGCCCACACAGAGAAATCAGCCCAGGAATGAGGTAGAAGGCGTGGATACCTGGAGAGAAAGAGGAAGCTTGTAGAGAGTTGTATTTGGAGCTCATTCCAGGAATCCAGTGCTGATTTCTATCTCTCTGCTCTTCTCCTCAGGCTGGGTGGCACAGGAATAATTCCAGGCTTCCCTCTGGGAGCTTTACAATTGCTGAGATGTCATTGAAACAGATCTCCAACAACGCTGTGGGACACCAGGAATGTGCATTGACTTATTTGGTAGGAGCTGGTACATAGTGGGAGAGAAGATAGGCTAAGGGCTTTGGTGTTACTTGGAAGTGATCTAATTTGGGAGGATGAGATCTCAATTTCAGTTGCAGAAAATAATTTTCATTCACAGGGGCCCAGGGAACCCCCAGCCTACACCATTTTTGTTGGGATTTAGCCAGGGGACCATGAAGAATGAGAATCATGACAACACCTTAGGTATTGGGATTTGAGTAGTGAGGAGAAAGGAAGGAGCTCTTGGCTGCCTTTCACTTTTTTTTTTTTTTTTGGTACCTTTTAAAATGGGAGCCCTTGTGACAGCATCAGGTCCATCCACCAGTAAATGAACTGCAAGAGTTAGGAATTGAGTAGATGGGTCTGGAAAAACAGCAGTTGTGTTTCACCTTGCTTGCTCAACAAACCACAGCATAGCATCCAGAAGAGATCACAAACTGAAAGAGTCAATGGATTTTCTGTCAAGCTGGAGCTGCCCTCTGTAACGTGACATTTACATTTTTACCAGACAAAGTTCTTCTGGACTGTGATTTCCCAGCTTTTGGGTTAATAGGAGCAGAGGCTGGCTCCACATTGTCTGTGGCTTGACATTTAGATGTCTGTCAGTACTGGAGAGAGAGGGCAGTAGTTCAGCAGTGCTTAACAAAAAGCTGAGGGAAAGGAAAGCCCAATTTTTGCTTCACCTTGGACACTGTTGGTTTTATTTTTGCACTACTCTAGCGAAGGCCAAGGAAGAATGATATCCACTAGTAGCTCCCTCCCTGGCAGAGAGCTGCCATGCATGACATTTCAAGACCCAAGCAATCCCAGAGCACGGTTGGCTACACTATGCGTGAGTCCTGTGCTGAAGTATTTTGATGGACTGCATATCTAAGCAACACCAATGTCTTCTTCCAGTGCAGGACACAGCACTGTTCCACTTGCTGAAGCTGCAGGACACTTTTGCTTGCTTTAAAAAAAGTCTTCTTCCCTTGCATATATATATATATATATATATATATATATTTTGCTATCACTGTTTTGTAATAATTACAAAAAGCAGTTTCTGATGAGAGTGCTCACAGGGCTCATCTGCCTACCCATGACATGTGGAAAGAAGTTTCTCTTCAGGGACTATCCTCTAGGGCTTGTCTGGGACTCCTCTCTGCTCTTTCCGTGCCCTCCCTGCCCCCCACCCTCCACCCCAGCATGTCCAGCACCTCACTTTATCCCTTCCTCACAGGTCCTCAAAAACCTCGAAATAGTACCCCAGTCTCAAACCCAAGCCAGCTTCCAGGTTAATCCACTTTCCATTACCTCTTTCCAACTAACAATTTCCCTGAACAGTAATCAGACCTGCTATTCAGCATTTCTGCAGTGCTTCAGCTTGTGGGGAGCTCAGAGAAAGCACTGCTAATTAGCTCACATCTTATCTGTCAGGTCACTGTTATCCCTGCTTGAATGACTTAGATACCAAGGCACAAAGTGACCAGCTCCACAGAGGGATCTGAACTCCTTGGATTTTAATCTTACTCTTTCCTTCTCTGCTTATAGCAATAGAAGGTCACTGTAATTCTGAGCCCAGAGATAGGGTGTCGGATTTTCTGCTGGTGCAAATCAGCATAGATCCACCGGGACTTCAGACCCTCACTCTGTGTGCAGTCTTCAGAGATTTCTTGACACAACTCGGGAATCCACCAGCAAGTCTGAGCTTAGGTGCCAGAATGATCTCAGCCTTCCTTTTCTCCATGGCACACTAGGATAGCCAAAACATGGGGAGATGTATAGGGGAGCTCTGGAGGAAAATTCAGGATGAAGAATGAAGGGATGCACATTCCAGTGTGATGGAGGCTTCCACCTGGAGTAGATGAATGGCTAGGATGTTTTACCTCAGCTTTGTGGAGACTCATTCAAAATGTTCAGACCATCCTTTCCCATCAAACATCCAAATACTGCCAAGCCTCAAGGAAGAGGGAGTGCTTCTCATTAGCCCAATTTTTTCACAGCTCTGATTTTCTTTCCTCTTGGAGCAAAGGAGCAGAGGATGGACTTTTCCTCCCATGGAAGTGGGAAAACACCCCAAAAGCCCCTGGGAGCCCCCACCACATCTCTGCATCAACTGTCTCCAAGTGTGAGAGTGATGCCTGCACTCAAATACATAACCCCACATACCCAGAGCCCAACACTGACTTTTTCTGTCCCAGCTTACCAATCACACTGGCTCTTCTGGGTCCACGACCCAGCACTGAGAGAACCCCATGCTGCTTGTGGGCTGGGTTGTAGGGCTGCTGGAGTGGTGCCCATGGCAAGGGCAAACCGAGACCCAACTTCCCAGGGGCACTGCGGATGTGCAAGTGTTGGACAGTCCAAATAGCCCAGTACTGGGGCCAGCAGAGGGCACTCCGATACCACCACTCACCCACCAGCCAGAGACCTCAGGTGGGGAGCGGGGCCACCCCCAAAGCCCTGTAGCCCTTCTCGGGTTTGCCCTGGGTATAGGGAAGAGAATGACAGCAAGGGCAACAGCCTCCAGTTCTGCTTCCTTCATTGCGGGAAGGGGAAGGAGTAAACGGGTGAGGAGGCTGTAAAGGAGAGAAATCCCTCGAATCTCCCTGCTACCCATGCTTTCCTCCATCAGCCCATAGTGGTCCCACCACTCAGATGGATAGTGGATGCGATGAGTAGACAGCCCTGAGTTTTCCCCTCTGAGGTGTTGGGTGCAGTGTGGCTCTGGCACAGGGCAGCTAACGGAAGGCATTGCCTTTTAGTCCTTGCAACTGCCTTGAGCTCAATAGAAGGACCCATCTGTCCCTGGTGTCTAATACTGATGTTATTCTTCCTTCCTGGCTGCTTATCCTAGTGGTGTCCCTGTCACTAGGACAGACAAGTATCTCCCAGCCACCCCCACCTTGCAGACAGACTGTATGAATGTCTCCAGGACTGACTTGCAGGTGGAAGATGGTTGAGGCCAGTCCCTTGGCAGATTAGAAGATTGCCTTTAATGGAAAGGACAGCAGCCATTTCACCATTTGCTGCTCATGGCACGAGATGGCCATGGCAATGGAAAGGACTTGAGACATCCTTTGGAGAGGTGCCTGGCAGCAGACTCTTCTAGAGAAGAGTTCTGCAGAGACCACAGTGCAGCAAAGCATTTCAGGAGACTTACCAGCAAAACTTGCGGGAAACTGAGGATCACTGTGGTGAGCCCTCTCCTGTCTCCCTGACACCTGGAAGCCCTTTGCCAACAGTTCAAGGAGTGCTGCGCGATGGTGCAGCAGAGATTGTTAGTGCTGCGCTCACAGCATGATGCCTCACAGGCATTGCTGGGCTGAAGCCACAGAATCAGAAGTGCTTGAACCGGCTTGCCTGTTTCTGCCCAAGCTCTGGACACCTTCCTGTTCACAAAGTAGTATGACAGCTACATGGGAAACCAGGATCCTCTGGAGCTCTTGGGGACAGGAGGTCTTCTGGCTCCTCTGCAGAGGCGGCAGGAGCAGAGCACCTTCCTACGTGCTCTGAGAGCCTGAGCGCCTTGCGGTTTTGCTGCAATAAATCTGGAGCAGCTATAAATCTGGAGCAGCTGGCTTAAGTTCCTCCAGGGTTCAGAAGAAAACACATCCAGCCTGATGTGTTTTGTTTGCCCACTCACTGTGTTTCTAATTGGAATGTTTGTAGCTTGGAAAATTGCTTCTTAAACTACAGTACCCACAGGCCTTCACTGGCAGCTTGGCATAGCCTGCTCTGGCAAAACAAACCCCAGACTTCTGAACTGGGTCTTTCTTACCTGACCCGTGCAGGCAGCTGGAGGTCTTCAGTCAAGCCTGTCCTACCAGCAGCTGTGCTTACTCGGTTCATTGGGAAAAGACTGGTGAGATCAGTGAGTGAGAAATGCAGCTGTGAATCCTGACCTTCTCACAGAGGCCATTTCTAGACCCTGGTTCTAGCAAGCAGGGTCTCCTGAGTCTATTTCTCCTCCATTTCTACTAAGCACTATCCAGAACTTTTTCTAAATGAACCCCAAAGTCCAGTTTGGGAGAGATCACAAGGCAGAAACAACAAGCATAATGAACCATATTTAAAATGATACTTTTTCTGCCTTTGGAGTTTGGTTAATTTATAATCTATAAAAGTCTCTGCATAATTGTGTCTTGATTAAAATGGTATAATTAGGCGCTCTGGATCTCTCTCCCCTTTCCCTAAGATTATTTCTGTCTAATTGCTTTAATCTGTGTTTTCATGCACCCACTAGAAAATCAAAGCATGCTCCCATGAGGACGCGGGTGAGAGTGAATAAAGCTGACGACTCATTAAGTGCAGCAGAGAGAGGAAACTGCATCTAAATCACCACTACATTAACAAGGTAAAATAAAAAATTGAAATGAATAAATAACAAAGAGATAGAGGATTTTTTAAAAAACAACACAACAAACCAACCCGACATAGATTTTAATATTAATTAAGGGCATACTGAATAGCAAATTGTCTGTAGTTAAGGCAAACTTCCTCCATCATTTTTAGAGAGCAAAAGGTCTGGGAATTTCAGTTCTCCAAGTCTGGGCGTGTTTTGTGGAAGGGGCAACTCGTGCAGAGTGCAGACCTGCTATGGACAGAATAGAGTTCACTGAGATTGAGTATAGGAAGGGTGTCTGTCCAACTCAGCAGTTTAAAAGAGCAGTACCACAATTAGCCTTGATCTGAGTGAGAACTGGATCAGACTCCAGGGGGACCAGCACCTGGATTCATGCAAAAGGTATTGACTGGTTGACTGCATTGCTACAGAGGCTTGACAAGGCCTGCAAGAGTTGACCAAGTCCATCCTCTGCCTTCAGAGCAGAACAACTTCACCTCTCCCTTCCAGGCAAATTTCTGCCTTATTATCAAGAATGTTCAGGCTACGAACTCTACCAGCTAGCCCCAGTAACCTAAAACCAGGTCACTCATTTCCCTCAAAGTGAGAAATCTGGAAAAGAAGATATGTTTTAAAAAGCTTCTGGCTATGCGTATGGTTTATGAACATCTGCTCTAGTTTGCTGAGGAGAAGACCATAGTACTGCTGTCCTCTGCTCTGTCATTGCAGGGGAGACTAACTGTGCTCTCTGCTCCTTGCCTAGCTCAAGTGCAAATTCCCACTCACTGCTGTGCAGAGAAGCTGATTTTTACCCCAGACGTGACTGAAAAACTCTGTCACCAAGCTATGCACAGCCCTGGTTATTTTCAGCAGTGTCAAGTGACCTGGGCAGGGCATTATATGGGTGTAGCCACTCTGCCCTGGGACCCAGAGCTCTGCACTGTGTGGCAGTGCTGGTACCAACTCCATGGGTCAGTTGGTAATCAGGCTACTCAGAGTGTGCACCATGTTGTCATCCCCAGTTTCCACTGACAACATGATTTGCCTTTAACCTATCCATTCCCTCTTCATTGGTATGGGATGTCATGGAAATGTGCTGTTATGTGAGGTTCTATAGAGGTCCTCTGCCAAAATTTGGCTCTTTAACCTTGGCCAAAATTTAGTTGGTCTCTGTCTCATCATGACCTTCATACTCAGTGCTACACTGCAGTTCATATTTTTCCTTGCCATGGATACACAGGTTTCAAAAAGTGAAGGCAAAACACACATGGACATGGCAAGGAAATCCAGGAAGAGCATTATTTGAGCAGTGAATAAGAGCTATTTTCTCAGCAGAAAGCTTGATCCAGCTGCATCCTCTGGGTCCCTGGCTGCAGGGCAGGCTCCAAAGCTTCTCCCTGACCGAGAGAACACTTTGCCCCTGCTCTATCAAATGGGCACTTCAGTGTCCTGAAAGGTTAGGGGCACATATTTGAATGCCCTGTTGGGACACTGCCTGACAACAGTTCTTGGTCCCTCAGGGACTGCCTGTCAGCATCCCATGAGAACCAAGCACAGAGGGAGGCTCGATGGTCACGTCAGCATGGCAGCTGACAGGATAATACTGAAAAAGAAAGTAGGCTCATCTGCTTGCAGCCCTTGAGTTCAAGAAGAGCCTAATCTAATTAAGTGGAGACCACTATCAAATTACCAGCTCTCTTTTAACGTAGCCATTTTAAGTGGCTTGGTGTATTTATAGTAAGCAAGTTAGGGAGGGCTTTTCTCTCTTGAGGTTATGCTTGTGTGTAAGGGAGTGATGTATAATGTTAAGACTTCTGCTTTGATTTAGTTCCCATACCCAGCCTGGAAAACATTTTGCAGAAGATTTAAGACACCAAAATCTGGTCCCAGCTAGCTTCTTCCTATGCCTATGGAGGGAGTGTCTGTCTGGGTTGTTTCCAAATCTTACCCAGTTAAGCAGTACAGAAGTTTTCTTTTGGGATTAAGCTTTCCGTAAAGCAAATGTATCTTGCTCAACTATCTCAAATCAGTCAACAGACTTGAAAGGGCAAGAGGAGGGGCTGACTTGCCATGATCAGAAATCAGCAGCCGTTTTCTGCTGAACTTTGATGGGAGTGGAATAGACCTGTCACCTCAAAGAGAGTGAGCAGAGAGGCTCTTGGCCCCATAGCCTGGTGTGGGGTTTTGGTTGATGGAGTGCCCCAACTTTATCTTGTGCTGAATAGTCTTGCTGGCATCCTATACATCCCTCTCCGTTACTCTCCCTGTAATTCCACCTCTGGGGGAGCTCCTGTGCAGCAGGATCTGTGTCAGATGATCCCCCAGGCTTGAAACAGGGAGGAGGTGGGGAGTGTTCTCTAGGAGCTTTTTCCATGCATAACAACATTAATAATCCTTAGCCCTTTATCTAAAGCTTTTACAAATGTTAATTCATTAACCTCTCACAATCACCCTCTGAGGTAAGGATTATTATCCACAATATTGGAGATATGGGGGAAGCTGAGATGTGGAGCACCCAGCCCGAGGCTGTGGGACAAAGTAGTCAGTGCCACCAGGTCCTCCCTTGTCCTCCAAAAACTTGTCTCTCCTCTCCCTGTGAGGGGTGGGCTGGGTTCTCCAGGTCAATCTTTCTCTGATAAGAAACATTGCTGGCAATATTTGCAGTTCATTTCTGTCTCTGAAAGAGCTTTTCAAGACTAGTTGGGGCATGGAGCCGTGTGCCACTGTGTCATCACAGACTACCACCATAGGAGAGTTTGACCTGCATCACACAGAGGCCACGCACTACCCTTTCTCCAGGTGCTGAGGTCCCCAGTATGTTTCTGTGTCTGTCAGGTCGCTACCTGTATCAATGCTTGTAAGCAGAAGGGAAAAAGGAAGGGGGAGAGAGAAACAGGGGAAGGTCTCTTTTGTCTCTTTCACCATCCCCATTTCCCTTTCAACTGGTATTTCTTCTGCCGTTAATCACATGTCTCATTCCTGATGTGAAAGATTAAAACCCAAGAGATTAAAAGATTACACAAAGTGGATGAGATGGACTTTGCTGCCTCCCTTCCTCTTGCTGGGACAGACCTCAGGGAAGCCCCTTCTGCTTTTCCCATATTCTTTCTCCTCCCACTTCTTGATCTTTACAGATCAAAAGGCCTTTGCCTTCTGAGGGTTTGAGCCATTCAAGGCCACTCTCTGATCCTTGCTCAGGGGCAGGTGGAGAAAGAAATGATATGTGTGAGCTTGGGGAGCCATGACATGATGTCCCAGCTGTCCGTCTTCTTGTAGCATTTCTCCTCTCAAGAACTCTCCATCCCCAGGCAGTATATATTGCTGGAGAGTGCTATGACAAGGCATGAAAGAGTTCCAAGGCCTCCTTAACCCATTGCAATAAAGGTACCACCCATGGTGATGTGAAACCCCTCTTGGGAGTTGAACACATGAGAAGAAGGCTAGAGCAGATCAAGCTGGTGGTGGGTTCCTTTGGCTTTTTCTCCTCTTGCAAGGCAGGTACCAGGGACAGATGAGGGACCCTCTGAATAGATCTTCAGCTCTGATAAAGGGATTTTTTTAAGCAAGGGGTTGGGTCTGTGGAGAGGAACATATTTGTTGCATTTTGGGTTGGCCTTTTTGTTCTTTGCTCTCCTTTGGACACCAGTTACTCCAGACTGCCTTCTGCTAATAGGACCTTTGAGAGCTTGAACTGTCTCACTGCAGTTTCACACCAGGTCTGGAAAACACAACACCTTTCTGCCCTTTGATTTTTCTGTTCCCTCCTTGCTTGAGTTCACTGTTGCTTTTCTTGATGGCACAATAGCCAACAGAGATAGGAGTGAGCTTGGCTTCCCTTGGATAATGTCTACAATTGATTCAAAGCCTGGAGGTGTTACCTCATCCCAGGAGAATCTCCTAACTGTGGCATGCTCAGAAATCTCTCAGCCAGATGGAGACAGCATTGTACAGCCCTTGCCACGCAACCCCCCCACCCCCCAGGTCCACAGCTATTAGAAAAGAACCTGGAAGCACTTCCGCTCTGAAGGGTCTGAGCAAATTATTGTCCAACACACTCATGGGATGTTATTTCCAAACATGCTGCCCCTTATAATGAAAAATGGGCTCCTCTTCACAAGGCATTGATGTAACAGTACAGGAACTGCTGATGCTATGTAATGCATACACAGTACTTGCCATCTCCCACAACCATTACAATGTGCAGCCACTCGTGCAGAAGGAGCCTTATGTCTTCATTCCTGACAGCTGCCAGTCCCTGGAAAACAATCCCTTCTCTCCCTCCTCCTGGAGTCCCAAAGCCAAGCTGGGAGGCTGGGAGCACACGAGCAGGGAAGGAAATCTGCCAACTTTGTCTTTCTCCCTCTCGCTCTCTCTTTAGCTGCCTGTGAGGGAGGTTGCAGTAAAATAATGAAATAAAAGCCAAGGCCCAGAGAAAGCTGATTCATCCACAGCCCAGGGCCAGCGGCCGGCTCCAAGCAGAGCTGTAAAATCAATCTGTCACTGCTCACCGCAGTATAGATCAGTGGAGAGATTCTGACTGCAGCGAGGGCAGAGCCCAGCCTTCTCTTGGGGCCTGTTTTCCCAAACCATGGGAACCACTTGTACCCCAGGGAGAGACGAGCAGGCGGGCAGAGGAAGAGGCAGAGAGGGAGAAAGGCTGATCTGCTGGCTCTGTGAGCTGGAAAAGCTCCCAGTGAGGCTCCCTTCCCTGGCAGCACACACCTAAGGCAGTGCAAGCAGGCTGCGTGGCTGCCTTCCCTGCCTGACTCTTCCTTCCTTGTGTGGGTAAATGGCCCAAGGGCCAGGTAATGAGGAAGAGAGAGGAAATTCTGTCTGCACTCCTAGCCCCTAACCCCTAGAGGTGCCATGCATGTTGAGCATTACCTGCAGTATCCCCCAGCCTGGAAAGACAGGGTTAAAAAACTCAGTTTTATCACCACCTATATGACACCCAGATTCAGGGCTATTCCAGGAATTAATAGTTCCCTGGTGTATGTTGGAATAACACTGGGGAAGTGCTCTAACAAGGTCAACTCCTTTGTTCACCCCTAGCAACGTCTCCACTCTTAGAGGATGCAGCAGCCCAAGAGAACAGCAACTGAACAGAAAGATGTAATCCAAGGTGGTTCTTGGGGTTGTTTCTATCTGTGTTAAGCAGGCAGAGAGATCAAGCTTAGGTGGAGTGTGGTGGTCTGAGAGACACTGGCACAAAAAGAGTTAGAGAATAATTCTTCTCCTGTATTGCAGGATGTAGAGAATGAGGTGCCTCTGCAGCTGACTTAAAGTATCTATGACGTCCTTAGGAGGTTTTTTTCTTGGTGAAGGTTTTTTTATTTTTTTTTAACTTGTGAAGTAACAAACAACTGAGCCTTCCCAGGGCTTTTGACAAAGTCAGAGCCTCTGCAAAATAAACATGGAGGTGAACATCTATACCCTCTGGGTGATCATCTGCACTGGGATGAATAAGCACTGGGGACCTGGCTTTGAATCAGATCAAGGACCCAAATATCCCACAACTGCTGGAGATGTTCTGCTTGTCTCTCAGGGCAGTTCTGCTCTGGTGGATTTAAGTATTGTTCCTGGGTCAGTGGCAGTATGAGCAACTACTCTTTGACCCTCATGGACCCTGGCAGTGCAAGAATCCTTTCCCAGTACTTCTGAGTACAGAATGGACCTGTGCCAGCAGGAGAGCCTCTGGGAGACTCATCACAAACATACTGCAAGATGATCCTGGAGGAACGTCAGCAGGAGCAAATCCTGCATTCATTTGGACTAGGAAACCTTTTTTTCTTACTTCAGCTTCCTTTAAGATTAGATAGTGCCTATCCTTCAAGGAGGTAAAGAAAGATGGAAGCAAGCCTCTTCCTTTATCTTTTACCTTCAAAAGAACTTGGAGGAAAAACTCCATGGTCATAACCCCCCAGAGTGATAAAGGCAAGGAAATTAAAGTCTGTAGTTGCCAAGACAAACTTCCTTCTATTGTCATCTCAGGTGGAGTGAGTAACTTTGACATTTAATACGCTCAAACAGACATCTAGAGATGATCCAAGGAACATCCAGAAGTGTCCTTAGAGTTGCTCACCTCTTGCCTCTTTGAGGAGCATGTATGTGTGTGTGACTGTGTGTTTTTTACCCTCCTGAGTTTGCAAGTTTGATGTAAAAGAGCATACAACAAGCTTCCTATGTGTCATTGTCAGCACAGCTGATGATCTTGTGTTTGTACCTAGTTGACCAACTTGTTTCTTCATGCCATTATGTGGTGCGTGTGATGCCTGGGGCTAGTTTTATAGATGGGTCCATTGTACTTGTTGCCTGTGTTTTGCGGGAGGCAACTCATTCCAATAGGGCTACTGATTATTTCCCCCTCTTTGTACAGTGTCTGTGGGTTTGGATTCCTGTCCCTGAGGCAGTTGTATGCATGTGAGCAGGCTAAAGGTGGTCCTGTACTTGCTGGCTTTGGATTTGCATGGGTTATTTCTCTCCCAACAGAGAGAAAAATGTGAAGGGGGTCAAAGAAGCTCACCAATCCCCTACAGATGTGCAGGTATGAGATAGATGGGGTAATTACATTGTTCTGTACTTATACAATAACAAGCAGGATGCCACAGGTGGTGTAATGGGATATCGCAATGGGATATCACAATATAATTTATTTAATAACAGTACTGCTTGGAGTGGGATGTGTGCTTAGCAGAATAATTCCTCTACAGTTCTTGGACTGCATGAAGAAAATTATTAGTTTCCCATCACAGGTTACATACACTTGTGCATTTGTACCTGTGTGCATGTGAGTTTTGTGGGTAGCAGGTTTACATGTCTGCTTTCCTAAAAGCTGTTGCAAGTGGGTTGATATTTATGCTGAGGGGGATGTCTCCACCCAGCTGTTGCGTGTGTGTATGTTTGTGTGAGGCAGAGGTGCAGATGGTGTCTGTTCAGCTGCAAGTGGAGGTTTCAGAGCATTTCCATTTGTTCTTGCAACCTCTATGCGTATCTATGTGAAGGAGACAGTCAGCTGGCAGAAGAACAGGTGGGTGTGAATTGGTCATGAGTAAAAGTAGGTGTTGGAGTAGGTTTCTAACATCAGAGGGGCCAAGAGCCAGAACAGCCTCTGAGCAGGGAGTAAATAGTGTCACAGCGCTATGATAGAGCTTGAGACATTTCTGAGCAAGATTATATGATGTGGTTGCCTGGAATAGCAGGAGAGTGGATTGTGCATTCCAGGAAGCCACTTCCTATCCCATGTCCTGTGATCCTAAGTTTCTTTGCATCTTCTGCATGTCTGCATGTGTCTGAGTGAGATAGGCAGTCCCTCCACAGCAGCAGTGAGTGCCAGGGATATATCATGTCCCTTCAGTTGTTGTCTGTGTGTCTGCATGTCTGTGTAGGGATTATTTGTGTCTAGTGATGATAAGTATTTGTGCTTTCTGTGAAGGGGCTGGGAAGTAATTTCTTAAGAGTCCCCCTGTGTTTGGTTTCCTAGCAGGTATTGCCTGTATGCCGTATCTGGGGGATGAGCTGTAGCTAGCTCCCCAGGACCTGGTGTATAGGGATGTTTGTTTCTGACTGTGGGCAACACCTTCATCAACAATGGCATGTGTGGGTTTTGGCATAGGGAGGCAGAAGATCTTCTTTAGGCTGGACATTAGGAAAAAAAATTTAATGGAAAGGGTCATTGGATACTGGAACAGACTGCCCAGGAATGTGGTTAAGTCACTTTCCCTGGAGGTATTTAAGGGATGGGTGGATGAGGTGCTGAGGGACATGGTTTAGTGTTTGATAGGAATGGTTGGACTCAATGATCCAGTGGGTCTTTTCCAACCTGGTGCTTCTATGATTCTAGTACACACTTCTTGCATGTGTGTGAGGGTATGTGGTTACGGGTGGTTTCTGAGGAGCTGTTGCATTTCGCTGTGTGGTGATTTGAGGAGGTGCTTGAAAGTCTCACCAGAGCAGTCGCATATCTGTGTTTGTGTGTGTGTGCGTGTGTGCGTGTGTGTGAAATGTTTTCCCCACCTCCTGTTGCATTTTTACATGTCAATTTTCTTAGCAAATACCACAGCGCATATTTCAAGGTGTAGTTTCCCAGGGCAGTTGCACATACTTGTGTCAGTAGGCATATAGCTGTTGCATGCATACGTCTGTGTTTGTAGCACCTCAAGAACTGTTGTTTACACCTGCGTTATTCCTAGAAGCTGTTGTATTTTCATGTGGGTGACTTGTTTTGGAGAACCTGTAGTCTGTGTGTGTGTGTGCATGTGTGATTCCCCAGCAGCTGGTGCTTGTGTGTGTTCCTAGGAAGCTGTTGCTTGTTGTGTGTAGCTCTTCAGCAGCTGTTGTAAGGAAATTGTGTGTGTGTGTGCAGTTCCCCAGCAGCTGTTGCATGCGTGCTCATGTCTCCGGTAGAGGCCCACCCCTTTCTGCCTGCACCAGAGTGGTGGCTGTGCAGGAGAGGAGAGCTTGGAGCTGGCTCCATGGGAGAGGGACCTTCGCCTGTCACAGCCTTCCCAGCCGGGAGAAGCAGTGCCAGCTCTGGTCCTAGAGCCCTATCAGCCGAGCCTGTGGCGAATTAATCACTTGCATTTTAAATGCCAATACAGCCCTTTCTGCCTTCTTCTCCCAGTGATGCGGATGCAGCGAAAGCAGCAAATCCTCTGGCTGTGCGTGCCCTCCGTGGACTGCTGCTCCATCCTTGCCTGTCGTGCTCGCGTGTGTGCGTGGCTGGGAGTGCTGCCTAGGTGCAGCCGGGAATGAGACAGCTGTGGGGCAGGAGACAGCACAGCTCCAAGGGGTGACCCAAGGTGGGGAATACAGCTTCCCACACCCCCAGTCCCCACAGGGCTGCAAGTTGCTTGAAGACGGGGGTCTTTTGTGCTTCTACTTCATCTCTGTCATGCCCTGCATGGATGCTGGGAGCAATCGTCCCTCCAGAAGCAGGTATGGGGGTGTGTGTGTGGTGGGGGGGGTGTGTGTGTGGTAGGGGTGTGTGTGACACGTTTTTGTGTGTAGTCCTTGTGCAGCTGCCTTGCATGTCTTATTCTCCCTGTTGTTGTCTGTGTCGCCTCTCAGAGAAGTGGCTGAGATTGGAGGGGGAGGACTGAGTGGGGGAGAAGGGCAGGATATAGGGATTGCCCTTCTCCTACAGCCTGTGCGGGCACTGCCTATGGGGTGGACATCTCTGATCTGAGGATGAAGGCGAGGGGGTGAGTGCAAGGGAGATGGACAAGTGGATGGAGCAGAGAGGGGGGAGGTTTTGGGGTGAGCGGGGGAGAATGTCCACATGGAGTGATGAAAGGGAGAGAGGCTTGTAGATAGGTCTCCCTTTCAGTCTCTGTGTGTGCATGCACTCACTTAGGATGCTGAATAGGTCCAGGGCTTGCTGCACACAGCTGGGCTTGACTGCTCTACTTCTATTCTATTTTGATAGGAATGGTTGGACTAGAAGATCCGATGGGTCCCTTCCAACCTGGTTGTTCTATGATTCTATGATTCTATTCAGACCTTGAGAGAGGAGAGGATACATGCATAGATGTATATATACATGTGTGTGTGTCTTCACCTGAGTATACATATATATATGTGTGTGTGCGTATATATATATATATACATATATATATACATATACACACAATCCACACATAGAATGCATGTGTGTATATAGATATACATAAATGTATATTGCCTGTAGTTATGTGAGGGAGAAAGAGACAGCCTTCTCTATTCAACAACGCTCTACTCACTGCCTCTTTGCAAACTTTGTTGGGGAGCCTTTGCAAACAGTGATATATGTGTATGTCTGTGTCTGTGAGCGTGCACACTCTGTATGAACATTTGCCTGGTTTGGATGCAGGGGAGTGAGTAAATCACCGCTCTGCTTCTACACTGCTCTTCTCGGAGGCTGACTGGCTGCAGAAAAGTCATTGCGTGGTGTCTGTCGGGTTTGTGAGTGTGTGTGTCTGGTGGTAGGAGCTGGATATTTATGTAGGGGCCCAGGACAGCTACTTGAATGCATACGTATGTGTATATGCATTGCTTGCAGGGTGTCTGCGTGCCCATTTATTCTACCAGAGAATGCCCACATTTTTATGCATAAGGATCTTCCTGCTTTGGGGCATGGGATGGGGGGGGGGGGGGGGGGGGGAAGAAACTGAATGAATGAATGGGAGCAAGAGGAGGGGGAAGGAGGAGGCGTGGGGGTGGGGGAGAAAGATGAACAGACGCATCCTATTCTCATCCCAGGACAGGCAGGAGTGCACAGCTGCTGCTATTCCAATTCCAGAGCCTGGATGTGACTGGGGAAAGGCAGCATAAATCTGCCCATGCTGCAGCAGGCAGCATATTTGGGAGCTGCTGTGCGTAATGCTCTCATGTGCTTGCTGGTGTGGCTCCCCCCTACCTCTGCATGCACGCATGTGAGCACACGTGTGCTCATCGCATGTGTGTATGTGCGTGAGGCAGGGGTGGCTGTGCACAAATGATAAGCTTGCAAACATCCTTGCAAGCACCCAAGAGAGGAGGTGTCGATGATGGGGAGGAGAGCATCACTCGTGCGCTGCAGGCGTGTGAATCTTGCAGCCGTACACAGCCTGCGGTCCGTCGGCACCAACTCTGGGCTCACGCAAGCTTCTGCTGCTGGGGGCCAGTTCGTGCACACAAAGTGGGTGCACATATGCAGGAAAGATTTAGGAGCTGCTCCCTTTCCTTTCCCCTAAAGACTGGACAGCACAACCCTTCTCCCCACCCTGGAGGTAGGGAGCGATAAACCAAGATATGGAGCAGGGAGATGGTTACTGAGATTGGAGAGGGGCTAAATATTATGTAGGGAGTATGTGTTCAGGGGTGGGGTGGTGGGGGTGTCCACGTTCCTGGAGGGGGTCTAGAGAGTTGGCGAGCCAGGCTGCATTGCATGCTGTGAGCCAAAGAATTTGTCATGCACCAGGAGGTGGGAGGGAGCAGGATTGTGTGTGTTGTGGTGGAGCTGGTGTGGAGCCGGAGAAGGGGAGCTGTGCTGGGGTGTGGGGATTTCTGGTGACCTGTATCCCCCTCCCCCCCTGTTCCCCACTCCACCATCACTCCTGGGTCCCGGGAAGCGCAGCCTGACAGCATCACTAATGTAATATTCAGAGAGCTTCATTTGCATGGAATATGCATTATTAATATATTTAAATACAGCCCCCCCTCTCCGTGCAGACAGTACCAGCAGCAGTGAAGAAGCTGCAGGGAATGGAGGGGTGTCAATGCAGTGCTGGGGGGTGAGAAACAACCACTTATAATCCACTGATTTTCCCACCTTAAAAACCTTCCCCTACTCCCAAGCCCATTCCCCACCCTCCTCACTTCATTATTTTCCTTCGGGAGGTGTCTGGCTTATGGGGCATCTAACTCACATGCATGCAGATTTGTCAGTATGAAGCCTTTGTTGCTCTTTCTCCACCAAAAACTATTGCACTGAGGGAAGAATCGTAGATGCATGGCCTTTCCCTTCTTTACTCAGCTCCAGGCAAAGTGGGTATTTGGGAATATGCTGCTTGATGTGTCGTGCTGGTGCAAAGCTAAGCTGTGGAGCAGAAGCTGTTTGGAGGGTAGAGAGGGTGTTTGGGAAAGGGGGGCATACAGAGGTGTAGCTTTTGCTGGGGGGCAGCTTGCAGTTAAAAACTGAAAGATAAAAATCACACGCAGAGGGGGAAAGCAAGAGGTGGAGGAAACATAGCTGTGATGATGTCCATGATGTTTGTGACTACCTGGGTCATGTCAGAAAGCCAGATGCAGCTCCAGGCAGAGTGCAGCTGCCTCATCTGACCCTGTTGAAAAGTAATGTAGCGCACTGCTCACCTGGGAAATAAAGCTAGTGGTCATATCAGGGCCTGTTGAAACCTCCTAGTGCTGTCAGAAGCTGTGTCAGAAAACATCAGCACATTTGCTGAGAGATACACGGTTGTTCTCTCTCTCATCCCAAATATTGTGTTCTTTTTCCCTCAATCCCCTGTACGTGTGGGCCTGGGCTAAGCTGTTTCTTTTATTAGTGTGAAGGAGAGCAGAGGACATAACAGGGAACTCCTCTGTCCCCACATTCTGGTAAGCTGATGAGAGGCACCCTGCTCTGGAAAAAGGATGTGATGCCCCCAAACATGCTTGCAGCCCTCATCCATGCCCTGGCACTAGAGTAGAGCAGCTTAGGTGCAGAGGAAATGTGTTCCAGCAAAACATACCCTTTTCTGGCAGCAGAGGAGCTTTTGCTTTTCTCTTCCACAGAGTAGCAGAGCTGTCCTGAACATTGAGGGATGCCAGGCTGCAAGCAGGTAAAGGGAAAGGTGGAGCTTCCCTTAACACTGCTGGTTCTGCTGATGGGGATTGTCCAGTTCTGGAAGGGGATTGTCCAGCTTGTCCTGATGCTGAATTGCAGCAGGTGCTTGAGATCTCTTTGGGGTTTTTTGCAGGGCCAGAGCTCAGTGTCCTGTGATGCTTTTCTCTGTGTAAAGAGGAGTGAAGTATGAAGTGGGGTTGAGCCACTGAGGGAAGGCAGGTTGAATACATGGGAGTTGTCTCATGCTGGGAGGCAGTGAAGTCCTTCTTTTGGGCTGGAAGGGGGGAGTGCAAAGTACAGGGCCCAGATCCAAGGGCTGTGACCCACCTTCAGCCCTTTCTCTCAGCTGCATCAAGATGGGCTTCCTCGAACTGTGAACCAGATGAAGGCTATATTTAAAGCTCCAGATGAGTCAAACTTGGCACTTTGAAGGTGAAAATGACTGTAGGACTATTGTTTGCCTCAGTGGTGAGATGCTCTGGCAGCAGTTACATCTTCACTTTAGCAAAGCTGCATTTGTTTCCTGGCTTTCCTGTGTTCCCCAGCTGGTGTTAGTTTTGTTACTTGCTTTGCTGTTCCCTCGCATTCTCTTTAAGGTATTATAGCAGTTCTTCAGGTCTCCTGGGAGTTCAGGGGTACCTAGTTATTGCCTGAGATGAACCACTTTCCTCACAGGCAGGACTGACCAAATAATTTTCGGTCACCAAGGAGAAATGACCTCATTTGCTCAATACTGGTAAGCCAAGAGGAAACCCAGTTCCAGCTAACCAGCTGAGTTACAGAAGGAGGGAAGGGCAGTTGTCACTCTTTCCACAGTATTATAGGGGATGGGAAATAAGCCATTAGGATCCAAGTTGAAGTGAATGACTTGATGGGTTTGGTCCCTAGATGTTGCCCCTTGCAGGGAGTCTTTAAGGTTCTCAGGCAGCTCTGGTTTGAGTAGGCACAATGGCTTCATGGTGCCTTATAGCAGATGATCAGGTGCCACAGAGATAGCCAGGGAATCAAAACTCCAGAGGAGAATCTGTCCTGTTGTTGAAGGTGAGGCCTATCCATCCTCCTGTTCTCACTCAACTGATATGCAGGGGCTCTTCCTTCCCATCTGCAGTCACCCCAGAGATGGTGTCTCCAGCTTTTCAGCCCTTTAGCATAGAGCTTAGTTCCAGACAGTGCTTTGAGGGGCTGATGGCACAACAGGAATTTTATAGAGGTGAGAAAAGGTGTCTGGAGGCCAAGAATCCACGTTCTTCCCTGCATAGAGGTATCCACACACAAAGTTAACACCTGTCTGGTTTTGGTAGCCTTAGGGGAACGACTGTTTGCAAGAAACTGTGGGTGATTTTGACTCCTGTGTGTGTCAGTTAGTCTAACAGCCATGAGATGGAGCAAATACTATTGTGAGGAAAGGTTATCAGACACATGACTTGGGGAAGGGTTGTCACAGAGAAGTAGGAGGTATCCCTTGCTCTGCCATGACTAGCTCATGGGGAAATCTCTTCCCCTCTATAGTCGTCAGGACTCACATCACTTCTGATTGGCTCGGGTGATAAGACAATCACCATGGAAAGTGCTATAGATATGCAGACTGTGTCTCAGGATGGTGTACAGGCTACCAGAGTCTTTAAGGTAAGGTGTCATATGTTTGTATTCATTCTTTCAATTGCTTATGCACTCAGTCTGAAAAGCAGCTGGGTCAGAACTGCCTGTGTATTTTTAGGTTAATATGAGGACTCCATGAGCTATCCTTCCTCTGGGAACACTGGTTTATGCATGAGAACATGTATGTTTGTGGACAGGGATAGAACCATTTACTGCTAGGCTTTGTCTGTCCTGTCTTCTTGTATGCACAAGTTAAATCTGTACATGGACAGTCTCTGTGTGCATGTATGATGTCATTCCCTCCTCCTCAGCTTTTTCTTTATTATCCATATATATATATATATATGTGTGTGTGTGTGTGTGTGTTCCTGTGTTCATTTTTGGATGTGCCTGCATGTGATGCAGGTAATTGTATGTAGTTTTATTTGTGGAGTGAGCACACATGCATGTATGTGTATATGGACCTTTTCCATCTCTTGGGCGTCATCCTTGGATCTCATCTCAAGGCATATGACTATGTAAGTCTTTGTAGCTGTGTGCCATGTCCATCTGGAGGACATCAACCCATCCTGTCCACGTATATTCTTCTCCCTACCTCTATGAAGCTGTTTCTTCTTCTCCCTAGAAAGAGGTCCTGCAGTTTAAGAAGTAGTCTTAAGTTGTATTATCCAGTGTCACATATATGAAGTAAGTTAACTTTCCTGACAACTGAGTACTCAAGTAGATCCCGAAACATCAAGCCTTGAAGCACAAGTGAGGCCCAATTCATATTATTTCCAAGGCTTTAGCGAGACTGGTCTGGAAAGCCTGGCATTCAAACGCCAGTGCTACACTAGCAGCACTAGGGTGATAAATTGGAGGGAATTCAGAGAAGGGCAACAAAAATGATGAAAAGGCTGGAGGGACTTATTTATGAGGAGAGATTAGAAGATCTAAATATGTAGACCTTGGCTAAAGTGATGATATGATAACAGTTTACAAGTATTTGAGGACTGTAAATGCCAAGGAAAGGGAGAGATTATTTAAGGTGGCAAAAGGTGGGCGAAGTCAGATGTATTGGATGAGGCTGAGCAAAGAGAAGAATATTTGGCTGGCTCTGAGGATACATGCAAGCTGCCAGGTGTGAGTGCTCAGACTGGCTATGAAGTAGTCTTGCAGGTTTATGGAGACATGACTGCTTGCAACAAGGATACACATACTGGTAGAAAGAGGTGGAGGAAACAAGCAAGACTTGGCTAGCAGTGGAGGTGGAGTGATCTGCAAGGCCTGTTCTTCACATGCAGAGTTGCCAGGAAAATTTTCAAGGATGCTTGATTGTCTTTCACCTTTTACTGATTTCCTATCTTGCTGCTGGGGAGAACCTATAGACACCGTTGTTGAAGGAGTGGAGAGGTGGTTCTGGAAAAATGAGTGAACAGACTCTGATGGAGTTGGAACACATTATTCTTCTTGTGTCTCCATCCCCTCTGGCTGGAGAGGTGGTCTAGAAAGCAATATTGTGTTAAGTGCCTGTAGGTGAAAAGGGCACAGCAAATTTCTTTGCTGTGCCACAGCAAATTTCTAGGAGGTTACAGGCTGAAAGTTCCACAGCAAGTGGTTCCCTCTTGCCAGGCAAAGATGGCTTGGCATGTGGACAGTGGGGTCAGGAGGATCAGATTTCCCTCCTCTGTCTTCCTAGTCACAGATGGCCTGGAATTGGGACAACAAGGTCAGAAGGATTAATACCCCTCCTTCTTTTCCCCATTGCAGTCACAGGCCAGTAAAATTGTGTCAGATCATAATAAAAGGATTAGTGTGGAGAGGTTGCTATGAATAGTGTGATAGACAGGTCAGGGAAATGGAAGGAAATTCAGGGGGGTTGGCACTGTTACAGATGGTCTGCAGAAAGGGCTCTGTGTATACCAACAGGTAAAGGGGATTTGGTCTTACAAGGTCTGGAATGAGGCATCAAGGGGACTAGCACTCAAACATAGATGTCATTCCCAGCAAGGAACTGTACTGGTGTGACTAGCTGAAATGACTTCTGATCTCCCTTCAGCTTTAGGGCAGAGGGGTAAAAAGTCATTCTTGGAATGGTCTCTGTTACTTCCTCCCTTGTGCATTCATTTCCAATATAGAATCATAGAATCATAGAACAAGCAGGTTGGAAGGGACCTATCGGATCGTCGAGTCCAACCATATGATCTAATGCCCCAAAATGCTATTGTTACTCATGGCTACTCTTCTAGTCCAGTGTCTGCAGCAGTGGCTGAAAGTGGTAAGACTATAAAGACTGGACGACTGTGTAGGAGTATTTAATGTGAACATTCTTTTAGCTTCCAGTGATGTGGAGCTTGTGCTAGAAGATCTATTGTACACTGCATAAGTCTTTGTGGATTCTTTTCTTCCTTGAATTTGACCAGCCAATTTTTGAAGTAAGGTTAAGTTTTACCGTCCACAAAATCTCATGGCAGGAAGTTCTGTAGCTGAAACATGCATTGTGCAATGCAAGATCTCCTGTTGTTCATCTTGAACCTGTTACTTTCTGGTTTAATTTCCTGATCCCTCTACCCTTCTTGTGTCGTCATTCGTTTTATAGACCTGCTTCATTTTATGGTCTCCATTGTCTTCTTTCAAGTAGCCTTTCACCTTTCTTCTTTCTGCATCAATCAGCTGCCTCTCTCTTGGCTGCAGCAGTGTATCTTTGTAGTGACAGAAGGACATGGGTCATTGCTAGATAAGTGACATCGCAGAGATGAGCTATGCCAGGTTCTACATAGGTGAAGACTTTTGTGTGAGCTACAGCAACATGGTGTAGAAGGAGATGAAGAAGCTGGGCAAAACCTCTGAAATCAGTTGAAGGTGCCCTGGGCCACCGAAAGATGAATGGGCAGGATCCTAGGAAGCTTGAAAAATAGGAAGGGGAACTTGAAGTAGACCTTGAGTTGTGGTGACAGCTTCACTGTTCATGAGTGGTGGTGTTCAGCGGAGGCAGGAGTTGGGACTGGTCAATGCAGAGCAGGTGAGGGAACTGAAAGGCCAGAGGTGATAGAGTTCTGCTTGGGGCCCTGACTGAGGGTTGTTCAAATAAGCAGATTGTTGGTGGGACAGCCTGTAGGCATGAGGGTCTTGAGAAAATATGGCTTAGACATTCTGCTTGTGCAATGGGCAGTGGAGGAGATTGGGAAGAGAATGTAAGAGGAGGTGGGCTGCTTATTAGGAAGCTCTCAAGACTACGCAAAGCACAAGGATTTCTTGACCAACTTGAAAGAGATACCTAAGAGTGAGCTCACAGGTGAGGACTAGACTATTCTAAAGCAGATAGAGAGATTTAGCAACAAAACTCTTACTGAAATTAAGATTTTCTTGTACTGCCTGGCTGGCTGAGACCCTCAGCCAGAGAGAGAGAAAAGCTCCAGCTGGTGCAGGAGAAAAATGAATGAAACAACAGCCATCTTGTGAGTGGTCTTCAAACAAAATAGGTTCAAAGGAAGAAAAAGGTCCTGGTAGGGTGCAACAACCTTGTAGTATTGGAGTGTACAGGGAGAGAAGGAGGTCCCCCCAGTAGTCCTTATGACATTTCCTAGAGAGGATGACTGTTCTTTAAACTAAGGGCAGTACGGGACTGAGGTGAGTGGTGAAAAGCCTACTTAGATGCTGTCAGATGTGACCTGGGCCAGGACAAGCAGCTTGCTCAGTAAGGGACAGTACTGCCAGCAAGGGGAGGAGGTGGAGGAAGAGTTTTGGTGCAAAGGAAGTGACAAGATGTGAAGGCAGAAAGGCCTGAATGGCATCAGAAAGGGAGATCAGTGGTGGCGAGATCTCTGTAACAGCTGTTTATGCCTTGAGAGTTCAACCTCTGCTCCCTGCTCCCTCTCTTGGGGCAAGGAACTCTTCTCCAGTCCCAGCAGCCTGTTCCCAGCCCAGTCACACCATGAAAGAATGCCACAGCCTTGCTTTTCCTTACAGACCAGGGAAGGTGATGGGAAGTGTTGTATCACACCTTGTATGTGTAAAGCTCTTCTGCCAGCAGTTAAGAGAGGAGATGATGAGGGAGTAGGCAGATTTTCTGCCTCTCTTCTAATTTACTGTAGTTTTCTTTCTTCTGTATCCTCTCCCATGCTGGTGGCAACCTTTCTTCCCTTCCCTGTCTGCTCACCTAACACCAGCTGCATCCTGTGTCTCTGTTTTCCTTTAATCCATGTGATAGATCAGTGACAGACCCCCACTGTAATTTTTTAAATCAAAGCCCTTTATCTTGAATTGAGCAAGGTCAGGGGAAGCATCTTAAGGCATCAGTTGTATTTTCTATCTCTGCCTTAGAGCAACTTAAAGGATGGCTCAACGGGATTAGTAGAAAGCTCAAGATCGCACAAATGGGTTTGGCAGGGGCTGGCTGGTGGGCCTGGGGGAGTGGAACTGTGTTGTGCTGGAAAGTGGGAGAGCTGGGCTCTGCTAAGGGCCTCCACCATTGCCTGCTGACCACTGCACCTCTGGGCATGTGAAGGCAGCTGGGCCGATGCTGAGCACAGTCCTGCTGCTGCCCTAGGAGGGTACAGCCTCCGCCTGCAGCTCTGCTCTTCGCTAAGCAAGGCTGCTTAGTGCCAGCTGGGTGCTTTAGGGCTAAGACACAGGGGATATCGCTCTGTGCTTCAGGGATCATTGCCCTCAGCACAAGGCTCCCTGCAAAGCCTAGAGGGATCCGCTGGTCACAACAGAGCTATGTACAGCTGGAATGCAATGAGTCAGGCCTCAGGAATAAGCCAGAATGCCATTCCCTGGGGTCCCAGTGGCAAGCTTCCCATTCCCTTCTCAGCCTGCTGGGTGCTACTGGAGGTGTGAATTAGCAGTCCCAAAGCATGGTCATTAGACTGCTTCTTTGGCTTGGCTTCTTCTGCTTCTCTCCTCCCCTCTTTTATCTTTTGCAATTGTTTTAGAAGGAAATGTGAGGCTTGTAGGATGACAGGAGGGCAGCAGGTCATATGTGAGCTCTTCTCACACAGCCTGGCTGGCACACTGTGAACCTTGCTCTCCTGGCACCTTACTGCTGCTGGCAGTGCCAGTTCTTCCCTCCTTTCAACTGGGGCATCTCCTCCTTGGAGAGTGGTTGGCTCTTCCAGAGTGGAAGAGTCTGTACTTGTGATGACCAAGCTGATTTGACCTGTGCACCCAGCCACGAGGCTGTCCCAAGAGGGGCTCATCCTTCCCCTACCACACAGTGAACCTGTGCCAAAGCAGGAGATCCTGTCAAGTTTGTCTTCTGATCCTGCCCGTGACAGCTTCACCCTGAACCCTCTCTGTCCTCTACTGTGTTCTCAGTGTACTAGAGCTCTGTGGTCAGAAAGGAGGCTTCTTCCCTCGCTGAACCATGTACTACAGCCTGTTCCTCAGCAGGCAGACACCCCTCCTTGCAAATTGTGTTCAAGGACATAGGCCCGTTGTGTGCACACGTACAAGAGTGTGAATCAAGTATTCAAGGCAATGGTGAATCACACAATCTTGGCCTTGCTTTCCTGAGCCTCCTAAAAGATGAGAAGGCTGCTTTAGCCAGGGACGTGGTTGATGCTCTCCACTGCAAGGATTTCCCTCACAGGACTTGCTACACCATTATCCTCTCATTAGAAGCCTTTCTTTTCCCGAGCAAACTGAAGGGTCTCTGGGATCCCATTTCATCCCTACTGTCCTCCTGCATCAGCCTGACTGCACATTCCAGGACTTGTCTTCAATCTGGTGTACCCAGCCCCTCAGCGTGTGCTGCCCATGGGGGAAGCTCACACCGTTTCCACACAGAAGAGAATTTGCATGCATGGTGGGGGAGACACAGCCTGGCCTGTTTATTCTTAATGCTCCGTATTATCTCCATTAATAATGCCACCTCTGCCTCACATGCTAATTAAGGCTCGAGATTGTTAATGGAATAGGGAATTTGGGCAGAGACCACACAAGACTGGCTGGATTAAGTTAACCTTATGGACTGTTAATGGATCTCCTGGAGGGGCATTTCTGCCTAATGAGAATCCAGCTTGAATGGTAATCAGGGGCTTACTCTCTGCATGCCTGACAGAGCTAGGAAATCTGGAGAGGCTGCAGGGCAGGACATGAGAAAAACATCAGCAGGAGCTGCTTGTGAAGCTGAGGAGAGGAAAGAAAGAAGCAGGGCTGGAAGGAAAGACCTCGAGGTGAGGGAAGAATTGGGGTGGGTGGAGTAGATGTGGTGGCAGTGCTGCACAGGAGGAGTCCCAAATAGACACTGAGGCTGGCCCTGTGCATTTTGTAGTGGGCATTTAAATATTAACACAAAGTGCTATTTTTCCTAGTTGTGATTGCCAGCAGTGAAAAGGTCACCCAAACTGTGTTAGCTGCAGCCAGGGTTAGTCTCTAGGGAAGAAAAAATAGGGAAGATTCTGGCCTGGCTCCTGGAGACCTGCGTCACGGTTCATAGCTGCTGCTACCTGGCAGATCAGAGATGCGGACTTTTCTGGTCTGTCTTGTTGTACAGTGTGGGGAAAAATGTTGGGGAAGGGGTCTGCGCTGGACGCTCTTCTGTGTAAAGATTACATTGCCTTGCAGGTCAGCAACAAAGTGAAAAGCTGGGTCTCTGTTCTGAAGAACCCTGGGGAAAAATTAGAGGAGACATAATTGAACTTAGAGGCTAGAGTTTCAGTGTACAGGGTTGGGTGATGTTAGGGAATATCACAGATTTGGGACTACAGTCAGAGCAAAAGACATGAAGCTTAAGGCTTCATTTTCAAGGCAAAACTCTAAGATCCTGGGCCTGGATGAAACTGGGTCTTACTGGGATCCCATGAACCCTTTCAGGGAAGGCATGCATATTTTCATATCTGGCTCCTGTGTGCTAGTTTTGTCCTCCAGAGGGAATAGTTGCAGGCTGGGATGTAGGGCAAAAGCAAAATTTGCCCTGGAAGCCAGTCTGCATTTCAGTGTGGGGAGCTGAGTAATTTAGATCAGCCTCTGAAAAAACACGTAGACCTCAGTGAAGAATGTTTGAGTGGAAGGTTAGTGATCTGCAGAATTGGTTAAAGGAATAGAGAATTGGCTTTGGGATTTTCTTCTTGCTTGAGTTCTACTGCTCCAGGAGGTGCTCTAAGTAGAGAGTATCTGCGCTTTGGATTCTAGCCTGGAGGTTACTCAGTACATGTGGTGTCTGGGAAGGTTTAGCCTTCTGGTGTTGGAGCAAGGACCAAACAGCTAAGACACGTTGCTTTGGTTCCAGAGGTGTGAGTTTCAGCTGTACTGACTGTAATGTATATGAAAGGTTTCTTACACCAAACAAGCTGTGGGTGACTCTGGTTGGGAAATTGTAAGTCAAAAACGTATCACTATAGTTGCAGGACCCTTGCTATGTCCTAGCTCTCTGTCCTAACTCTGTTACTGTGATCTGCCTTACTTGAGCTGTCTCACCTTCACATGGCTCACTTCTTGGATGTGAGCCAGGAGTCTGGTTTGTGGTGTTCAGAATCTGCAGGTTGGAAGCTTGTAGGTTCTTCATGCAGGTCCTGATGGCTGGAAATGGGTGACAAGGACATGGACAGGTAGTAGGTCCAGTTCAGACTGCCCAGTGAGAATTTTCTTCTGTCTGGCTCTTGATATGGGAAGATACCAGGGAACCTGCAAGGAAAGGAATTCCCTTGCCTTGTGCTTGTGCATGGGAGTTCGTTCCTGGGGCAGAACATGCTGCTGCCAGTGAAAGAGGGAGCAAAGGGGAGAAAAGAAGAGCAGAGACCAGGAAGAAAGGCAGTGCAGGAGCCAGACGGACTGTTCCAACCAGAGAAGGATCCTGCCCCTGCATACCTGTATGCATGCAGAGGTGCAGGCAGCATGTGTACACTTACCATAGCTTTGTGCTGTACTCAAAGCATTGCTTTCATGTGGATATTCACTCTACTGGTGCACAGTAACACCATGAGAGCTGCACAGATGAATAAATGCTGCCGCACACACACATGCACAAACACAGAGATCACATCACACCCAATGACACCTCACAAATGAAGTGATATTTTCAGCAAAGAACAGACTTGCACATACATTCACTGTTTACCATAGAGTACAACACTTCAATGCACTCACATGTATGTACACATTCCATACATTGATACCCAGAGGCCACTGCCTGCAGCAGGCACATGCACAGCATCAACACACAGATGGTCATCAGAGACCACATATTCCTGAAAACCTGTGTACAAGTATGACAACATATTGTCCATTTACCCCCTTTCAGCATTATCCCATGCAGATGGTCTTGCTCACAACAACACTGACAGACACGTGTTTTTGAGTCTTCCAGGTCTCCTTGCTTGCCAGCACAAAACTGGCATGTTAAGGTGAAGCAAAACACAAGCTTCATTGAGATGAACAAGACAAACACCACATTGACATACACATACAAACACACATATGCATCCACCTTGGCTCCTGCTTTCCTTGCTTTTGCTCTTCATTTTCCTTTGTTTAGCTAGTCACAGTGCTCCTTCCATGCCCCTGAAGCACAGAAGCAGATGGTTTGGAGATCAGTTTAGGGTGATGGTTCCCTTTTCCATTAGTGGCATTCCTCAGCTGCTTAGCTCAGTGTTAAGTATCTCAGAGATGAAGAACGTCCTTGCCTATCCACACATGACACTTCTGTGTTACCTCTAAGCACCTATTAAAAATCCTGAGTCCAAAGGCTTTTAAAATTGTCCTCATGACCACACTTTAACCCAAGTAGTACTTCAGACCATGGTGGCATTTCCAAGTTCAGCAGCATCTGTTATTTGTGACAAAATGAGGCAGCTCCCTCTTCGCTCTGCTCTGTACACGTGCCTTACTGAGACCCAAAATACTCTCACAATTGTCCCCTTTCAGTCTGCATTATTCATCTCCTGTAATGCACAATGGATGTTTGTTGAAAGAGGCATGCAGGTACAATTGAGCATAGTGCTGAGGAAAAGGCATTCCTAGCAAGCCAAAATTGCCTTGGTGCACAGGCCAAGGTTAGCTGAGAGTAAGGAGACTTTTACTCCTGAAAATTTTTTACTTCTGAAAATTGAATAGTGGCAGTGGTTCAGGGGCAGGGGAGGCGGAGGTGATTTGGAGGGGTTGAAGTGGTGGTGGTGTCTTCCCCACATGTTTGTTCTCTCTCCTTTTGTGCTGTCGCATGGACATGCACGTGGTGCGTGTCTGCGAAGGTGGGAGCATTCTGGGGGAAGGTGTGAAGTATGTTGCTTTGGAGAGTGAGGAGTAACGGTGGGGAAGGTGTACTTTATTATGATGATGTGACTGTGGAAGCAGTGTCCTGGGGCGTGCAATATGTGGGAGGACAGGGAGTTCTTGGAAGAGGCTGTTGCAGTGTACACTTCACTGAGGTGTGCCTGTATGTGCTTGTAGCCCATGCCTATACAACATTACAGGACAAGAACCCGCAAGACTCCTTCCATTATAACTAACTTCTCTAGGAGTAAGGGATTATCTGCTTGGTCAGGAATTGTCGAGAGGGCGACCAGGAAGGCCCGTGAATGTGGCTGGGGCTATACCACACTGCAACCCCTGTGTTGCGTGTGTCCAAGCCAACCCTATGCCAGCTCCTTTGTGTCTGTGGGCTCTTCCTTTTGCACCTGCACCAGTGTGTGCTGCTCCAGTGATCCTGGTATAGCCATGGACCTCTGCACCCCATACCTGCAATTGCACCTGCTCCCAGCTGCTTTTCCTCCTGCCAAACCCCATGTTATCTCATGCCTCTCCAGTTTCTCAGGGGCACACAGGTACGCGCACTTACCCTGCTGCTGAACCCTGATTGCTTTCCACCATAGCTTGCACTATCATGCTGTGACACAACTGAGCTTGTTAAACAAGCCTGGCAGAACATTTGCCGTACTGTCCCTGGTGCAGGACCAATCTTCCCTCCTTCCTTCACCTCTTCTTATCTACCTCCTGCATCTCCTTGCAACTCCTGCAGGAAGCTGGTACCTTCCTAGCCAAGTCTTTGTTTCCCATAAGGGATTATGCACTTCTTCACCATGCTTAGGTTTTGTGCTCATGTCCTCTGTTGCCACTATCAGCCAATTTCTCAGGGCTGGTGGAACCACTCGGGGTTGGTGGAACCTTGCATGCTTCTTTGCATGCAAATTATGCACATCAAACACCAGAAGAAATATGGAAAGGAGAAGGTATGAGTGTGGATGCTTTTACAAACTTCCTGCTCCAGAGATTTTGCCTGCAGGATCTGCAACCTGAGTCAGGGGACAGATACATGAGGTTTACTGGGAGATGGTAGAATGGGCAGAGTTAGGAAAAGTGAAAAATCGGGAACATCAGGGGTGGAAGTAGTTTAAGCAGAATTGGTGTGGCAGTGTTATGTGTGTGTATATGTGTGCACCTGTGCAGGTACACAGAATAATACAGCTGTCCCCAGAGTGAGTTCCCACTTCACAACTTTCAAAAATGTAGCTTTTTTGTATGTGAGTGACGTTGGCTGCGGTTGTCAGCATTTCATGTGTAGTTTGTGTTTGTCTGCCCGTGTTGGATGTTGATGAGTATTTGTGTTTTCCATGTGACAGTGTATGGCTGGTGTTTGATGATGCTGGGGGTAGTGTTTCAGATCCAGAAGGATGGTATGCCACTGTGTGGGCTGAGTTAGGTAAGGAGCAGTATCTGAGGCGATCAGTTTTAATGCTGCAGGCAATTTGTAAGCATAGTACATTTGTGTGTGACGTGCAGCCAGTGGTGCTTGCTTGGCTTGTGTTTCTAAGCATCTGAAGATGTTTTACGTGCTTTTGCTTTCTTATAGATGTGTGCATTATGATATACTGGTGTGCTGTTGGCTCTGATATAAATGTTTGTGTGTGTGTGTCCATGGTACTTTTGGTGGTGTCTGATATGGAGGTGGATATATTAAATGATGTGCATTTGCACAGTGACACATATAAGCGGTGAGAAGTTTGTAGTGGATACGTATAGATATTCAGCATGCATTTGTGCAGGGGTCAGGATCTGCCATCTTGTATTTAAATGGTTCTGCTCTGTACTCATATGAGTGGTGGAAAAGGCTTGGTGGAGTTGACGTTGTTGCGTGATGGTTGTCTGAAGTATGAAGTATATGTATTCATACAGCTGTGCAACCTTGTGGGAGCAGGATGTATGTGAAGAAGAGAATCACCTCAAACCTTTGGAGGGACCCTGAATTTTGAGGAGATGTATGCAAGCAGGTGCATGGTGGTATGAAAAGGCCAGTGAGTGCACATGCATGTGTGTGTGTCTGTGTGCACGTTCAGCATGTGTGCAGCAGTGTGAGTGCGAACAGCATGCTAGGGGGGACATGCTGGGGCATGTGAACAGGGCTGGGAGGCAGCACGTCTGTGTGCATGCAGCTGTGTATGTAGGCACACTTCACCTTCTCTGATGTGGCTCTGTCAGCCCTTTTCGCTGCATTGGGCCACGTGCTGTCTCCTTTTTGTGTGCAGTGGGACACTGTCCTTAGGATACAGGCCATCTCCTTTCCATCCTTTAAGTCTCTTTCCATCTGTCTGTCTGTTCTGCTGCCCGTGCCCAGTTGTCTGTTTCCATAATCACCAATACACCAACTAGCTCACACCCCACACTGCCTGTGGACTCAGCAGCTGTGCATCTCTCCGTCCCTCCCACACACACACATTCACACACACACGCACACACACACACCCTGGATCTTCATCTGTGGTATATTCAGTTGCCATTGGAAACCTAAGAAAGAAGTGAATCTACCCTCCAAATCTTAAGCTGGTGATTTTTTTTTCCTTTTATTTTTTTCCCTCCCCTTTCCTCCTCTCCTCACAGAAGGCGAAGTCGTTCGCAATGAATCCATGGCAGCTTCGATCGAGCTGTGAGCTGGAGCACCTACTCACAGGCCACTCCTTGATGTGACTGAAGAGAGGCCTTTCCAAGCACTCGCCGAGGAGAGCGGAGCGCTGGATTTACCTCCCGCACTCTCTGGTGCCAGCAGCACAGGCACTGCGAGGTAAGCCAACCTCGGCACCTATGTCTGTGCTCCTCTCTCCATCACTCCCTCCCTCTCTTCGCTTGCTCCCCAGAGGTGCGAGGGAGGGGAAAGACAGGGGTTTCTGTTCTGCTGTGAACAAAATCTAGGCTTTCATCAGGCCCCCTCTCCTGCTAATGGAGAACTGTTCCCTCTCCTCCAGCCCCTTTTCCTTGCTGTTCTGCAGAGACGGATTGTTTGCAGGGCAGCAGGAGGAAGTGCTGTGGGTCCCCTGCATGCAGTTCGGAGAGTGTTCCTTCCTTTCTCATCTCTCTCTTGGCACACACCTGTCTGCTCTTATCCCTGTGGGATTTTCCTTCCCCTCCCCTCTTTCTTAGGAGAAGGGGCAGCTGGGCTCATGCTGATGTAGTGGAGCAGCAGGCTGGGCTCCGTGGGCCTAGCCTGGGTACCCTCAGAGATGCAGCAAAACAGGAGTGAGCATCACTCGCCTGGGAGTGGGGCATGCATGGTGGGGTTCCCCCTTTTTCCTCACCTTATGGATATTTTGGGCATGCTGATTCCCCGGGAAGCATGCTGCCCTCCATTTCCTAGCCAGGTACCTTCGCCGAATACCCAGCCCAACTGTCACAGCTTTTCGGGGTGATGGGCATGCTCTTTGTTACTGCTTATCTGCTGTCCCCTGGTGTTTCTGCCCAGCTTGAAGGGATGTTTTCCTGCTGGAGACAATGCGTTTCATAAGCTGGGAACGCCGTGTGCCCTGCACAGGCAGTGAAGGGTCTCTGTGCTAAGCCTGACCCATTTTGGGGTGGAAAGCTCTTGGGAGCACCTGAAAGGGCCTCCCGCTGCCTGGGACTGCCCTCGGTGCCCCCTTGCCCAGCTCCTCTGCAAGGAAGGCAGGAAGATCAGGTGCACTATTTCCATGCCATGTCCTGTGCTGTTGGACTTGCTGCTGTGTGGGGATGGAAGAGGAGCAGAGAGCAGCTATTCCTCCCATTACCTGGGCAGGCCCAGCCATCCCTTGAGTAGCACAAATATGCCTGGAAGTTTCTTTACCCAGAATATGAGCCTAAATCAATGAGGCAAGGAGGGTGCATCTTTTAGTGCACATCCCTGCTGCCACTGAGGGATGTTGCTGTCAACCCCTTTCTCCAGCTGCCCCAACACCTCCCCCTCCACCCACCCAAACTGTTGCTTTCAGCTTCTGCCTGGTGGTGCCAGCTGTTTCTCTTTCTCTTTTGGGGTAAACCTGAACCCTGCTTTTCTCTCCTTCAGCAGCATCTCTTCCTGACTCCCTCTCTAGCACTTCTCATCCCTCATGACCCTACAGCATATGCTGTGCTGGGCAGGAACAGTGTTGGGGTAGCCTTGGGAAGGGTTGATGTTCCCTGGCAGGATAATTTCTGGATACTGCTGCCGGCTGACAATACTGTGAAGTGATCTTTCCCTCTGTGGTTCACACCCTTCAATGTGTGTGTGTTGCGAGTGACGGAGTGACGGTAGCATTGTGATTGTGTCACTATTCCTCTTGGCTGGGACATGGCAGGGAGCGTGACCATGCAGTTGAACATGTTTTTGTTATTAGGGAGTTTGCAGAAAGCAAGCTCCTCCTGGATGGAGCCTCTGAAGTCATTTGGCATTGGTTAAATTCCTCAGCCCTCTCAGGACATGGCTTTGGCACTGGCTCAAGGTGGACAAGACAATAAATCCAGCTCTAGGGAGCTTTGCACTGGGTCGAAATTGTTGTGGCTCCATGGCTGAAAATGCTGATCCTGTATGAATTCACTCTGCTGCTTCAGATTTGTTTAGAAAACAATGTTGGCTTAACTCTATACTGGCAAGGTTTATGTTGCATTGGGTATTATCTGTCTGTACCATTCTAGCTTGATGTTGGCTCGAGTGTTGTTTGTCCTTCCACATCTGGCACGCTCTCCGGATTGTGTGTATTCTGGCTAATTTGGCAGATGCAATTGCATGCCACAGCCACCCTGGTTCAATCCCTCCTGTCGGGCAAGCCTGTTTGAAAGTGGGTTGAATTACAGTCTTAGCTGGGAGCAAGCCATGTCCCACACTAGGCAGCTGCCTTCCCTTCTCAGGAGTTACAGCAGCTCTTACCTACTGGGTGTATTGAGAAGTGATGCACGGCAAGGCAGAAATCAAACTCCCTGTAGCTGCATTTCTCCTGCAACCACTCCAGGGAGATCCTAGAGAGACAACTGTGTCCTCTGGCTGGTGGTCATATCTCTGCCTGGCTATCCTCAAGGGCTTTAGAAGTGCATCTTGCCCACTGCCCTGGAAAGTGTATGTGGGGATAAGAGTACGACACCAGTTGGCAGAAGGGCAGGCATCTCACCAAAGAGGAAGGAGAGGGAAATGGTGTCTCAGCAGGAGGATACTGCTCTTCAGCCCTGATGACTCCACTGCCCCATAGTCAGTGTGCAGGGCCCAGGAGAGGTGTTATCATTCCTCACAGGACCACGTTGACAGAAAACGGGTTTGCACCATGGGTGGGAGCTCAGACAGGTCCATCTGAGGCAGTTGCTCATTGGGGAATGAGTGTAAACACAAATGTGTTACGTTGCAGGGACTTTTTGCAGATCTGTCAATCAGATGCTTGTCTTGCTGAGGGATGTACTGTCTGGGGGATGAGGGAGAAAGGCAGGAAGGTGACAAGCAGTGGTTTGCCTCATGCTTGTGTGTGGACACGTGCAAGTCTTTGGTGATAAGGACCATGTGCTGACCAGGTTTTGCAGTCTGAAGCCAGATTTACTTTAAAGCCCGGCAAGGTGAGCTATTGGGAGTTGAAGACAAGAAATGATGCTTCCTACAAAACCTTGATGTTAAGGATGCCTGAATCTTAATTCCAGTGAAGTTCAACAAGGCTGAGAGAGCTGTTTAGCCTGGAGAAGAGGAGTCTGAGGGGAGACCTCATTGCTCTTTACAACTACCTGAAAGGAAGTTGTGGACAGGAGGGTGCTGGCCTCTTCTCCCAAATGACAGGCGACAGGAGAAGAGGAAATGACCTTAAGCTCCACCAGGGTAGGTTTAGGCTGGACATTGGGAAAAAAATTTTTCATGGACAAGGTCATTGAGCGCTGGCACAGGCTGCCCAGGGAGGTGGTTGAGTCACCTTCCCTGGAGGTGTTTAAGGGATAAGTGGATGAGGCGTGCTGAGGGGTATGGGTTAGTGATTGATAGGAATGGTTGGACTCAGTGATCTGGTGGGTCTTTTACAACCTGGTGATTCTATGATTCTCTGATTCTCAGTGATCACCATGATGTGCCTCAGTTTCCCATACCTTTATGTGGAGCAAGCGGCAGCCACAAACACTGGTGGTGAGGAAGAGGATGGGTGAGGGGGACTTGAAAGCATGCTTACCATTTGTACAGTGCTTCAGGCTGTGCAGAGGGATGCTATGAGGAAAGGGAGGTACAACCTGCAGACTCTCTGCTGGCATGGCTGCCTGCTGACCTTCGCAGGGGGCTGGATGCTGGAGGAGAATTCGTAATGACTGGGGGGCTGCGTGCCAGGGCTGAGGCAGTGATTCACTCAAGCCTCTGTTTGTTTGGGAGAGAAAGGGAGTTTGTGGCTTGTCACTCGGGAAACAGAGTGGGGATTCAGCAGCAGTGAGCAGGCTTCTTGGCTGGGCCTCCCCAAACAGCCACACCATGTGTCTGTGTGTGTGTCAGGGGAGCACAGGAGACCCTGGTACAGGCTATGACTGGCAGCCAGCCAGTCCTGGCCCCCACCACTTCACCTCTCCCTTGCACCCTCTGCACAGCCACTGCTGAGTAGCCAAGGATAGCCCCATGATCCCCATGCATGACAGACCTGTCCATGGGAGGAGACGGAGAGGAGTAAAAGCCTTCCTAGAAGAGCAGCTGGATGTGATTTGTGCTGCCTTCCTGCCTGGCTTAGCCTGCATGCAGCAGAACAACACGCATGTAGGTGTCCGTGTTGCTTAATTCCAGCCAGTGTCAGGGTTGTTTCTGGTGTGTGGGACTAGGTCACAGGATGGGTAGTTGTGTTGAGCTAACTTGGGTGATGAAGAAGACCTCTTCCTCTCCCATGCTCCTCTGCTGTCTCATTCTTGCTGTGTTCCATCAGGTGTGAGCCCTGCCTCATTTCTCAGAGGTGGAGACCTGCAGGAAGATGTTGTGGTGGGAGAGTTGTGAATCACATGGGTTTATGGAGGAGACGGAGACACTAAGAAGGGAGGAAGACCTTAGACAAAAAAGGCAGAAGAAGGAAAGAAAGAGGGAGCTGGAGAGGGAGGCAGGAAGAAAGCAGCATGTCTCTGTGGTGATGTGTAAGTCCTGTATGAATATTATCGGCTAGAGTTTGACGTGTCCATAGAATAGAAAAAGGTTGGAAAAGACCTCTAAAATCATCAAGTCCAACCATCAACATGAAACCAATATACCTACTAAACCATGTCCTCAAGTGCCACATCTACATTTTTTTATGAACATCTCCAGTGATTGAGACTCCACGACTTCCTGAGCAGCCTATTCCAATGCTTCTCTACTCTTTCAGTGAAGAAGTTTCTCCTAACAGCCAATCTAAACCTCCTCTGGTACAACTTGAGGCAGTTTCCTTCATCCTATCACTTGTTACTTGAGAGAAGGAACTGTATTTCTACTGGACACAGATGTTGCTAGAAAAGCTGTGGCAGGAGGACCAGCTCCGTACAGGAGACTGCTCATCTACTTAACATATGGGAAAAACTGCCTGATATTCCCTTTTCCTGCTCTGACTTGTTGCCTCCTGTGCATGTTCCTGTGCTTCCAATATGGAGGAGGGAGCACAGATGAGAAACCTCTCTCCATGTCCTCTGTCCTCCTGGTCCTGGCCCTGTGGACCAGAGGAGGTGAGTGTGCTGCCCACTACTGCGGGGAATTTCCTTGCTCTATACTGGAGGGATATTGGTGAAGTCTTAGAGAGAGACACAGACTTGCCTTTAGAATGCTTCCCAGAATTGCCTCACCTAGGCAATGTTTGCAGGGAATGAATTCGACATGCTACATGAGGCAGAATTATCTCTATGATTGCCATTGACATATCCTGTAAGAACTGAATAGCAGCAATTAGATAAGAGGAGTTTATAGGTTTCTTTTCCTCTTTCTATGAAATATAGCTGAGTATGTATATGTTAGGAAAGGTAGGTATGCCGGGTGTTGCTTAGAATAAGTAGATTTCACACAGATCATAGAATCACAGAACAGTTTGGGTTGGAAGGGACCTTAAAGTTAATCTAGTTCCAACCCCCTTGCCGTGGGCAGGGACATCTCACTAGACCAGGCTGCCCAAGGCCCCATCCAACTTGGCCTTGAACACCTCCAGGGATGGGGCAGCCACAGCTTCACTTGGCAACATGTTCCAGTGTCTCACCACTCTCATGGTGAAGAAATTTGTCCTTATGTCAAGCGTAAATCTGCCCCTTTCCAGTTTATACCCATTGCCCCTCGTCCTATCACCTCAAGCCTTTATGAATAGTCCCTCTCCAGCTTCCTTGTAAGCCCCTTCAGGTACTGGAAGGTCCCTACAAGATCTCCTTGGAGCCTTCTGTTCTCCAGGCTGAACAAGCCCAGTTCTTTCAGCCTGTCCTCATGGGGAAGGTGCTCCAGCCCTCTAATCATCTTTGTAACCTTCCTCTGGACTCATTCCAACAGTTCCATATGCTTCTTACGCTGAGGATTCCAGAACCGGACACAATATTTCAGATGAGGTCTCACAAGAGAGGAATAGAGGGGCAGAGTCATTTCCCTCAACGTACTGGCCACGCTTCTTTTGATGCAGCCCAGGACACGGTTTGCCTTCTGGGCTGCAAGTACACATTGCTGGCTCATGTTGAGCCTCTCATCAACCAGCAGCCCCAAGTCATTCTCCACAGGGATCAATCATATCATCCGCCATAGTGTACTGAAATCGGGGATTGCGCCGACCCAGGTGTAGGACCTTGCACTCGGCCTTGTTGAACCTCATGAGATTCTCACAGGCTTGCTTCTCCAGCCTGTCCAGGTCCCTCTGGATGACATCCTGTCATTCTAGTATGACAACTGCACTACTAATCTTAGTGTCATCTGCAAACTTGCTGTGGGTGCACTCAGTCTTGCTGTCAATATCATCGATGAAGATATAAAACAGCACTAGTCCCAGTACAGACCCTTGAGAGTCACCACTTGTCACAGATCTCCATCAGGACTTTGAGCCATTGACCACTTTGAATACAACCATCCAGCCAGTTTCTTATCCACCGTATCAACCACACATCAAATCCATAGCTCTCCAATTTAGAGGGAAGGATGTTGTGGGGGAACATGTCAAAGGCTTTACAGAAGTCCAGATAGATCACATATGTTGGTTTACCCATGTCCACTGCTTTGGTTACCCCATCATAGGAAGCCACTAGGTTGGTTAGACAGTACTTGCCTCTAGTGAAGCCGTGCTGGCTGCCATTAATCAATTTTCTATGCTGCATGTGCTTTAGCGTAGATTCTAGGAGGATCTGTTCCATGATCTTCCCATGCACAGAGGTGAGGCTGACAGGTCGATAGTTCCCAGGGTCGTCTTTTCTACCCTTTTTAAAAATGGGCATAACATGACCCTTCTTCCAGTCACCAGGGACTTCTCCTGATTGCCATGACTTTTCAAATGCCATGGAGAGTGGCTTGGCAACCACATCTGCCAATACCCTCAGGGGTCTGGGATGCATCTCATCAGGTCCCATAGACTTATAAATGTTCAGGTTCCTCAGGTGGTCACGAACCTGATCCTTCTCTACTGTGGAAGGGGTTTTACCCCGCTGGTCACCATCTTTCTGTTCTGTGACCCAGTAGGGATGAGGAGAGCATTTATCAGTGAAAACTGAGGCAAAAAAAAGTTGTTAAGTACGTCAACCTTTTCCTCGTCTGTTGAAATGAGGTCACCATTCCCAACATTCAGTGGGGCTACACTCTCTTTAACTTTCCTCTTCTGACTGCTGCATCTGTAGAAGTCCTTCTTGTTAGTCTTTACTTCCTTTGCCAAGTTCAACTCCAGCTGCACCTTGGCCTTCCTGACTTCATCCCTACACAACCAGGCAGCATCCCTATACATGTCCCAGGTTCTCTGGCCCTGTTCACACTGCCTGTGCAGTTCCCTTTTGTTCTTGAGTTTGACCAGCAGGTTTTGACTCAGCCACACTGGTATCTTCCCTTTCCCGCCTGGTTTACTACATATGGGGACTGAGCACTCTTGTACTTTATGGAAAGCATCCTTAAATATTTACCAGCTCTGTTCTGCTCCCTTGTCCCTGAGGACCATGGCCCAAGGGATCCTACTGAGTAACTCCTTGAAGAGCTGGAAGTCTGCCTTCCTGAAATTTAGGGTCCTGACTGTACTCCTCACCTGTCTCAAATCCCTCTGGACCTTGAACTCCACCACTGCATGATCACTGCAGCCCAGGCTGCCTCTGATCCTAATGTCACTGATCAGTTCACTTGTATTAGGGACCATCAGGTCCAGTATTGCATCTCCTCAGGTGGGGTTATCTATCAGCTAGACTAAGAAATTATCTTCAGTGCACTCCAGGAGTCTCCTGGATTGCCTACAGCTTGCCATTCTACTTTTCCACCACATGTCTGGATGGTTGAAGTCCCTGAGTAGGATGAGAGCTTGTGAGCGTGAAGCTTCCCGTAGCTGGAGGATGAAGACTTCATCAGTTGGCTTTCCTTGATCGGGTGCCCTGTAGTATACACCAACCACAAAGCTCCCATTGGTTCTTCTGTCTTTAATTTTGAACCACAAGCTTTCAATGTGTTTGTGGCTACTCTTCAATGACAGCTCTTCACATTCTGTCCCTTTCCTGACATAGAGGGCAATGCCTCCACCCCTCCTACGTAGTCTGTCCCTCCTGAACAGCCTGTAGCTGTCAATAGCCACACTCCAGTCATGGGATTCATCCCACCACATTTCTGTGATAGCAACTAGATCAAAGCTTTCTAGTAGCATGGTAGCTTTCAGCTCCTCCTGCTTGTTACTCAAGCTTCATGTATTTGTATAAAGGCACTTCAGCTGGGCTGTTGGTTGCATCACCTCCCTAGTGGTCCCTTTATTACCTATGAGTTGTTTTAGAGAAGAATCTTTCCTGACACCTGACCCCTGACACCTGTCCTCCCACCACTTGTTACAGGCTAGCCTGATGTTATCCCCCTTCACATCTAGTTTAAAGCCCTGTCTACAAGCCATGCAAGCTCCTGGGCAAAGACCCCCCTCCCCCTCTGAGAAAGGTGGCTCCCATCTGACACCTGTAATCCCGATACCATGTAGGCCATCCCATTACCAAAAAACCTGAAGAACAGATATTCTGAATGTCATTTTTTGATGGGAGTGTGGCAGTTTGCAGAAGGTTTCCAGCAGCTGGAATGCCACTGTTGGCTTGCAGACAGGCTTGCAGCTGAATGTGTGCCCCAAAGCCAGTCATATGTTCATTGTGATTTACCTGTGGCAGAAACCTGTGGATGCTTCTTGCCCTTCCTGAATTTCCTTCCACCTGTTCTAAGACCAACGGCCATGTGGCTTGAAGTCAGTGGCATATCAGGGCCATCAGGCTGTGCTCTGATCTGAACTCCCGTGCCTTTTAAAGCCAGCCAGCATGGTGTGAGCTATCAAGAACTAGCCTGGCACAAAGAGAGAAACACTCACATAATGGGGCTACTTATTTGAGTTCCCCAGAATTTCCCATAGCATTTCATGTCTCGAGGCTGATTCAGTTGAAAGGCAATCAATGGAGCTAACAGCCCAGAATTGTTCCGCTCACTTTCTGATTTACTTCATTTCATCCTTGCCGGGTTTATTCTCCTCCCAGGTTCATGCACCCCCCTGCCATGGAAGTCACTTTCTTTTTAGTGCACCTTAGGCTGTATGTAATCAAGCTAGCTCTGTTTGTACCCTGAATCTTCTGGAGACAAGATGGAAAACACTATTTATCAGGAGAACCAAACAAATGAGCAAAACTAGCCTGGTCAGTCAGAACAGGGTGGAATTTATCCAAGAAAACTTGCATTGATCAATTCCAGTTACCTCCTGTGTTTAAAGTGACTCAGTATCTCCATTTTTAGGATGTTGCTGGGGAGCAGAATTCTCTTATGATTTCTTTTATATTAGTTGTCCCTACCAACGATGTTTGTGCGATTCTTATCGCATATGTGCTTAGATGTGGAACTATTGGAAACCATGCTTGCCGAGTAATGGGTGTTGGGACAAAGCCAATCATAAAAAAATCAAAAACTTGCTGAAAAAACCAAAAAATCTCTCTGCCTTTTCCCAAACAATAAGTTATCAAGTCCAGATGGTTAAATCTGAGACTTTAGAAGGCGCTTAAGTGATTGAGCTGCTAACAAAAATATGCAATCTCTAGTGGTAAAAAAAAAAAACAAACTACTGATTCGGGGAATTGGAGAAGACCAAATGTTGTACCTATATTTAAAAAAAGGCTCCAGTGATGATCCGGGGAATTAGAGATCAGTAAGCTTTCCATCTGTGGCTGGTAAACTGGTGGGAGTGATAATTAAAAAGCAGTGCTTGAAGACATCTGGAAGATTGTGGTCTGATATAGGGCCTAACGAGCATGGGTTCAGCAGAGGCAAACTGCATCTTGCTAATCTCCTACAACTCTTTGAATGTGTCAATAAAGCAGTGGATAAAGGAGAAGCAATTGATATAATGTATTTAGATTTCCAAAAGGCTTTTGAAAGATCCTGCACAAGAGCTACTAAAGAAACTGAGTAGTCAGTGAGAGACAAAATATTGACATAGATCAAAACTGAGTAGAAGACTGAAAGAACGAGGGGATTAAACAGTCAAGTTTCACCATGGCAAAAGGTTAACATGGCCTTCAGGTTACTACCTAAATCCCATGTGATTTACTGTATTGTTTAATGACTTGGAAAGGTGGAAGGAAAGATATGCTGCATGAACATTTGCAGATGAGATGAAGTTATTAAGTTGGTTGTAGCCAGAACCGGCTGAGGGAAATGGTGCTAAGTTAAATTAATGCACTGTGCTCTGGCAAACAAAACTCAGTGTTGATACTTTCAAAAGTAATTTGTGTTGCAGGGTAAGCTTTCAACTTTTTAGATACCCTCAAAGGTCCCCAGTGAAGAGTATCAGCCAACTGAGAGTCTGGGTGGCTGTTACCTCTTTGCAGAGCTTTGCCCTGTGTTGTGCTGCCCTTGAGCAGGAAAAGTAGCAGACTGGCTGCCAAGGTAGAGAGTGCTCTGGAAGAGATGCAAGGCTCTCTGTACACCTGTGGTGCTGCCTCATTTGGAATTGCACACCAAACTCAGGTCAAGCTGTTTCTGAGGAACGCTGGAAACTGAAGGGGCTCTAAGGTTATGAGAAAAACCCTGAGAACACCCCAAGTGAAGAGATGGAGGAGACAGGGGTTGCCAGTGTCACTGGACTTGAAGTGGATATTGGAAGGAAATAAAACTATGAGACTTATGAATACATCTGTCCTTCCTTTCCTCATCCACACAGGAGTGAGAGAATGCACAGTAAAATTAAACGCATGAGATTCAGCTTCACTCAGTTGGACTGCAGAACTATTAAGTTATCAGATTTTGTCTGGTCCAAGAATTTAGAAAGGTTCATAGTGGGCTTGTGTATTTTTGTGAAAAGCAAGAACACGCAAATGAGCTTTAAATAAGGATAAGCTCAATTTTGAAGCCTGAACCTTTAGGTCGGGCCAATAAGAAAATGAAGATAGGACCACACTGTCTCTCACCTATCTGCTTTGAGTTTTCCCCACATTTTTGTTCCAAAAAGGTGTTTATGTCTTTTGTGAGGGTCAGTGTGGCTTGTATCAGAAACGGTGTGGCCAGCAGGCCCTCTCGAATACTGTGTTCCGTTCTGGGGCCCTCACCACAAGAAGGACATTGAGGCTCTGGAGTGTGTCCAGAGAAGAGCAACAAAACTTGTGAATGACAAGCTGCTTGAAGAACAAGCAGCTGAGGGAACTGGGGTTGTTTAGCCTGGAGAAGAAGAGGCTGAGGGGAGGCTCTATTGCTCTCTACAACTACCTGAAAGGGGGTTGTAGAGAGAAGGGAGCTGGCCTCATCTCCCAAGTGAAAGGGGACAGGACAAGAGGGAAAGGCCTCAAGCTGTGCCAAGGGAGATTTAGGCTGGACATGAGGGAAAAAAATTCATGGAAGGGGTCATTGGACACTGGAACAGGCTGCGCAGGGAAGTGGTTGATTCACCATCCCTGGAGGTGTTTAAAGGACGTGTGGATGAGGTGCTGAGGGACATGGTTTAGTGTTTGATGGGAATGGTTGGACTCGATGATCCAGTGGGTCTTTTCCAACCTAGTGATTCTGTGATATCCCAGATCTGGAATGGCTGTTCCCCAGCATTCCTCTTACCATAATAACACCTGCTGGGACATAAGCAGTGAAATTTTGTTCATGTCCCAACTCCTCCTAGCATCACATGTGTTAAGGAACATCCTCAAGATCAGGGAGAAATGGGGTCAGATTCTCTGCTAACATAAACTGGCATAATCATGTCAAAGTCAGTAGTAAGAAGCAGAGGTTTCAGCCTCTTTGTTTGAACTTGGTTCCAGTGAAAACCAAACAACACACACACACACACACAAAATGTACAAAACCACCTAAACTCTTGAAATTATCTGAGATCAGAAACCAAACCTAGAATGTTCCAAGACATTCCTGGGAGATTGCCCATGCTTCCACCTGAGCTATGGATACAGGAATCAGCACCAGGACAAGAGGGTATTGCAGCCTTTCTATTTGCCAGACCAAATTAGTGCCCAGAATTAAAAATCTACCTGGGCTGAAGGGAGAAGAGAAATCCCTAAGCCTACAGAAATTCTGAATCCTTGTCTGATTATTTCCTCCTCTCTTCCATGTAAGAAGCCAAGTCTATAAACACCTCCTTCCAGTTCTACAGTGTTCCCTACCCAGGAACATGGTCCCAGTTCTTAGGAGTTTTTATCTGAATACATGATATAGGGTGCTTAAGTCATGAGCAGCTTGGCTAACTATGCCCATTCATATAGTTTGATTTCTAGCTATCTTTGTGTGGCAAACACAAATTTCAGACTCGTCGTAAGCATGTCTCCTTCCTGGGCAGCTCACTAGGTGCAAGTAGAATGACTCCTTGTGCAGGGGAATTATTTTAAGCCAGGAAAACAAACACTGAGGATCATCTCCACGTACTGCTTTTTGCTGGATCTCTAAGCTCTCTTAAATCCTTAGAGTTGTGTTTTGTTTTGGTAGGTAGCTTGCAGCTACATCCACTGCAGCTGGAGTGGGAGCAGCCGGGCTCACATCCCAGTGCTTAGACACCTGGGGTCAATATCACACCTTTCCATGGGGTTAAAAGCCCCTGTATGGCCAGAGGGAACTTTGACAGTGTCTTAAAGCTGATATCATCACAGCCCCTGTGAACCTCTGGGGTGGAAGTGACATCTCCAGCACCTCTCCTGGAATCCAGGAACTCTGGACTGCGGGGGTTGAGAGATGCTGACGTCACCTCTGCTGCATGCCAGCAACCCCAAGGCTTTGGAGACGGCTTGATCACCACTACTCTATTATAGCACCTAAAAAGACCTCTGGGACCGGAAGATGATTGCATCTCTCTGCTCTATTACAACAACCAATGAACCTCCAGGGCCAAAGGATAAATGTATCATCTCTGGAGTATTATAGCATTTAGAAACCTTGTTCACTGACTCACAGCTGTCTTCCCCTCTCCACCACCACCATCTTCAACTTGTCTCAGCATCCAGCCACCTTCTCTACTAAGGTGTAGCTGGGTATTCCCTGTGCTTTCACAGTATCTAGCTGTTTGTAGCTCTGCGATGTGACCACACTACCTTGTCAGTTCTTACGGTAGTAGGGAACATCAGCCTGCCACTCTACTCTACACATGCAGCGAGAAACCACTGCAGCAGACAATTTCCACACTTAATACAACATCTGTGAACCTCTGGTATAGCTCTGCTGTGGCAGATGATCTGCTCTTGTCTGTTACAGGGTGAGGGCTCTTTTCACACTGTTATGGATGTTTCTGAAGACAGTTCAGCACCTGGGAATAGCCATGTCATATCAGTTAACTCGAGTTTAGAGACAGGAAGGGGGATACTTTGAATGCCTGGTCAGCGATCCTGGCATTTAGAGAGCATGAATTAATTTCTCAGACACCCTAGAGAGGTGGAGTTCTGTCATGTTATGAACCTGACTTGTAGATTCTGGGGAAAATCCTAAAAGCTTTTGGTAATAGAGGTTTTAGTGAGTTTAATGCCGATGGAATTAAAAGTCTCTAGGCACTCGTTGTGAATGGATTTACATCAGGGAGATTAGAAAAGGGAAAACATTATTGGTGTCCAGGAAGCTCAGGAGAGCAGCTGTCAGCTAGTTTAGATAGAGAGTTTTCCAGCGGACATGCATTCTGACAGCCAGGCAGCCCACATGTGCACACCCTCTGGGGTCGGCTCACATGCTCACAAGCTGGGAACACGTCCCAGGGCCCACTGCAAGTCATGTCACACACGAACTCTCACAATGGGATGTTTGCACTAGCCAGTTTTACAGACACATTGAACATGAATGAACACAGTGATGATCTCCCTAGTTCAGCTGACATGCTTTTACTAAAAGACCTATATGACTCCCCAAAGTGCTGGCCTTTCCCGGTGTGCTCTCTCCTTTCACACTGCTCTAGAGGGACCGAAGAACAGGTTCTGCCTATATAGATGGGCCTTTTACTGTCCTTTTTCTTGCCACAACTAATGCACCTGGAAGGTAGCTATGAAGTTTAACTATAAACTGCAGTTAAAGGGGAGACTAGGCAAGATCCTTATGGAAGAATTTTGTGAGTAAATTTGTTGGAACCAGATCCAGTTCACAAAATCTAGCAGGTTCAACTTGTCTGGGAGAATAACATGGGGAGCCACCACTGTACGTTGACCAAGTTCTGCTCCTTTTTCCCAGGCCTCAGGGTGTGTCACTGCTGGATAAAGCATGCTGAGCCCAGATGGCCCTCACCTGTGCTGTTAAATAAGAAAAGCATGATCCTGGAGGGTCTGCCTTTTCTTGAACTACCCTTCCAGGGCTCAGTTGCCAAGTCTGTGCTCTTTGCTAAGACACGATAGAGGCAATAGAAGAAAAGACACCAAGAAACCTACAGGGAGAGTGAGAAGGGTTTTGGCCTTAAGTACATGAGCTGATTATGCCCCTCTCAAGAGGGCTCTGAGAGCTGATTTGTCTGGTGTCACTTGTTTTATTTTATTTCTCTCCGAAATCCTCATCACTTGTTGGTGCATCTTGTTGAGAGTAGAGATCAGGGTTAATTCACCCTGGCTTTCTCCTTAAGTAGGACACCATCAAGCTGAGGACTCAATTCAAATCCGCTTCAAAGATCTTTATCTCCTCTTCGGTCTAGGAGAGCTGGCTGGGAGATCAGGCTTTGATAAAACAGGGAGCTCCCTTCCCCAAGGTAGATGAGTAGGAGAGGGAGCAAGATGTCTTGCCAGGGCAGGGAGGTAATAACCTGACTTCATCAACTATGTGTTCACAAGCAAGCCAAGGGCAGTTACCCTTGCTTTGAAGAAAATGTCCTGTCCACAACATGCAGCAGAGAGCTGAGATTCATACCATCCCTTTTCATCACACACAGTATGATGACTGCCTGTTGGGTCTGGAGTGGAAGAGAAAAGCTGGTGGAGTGATTGATGGTGCCCTCAGAACTAGGTGTTGGGTATTAAATACCAGGGGCAGGGCAGACACGATGTTTGATGTCCCTTTCAGTGAGTGAGTAGATGTCTTCAGGTAGTCCTGAAGTGGGTGGGAGGAGATGAGAGAAAGGAAACAGCTAGGAAGTAGGGTTAGTGGTCTCAGTGCCTCCCCAGGGGTGTCCTCTTGTGCTGATAGAAGGTGGTGGAAGAGTCAGGGAGGGAAGGCAGGAGAGGGGATGGTCTTTTGGAAGGCCGGTACGCAGCAAAGTGATAGGGAGCAAGCGGGCACTGTGGCAGGCAGCTGTTTTCTCTGGGCTCCCATTGATCAGCTGGGAGATGCATCTTGTAGAGAAGAGGGGATTTTTTTAAAAAGGATTTGGAAGCAAAAAATATTTCTATGGTGATTGGGTGCAAGGCAACACACGGTGAGAGATCAGCAGTGATCTCTGGGCAGGAGCTGGAGCTACACCTGGAGGTGCAGGCCTAATCTGCAGTCGAGGAGGGAGTAAAACTGTCACTCTGACTGCTTATTACAGCAAGGTGTCTGACCTGGTGCTGCTGAGGTTGTACTTGCGCAGCAAATGTATTGCATCTTCAGATAGGCACACAGTGAGCTTGAGGTTCCCTTCTGTCTAGGTTGCATCAGCACTGATGAACCTGTGTATCTCAGCCAAAGGTGCCATTCCAGAAACAGATTTGTAACTGGCACTGAAAAGAACTTTTTTGTCCTTCCTGCATCCGGGGTGGAAGTTCTTCTATCCCACTGTCACCTTTCTTGAGACACCTCTGTTTCTATCAGTCTGTCCACCAGCGCAAGGAGAACATTGACACCATGCTGGCTGTTGTAACAAACTCTTTCAGGCAGGATGTGTTCATCCTCTGTAAAGAGTAGTCATTGTCTATCCCTAGGCAGAACCGTGCTTCTGGAGGACATCTAGCACAACTAACTCATCATGACAACCAGCAGCAACTTCAGGCTGCTTTCACACAGCTGTTTGTGGAATCACCTCAGCCCTTCAGCACAAGATGTACACTTGCAGGAAACCCTGCTGCTACAGAAGTGAGAGAGGCTTCTGCTTTCTGCAAGTAGCATGTTCCTGGCCAGTGCAGGTCCATGGCTAACTTGTTCATTGCTGACACCACAGCAGCAGCAATAAGCAATGAATAAGGCAACTTGTGTTGCTCTGAGCTTGCTTAGCAGGCATGAGATGGAAGAAAGGTATGCTTCAGGCCAGTGGGACTACTGAGATCAAGCAGGCTTTTCAGCTCTAAGAAACTGGTCCTCAGGCCTTGACTTAGATAAGGGCAGGTTCATTCACACTCATGACAGGGTGTGCTCTTCACTTGTCCCGGAGAAAGGAAAAGTTATTTGAGGGCAGCCTCTAGGATTTTTAGGACCTGTTAGTTGCTTTCTGATGCTGAGGAAATTTGACATTTTCCTATTGGGACTGACTAGCAGAGGTTCAAAGCCTTCTCATTTGCATGATTAGCAGTGTTTATGCTCACTGTATTTTCAGGGACTGCTCTGTGTGTGAAACTGTATCCTCATGATGGAGCACTGGGCTGAAGAGGGTGGAGGGTGGAGACCAATCACACCTTTGATTTATTGGAAGATTACAACATTGCCAGCAAATCCACCTGGATGACAGTGTGGTTTATATTATCTGTACCACAGGGGCATGTTACGTTCTCACAACATGTGAAAGAGTGAGAAGGGGAAGACTTTTCATATGGAAAGCTGCCTCTGGGCACTGCTATTTTTTATTTCATCCTTGGAATTGGTGAACCTGGTGGTGTTGCAGGGTGACATATATGAGGAAACCTGACACCAAGCCGGAGGACCCATGAGGTTGTATCATGATGTAGCCAACAAAATGAGCTGCTTGCTCTTTCTTTGATGTGATCATATGACAGTTTGATGCTTTATTCAAAGCACTGGTTACAACTTCCTTACTCTTCTTTCCCAAGCACTTCAAGGCCGACCAATGTATTAATAAATTAGAGGGATTAAAATAAACCGTGCTTTGAAAATCATTAGGCATCCCAAATGCCTGGAAACAAACAGCAGCTGAAGTAAAAATACAAAATGCAAATAGGCTAAGAAATGGGCCATAAAATATTGTAGCCTAGCCCAGGGGCCGCTCTGGAAAGAAAAAAAAATATTTATTCCCTTGTCTCTTTGGGCTCAGACAGATGAACTAGTACTGGGGTACCGTGAATGAGGAATGGTCCCTGCCCCAGTTCCTGCAGTGGTATGGAGCCTGCCCCACCAGCGGCATTACTGGCTGCAGAACAAGGGTGTGGGGAGATGAAGCCACAAGCACCAACCACGGGGCTGGAGCTAAGGCAAGATCTGAAGGCTGCAGACTAGAGACCATCTGGGTGAACAGCTGTCCTAGGCAGCTCCTTCTGCTGCTCTTGGTCCTGACCTTCACCCTCCAGGCACTGCATACCAAATTCTCTCCTCCTCTCAGCTCATTGCCTTTCTCACTCCAAGTCCAGCTCCTCCTTCCCTCTCTGAAGATCCAGGGACTAACACAGCCAATTCACATGGCACCCATTTAATTTTCCCTCAGTGGTACCAAATCTGGTCCCTCAGCACTGGTGTCAACATCAGCAGAAATTCCTGCTGCTGCCAGGGCAAATAGAGACCAAGTTACTCAATGACCTTTCCTCTTTCTGCATCCTGGCTGGGGTGATGCTTTTATTGTTGCAAGCTGCTTCTTTTTTTGGTCAGTCTGTGCCAGCTCATAGACGCACTGCAACAGCACTGTCCCAGTGAGGGAATATAGTTCCCAAGAACATCACCAGAGATACAGATGAGAACGTGGCTGATGGTTCAATTGCTATGATGTTTTGGGTGGTGTTTATAAGGGGATTACTTGAAACAGGAAATGTTTGAGAAATGCATCAGAGAAACACACGTCTTTACTGTATTTAAAAACCGGTGGCATCCTGATTAGATAGTGAAACTAAGGAGGGCAATCAGTTTCGACTTTGTGACTGTAGGATGATTTTAGGCCGGAGAAATGCTAAGGAACCACAACTGGCTGATGCTCCCAGCCCAGCAGGGAATGGGGAAATCCAGGAGATATGCGCCACCTGCAAACTGAGCAGCCTGTCTCTTCTTGGAGAAGACTGTGTATTCGTGAGGAGGAGGGGGTCAGCTGTGAGAAGTCTGCCTGATTCAGGAATTTCCCAGACCATCTTGAGTTTCTCTTGCATGACAGACTTCTCAAGCATCACTGGCCAGAGAGAAAACAGTCAGACAATAAGAGAAAGCTGGCCTAGGAAAAGGCAGAGCCTGTCTGATAATTGGATACTTCTTCCTGCCTGGCCAGCATGCTGCAAGTGGAAGGCATCATGAGGCCAAGCGCATGCCACTGCCAAGAGACTTTTCCCCTCCACACAGCCACTGGGATTTCTAATCCAGGCTGGTTAGGACAATGCTGTCATGTTAGTAATGGTATAACTCTCTTAGCAGTCTACCGGTGTGACAGAGCCACAAAGAGAACAGTGTAGGCTGAATATGCATTCATGCTTGCTAAGCCTGTAATCCCAGCTTTGATTTTCTTTTCTTCTCTTTCAATTTTTTTTTAAAATAATCAGTTCAAACTTAATAAGACTGATTCACTAGTTGCCTGTTTATCTATCCTTGGCACAGTATCAAATTTGGATTGCACAGGGCAGAAGAATTGCGGGGAGAAGAAGTGAGAGAGGAAAGGGGAGGCTGGAGAGCATCTCTGTTTCCTCTCTCCATGGAAACTAAGGCTGGTATCTTTCAGTAAAACTGAAAATCCTGACAGCCATTTCCCCCATGGTCAGAAGAGGTTAGTGATCAGCTCTGTTCTCTCGCCTTTTGTGGCTTTCTTAGTTAAGGTTCAGTAGCTGTTAGCAGCTCATGGGAAGTGTTTTGTGGTCTGTGGGATGGAAGGAGGCATGGCACGCGAGTGTCCTGGACTTGTCTGGACTTTTCTGGGCTTGTTACACTTGTACAAGATAAGAGTCAGCGATGGACATAAGCCCTTCCAAGGCTGTGTCTTGCCATTGCATTTGAGACTGTGTTTGCACCCACATGAGGCTGATCTCTTTTCTCTGTAAATCCTAGCAAACCCCAGGATGTTCCTCAGCCCAGGCAGCTGCGAGACCTGCTCTGAGGCTGAGTCCAGCACCATAATATAGAACCACAGAATCATAGAATAACCAGGTTGGAAGAGACCCACTAGATCATCGAGTCCAACCATTCCTATCAAACACTAAACCATGCCCCTCAGCACCTCGTCCACCCGTGCCTTAAACACTTCCAGGGAAGGTGACTCAAGCACCTCCCTGGATAGCCTGCTCCAGTGCCCAATGACCCTTTCTGTGGAAAATTTTTTCCTGATGTCCAGCCTAAATCTCCCCTGGCAGAGCTTGAGACCATTTCCTCTTGTTCTGTCCCCTGTCACTTGGGAGAAGAGGCCATTACCCTTCTCTCTACAACCTCCCCTCAGGTAGTTATAGAGAGCAATGAGGTCTCCTTTCAGCCTCCTCTAATGTTTCTGCATCTATATATATGTTTCCACATCTAAACTTTCTTGACTCTGCCTAGGAATTCAACCACCTCTTCTCAGAAAAGGCTTGGGCTGGACAGTTAGATTTGCAGTTGTAAGTAAGTAGACATGGAATTGTCAGATATACATGTGAAGGCTTTTGCCCAAGAGCTGATTTTAAGAATTGGCTTGCATTGCTCCTCTTGCCCTGGGCAGTCACTGGCCTGAGTCACACCTCAGCCAGTTTCACTCCAGCTGCTTCTTTCAGGGTAAGCCTCCTCGCTCGTTGTCTCCAGCAGTAGTCACAGCCTTGCTGTACTGTTCTGGGCTGCAGGTGGCTGTGCTTTTTGGCAGGGTGATGCTGAACATGGGAGACTTGGAGCAGGTCATCTGGAATAATCAGTTAAGTGTGGTTTGGTGCACAGGAGAAAAGTGAACAAGAGAGGGCAGAAAGGTCAGAAAAACTGCAGATTTGGACAGTTGTGGAGGAGCATTAGAAGACTGCTGAAAGGTGAATTCAGCTAGTCTTCTGCTTCCTCTTGGTGAAAATTATGTAGCTGTGGCTTACTTTGGCAGGATTGATCCTGACTCCCAAGCAGCCATGTCCAGGTGGCCTGTGTGTCATGCTGAAACACACAGCTAAGGGGAGAAGGCAGCTAAGGGAAGCTGTAGGGCACTCTGACAGCTTGTGGGGTGGTAAGTGATGGCAGGAAACATGCTGTCGTGCAGGAATAGTGAAGCACTTCTTCTGTCTCAAGCATCTTGCTCCTGTTGCTCTTTGTGAGTCTCTTCTCACTTCTCCTCGTGTGCTTGTATCACCTCTCTTTTCTTTCCCTCACTTTCCCTCTGTGCTCGATTCATGGGCCAGTGAACATAATCTGTAGATAACGCTTTATTCTCTTTTTTGTCTTCCTCACCATCCTTCTCACTCATCCTTTCTTCCTGTCTCTCACTAACGCTCTGTTGCTCTCTCTGCCAATTTATTCTTCTCTTTCCTCCCACACTCTGTCCCCGTTTAATCAATCTCAGCACAGGCCTGATTTCCACCAGAGCTGCTGTTTCATGCTTATTCCCATGGAAGAAAGGTGGGCAGGTGTGTGGTTAAGGTATCAGGTACGAAGCAGGAGAGCTGAGCTGAGACTCTCTTTGATGGTCATGGCTGAGTCACATCACTCATTCTATGTCTTGGCTACTTTCCTTTGACATGGGAACACTACAGCTATAAATGAATGTGCAATGCCTAAGGGTTGTAGAGCCAAGGTCTGTAAGGCTCTTGGAAGTGGGATAGAGCTCTTTGTGTGCCCATAAAATGCTTGTTTGGTTTTGGTGCCCAACTAAGCCCAGACCCCTGTGCCCAGACTGACACATTGAAGGCGCTTTCTCTGCCCTGCCTATTGTCCTATGACTCAGCCATGATGTTTCAATCTGTGGTGATCTAGAGTTGTATTCCCTGCAAATCCCTGGAGACTAAGGGTAACTCCTGCTCCCATAGGTGCTACCTTTGCAAGCAAATCACATAGAGTCCTTACCTCTCTTCTTCTCTTTATTTTTTTTTTTATTTTTTGTGTGTCTTTCAGCCATGCCTTATGTCTGTCTTTTGCTTCTTTTCAGCATGTTGTGCTTCCACTTCCATTGGTAGCTTTCCCCTCCCCACAACACCACACTCGGTACCACAGCCTGTCTTGCCTGTTAGCTGTTGAGGGCTTGCCCGGAGCTGCCAGATGCTTGCACCTTCTTAACTCTCATGGGTAGGAGTTGCTATGGGAGACAGGGAGAGAGAAAAAGTGCCTTCTCTAGCAGCACTAGGAGCCAGAAGTCTTCCATTGAGTGGAGAACACCCCCTTCTTGTGCTCCTTCCTCCCCTCAGCCCCCCTTTAGAGAGCACTCTGCAGAAAGCTGCCTTTGAAGCCCCTTAATTAGTGTCCCGCGTGTCCTGAACGGAGCCCTTCATTACCACCAGCAAGAGGCACAAATTGGCATGTGTTTCAGGTTTGGGCTCAGTGCCAGAATTTTGTTCCAATCCCCTCCCTCCAAACCTTTCCAGTTTCCCCCCTGCTCAGCACACATGCGTGCCTACACACACTCACTCTCTCACAGAAAAACACATACACACAAAGGATCCTGCCAAAAAAAAAAGAAAAAGAAATCTCCCCTTTCAGCATCTCAGATTTGAGGGGGAAAAAAATGACAAAGGTCACATTGCTCCTTGCCTCCCTCTGGCTTGCTCTTGGCTCTGCTGACCCTTCAGCATATGCAACTGCAGGTTGGGGGTCATTATCAGCCCTAGAGTATCTCTCACAGCCTGTGGATGTGCTCAGAGGGTGCTAATTAGTGAGAGAAGGGCTGATTAGGTTAGAAATTAAGTGTTTATTTTCTCTCCTCTTCTTCTTCTTCTTTTTTCTTTTTTTTTTTTTTGTGTATGTGTGTAAAAATAGTGGAACCAGATGGAGTCCAAGGAATGATGGGAGAAAAGGCAGTCAGGAGTCAAAAGAGGGAAATATATACCCCCATCTAGCCTCTCCTGCATGCACAGGTCACCGAGTGGCCAGGCACTCCACAAACTCGCAGCATTCCTGTAGCACACATGCAGACACCACACATGCCCTGCAGCTGCCTTGTTCTCCTTGAGATTGAGCTGAATCTCTCTCTGCACAATGTTCTGGAGAAGCTTTTCATGCCTGCAGAGCATCTCATCTCCATCACCTCATCTTTTCCAGTTCAGTCTTAACCCCTTTCTTTCCTTCCTTCCCCTTTTTTACCTCAACGTCCTTCAAGTCACAACTAGCAGCAGTCAACAGGTTACAGGTATCTCCACCATTTCAACACCACCCCTTGATTTGGCAGTGTCTCAGACCCCATATACACTGATCCTGCAGAGGTGTCCCACTTCACATGGCCTTGCCCTGCTACACTGAAGAAATTCTGTCTATCTGCACCATGGAAGTTGCCTCTCCATTGCAGAAGTTGCAATGCAGGCTCCCAAAGCTGATTAGGATGCTGATTTCAAGCAACACCAAAACCTCTATGCTTGGGCAGCCAAACCCTATTTCTGCCATTTCTCCCCTGCACCCTGGCTAACCTTAGCATGTTATGGGCTGTGGGGTAAGGAAGAACAAGTCATGATGTGACTGAACAGCAGCTTTGTCTTGCGATAAGTCTACCCTATGCTTCCAGCTTCCTAGGGAGCAGCTCTGAAGGTATGAAGGGCAGCTGAAAAATCTCCCTCCTTTCACTTGACTCAAAGGAGATCTCCTGAACCAGTACTTTGGATGTACTGGACATTAAACATTTCTCTGAAGGCCACAGTTTAGGCTGAGAATACTCAAGTCCCAGCAGGCAGGAGGAGAGGGAGGGAAAGAGGCTGTACTTAACTCTGCTGTAAAGCTTTCTTCCTGGGGTGAGAGTTCTGCTGTCAGACTCATGAGGCAGTGGTGTCACAGTTGGAGTTTGACATCTGCAACAGGCCAATTTACGTGACCTGAGGGCTCACTTTAATTTAGGGAATGGAGGCCATCTCTCCCAAATAGGGATATGACTGTTGAGTCAGGGCTGAACTTGTCTTGCTGATTACCTTGGGGTGAACCAGTTTCTATGATGAGCTGTAGGAGTATTTGCAGGGAGGACTATTTACTCAGCAACCAATGGGGTGTTTGTGACTCCTCAGCATTGTGGCTAAGTTGGATGCGGGGACCCGACAGCACAGGAAATTCTTTTGCTGACACAAGCTGGTGGGTCCCAGAGGCTCAGTTGTACTTGAGAGCCCTACTAGAGAGTATCTGGTGCGCAGGAGCTTTGTATCTATGAAATAAAAAGTTCAGCTTCTTGGGAAAGTGGAAGACTAGCTAGGGGACCTCAGCTCCAGAGGTGTACATGTTGTAGGAAAACAAGACACGTATTTGTTGGTGTTCCTCAGGCTGTGTGCTGTGACTATTACTGTATACATGACTGTTTTGCTGTTGCATGAGATGAGGGCATATTTGTCTGTGTACACGTAGGGGTCCCTTTCCTTTTCATTGCGATGGTGCTTTTTTACCATGTGGCTCCTACAAACAGCCGAACAAACAAACAAACAAACAGACACATGGGAACCCAAACTCCCTATTACCACCACATTGCAGATGCAGCTTGGTTTGGCCTGTATTTCTCCCGTTGCCACAGCAACTGTAAGCCAGGGAGTAAATCAGAATATCCTCTCTGGTGTTCAACACCCCCATATAGCAAAGTAATAGTGACAGAGTGGAAAGCTTGGTCTGTCTCCCCTACCTGTCCTTCCCAATTCTAGTTTAGTGGAGACCCTCCAGAGACCCCACATGCCTATCAGGCCCCAAAGAGATCACTAACTTCCTCCACTGGGGATGAGAGAACACTATCTTTGCTGTGACCAGCAACTACCCTTATTCCCTGCTCAAGTTACTGTGTCTGTCATGGTGGGTGTTTCAGTCTGAATCAATGTTCAGTATCCATGGTCTCAATTCAGGTGGCTTTTAACAAGATGAATCCCGTCAGCCCCACAAGAGACCAAATAGCATCCACACCAGACACAGCAACCTGCTTCTTGCTTCAGCAAACTCTGCTTACAGCTGGGAGATACAGAGCCTTTAGAGAGGAGCAAAGCAATCAAAGCACATTTAGGACCAAGACTTCTGTCCAGCTGAGCTCAGAATATGCTCGCTGGGACAGCTGCCAAAAGGGCTCCACCAGCTACTCTTCGTGTTGGCCTTGGGCACTTCCAAAGTCACTGATGTGTTTAGGAGAGAGATCTGTCTGCCCAGAAAGAAGAGTCCTTGGAAAGGAGGGACTGCTGTCCCTGGAATGGGTGTGGGGCAGTCCTCTGGATGGAGGGAAGAACCTGGACTTACGTTTTATGCAGCATCACTTTCTATGCATGTCCTGTTCTGTAGATTTCTAAGTGCTACTAAAACCCTGTGTCCCCTTTTTCGTAACCAGGGGATTATATTATATCCATTGCTTGTGCCTCCCCCAGCTCTGGCCACAAACCTTCATTAGGAATCTCACTATGTTCTTTGGCTGGATTTCCCCTGGGAATCCGATTTTAAGGCTCCCTAGTGATTGCTAATGTGTAAATACAGTGTACTTCAGCATGGCAATGTGATTGCCCGAGTGGATTGGAGCTGTTAACTCCTCAGTAGCTGAAGTTCTTCCCCATGTCTCCGTGTTGTGACAGCTGTCTGGTTTCACATGGAGATGGTTGGTAGGAACCAAGCCAGGCTCTAGGCATGCTTGTAGATCAGTGTAGAAGGATGGACCCAAGGGTCTCATCATGTTTCTGTGGAGAGGAGGAGAAGAGTCAGAAGCAGTCCCCAAAAAACGCAAAAAGGGCCATTTGATGATTAAATGCTAGAGCACAACGGCAGTGTAAAAATATACATATATCACAAGCCTTAATTAACACAAGTGAAGGGAAAAGGAGGAAAAAAAGCCACTTTTTAAAGGTTTCACAGAGACTATAAACTGGAAGCAGAGAAAAAACATAATACATGCAAATTAATGGCATAAATTTAGGGTTACTTAACTTCACAAATGTTAACAAGCTCATAAAAAAAAGTGATTCTTTCCCAGTTTCCTGTCGCTGTTTGTTTAATTCTCTCTCTTTTTTTTTCGTTGAGAAGATTATGTTTTCAGTATATTTCTCCTAAATTAATTCTGCCTCTCTCTCCTCCTTCTCCTTCCCTCTTTCATCTCTGCCTCTCTCTCTGTGCCTGCCTCTGTCTGTTTGCCTTCCTTTCCTGCCCATATATCATATTCTTAATGTCCTCCTCATCATAGTATCTAGTTTTGGATACAATACCATCTCATTTCTCTCTGTTTTATCTTCCCTGGCTCTCCCCCGCTTCCACCCTACCCTTCTTTCTTCTACACTCTTCTCCTGCTTTCTTTCTTTCTTTTTTTTCCCGTTGCAGTCAGTATAACTCCAACCTGGTAGTGCTATACACAGCACTGCCAATTTCCAAACATGCATTTTTCCCTGCCACCGGCAGACAAAGGAGGCCAGGAGCTAATTAAGTGGTCTCTGGCTGAACTGCTCGTTTATCAGCCATTTGAATGGCTGTTTGTTGCTGCAGACAGTATAGCTGGAGGCAGAGGTAAGAGTGCGTGGGCAGGCTGCATTGGTATGCCACAGGCCCACTTTGAAACAGCTGTCACAGTTCCCCCTACACCGTCCCCTTTATATGAGACTCTGCCTCTCTGCGATGGTGGATAATAAAGGGCACCGTAGCTCCTTGCTGAGCCCAGGAAGTCATGAGCTCCAGAGGTCGTGGTGTCTCTGCTTCCCGCGTGTTTCTTGCATGCTTACTGATAAAACTAAGTTTAGAAAACTCAGGCAATTGCCAGTTTAGCTCTGCCAAAACTCATTTCTCCGGAAAGAGGACATGTGCCTTTTTCTTTCTGCTTATTTTAAAGCCACCAAGGACACCCCAAGTTGCATTACTTGTGACGTAACCCATCCTATCTGTGATGTTATTGCGTTCTCTTCTCAGGCTCTTGTTCTCATTGCTTAAAGAGAAGATGGTTAAAAAAAAATTCATTTTGACTTATGGACCAGACTGAGTCATAGGAAGACATCATTAAAAAAAGAGGGGGTGGATATCATCATTTTTGGCCACAAGCCATCCCTGGAGCTTTCAAAGTAGCCTGCAAATATTGCTGCCAGCTCTGTTTCAATATCAGAGACAGCAGTCCTGGCCAATAGCTTTTCTCTTCAATGGCCCAATTCGGTATTTCAGAATACTGGAGAGCAGAGGGGGAAGTCCGTGTTTTATTTAACATAGCAATCTCAGGGAAAGGGAGGTGAAATTACAAGCTGGAGTCCCTGGGCAGCAGTGAAAATAAGAAAATCTAAACAAGCAAAGAGAAAAAAAAAAGGAAAAGTCTACATTTCTCAGAGCGAGAGAAATGCTGTTGGTGGGTGGGTTACAAAGAGGCTAGGAAGAGGAAGCACAGAGGGAGAATCTGTTGTGTTTGGAAGATGTGGGAACCATCAACACAGATGTTGCCGAAGAAAGCAATTTTGAGAAGCTGAATGGGACTTACATAGGTTTACAGTTGGGTGCATACTGAAGTATATTGCTAAATGGAGACCTGAATGAATGAGAAGAGAAGAAGAAATAATCATGACGGAGTCCCCGCACAGTATCAGTTTCTGTCCAGATCTACATCACAGGCTTTCCCACTGATTTAAACTGTTGCTTTTCCTGGGTAGGAAATGAGTCAAGGTGAGTATAGAGCTTAGGGTTTGGTCTATGAAGATTAAAAGGAGTAGTAAGGAATAAATAAAATATGGCATATGCAAGGGTTACTAAGGACTGGAAGAAAAGCAAAGAACAATGTGGGGGAAGGAAGAAGAGTTATGGTGAGGAATTAGGAGGGACTGTCAAATGAATTACTTGCTAGGGCTACCTGATGATGCCTCTGGAGAGAGATTTTGGGGGATGTGGCATCATTCCCTGGACATGGAATGTATATTTCCTGAGTTAGTGGGTAAGACTTTTATGTGCCCCTGTTAACTGAATGATATTCCTTTTTTTCTGCCCTTTCAGCTTGGAAACAGTCTGGAGCTGTTTTGTTTGTTTCTCACTGAACATATTTACAGTACCTAGGAAACCACAGACCCCGTATCAATTTCAGCCTCCACGTACTGTTCTTCTAACAGCACTGAAAGAGGCAGCAAATAGGTGGCGAAAAAAAAAGATTGAAATCTGGACAGAGCAAGAACGAAGGAGAAGGCGGGGTTTTTTTTAAAATTAAGTTGTCCCCTATTTTTGATTGCTTCATACCTTGATTTAGCTTTGGCCTACATAATTAAAATGGAGGATGACAAGGTACCAATAGAGATAATTATTTTGTTGGGTTATTTGCATGGATCTTGTGTTTGTTGCACAGCTGCTGTAGGAAATGCAACACTATGAGTAGACATATATATAATTGTCGAGAGGGAGAATGAATAAACGTGTTTCAAAGAACAAGGAGAATTCTAAATGTCAGCAAAGGGGTATATGACTCACTCATTGGGAAAATACTATTATTGGATACGTAAGTAGGACTGTACAAAGCACTCAGAGGAGGGTTGCTACTAGAAAAAAAAGGGGAATTAATAAGTGAAGGTAGCATTTGGATAAGTGACAATGAATGAATGAGGAGATGTGCTTTAAGTGTCATGAGCCAATACAGGGCCCGGAGTGAAAGCAGAGGGAGAATGCAGGGAGAGTGTGGCAAGGATGAAAAGAGAGAGATCATGGGCGACAAGGGGGAGCATTACTGGAGACTGGTGAAATAAAATGGAATGGATGAATGTTTGTTAAAAGACTCTACTTGGCTTTTGGCAGAATAATGGTGACAAAGTGTTTCTGTTCCACTGATGCTGGATTAAGGAAATAAATGAGGTGGAACTTCATGGCAGGAGAGGAAATGGCTGTGCTGAGGAGGCAGGAGGAGGCCCCCGACTCATCTGGAGCTAGCCTCTGCAGAGGTGGGTTATGCTGTGATGGATGAGTGATGTGGAGGAATATCCTGTTTTTCAAGAGGCAAAAGCAATATTTAATTATATTAGAGTGTTGTATAGATTACAGACATGGTTGAAATAAGCACTGCAGGATCAAGGCATTTTATATGAGTTGAAGCCAGACATAGAGAATAATTGACTAATGCTCCTGGCACATTCGATGACAAAGTTCCAGTTTTCTTTAGTAGAGAACATGCTTAACTAGAAATCTTTTGCTGGGCACCATCGCAGCAGACGCATTCCACATTCCTGGCTGGTCATCCTCACGATGTGAGATGCTGCGTGCTAGTATGTCTGCCCAAGCAGAGCCTGAGGAGTCCAGCCACTTTGGTGAGTAGATCAGTCTGGTTCGGAGCAGTGGCTAGGGGATCTCCACACTTGGAGGAGGAGATCTCCAGAGATGTTAGTCTGGGTCTAGCTGGGAGCAGCATCAGTTCTTATTTTGGTTTTGAAACCCTGAATTTCCAGCAAGCTGCTTTTTTTGCTGGCTTGGGTTGATTGAGTCGGTAGAGAGACAGATGTAGGTGGATAATGGGGAGAGGGGGTGGTAAGTGGCAGAGCTACTGCCTTAGCGAGAGGGAAGAATGCTGTATAAGTACTGCCAGTCCCCATTCAGTGAGCAAGTGGTGAGTCAGGGGCAGATACTGAGTCAGCATGAAGGTGGATGGGTGGGTGGGTGGGTGGGTAGAGCACCCTGGCTAGCTTGGTACAAACCACTCAGCCACACCACTGCTCTCAGCTCCCCATGGGAGAGTTGCAAGCAGTGGTTCAGACTGCTGCATCCTCTGTTTCTCCCTTACTCATGTAATTCCTCAGGCTGCCTTTCTGATCCAGCAGGGAGGGCTTCAGACGGGGCCTCTCACTGTACCCTCTGATAGTCCAAAGCAAAATGTGTTTTTTCCTGATGTGTTCATGATCCTACTTGCAAACTCTGCGAGGGGTGGTAGTAAAAGAAGAGGAATGAAAACAGCTGATGGAGGTAGAAAGAACTGCCCAGCCTGCTCACCCAAAGATATCACTCATGCAATCTGGGAGCTGGTGAAAGGTAGGAGAAAGACAAAAGAAAGCAAAAAAGACCTGAGGTAGAAAGGAGAGTGTGAGGGAGAAAATATTTGAAAGATGAAAAGAAATTACCATACGGCAGTATCCTGTTATTCAACCTAATTTTCAAAGGACTGCAGCTGTCGCACTGAGATAATCTGTTAATTATAACAGCCATTGTGTTTTGGCAATGGAAGTAAAAACCAGGCTCTAAACAAGGCAAGGTAGTGGGGAGAAGAGAGGGGAGGCACAATTGTGTCAAAATGCATGTCAGATGTAAGCTTGAAATATAACTGGGTGAGCTGGCCAGGAGGAGGGTCCTTTCACAGCAGGGCTGAACTGTGCCACTGCATGGGGATAGAAGGTGGAGGGAAGGTGGAAGCAGCCATGTAGAAACATAACATCCTTTCCAGCATGGGACTATTCCTCTTGCTGAATCTAAGCCATGCTGGCCAAAGGAAGAGCTTTGATGGGCTAAACTGTCCCCATTAGCATGGGAAGGCCATGCAAGGGCAGCCCCTTCCTCTCACTAGGATAGTGGCTTGACCTCCAGAGTATTCTTGCTGGAATTGTACCACGGTGGCTGCTTGGCCTACTTGGAGTGAAGTCTCACTGCCGATGACAGAACCTCTCTTAGATGGCTGCTGAGAGCGAGGTTGGCTGGATGCTGAGAGTACATTGAAGGATATTGTGCCCCATGGAAGTCTGCAGGCCTGGAGGTACCTTCCATTGGACAACTTCTCTGCCAGTGCACCTTGTGAAGCGATTTCTGTCCTTGGCCTGCCTAGCACCTATGTGATTCCTTAGCCTCTGAATCCCTTCAGCAAGAGATAGTAGTGAGTTATAATGCAAGGACTGACCCCCTCCGTGCCCCTTCCCTGTTCCACCTGCAGGGTAGCATGTTTGGGAGTTCGAGTTGCTGGGGATGTATTTAGCATTCAGAAATGCGTGAAGGATGTTTGTTTCGAGTGAGGGCATCTCTCGCATAGCTTGTCGACCTGCTGTTCATAACCAGCCCAGTGAAAGCCAGGAGCTGCTGTGATATGAAACAGGGTAGTAAGGCTAGCACAGGACAGCAGAAGTGTGATGGTGGCCCTGAGGGCATGGGAGTCTTAGCAGTGACATAACATACTGCCCAAGACAGGGGCCTTATGCTGGACATGCTGCCCTCCCCTGCAGCAGTGCCCTGCACACAAACAGAGCAAATGCTCCCACCCTGCTCCCTATAGCAGCTCCTTCTCATGCACCCAGCGCTCCCACTCCTGGCCCATTACTTGCAGCAGCTCACATGCACATTTATGAAGAGCTGCCACCACTGTTTGTTCACCCATGACAGCCTGAAGAGAACAGAGGTCATTCCCTGTCCCCTTCAGCAATTCCCTCCCATGTGCACATGCACAAAGCCAGCCCTCACGCTCTGCTCCCTACAGGGAATCACACTGGGGGACACAGACAGTAGCAGTTCTCCTACGCCTTTTCCTACAGCTCTTCTCCCATGCACACACTCTTACAACCACAATGGTCTACCATAATTCATGTGTGCCCATGTGCAGCCAACCGACTCTCCCACCCCATTCCCTTTGGTACCTCACACATAGCCAACACTTCCACCTCTTTCTCAACAGTGACTGCTTCATGCAAACACACATACACACACATGCACATGGAACCAGCTCTTTGCATGGTTCCCCATGGCAAACCCTGTCCCTAGAAGTCAGCATGCATTCTGTGCTTCATGGAGCGAATAACCCACATATAGCCCCAACCTGCTCATCCGACCCATCACCTATAGCATCTCCTCTGTGTATACCCCCCCTCCCCTTCATACCCCAGAGCTGACACTGCCACCCCTTTCTCTGCACTGACTCACACCCCTGCAAATGCCTAGGCTGAGTCAGTCTTGCTGTTGCGCTCCCTATGTCAGGTCCTTACAGACAGTCATACAGAGCCCATGATCCTTAGCCATTGCCCACATGAATTGTTTCTAAGCCATTCCACAGACTGGGCTCATGGGATTATACCAAAGGGAATAATGTTTCCCAGGTCCTCCTCTCCCCTGGAGGGAGAGCTATGAAAGTGGCTTTATTGTTGCTAATATTTTTAATAGAACCTGTAATCTCTTGACATCCTCTTCTGCTTGGAGAAGGCTGTTCCTTGAGCCTTGCCCCATGTGTGCACTCCTGTGGGCTGCTGCCGCAGGCTGTCTGGGTGGAGCTGGATTGATGCAAATCCTCCTTAATCTTCAATAATCATATTAATATAAAAGGTAACCATTTCGCTTTGGAAAACAAAGGTGGCTCTCTGGCCTGCCAGGGAACCACTGGCATATGAAAGACCTTTCTGCCAGTATTTATCACTCTAAAATAAGATTTATGCTTCTAAAGCTCTCTCTTTTCTTTCATGCTTCTGAGCTGCTTCAGTTTCCTCCCCTGAGCTTTTCCATTCTTTCTTTCTTGCTGCCTAACAAATTAGGCATCTAATCACTGTTGGGGAGGCGCGGTGGGAGAGCAGAGGTTTTATATACAGCATCGTGTTGTTTTTCTTTCATGGTTAGTCTTTAAGCTATCTGGCACAGCAAAGGTTTGAAGACTATGGTCATGCATTTGCTGTAGCCTGGTTGCAGACAGTAACTAAAGGTTAACAAGTGTACTCTTTCCATGACCCAAACTTGCCAATGGGTAGGACTGTAGAGCAACATGTCCTGCAGCCATACAGTCCATACAGTCCTGCAGCCTGTATTTTAGCCCTCTGCCTTTCCTCCATGAAGGACTGTTGTCATCATTGGCTGGAAGTTGCATGCTCCTTGCAGCAGTGTCCTGTGAGAAGCAAGTGCGATCCTGTATGGTTTTGTGGACCTTCTCACCCCAATGTCCTGCTGGGTCTCTAGTGCTTTGGGCTTCAGGGACAGATGGAGTTTGGGAGTTCTGACCTTCCTCCCCACTCACAGCAGGGCCTGCCCAGCTTTCAGAAGGATGATTTTTCATCCAGTAGGCACTGTGGGTTTCTATATGGTGAAATGAACCTGCCCTGGGTTGAACAATGAGATTTCTCTTGCAGCAGCTCTGTACCAAAACTCATGGAGTGTCTCATGTTGAGTAGCCGCCCTCCAGGAGGACCCATTGATACCAGTTCAACTCCTATAGGTGATGAAGGCTTTGCCTTGTCAGTTGCATGAAAACACCTTTTGTCATATGTGTTTCTAGGGTGCCTCTAAAGCTTTTCCTTTTTTTTTTCCTTATATGTTTCTGCCTAAGCCAGCTCCTCTGTTCTCCGGATTTTTTAAGCCACACTGACAATTTCAAACAAATGTAACATTGGGATGGATCTCAGAGATGCTGAGATCTTATGTGTTTCCTGAAAATAGGGGTATAGATTAGAGAAAAAAGAAAGTGAGAAACCTTCACAGAACCCCATTAAACGAGAGAGTGCTGTGTGAGCTCAGCCCCTGAGGGTCATCAGAGAAGCTGCAGCAGAAGACATTCTCTCTCTCTTTCTCTCTCTCTCATACACACAAATGTCTTCCATGTCACAAAACACAGGTTGCCAGGCTTCCTGCTCCCACTTCTCTTGGCCCCAGACTTCTCAGATCTTCTGGAACACCTCTGGGCACGGCCTCAGGTTCTTTGCTGGATCACTTGATAGCAACACCTGCAATAAATGGGAGTGTACCTGGATGCAGCAAGGACAAGAGGGAAAGGGCTGCTATTGTGTGAGTGCCACATGGATGCTGTGAGATTCTCCCATGGCATTGCCCTTTCACTATACCCTGGGGCAAAAGCAAGGGCCATCTCTGGATGCTGATACTCAGACCACTGTGTATTATAGAAACTATTCAGCAGGTGTGGAGTATCTTCAAGCAAGGACCCAACACCTAGTACCACGTGCCCATGGGAAAGGCTTCTTCTTCAGAAATTGGTTAGAGAAATCTTGGAAAGACCTTGAAGTCAAGAACAGAGAGGCAGAGCCTCTTGGAGATGGTGTTTGTGCCCCGAGGCCTGCCAGGAGGAGGCATCACACTGAGCTGGAAAGAGGGCTGATGCCCAGATGCAGCACAAAGTGTAAGAACGCAGCAGGAGCTTTGGCCTGGTTTCGGGGTGTCCCCAGAGGAGCCAAGAGTGTTTGGCAGGTTTTTAATGCATGCATTTCTAATGGGAGGCTCTTAGCACCGTTTAAGCAATGGTAGAATTAAGTGCTGGCTTTTCTAGTGCATTGGGCCCCAGGAGGACAAGGTTGCCAAGGTCAGAATTTCAGGCTCATATTGCTGCTGTATGTGGCTTTTCTGGTTGTCTTTTTACGCTGTGGCATCTAGACCTCATAATCTTCTTCAGTCATGGCCCTTCCACCTCTTGCTTCTTTCTGACCCCCATATCATGCCTACCCACACTTTCAGTGGTTGTATTTTAACCTGCCTTCATACCTGGCCATAGATTCATAAAATCATAGAATCATTCAAGTTGGGAAAGAGCTTTAAGATCTTTGAGTCCAATTGTTAACCTATCACTGCCAAGTCCACCACTAAATCATGCCCCTCAGCCCCTTGTCTACACATCTTTTAAATACTTCCAGGGATGGTGACTCAACCACTTCACTGGCTAGCCTGTTCCAGTGCTTGACAACCCTTTCAGTAGAGGAAACTTTCCTAATATCTAATCTAAAACTCCCCTGGTGCAACTTAAGGCTATTCTTGCCCTGTCACTTATTACTTGGAAGAAGAGACCAATACTCACTTTGCTACAACCTCTGTTCAGTCTCCCCTGAGCCATTTAACTAGTGACTGTGTCTCCCAACTCCTGCACCACCTTCATTCCCGAGCCAAGGGGTTGTTTGTGGCTACCAGGGCATCCAGTTCCAGACCTAGATTTGAGGCTCTCCTCCTCCACTATCACCCTCCCTGACCTCTACTCTGAACAGGGCAACCAACTCTGTGACTTTCTGCCCTTCTTCAAACACTATGGTGCAAAGAAATGCCAATAATATTGAGGCATACATTAGTAGGGAATAAACCAAAGGGAAATCCTTGGGAGCTTGGAGCTAGTGAGTTGACTTTGTGCCACCCAAGGAGTATACAGACCAGAAAAAGTAAAGAAGGTAAAGGGCAGAGATGGTGCAGGGGATTGGCTGTGGGGCAACCTCTGGAATAGGTGGTACAAGGCAGGGTGCTGGCACGGAGCAGTATCAGAGTTCCAACATGTGGAGAGTCAGATGCGTTTCCTTTCCAATGTATCTGGAGAGACAATATCAGGAAATTGTTTCTCATTAGGTTGTAAGGTTGAGAAACAAAGCAACACCCTGTAAAAACTTCTCCCTTCTGTTTCAGCGCTGGCTGATGCAAAGATGAGGCAGGAGCTGGAGACCATCATATGACAGTCATAAATGGCATGAGTGTGGTGGCCTCAGACAATAAACTGTGGGCAACAGGGGCTTTCTCTCTGTCTTTTCCATTGGGTAGCTCCACTCCCCCTCCCCTTCTCCATCTTGGCTTTACTTTTCGGATTATTGAATATTTAAGTGTTTCTCTGTGACACTATCTCTGATCCCTTAATCCAGCTGGCCTGGTAATTCCACAGACCTAAATCAGCTCAGATTTCTCCACAGACGTAAGCCTTGTTCCTTAAGGGTTCACTCCTCCTCCATTTATCTTCCTTCGTTTTAATTCTGCCCTTTGTGTCTCTGCTAGAAATTGGTTCGGCTTTTGCAGCAAAAGCTTCAGTGATATCTTTAGTGAGCAGCGTCTCCATGAAATAAAAGGGGCAAGAGGAGATCTTTATTTTCCATTAACTAAGAATCCTTCTCTCTGATTTTTATTGGTTTATTTCTCCTCAAAATTAAAAAAAAAAAAGGAAAAAAAGAGAATGCAGTACCCACATGTTTTTTTTGTGAGGTATGAAATTAATTCCTCTGCGCTTCCCGAGGACACCCCTGACAGGCTTCCGTCTCAGCACAGTGGAAGAAAGGTTGAAGCTGTAGCTGGAGGGAAGGGTGCTCCAGGCTGCCTTTCCCAGTCAGGACCAGCAACTTGCCCAGAGCCCAGCAATATATTGAAGTAAATGTCACTTTGCCCCTGATTCCTGTAAGATGTCCTTTCCCACAAAGGAGCAGTGTTCATAACCCCCCAAGGAGAGGTAGTAAATTAGGAAGGTGGAGGTCACACATCACTTTTTGTTGGGGAGTAGGTGGGTCATGATCTCCAGCTCAGGGCTGCTGGAGTCCCTGGGCAAGAGACTGGAGGCTGCTGCTTGACTCTACTGCTTTACACTCTGCCCCATCCAGCATGCTTAAGCCACGCTGGCTCAGCTCAGAAGCATTGTCCCTGCATCAAGAGGCAGGAACAATTTTCTAGAGCACAAGTGGTTACACGTGGCTTGAATTATTTATCCCTCTTGCATAAGGAAGGAAGGAAACAAACAAAAAAATGTGGGCTTTTTTAGGGAAGGGGAGGCTTGTCTGCCTTTTCTCTGCTTCCTGCATTCTGTTTACATCATTTTCAGACAGCTTTGGCTTTGGCTGTAAGTGAGGTTTGCCTTTGTTTACATTAGAAGTTTTGAGACATCCACAACAACAGTTTTACGTTGCTGTCTCTCCCTCACCTTCTGCTTCTGCCCGCATGCTACTGCCTTCCACTAGGTTCCTGGCTGTAATCATTTTACTTAAGGGACCCCAGGTATCCTTCTGCATACCTCTGATATGAGATTATAGGTTGTGGGTTTTGCCTTCTCAAAGGCTTATCAGCATGGCAGGCAGTACCACTCCTCTCTTGCTTGCACCCCCCGTAATGCTGTCTCTTGCCCATCTTCCTCTTCTCATGGAACCTTACTGCCTATACTTTTATCTCAAAGCCTCCTCCAACTGATGTCTCTTCCTGTCTCCTGTATGCTTTCTTTTCCAGATTCCAGTGACAGATGGATCTCTCTCGTGCGCACTTGCTCTTTCCCTTACTGTATTTTTGTTTCCAACGTGTTTGATCTGAAGCTCTGAAGATACTCAGAGAGAACCTGTGAGAGAAGGAAGAGAAGAAGGAACCAAGGGAGCGTGAGCGACAGAGGAGGCAGCCCTGCCTTGTTCTTCCAAATCACACCGTGGAGGGGCAGGGGAAGAGAAGAGGGGAGGGTCTGGGTTTGTTTTAAGGTGGGTTCCATGTGGGTGGGGGGTGGGTGGGAGGGAAGAAAGTGGAAAAGGTGGGCAGGTCGCTCATGAGCATCAAAGAAAATTCATTATCCTAGGTCTGATTTTTTTGTTTGGAAAAGAAGCACAAGGTGGTTCCCTTCCAGACCTATAACCCATGGTCATAGCTTTTGGGTGTGCTGGAAGTAGATTGCATATGATCCCCGCTGCTCCATGCTCCTGGCTTGATCCAGAGAGCAAGAAGAAATAATGGTGACAATACCCAAAAGGACTGGGGCACTCACACCCTTGCATTGCTAAACACCAGTTGCTGCCCCTTTCTTTTGCCTCTGCCCCTTATTTTCATTTTGCTGTGGTCCTGAGATTTGGAGTTGTTTTTTGGGGGTTTTTTTGCATCCTGATGAGGGCAGCACTGCAGACCATGATGTGCCTGGGGTTGTGGGCAGCTACTCTGCTCTGCTTGTTTTCCCCTGGCACTGTGCGAGGTGACTGCTGGCTGATTGAGGGGGACAAAGGTTATGTATGGCTGGCCATCTGCAGCCAGAACCAGCCCCCATATGAGACCATCCCCCAGCATATCAACAGCACGGTGCACGATTTGCGTCTGAATGAGAATAAGCTCAAAGTGGTGCTGTACTCTTCCCTCAATCGCTTTGGCAACCTGACTGATTTGAACCTGACCAAGAATGAAATCTCCTATATCGAGGATGGAGCTTTCATGGGCCAGTCAAATCTCCAGGTCTTACAGCTGGGCTACAACAAACTCACCAACCTGACAGAGGGCATGTTGCGGGGAATGGCTCGTCTCCAGTTCCTCTTTGTACAGCACAACCTGATTGAGCTGGTCACCCCCACTGCCTTCTCCGAGTGCCCCAGCTTGATTAGCATAGACCTGTCATCTAATCGTCTCAGCCGCCTGGAGGGGAACACTTTCACCAGCTTGAGCAATCTGATGGTGTGTGAGCTGGCTGGCAACCCCTTCAACTGTGACTGTAGCCTCTACAGCTTTCTTAACTGGCTGGCACTCTTCAACAATGTCACCAAGAACTACGATCGGCTCCAGTGTGAGACTCCACGGGAGTTTGCTGGTTACCCACTGCTGGTACCTCGGCCTCACCATAACCGTAATGCCATCACCATCTTTCAGTCCATGTGCAGAGGTGGCACTATCCCCTCTCTCTCCAGGGTCAACCCCACCCCTTACACCCCTGACTCCCAGCGAGACCTGGATGAGGGCTCAGCCATCAGCCCTGGGGACTTCCTTTCAGTCAAGCCTCCAGCCTCCTCCACCACTGACTCCTCTTTCAGTCCCAGCATCAAGCTCCATGATGTTACGATCACCTCAGCCATCCTGATGGTAACCATCCCCATGCCCTACAGTAAGATGTATGTGCTGGTCCAATACAACAACAGCTATGTTTCTGACATAGCAACACTGAAGAGCAAGAAGGAATATGTCACTGTCAACAAGTTGAAGGCCCACACTGATTATACTTTCTGTGTGGCCTCCATCCGCAACAACAGGCGCTACAACCACACTTGCCTGACCTTTGCAACCCGGAGCAAAGGCAGGGAGGATCCTATTTCCAGTACTTCCACCACCACCCACTATATCATGACCACCCTGGGTTGCCTCTTTGGGATGGTCATTGTCCTTGGAGTGGTGTACTACTGCCTGCGGAAGCGGAGGATGCAGGAGGAGAAACAGAAGTCCCTCAATGTCAAAAAGACCATTCTGGAAATGCGCTATGGATCAGATATTGATACCAGTACCATGGTCCATCCTTCCCAGAAGCTAGGTGAACCACCAGTCATCCCTGTCTCACGGATGTCCTCCATCCCTTCCATGATTGGGGAGAAGTTGCCCCCATCAAAATCAATCGAGGCTGGGATGGAGACTCCTAAAGTCACCACTAAAGGTAACTACATTGAGGTGCGGACTGGTGGTGGGGATGGGCTAGAGCGACCCCAGAGGGATGAGGATCTGAGGGAGCTTGACAACGGGCAAGGCTCAGCTGCTGAGATCTCTACTATAGCCAAGGAGGTAGACAAGGTCAACCAGATCATCAACAACTGCATTGATGCCCTCAAGCTGGACACAGCCTCCTTCCTGGGTGGTGGGACTGGTGTTGACTCAGACATGACCTTCGAGTGCCAGTCCATCCCAGCCAGTTCCTCAGGTGGACTAGAGCGGCCCAGCTTTCTTTCCCCACCCTACAAGGAAAGCTCTCACCACCCTTTGCAGCGTCAGCTCAGTGCTGATGCTGCTGTGGCCAGAAAGACCTGCAGTGTCTCCTCTAGTGGCTCCATCAAGAGCGCCAAAGTCTTCAGCTTGGATGTGCCTGACCATCCACCACTCAGCAAGTCTGACTCCAAATACATTGAGAAGGGCAGTCCACTCAACAGCCCTTTGGATCGTCTTCCCTTGGTGTCTCCAGGCGCCATCCACCACTTGGAGGTCAAGCCTTCTTACCATTGCAGTGAGCATCGTCACTCCTTTCCGGCCCTGTACTATGAGGAAAGTGCTGACACCTTGAGCCAGCGGGTGTCATTCCTCAAGCCACTCTCCCGATCCAAGCGAGACTCCACTTACTCCCAGCTCTCCCCCAGACACTACTTCTCGGGCTACTCCTCAAGCCCTGAGTACTCATCAGAGAGCACCCACAAGATCTGGGAGCGATTCCGGCCTTACAAGAAGCACCACAGGGAGGAGGTTTACATGGCGGCTGGGCATGCCCTGCGGAAGAAAGTTCAGTTTGCCAAGGACGAGGATCTGCATGACATCCTGGATTACTGGAAAGGAGTCTCTGCTCAGCAGAAGCTGTGACTTTCCCTCACTCTTTCCAAGGAGACAATAAAACCCAAGACCCCTCCCCCCTAACAACCAGAAAAAAAATGCCACTTGACTGTGAAAAATAAACCAACAACGAAATACTACAGACAAATACAAAACTGACAAAATTGTTTCTTAAAGTTTACAACAACAGAAAACTCTGACACACAGGCACACACAGACACAGACACAGACATACACATGCCGAATTGTCTCTACTGTGTTACGGGGACCATTGTTCCATCTGCAGATGGTTGGGAGGAACGTCCTGCTCTGACACTGTGGTAACAACACTGAGGTGCAGGTGGGTGGGTACAGCCTTAGGAGGGGGTGACAGCGGTGGCAGAAGAAGAGCAGGGATGGACGCTTACGGGGCATGAAACTCAGCTGTGAACTATTGTTTTTTTCTGTTCCTGTTGAAGGCTGTTTTTATTTTGGGTGGGAGGGGAGAACTTTGGTTTAGAAAGCTTCTCTGCCCACCTGGTACACCTACTTTTCCAAATCCTCCACCACTATTTTCTCCCCTATTTCCTCTGGCAGTGGAGGCTTTTATCTCTCTCCTGTCCTCTTCCAAGATAGATGGGATTTGTTGGAAGAAGTTCTCTCACTTCTTTTCCATTTCCTCTTTCCTAACCTTCTCTGTTAGAGTTCCCTAGGCTTGCACTTTCTATATATATACTTCATGAACATCCATCCTCCCCAGAGGAAGGAGTGGAAGTGCAACAGACCAAGGGAGGTAGGACCTATCACACAAGAGGCTCTGTGCCCTTTGCTGCTTTTCCTCTTGCCCTTCTCCTGTCACGTCTTTGCTGATGAAGACCAGCAATTCTAGAATGATGGGCATTCTTCAGGCCTGCTCAGAGCCATTTTTCTACCAGCTGGAGGGTGCGTATGAATGTGCTCTTTAGCATGGCAATCCAGGTCCTCAAAGAGTGGTGGAGGAGAAGGCAGGAAGGTCTGATCTCATGGAGGGGTAAAGGATTCCCTACTGTCCACAAGTGTAACAGGTCAGAGGTCCTGCCCTCCAGATACATCCGTGCTCAGGCTGCCCCTGTGTACTAGGTTTGGTATTCTCTGTTTATACCTCCTTTGCAATGAGGAAGGGAGTTGGAGAGGAGCTGAGCAAAACAAGTTCTACATGAAGGTTCTACAGTTCTTCCCAACTCACTTGCACCATGGAGCGTGGGGTGTGTGCATATGCGTGAGAAGAACAACACCCATCCTCCTCACTTCCAAGTGGATGTGAAGAATAGGATTTCAGTCACCTCACTGGGTTCACAGAGAAGCCACCAAGTGGCTTCCTTTTGAAAAGGCCATGGACTTTCTTGTATGGATAGGAGACAGTCTAGGATGAAGGCAGGAGTGTAGGAAACAAAGAGGATGTGAGAATGGTGCCTGGAAGTAACCCAAGAGGGATGGCTCCAGAAGTTCCCTTTGTGTGTGCAGGCACACTCTGTGTGCTGGGATAGAAGATGTTACCAGCCTCTGGATGGCAGTGCCTCTTTGAATACCTAAAGGCCCCCAGGAAAGCCTGAGCAATTCATCACCTCCCAAATCCACCACCTTCTCACAGTTAGCTGTAACAACTTTCTTAGAGATCTTGTGATTTCTTGGCAATAGCCTGGTTTCACTTGCTAGGTCCCAACTTCTGTCCCTTGGATAGAGGATCTGCTGCAGAGTTAGGAACGAGCCTACTGCCCTTGCCACTTTGTCTGGTTTCTGAGCAGCCCAACAAAGCACAATCTTGGCACCACCTCCCACAAAGTTTTCTTGTCAGGCAGGGGGGCTGCCTGCTGAGTGTGTCTTGAGGAAGCACAGTGGCCTCCTCTCCATGAGCTACGCACCCCAATTCTTAACAGTTTTTCACTTCTGTCAGGATGAGGGTGAGGGCCTGTGTCATATTAGCTTTTCCTAAGTGGCTATTTCACTTTTGAGGTACTCCTCAGAAACTCCAGTGTCTTTGAAGGCCCTGGTTGAAGCATGAGGGTGTAGAAGCTTTTTGTGGGAGAGATTTACATGCTACCTGCAAAGAACCTGCTCAGGATCTGTCAGGTAGTAACACTGCTGGCTGTGAGAGCTGGTTTCTGTGGCACAGGTGACGTTACTCCATCTTCTATAAGCAATGTGCAACAGTGGGCAGAGCCTAGTACGCAAAAACCAGAGTGGACAGTCTAAACCTGTGAAGATCTTCGAGGTTTCTTCCTGGAAGGGATGCTGATGTTAACAATCCTAAGATAGATCTTGATCTCATTCATTACCTCAGCCTCCTTCACTGTCAGCCTGCTTTCCCACAGTAAAAACATCATTTTGCCCTGAGTTCAGAGGTATTTATGGGATGGACTCCACAGTGTAAGAGTCAGTCCAACCCAGAGGAAGGCATGTGTGTGCACACGTGTGTGTGCATGCATGTGTGTATGTGCAGGAGGATGAAAGGAAGTCACTTCATTGCTGCCTGGTGTCCCTCCATGTTGGGACAATGCAGCAAATCAAGACAGTTAAATGCTGTGAGAGGTGCTTGGGCAGAGCAGAGACCTCTCCTGCTACCAGATGGAGCAGCAGACCCAGCTGTCTTCCAGCATAGCAACGATCCACGCAGGAAGAGCTAATGGCTGGGGCACAGAACTGGACAGGAAAAGAGGGGTAACAGGCATAGGGGTTGGGGGAGTGGAATTCTATTCCTCTCCCCACCTCTTCCTTCCCTGTACTTCTCTGCTATATGGTCTTGTAATCAGTTCTGCTCAGTCTATACTTTTGGGGGGATCATTATTCTACAGTGCTTTCTTCTCCCTTTCCTCATCGCCCCAATGAGGCAGAAAAGAAAGGTCAGGGATACAGCTATCATCAGGCCCTTCTTTTGCCTGTGGTGGGGGTAAGGATGGGTAGGAGGCACAAGCCGTTTCTCTCTCAACTGTAGCCCCCCACTCCAGACCAGTGGGTGAAGTTTGCACAAGATGGACTGTTCTGTGGGAGGAAGAGGGCAAGGGAGGGGAACAAAGTGCCCCACCTTCCTTCATCCTCCTTTCTTCCTTGTCCTGCTCCCTCCCCAGGGATGAGGGCTCACAAAGTGGTGCCAGCCCTGTTGGAGGGAAGCAGATTTAACATTCTATTTGCATGATGATTTTACTGTATTTTTCTGAGCAAACACCTGTTGTGTATGTGCCAGTTTGTTGGAATTTAATCTCTTCCCTCAAAGTCTTTCCCGTCTTGTCCCTGTTTTCCCTCCTCCTTTCATTCATTCCTGATGTGACTTTATGACAGACTCCTACCAGTTTGGGAGAGAATAGACCCCAAAGAGAACCCAATCCAATGAGCCCCATGAAAAAAATCCCTTCTTTCTAGTGTTCCCTGCTCCATGTCCCAATTGTGGTCTCTCAGCTGCTTTTCAGAGTTGTGTGTGTGAAGAGGGATGTGTTAAGTACCAAAGGCCTGCTCTTTCTAGTGGTCATCCTTTCTTCCTAATTATTTAGACACAGGAGTGAGGCCATCACTACCATCCCATTGCCCTGGCTGCTCTTTCTCCAAATCTGCAAGCAAGGCTGTTCTTGGGGGGACAAGGAGTGTTTCAGCTGCAGAGAAACCTCTGATACAGTGAAAACTTGATGTGGATCTGGTTGCAGTCCCTAGAAGACCTCCCACCACCTTCCTCTCATTGAATGCAAAGAGCTCTGGATTCGGTGTCTCCTACCCCTCATCTCCCATGTGTGGCCGTGGCAGAGAGCAGGGCATGATGAAACCTTTAAGGCCTCTGTGATGAGGGAAAAGTGTGAAGAGACTGAACTTTCTAACCCCTCTATGATATGACTTTGGCAGGCATCCATCACCCCTGCTTTCTCCCATGGCAAAGTAGGTCCATGGGGCAGAAGCAGGACCAGCCCCTTTCACACTCTGTTTCTGGGTTGCTGACTATTGGCAGGGAAATACAGGGGTTTAGTTCACCTTATTGGAAAACACAAAGAGTGAGGAATGAGGTTGGGTGGTGACCAGCCCTCTGTCCCTAGGACATGCTTGGAGGAAGCCTAGGCTGGGTTCCTGCACCCAGAAGAGTGAAGATGAGAGCCTAGGCATGCTGCTCCCATAGAGCAGAGCTGTTCACTGTCCCAGCTGGTGCTGCACCAGCTCGTGCTGCGGTGCCATGTTCCCCTCTCCCCCTCCCCAGTCTTCCATGCTGAATAAATCCCTCCCGAGGCAGGTGTGAAATATTCATGACTGACAAATGAAGATTTATGTAGGGCCGAGGAGGCCTCTGTGTGTTTGCAATGCTAATCATCCTGCCTTCTTGGAGGAGACTCTGCCAGGAAGGCTTGGGAGGAGGGGGAGATGTGAGGAGGAAAGGGAGAAAAGATGCTGAGGAAGGGAAAAGAGAAGCAGACCCAGAGGGGCTGAGGAGGGCATAGTGGGAACTAGGGAGTGGGGAGGTAGGAAGGAGACAGGTAGAGGGCGATGGAGAGGGTGGAGAAGAGGGACAGGCTGGAAGGACCAGGGCAAGAGATGAATTCAATAGAAAAACAAGGGATGGTAAAGGGAGGAAGGGACCAGCAAGAGAAAGAATTGAGCGCAGGAATGGAAGCTCCCTGAGAGGAGGTGGGGAGTAAGTCAGCAGTGCCTGAAGAAAAATGCTGGGCAGACTTCATGATGAGCTGTGGCCCCTCTCTGTAGGGCAGAGCTCAGTGCTACAGGGCGGGCAGCTGCCACACGGGCAGGAGATGGACCTAGGGCCCTGAAAGCGCATTTGCCACGTTTGTTGCTGACTGTAAAGCTCAGCTGCGTCTAGAAGAACACACGGCCTCCAGGAGCCTGGAAAATGCCTCTTCCACTGCCACCATCTCCTTCAGCAGAAGCTGCACAGAAGAAGAGCCTCATGGAGGTGCATCCTCCTACTGGAGCCAGCCTGCTGCTGTCCCACCATCTGACCAGAACAGAGCCTCTTCAGGGTGACGTGGTGTGGGATGGACACTGAGGGCCACCCTCCACTAGGCAATGGGGGTGTCTCGCAGGGCCGGTTTGAACCTGCCCCATCTCAGCTGCCCACTGTACACTCTGGCTGAGGCAGGTGTTTTTGAGTCACTTCAAAAAGAAGAGGCAGAGGGGAGTGTCTGTTGGCTCCCCCCTACACAAGCACGCACTCCTACACCCTGTCCCTCCAGCCGCTTTGGCCTTGTACTGTGAGGGGCGTTCTCAGTCTGGCTCCCCTTGACTTCCCCTGATGCGCGCCACTGGGAGATGTCTACCTCTCCGCGCACAGTCCCACCATGGCAGCTCTGCAAGGCTGTCCCAACCCACCCTCTGCATCCCCAGGTGGAGAAAGGGCAATCTCTGCCCAGCTTCACCTTCTCCCACTGGGTGGGCACCTCCTTTACTTCTTGTCCCTCCAGGAGGTAAATTGCCCCTTCCCCTTCTTGAGATCCCCTTCTGTCTACCCCCTATCCTCACATCTGCCCCATCCTCGTGCGTTTTGCTTGGCCTTTGCCTCCCCCATAACCACCACTGCCACTGTGAGGCCTCGCTCTTGGGTGGTCTGCCCTGGCCACCTGCTCTCCATCTTCCCCAGGGGGAGATGAAGAGGCTGGTTAGGACAGGCCAGACCAGCCAGGGCTGGTAGGGCTGGTCCATCCACAAGCACAGCACCTGGGGTGAGGGAGTGGGAAGGGGCGGGCAGCTGCCGGGCACGGAGCTGGGGGGCTCAGCCCTTGAATGTAAGGAAGGACCTGGGAGGCAGCTGCTGGTACTGGCTCCTTGTGGCCTCTTTGGTGTTCCTCCTTCTGTAACCACCCTGTGACCCCCCCCAGGTGTGTATGGACAAATTTGAGTTGGAGTTATGTTCTTTTCTTCTTCTTTTTTATTTTTTTTTCTTTTTACTTTTAGGTTTTTATTTTGTTCTCTTTCTTTTTTATTCTTTTCTTCCCTTTCTTTTCCTGTTTTAAAACTGAATGGCACGAAATCGTTTTTCCTCAACTCGGAGATTCCTGTATGGAGAAAATCAATTTCTATATTTGCAATAAATTTCTTATTTAAAAAAAAACCAAACAAAACAACAAAAAAACCCAAAAAAACAACAAATGAAAAAATACGAAAACCTGCTTCTGAGTCCGTTTGTTTCAGCCTCATCTTGTAGAGGGATGGGATAAGAGGGAATGAGGAAAGAGAGAAACTGAGAAAGCTGGGTCTGGGTGAGGGAGAAGGATTGTGGTTTCTCTTAGACACTTGGTGATCATCTGCCACACCAAACACACTGCTTGTCTGTCCTTGGGTATTGCTTTATTTGGACACATCCTTGTTTTTACTGACTCCTCCGTTCTAACATGACACTGGTCCCATCCCACACCACTCAGCACCCAGTTCATGGCCTATTCTGAGCACACATTCAGGATTGCCTGGGTGCAGGGGAGCCCTTCCTTGCCCGTCATCTACACAACTAAGCTGTTGGTGAGAGGCATCCTGTGCCCAGGCTCCAGAGTTCTCTAGAAGAATGCACTCCAAGCCAGGTGATTCGGCCATGGTTAATGACTGAGCAATCTGTAGCCTAATCCACCAGCAGATATCCTGATCTCAGCTCTTCCTAAGCATCAATATTTAAAGTCAAGAAAACAGCCAGCAAGTCTGTGGCTATTGGTGCATTTATACATGTAATTAGGCCAATTTGTGCATGGTGACATAGCAGCCAGTCCCTTGTCTTGTCTCTTCTCCAAGCATGTTTTGCTTCTTCTCCACCTCCTGTTTTGTCTTGTTTCTAGTTTCTCCATGAGTGGTACTGCTGTTTGGCTCAGAGGGCTGCTTCTTTTGTCCTTTCACATCCAGCTTTGATCAGATAGGTCTAACTGTAGCTTCTGAACTTCCTTCTTAGGTGTGCTGAGCTCACAGCGTCTGCTCCTAGTGTAGGGAGGGGCAGGAATAAATTATTCTAGGGGGTTGTGAATATGACACAACAGTGACTTTCAGATCAGGCATGTATATGCTGCAGTAGCTGACGACTCTTATTAATGCTTGAATTGATTTTAGAGCAGCCTTGGGGCAGATGCTACTACAGGCAGATGCTTCACAGTCTGACATATTCTTCTTTGGACTTGGGAAGAATGATTGGGTGTGGGAACAGTACTGGGTTGTGCATCTCTGGGGGATGGACGGTAGTGCACAATGAAGAGGAGTTCCACTAGGATTAATCAGAGCTTCATGTTCTTCGTAGAAAGCAGGATCTTTGGGTCAAGGTGGTGTTCCTGGCATCTGCATCTCTGCAGATCAGGGATATGGCCTTTCTAAAAGAGGGAATCTCAAACCTTGAGAGTAATTAATGCATAAATTATAAAGAGGTGTAATCTAATCAGTAGAGTGCCCCCATGCTGTTTATTTTGTTGCTAAATTCGATTTTATCCTCTCACTCCCTGCGTTTCATCTTGTTGCTCTGCCACAGGGATGAGAAAGGACGAGATATATTTGCAGGTTCTGTGTAGGGGAAGCGGGAAGCTTTGGGAAGAAAAGGCTTCCAGAGCTGAGGTAATACCAATGTCCTGAAGCTGAGTGGGGACTGTTGGGCTGGGGGTGCATGGAGGTACGGTAGCAAGCCCTCTAGGCCAAAATATTCTGTGATTAAACAGTTAAGCAGTGCTTGTATTCAAGCAGTCTTTGGCTGATTCCAATCAGAGACCTCGAGAATTCCTCGAGAATTCTCTACTCTGCAGAGTTGTATGAGCTGTTATGTGTCCAGGGAAGGAATGAGATGTGAGCTGCAGCTGGGAGTCTGTTATTCTCTCAAGTGCCTCTAAAGATGGCTGTGTCCAACTGACACAGTCCTTGCAGCAAAACACTCTGACCTCTGCCTCCAGACCTGCTTGGTGTACCATGACAGCTGTGTCATGGAGTATGAGAAAGGCCCAGTGCTTTCTTGTGAACAGTGAAGTGGCTGCAGTAGACAGTGTTAGGGATGGAGTCACATGAGTGGCTGACATGAACTGACCTGTTAAGAAGACCTGTTATTGAGAAGAACAGTGCATCTTTGCATAGCTTTGTGTTTTAGGCTGGCTGCAAACTCAGGAAAACCATTTTGTGTTGTCTTTTGGTTGGTTCATACTAATGTGGTTCTTTCTCACACCCACAAAATTCAGTTAACTTAGCCAAACCATCATTAGCTGCTGTACAGGAAGAACTGACTCAGCCACAGAGCTTTTTGCTGGAAGTCATGGAGGACAGTTGAGATCTCTTTGTGTGTTGTGTGTGGGAGTGCATGTATATGTGCATGTGTGTTGTGAAATGGACAGGTAAGTGGGCAACATTGCCCTCTTCTGGACTGACTGCCATGCCTAGAAGTGCATCTTGGGAGGAACTGCCTTCTGGCAGATGTATCCTGTTTCCACTGCAAAGGTAACATCCTTTCTGGGCCTTGTTTTCCTATAAAAACCCTTGTGATTTTTATAATAGCCAGGTCAGATTAGGAGATACCACTGCTTTCTGGGGCTCCAGTGCCTGGGGACCCATAGTACTTCATAGAATCATAGAACAACCAGGTTGGAAGAGACCCATCGGATCATCGAGTCCAACCATAACTCACGACCTTCAGATTATGAGACTTCAGACTTATGAGACTTGTACCTCCTCAGGGTCAGACCAATCCTAAGAGAACAAAGCAAGGAATCTCTCCCCTCCAGATAAATGTGGCTCCAATGGAACCAGCAACCAACAGTTGTGAAAGGTGGTGAACAAATGGATGAGGCCATAAGGGTCACACTGCTGACATTTGTCACTGCGCTGTCCTTCGGGTGAAGGGGAGTGGTACAGGCTGGGGAATGGTCAGGTCAATATCTTACCCTAGGTCTTGGGTGGACTCTCAATTAAGACACAAAAGTGTGTGCCATGAAGAACTGGAAGACAGGCTGAGATCTACAAAGAATCCAGGGGGGTTCAAGAATGTAAGTGTATAGGCAATATTCATCCTTGGCATGGGAACAGAGGATGTCACTAACAAGCTGTACATCTCCCTTCTTATCCTTGGAGGAAACACAAAGAGATAGAAAGCAAAGCTGAACAGCCGAACAGTGAAAGGCTTGGAAGTGAAAGTACAAGGGAGAGAAAAAGTGAACTTGTATAGACAAGGAACACACATATATATATATATATATATTTAGGACAATGGATGGATTAGTATCACTGATGCTTCATTATATGGCCAAATTCAAGGTTCTGCCACAGGCTTGATGAGACTATGGCAAGGTGAAGAACTGTCCCATTCCTTGGCTTCCTAAGTATCCAACATGGGTCTTCCCTTCCCTTCTCAGGCTCCCTGGTACAGGGTCTGTCACAACGCATTTACATGATACTTCATCCGGTGAGACTGCCAGACTTCTAGGGGACTGACAGTTAACATGCATTCTTGAAGGAGGTGGGGATGGCACTGAAAATGAGTCCAAAGACCTGTGTTGGTGAATCTTGCTAAGCAAGGCAGAAGTAAGCAGGAGCCTAGTCAACACTACTGTGGAAAATGGATCAAAATCTTCATCACTTTTTAAATAAGAAACACTTCAAAAAAGAAAAGCATTCAGCTCCATCTCACTGTATATGTTACCAGAAAGGGCATCATTAAGAATTCATTGCAACTTCTGCACCCAATTTTCCAGCCCAGTGCCTTGTCCCGCTTGTCTTGCTCCAGCTCCAAAGACAGTGGAGGCTCTGCTATGAGTGTCGAGGGACAAACGGGACATGAATAACAAGATAGAGCTTGAAGAAAGAGGGGAGGGAACTGAGAAACTCTGTCATAAAGTAGCTGAAGAAGGAAGAAGCACAGCCAAGCAGGGAAAATGAGGAAGAGCTGGGTTTGCCCATGGGTTTGTGAGCAAATGATTCCAAACCTGCCCCAGCTGCCTGCTGTTATCTGCTCACACAGACCTGAGAATTTTCTTCTGCTCTGTTCTTTCCCTGCTTGAACATCTGGAGTTTATCCAGGGATGAGCTTAGGGTGGGGATGACTGGGAATTCCTAAAAGCTGAAAATGGCTTATGCACTGTAGAACCAAGGTCCTGAACTTCAGGACAGTGATGCAGCTGACAAAATTGGCCAAGCCAAACAAAACTATGTCATAAGGTGGATTTATTAGGGTAAGGAGGTACTAGGCCTAGCGCATTAAAGCTATAGAGGCTGAAGTGGCTCTGCCTGTTGTGTATGAGTACCTTCAGTCAGAGCAAAGTGACTGTTCAGTGTCATGATGTCTGCTTTTTTGGAGGAAAAGGGGTTTCTTTCTGGGTTTTGCTCAAATTGGGCATTGGTCCAGAAGACACATAAGACCCCAGCTTCTCATCCCCTCCTGGTAATGTGAGGAGAGAGCTGTTGCCTCTGTTTCCCTGCAATACAATTTCTGTCTTGTGTCACCATCATCCGCCAGGCTTCCTGCCCATGACACTCCTTTCTCTTTCTCTTTCTCTTTCTCTTTCTATTTACTTCTCAAGTGGCAGCCAGGGAGATAATTGGTATTTTTGACAGTCTGTTGAGCACTTTGTGGCTGGAGCTGCCAGGATGAAGCTATGAATTAGAATAACTAGGGTTAATTACAGGTTTTTATAGGGCTACTTTACCATACTCCATGAGGATAGTATCCTCCTTTCAGGTCTATTGTAAGGAATGATGCCTTTGAGGCTGAGGGGAAGAGTAAGGAGTTGTCAGTGTCATTGAGGGTGGTAGCCAGGAAAAAGATGTTCCAGCTCCTTAGTGGCATTGGAGGTGCAGCAATGGTGCAAAGAACTTGGAAGAGTGGTAAGCAAGGCTGGACACAGACTGGAATGGGGCTGTGGGGTGAAATGAGACTGAAGAAAACACAACTGAAGGAAGGGAACCAGTTCTCGGCACCAGGTGATGGGAGTTTGGCCTTTGCTGCAGCAAAAGCAGTGACTTTCTAAAACCCAGTAGGTAAAAAGAGGCCCTGAGGAGGAGCTGGTCCTGAGGTTTAATGACTGATGTGGTGGAGACAGAGAAATTTTAAACTCCTATGGAGCTGTGGTCTGATGTTGGAAGGGAACCTGGATGGTAGGTCCCTCACTGGTTCTCAGTCCTCCCTCCACTGCTGCAAGGAGCTCAGCAGGAAGGTAGAATTTTTTAGGGCAATGTCCATAGAAGCTGAGGGTTGAGTGACCTCTGAGAGGCTCTGAAAGGCACTCACAACTTCCAAGTGACAACTCCACGCTGGCATGAGTAGCCTGCTTCTGTAGGAAGGCAACAGCAGGTCCAGGGAGGTGATTCTCCCTCTGTATTCAGCACTGGTGAGGCCGCTCCTTGAATACTGTGTCCAGTTCTGGACCCCTCACCACAAGAAGGATGTTGAGGCTCTGGAGCAAGTCCAGAGAAGAGCGACAAAGTTGGTGAAGGGGCTGGAGAACAGAACTTATGAGGAGCGGCTGAGAGAGCTGGGGTTGTTTAGCCTGGAGAAGAGGAGGCTGAGAGGAGACCTCATTACTATCTACAACTACCTGAAGGGAGGTTGTAGAGAGGAGGGAGCTGGCCTCTTCTCCCAAGTGACAGGGGTCAGGACAAGAGGGAATGGTCTCAAGCTCCGCCAGGGGAGATTTAGGCTGGAGATTAGGAGGAGGTTTTTCACAGAAAGGATCATTGGGCATTGGAACAGGCTGCCCAGGGAGGTGGTTGATTCACCTTCCCTGGAGGTGTTTAAGGCACGAGTGGATGAGGTCTTGAGGGTTTAGTGTTAGATAGGAATGGTTGGACTAGAAGATCCAATGGGTCCCTTCCGACCTGGTTGTTCTGTGATTCTATGATTCTATGGGCCCTTCCTGCTCTTCTGAGAAGGTCATACTCTCTGTGGCTGAGTGTACAGAGGAGAGGGGCACCGGTTCAGTGGCTGAGTGTGAGAGGGAGTGAACTGATTCTCCAGGTTTTGCTGTCCCCATAGTCCTAGAGCTGCTCTGTCTGCACCTGTTTCCACCCTGCCAGTGCTGAGTTGTTTGGCTCTGGGGATAATGAAGAAAATTCCCTTAACTCCACCCAGATCCTTAACAAAGAAAAGGTTAGTGGATCTTGCTAAGATTCTCTTAACAGAGAAAAGGGAACTAATTTCTCCAGCCTTTTTGTGCTGTAGATGTGCCTGAAGGTGAAACTGCCTGAGGCAGATTAGCCAGCCTGTAAACGAGGTTTCCGGTTTCGATGACAGCTCTCCCTCTTGTTTGCACTTGCTTCTATGCAGGGATGCTCTGAAGAGGCTACCTTTGCCAGTGCAGCCTCTCTACAGCTCTGTACCCTCTCAGAGGAATAAAAATCCTGCGTTGATGCTAGAAGGCCTTGGAGTGGTATTATGAGGTCTTTCCACAGAAGAGACTAAACTTCAGGGTCACTAGATCTGTGGATTTATCTTGGATGTAGTAAAACCTGAGGTACTCAACGACTTTTTTGCCTCAGTCTTCACTGGCAAGAGAGAGATATTTTTACAAGGGCATGTAGTGACAGAAAAAGGGATAATGTCTTTTTAAAATTGAGTAGATTTAGATTAGCTAAAAGGAAAAATATGTTCACTGAGAGGGTACTGAGACACTGGAATAGGTTGCCTGGGGAAGTTATGGATTCTCCATCCCCAAAAGTGTTCAAGGCCAGGTTGGACAGGGCTTTGAGCAGCCTGGGCCAGTGGAAGGTGTCCTTCATGGCAAGGGGTTTGAAACTAGATGATCTCCAAGGGTCCTTCCAAGCCAAACCATTCTACAACTCTATGATCCTATGAATTTTCACTGTTACAGATCTCCTGGGTCTGAAGAAACTGGAAGACTTCCTTCTGGCTCTGAGAGAAAGCTGGGATTTTCTGCATCTCTTGGAAAGTCATGTACCTTATCCCACAGATAGACTTCATGAAGCGTCTTTGGAAAATGGGAAAGATTTTTCTCCCTCACTTTCTCTCCACAACACTAAGTCCCAAATCTAATCAGTGTGGTGAATGAAGGGAGGCAATACACAGTGACAACGAGATCTCCAGGACTCTTCTGCCTGACTACTTACCTCTGAGAAGGAGCCAGTTAACTGGAGTGCTGTAAGAACAGGACACAAGTTCTCCTCTCACTCCTGCTTTATCTTCTATGCCATCACTTCTCTCTTCCTTTCCTGCATACTGCGTTTTCCTCACAATTCCCACCTGTCACTCCCTTCACACTTCCCTTTTCCCCTGTTTTCTGTGTTCTCTGCCCTCCTTCACCCTCCCTCATCTCTCTGTTTCTTAGAGAATCATGACTCCCATCATCTCTTCACTCCTTCACTTTTCTGTTGCTTTCACTCACTGCCTTCCATCTATTGCCCTTTCCCCCTTTCTCCAACTCTTTCCCTTCATTCAACCCATTCTGTCTCCTCCTGTTCCCATGTATTTTCCTCTCTCATATAATATCTAATATAATTCCTCACATCTTGAGTCATCAAAACCTGCAAGGAAGTGGTCTCCCACAGGGAAACAGAATGTGAAAAATATCTTTGTTCATCAAAAATTAAATATTGACCATATGGGGTGGAAAAAGCCCAACAAACTAACCAAAAATGATGCCAACTCATTGCTTAGAAAGGGACAAAGAAAGGCAAAACTTGTCTGAGCAAGAATTCACCACTGGATTTTGAACATTTCTGCATCATTGTGTCACCAACAGTCCTGCTAAGACTCTCAGCCAACCATGCACTAACGTGAGGCCAACCTAGACTGCAGTGGGGTTGACAGAAGGTGGAATGTGAGATGTAGCTTGGATACAGTAAGTACGTCAGTGTGAAACAAGTTTAGGATGCCTCTTACACATGTAAACATACACGCATCCCTCCCCCATCTTCCAAAATCCTAGAGCCTTGCCCTTCTAGGCTGAGTCAGGAAAATAATACTAGACAAAGAAATTACGGGTCCTAGTGGTCACCGAACCTTGGGGTTTTTTTTGTTGAACAGCGTCTGAAATAAAGTGAAGGTACAGCTATTCCACAAAGCAGTTGGATATTCTCTGCTTTGGTCACTTCTGAGATGATGTCTCTGCCCAAATCATCCCAGTTGTGATTCTTGCAGAAATGGCCTTGATTGTGGGGTAGGGAAAGCAGGGATGGGTCAAGGTTATTCCGGTGTCATAATAACAGAATTAGGAACCTGGTGAACACTAAAAGTATCCCTGGAAAGCACTTCCATGAGACACTGGGAGTTTCCCCTGCAGAGGGTCCTGACAAGTCCCCAAGTGTCTTCTGGTTCCTTACTGACTTTTCTGACTGTAATCAACTTCTACCACATCTTAATATGAGAGAAGACCTGTTGAAGTGTCTGGACATCACCCACAGGCTGGAATTTCTTAACAAAGACCATAATACAAAGGAAGACTATGAGATTTGAGGAGGTATCACCTCAAAAACTACTGAAGGAAAGAAACGTGCTGTTCTTACAAGCAGAGGACAGACGCAGCACCACTATAGGTTCTAAGCATAGCAAAGAAGAATTTGACTGAACATATAATAGCTCAGCCATAGACTAGGTTTGGTGGCCAGAGAAAGAAAACCTCAACGAATCCCTTAGACCTGTGCATTGCACAGATCTAGTAAGCAAGCTACATCTCTGTGTACAGCAAGCATAGTCTTAGTCACACATGATTCTGATATTTTCAGTGATTTGTTCATGGATAGGGTAACTGGGCCTTATTCTTCCTCCACTTGCAGGAGCCCTGAAGCCGAACTCTAAAGATTCCTAGTAAATAGGAAGATCTCAGGTGAAAATCAAGGTCTCTGAGTGCAGCAGTGAAAGACACAACATGTCTGATTAAAAGAAAAAATGCCTTGGGATCTAGCTGAACCATCTGTTCTACAGCTGGGACTTCAGCTAATTCACTGTGTGCATCTATTGGGATCCATCAAGCTGGAGAGGCAAGCATCTGTTTTGCCCATGCTTGACACAGCACTTCATGTGATGGTGATGGGGCAATCCTGGGCCTTGGAGCACAATGAGGCTGCTTATAGACAGGAGATTGGGGAAGGGACAATAGCTGAGTGGAAGTAATGGAGTGTGCTTTCTAGCAGAGATCTGAGTGTGTGGCCTTGCTTTGCAAGGCACCTGATCTCTTTCCTTTACCAGGATATCACAACCCAAGTTGAGTGATATGTTCTGGGACATAGAGTCTCCAAGTAATGTAGAGACTGTGGCTGTGCTGCCAACTTGTGCTGTTCTGTAGTCAGATCCTACCATGTTCAGACCCTGTAGCAGCAGCAGGGCTCCTCATCTACTGTAATAAATGAGTTTGGTGCACAAGAAAGGATTCCCTCTGTGGGTCAGCTCCTTTTCCCAGCCTCTGCTGACACCACTGGGAGCATAGAATCATAGAATAACCAGGTTGGAAGAGACCCACCAGATCATTGAGTCCAACCATTCCTATCAAACACTAAACCATGCCCCTTAGCACCTCGTTCACCCATCCCTTAAACACCTCCAGGGAAGGGGAATCAACCACCTCCCTGGGCAGCCCATTCCAGTGCCCAATGACCCTTCTGTGAAAAAATTTTTCCTAATGTCCAGCCTAAACCTAACCTGGCGGAGCTTGAGGCCATTCTCTCTTGTCCTGTCCCCTGTCACTTGGGAGAAGAGGCCAGCTCCCTCTTCTCCACAACTTCCTTTCAGGTAGTTGTAGAGAGCAATAGGGTCTCCCCTCAGCCTCCTCTTCCTCAGGCTAAACAATCTCAGCTCTCTCAACCATTCCTCATAAGACCTGTTCTCCATCCCCTTCACCAGCCCCTTCACCAATCTGCAAAGCAGAGATTCCTTGGATCTGCACCACAGTTCCTTGGGCAGCACACATACAGGAGGCTTTTGCCAGAAATATTCCCTGCAGAAAGCCATACTGTCAGGGTTTCTCCTCCTCCAGATGGGGCAACCCCCATAGCTATTCCTTCATTGCTAGCATCTCAGGCAAGAAAAAGACTTAGTAGAAGAGAACACATGGGTTTTTTTGGTCTCTGTATGATCACTACCAGGTGACCACCAGGCAGATAGGGCAAATTTATCTGCTCAGAGAATATGACCCCTTTTCCAAACTAAAGAAATATTTTGTAGATCAGTAGCAGAAGAATTGTCAAATTAGTGTGCATCAAAGCTGTCTACAACTTCTCTTCCACTGAGGTTCCTAAAATCATAAATGGTCTGAAGAAGGCAAGCAGGGCAAAAATATATTTCTTGCAATGTGAGAACACTGAGTATCTTCAAAATGATCAGACAGCAGGTTTAAGAGCAAATACAGGTAAACACCAAACAGAAATAACTTGTGAAACTTCTTGCCAAAATATTTTAAACAAATCTCTGAAAATCTTTAAATTGCTGATAGCCTGTATCAGGGGAAAGAAAACAGGGAAGGTTCATGCCCAGACAGCCAGGCCTGGACATCATTTGAGACAGAGCACTGGGACAGATGGACCTTCATGCTGATCCACTATACCCATTCTGCATTTTTGCACATCTTATTCAACCTCTGTCAGTCTTCCACCAAGGTTTACCTAGCAAGGCTGCTGCAGTGGTTTGAAATGCCAGTTAGCTCTTAGCCTGATGCTAAGATCATCTGACAAACCTGATAAGAAAACAGCGGCATCTGAAGGTTCTCAGCATTGCAGAAATTAGACGTATGGTTTCAGAACGGGGCTTCTGCAGCTGTTGTTGACAATTTTCCCAGTACATAGCAAGCGCTTACATAAAATTCAATCCTTGTAACTATTTGGCATGCACTGAAAGGGCAAGTGGGATGATCAGGTAGGAAAAAAGCTTAAAAGTACACAGAAGAAATCAGAAAAATGAACAGGGAAAAGATCTATATTTAGCTTGGGCTTCTCATCAAATTAAACCAAGTAAGTCAGGACAGCCTTGAAAACACGTTTGCCTTGGGCACCAGAATCTTCAAAATTTCCCTGGTCAGAGTTGTAGCAGGTGTTGTGACCAGGGTCAGGCACATCAGATGACATAAGAGAGGGACAATCATGGTACCAGGCCACTGGAATACACCTAGCAGCAAAATTTGCCTCATGATGAGAATGCTGACATGGGAGTGTATGTGTGGAGTGGTAGAACAGAAGAAATCAGGATATGTATTGGTGAAAATAGACAAGGAAGAAGCTGAAATGTATGGCTTTATGTCCTAAAGCTCCTCCAAACCAAGCTATATCTTAAGCCAGAAAAACCTCTGTGGGATTGATCCTGGGAGACATAGGTTTATGCTAGATGTGCTAATGATCTTATTTGCAGTCAGCTTCACATCCTCTCTTGAGCAGATGGTAGGCATGCTCTGCACCACTTACCTGTGGGACACAGCGCTGAGTGTCTCTGAGTTAGCCTCCAGGTGGGTTCCCCGTGACTGTCCAGAACCTTAAGATGGACAAAAATACAAAAGTATATGAGCAACCAAAGGAAGACTTGGGAAAATATAGTCCCGCTGCTAAATGAGGCAGGTACCCTGGTGACACAGGATATGAGAAAAAACCGATGTATTGAATGCCTTCTTCAGCTCAGTCTTTACAAGCAAAACTGGTCTTCAGAAATGTCAGGCCCCAGAGAACAAGGGAAGACATGGAGCAACTTAGACTTGATGGAAGAGGATCAAAGAATATTAGTGGCTTTCTATCACGGGGTGACCACAACAGTGGACACAGGAAAAGCAGTGGATGTAATCTGTCTGGACTTCTGTGAAGTCTTTAAAATGGTTCCCCACAACACCATTCTCTCTAAATTGGGGAGATATGGATTTGATGGGTGGGCTGTTTGGTGAATAAGGAATTGGTTGGGTGGTTACATTCAGAGAGTAGTAGTCAGCAGCTCAATGTCCAGATGGAGATCTGTGACAAGTGGTGTCCCTCAGGGGTCCATACTGGGACCAGTGCTGTTTAGTATGCCCCATTTCTGGAAAAGTTCAGTGCCAGGCTGGATGGGGCTTTGAGCAGCCTGGTCTAGTAGGAGGTGTCCCTGCCATTGGCAAGGGTCTTGGAACTGGATGATCTTTAAGGTCCTTTCCAACCTAGACCATTCTGTGATTGTACAAATACTTAAGCAAACTGGACATATGTAAATCTGTAGCCTCAGATGGGATGGATCTGACAGTGCTAAGGAAGGCGGCTGATATCATTTCAAGGTCATTCTCTGTGATCTTTTAACACTTATAGTGACAGGGAGAAGTGGCTGAGGACTGAAGGAAAGTAAATGTCACTAGAGAAGGTCTAAGTCTATATGAAGTCATGGGAAGGTTCATGAGAACTGGGAAGGATGCAACTGAAATTCCTCTGTCTTCTTAGAGGTATGTACCTCCAAGAGGCATGATGCTGTGGAGAATCCATGCACTTCTGAATACTGCCAAGCTGGAACAACGTTGGTGAGGCAAGGCTTATAGAAGGAGATAAATGTATTTTCTTGGACAAACCAAACCAAATTACCTGTTAAAAATAGTCAAGGTCTTCTTCAGGCCTGTTGCATTTATTTCCTCCAGACCTATTTGTGTGTCTGATGCCGTGTCTCTTTCTTTCTGCTTAGCTGATCATTTTCTACAAACCTTGCCACTCTTACAGTCTTCAGACATCACACTTGGAACAGCACTGTTGTTAAAATAGGATCTTTTATTTCACAAACACACACCTGTAGGAACAATGTATCCTACACTGATCAGTGAGCTGTGACAAAAAGGAAACAGGAGATTAAGGAACTGTTTAATGATCCATTTGCATACCCACTGTGATAATCCACACCTGGAATAACGAAGACCATCAACTGCTTTTCCACATATTTGAACTGCAGTTCAACTGTTGGTCTTTCAGAGCTGGTCTTTACTACTGTATAACTTGTTTTCACTTTAAACTTGCCTGGTGTTCAGGTTAACTCATGTGAACCTGCCACATGCTGGAAGCATCACTTTCTGACAGGTAATACAGCAAAACAGGGCAGAGCCTAAAGCAAAAGCCTCATGCAGCTGCAAATGAAGGCATGTCTGCTGATTCATAGGAACTCAGATGTGTTTCTTGCCAAGCCATAAAGGTCTGAGTTCCTCCTTGAGGAAAGGGGATTGAACCTTGAGCAAAGAAAATAGTAGTAATATAGCAAAACAACTGGTACAGACTAGCAGGGAGTGAGATATTATGAACAAAGTAATTAAGACAAAGCCTTGCTCCCTGAAACTCCCATCAATGCCAGAAAGAGGCAGAAGAGAAAGAGGTGGATGCAAGCAGGAGTGTGAGGGAGAGAGACTGTGTGAAGGAGATACTGTATGAGGAGAGGTATCCTATACAATGCATGAGAGATTTATCCTATATCATTTGTGTTTACGTTAGAGCTTGTGTGTGTGAAAGACTGTGTGAGAGAGCCTGAGACAGTTACAGCATGCATGTGAGCAGGAGCATGAGAGACAGGCAGAAGAGAGGGTTGAGCTGAAGTGGAGGTTCTCCAACTTCCACTTCACCCAGGGGACCACTTCAGGTGTCTGGAGTTGCAGTGGGTTGGAACATTGCAGGTGGGGATGCAGAGTCCCAGGAGCCATGTGCTGATCCTTCTGGCTTGAGTCATTGATGCCGGTGCAGCTGGGGAGTTACAGCAACCTCCTGTCTGTACACATGCCATCCTCTGTGATGGTGCTTGTATTTCATCACCAAGCCCACAATACCACCTGACAGGTCTGTGGCATAAGGATGGGAACAGGGAAAGATGAGAAGCATCAATAAGCCTTTTCCCTTCCATGTGCACTGGGAAGGCAGAGAGGGCTAGTCCAAAGGCCCTGAGAGACAGCAGCTGCTGTCTTGCTAATGCAGCTAGTCCTTCTGCCTCTGTGTTCATATTGTTTGTAACCAAAGCAGGAAGCAAACAGCCTTCCATTTGCTTGCAAGAGACTCCTCCACATAGTCAATTGACCAGTGCAGCACGGTCAAGTCCCACACTTGGCCAGACCCAGTCTCTTCTCACCACAAACTCCTAGTCTTATGTAGATGGGAACATCCTGTCCCTTCCCAGCACCTCTTTGGCCTGAACGCATTAGCTATCCTGCTCCTGCTGTCTCTGCAGAGAGCATCAACTACCACTTAGTGCTCAGAGACCCTTTTAGTTTAGGTCAGGGCTCAGTGACCCTTTCCAGCCACTGCAAGGATGAAGGAAAGAGAGATGTGGTGGCAAAATAAGAGTTTAATAAGAGTTTCTGCAGTGCTCATACACTATAAAAAGTAGCTCAGCTCTCTGCCAGCTGGAGGGACAGCAGCATGAGCCAGGTGCTGGGAACAACCGTCCACACTTGAATGGTTATCCTTAGCAGAGAGGAAAGGCTAGAGGAAAGGCATCTTAGCAGTGCTCTGGAAATGGGGGATGGCACCACTGCTGCAGGCCCTCGGGGATCTAAAGAGCGAGATTCTAGTTCCCAGAACCATTTTGTGGTGTGCTAGGGTATCCATAACATTTGCTTAATACTGGCAAATACCACGTAGGACCAGTGGGAGATGTTCTGGAGGAGAAGCTGAAAACACGTGGGTGACCTTGCACTGAAGACCAGTGTTTGGGTTTCTGACTCACTCCTTGACTGACATCATCTGTGCCAACCCCTCAAACCAGGGACAGCATCAGCACTGCAGATTTTCAGAGGTACCATGTGACATCATCCGGCAGAGCTCTTCAAAGCCTGAGTGTTGTCATCACTGCAACGTCCTGGTGCAGGGCTGATGAGCCTGTTCTTTCCTGGGGAAAGAGCAGGTCTTTCCAACACCTTTTAGCTGTCTGCAAATTCACACATACCTTAGCTCTGCACAGTAATTGCACAAAGTAAGAATATCATGTGGCTTTTAGTGCCGGTTGGGAATGCGGTTTGTGAGCTCTATCTTTGATCTGAGATTGTGATGACATATGCAGAGATCCTAGTCTGTGCCAGGGGCATCTCTTGTGTTGCCCAGGTGCAGGTCTGTTGAGCATCCCAAGTGTCTGTGATATGTCTGAGGCCCATGAGCATTTGCAGTCTCTATCCGGCCCACAGGATTTAGGTCTCCCTCCTTTGCTTTAGACAAACAATGGGGTCATATGCAGCAGCCCTAAGGATGGCTATGAAGACAGACCATCAGCATGACTTCTAGGGAAATAAAAACATCATGCTTTCATTCTACATTGACAGACTGTGTGTAGAAAATTTTAACAAAAGGCAATGATATCACCCATGTGAGCCTCTAGAGACACTGAATGATATCATCAACTTGTTTAGCAGTCAATTGCAAGGTCAGTTCTGGAGGCTATAGACTGGTGAACCACTTGAGCACAATGTAATGCCCAGTTGACCACTTCTAGTAAGTAAGATGTCCCTGTAGGCATTAATGAACACTTGTGACTACTGAATCAGAGCTGGTTGGGGAATTTGAGCACATGCCTTCTCACTGTACTGCAGGGCAAGTGTCTGAATGCAATTACCAACAAGAGTGCCGCAGGAGAGAGTTCCAGTGCTAGATAAATGCCTGATTTTAAGCCTCCCAGAAATCACTGGTCTATGTTAGAGCCATGTGGATGTAGGTTGGACCCAGAGATCCACATGTGTCTGGGGTTATACCTCTTACATCTAAATGTGCATGCTGCTGTTGTTTGTGGAGTGAAGGAGTCTGCCCTCATCACTGCTTCCATGAAAGAGGAAACATATCCCTACCTGTAAGGCTGGTCTGCAGGTTAATTCAACTGGTCTGAGGTGTCGATGAGCCACTATGGATATGCAGGTGTGTCTGCAGTGGAAGCTATGCCCAAATCCTATGAAGAAAAAGCAGGATGGCTGTCTGTATTAAATTTTCCATAGTGTGCAGGTGTGCACACGCTGGTGAGGTGTTACTCTTGCTCCCATTGGGCTGACCTTACACAGCCCTGCACTGCCCTGAGTGCTTGCTGTAGCAGTCTGTCCTTCACAGCAGCTCCATTTCTTCAGAGCTAAGCCAGGAGTTGTGCCTTGAATGTTCCCTCTTGTGCACTTGCTCTGTGGCACCCTGCTCCACTACTTCTCCCTCAGTCCAGTGTTTCCTCTCGGTCACATTCCCATGCCCGTGACCTCCATCAGTATTACCTGTCCATCCCCATCAGCCTCTGAGAACAGAGACAACAGTCTGACAGGCACAAGCCATTCCTGATGGGAGGGAGAAGATAGTCCCCTCATCAAGAGGCCCCTCTAAACCATCCTAATGAGATTCTCCTTAGGGCCCCTGTCAGATCTGCCTTTCTTTGCAGACTTCTTTGACAGACGGATGTCAGTTCAGGGAAAGCTATTTGATATTCTTCATCTTAATGAAACTGATCCTCAGGCAGGCACTGTCTCCTTTGCCTCTAGGCACTTGTGATCTAGCAGGGTTAGGCTACTATGTGCTTTGTCATACAGGATCCTAATTAGTGGCTGGCTCCTGCTGCATCTGAAGTCAATAGGGAAAACACCCCTCTGGCTTCAGTGAAGCGGGAAGTAGAGGATAGGAAAGTCAGCCCACAGAGAAACAGCAAGGGTCCAGGTGAGTTCCTTCCTATCTTGTCCAAATATTACTGTCATCTCCTTTTCTTTCTTTCTTTCTTTCTTTCTTCTCTTCATCCAAAGACAGGGATGGTAGCTCTATGCCTACTCTCTGGCTACTGCTGACCTGTTGTGCACACACACACTGTTGTAGGGGAGAGCGGAAGAATAGAGGACACCCTGGCCACCCACTCAGGCGTAGATCAGTGTTGAGAAGAGCTGAAAGCAGGGCATGGAGATGCTAAAGGAGAAGGAGAGAAACTTGTAGACCCTTGTAAGAGGTCCTTGTAGACCCTCGATCAGAGCTTGAACTTTAATATTTCTCAATACTTGCCAGCAGCACATTTTTATTTAATAAGCATTGACTTACCAGATTCAGCTGAATTCTTTGACTGTTACTACCAAATACAGGGAAATCTAGATAACTGAGATATACTGAGATACACAGGAGTTCAGGATAAATCAGGATCACAAAATTTTGTGCTGGGATTGACATGGTTAAAGGTGCAAATGGCAGCAGATCTGCTGATGGTAGGTGTCGTCACTGGCACCAGCAACTCCCAGCTTCTCAATGAGTGCATACTTTTTGGGTCTATCTGGTATCACCCCAATGGGAGACGTACCATAGGGTGAGAAGTAGTACATTACAGGATCTCTGTTCTAGACTAATGCACAGAAATTTTGTTGCATCTTTTGATTCAAGTTTTTGGTTGAAGTTCAAGCTCCTGTATCTTGTTTTTCTTTAAGAAGGCAAATTAATGATGGATTTAGGAAGTTCTGTGGGAATACCCTCTGTTTCCCAAGGAAGATGAAGTTGCTGTATTGAAAAGCCAAAAACTAAGAGGCAATTTCTTTACTGCCCTAGAAAACCTTCTTTGGGCTGTCCTTACTGCTTTTTAACTTCCCATCTGTCACCTTATTCTTTTCACAGACCGCACTGCTTTCTTTAACCATCTCTCAAACACAGCTGTTCTCTCACAAACCAATTTGTTGCAGGAAGTAACGGATGTCAATGTATAGGTGATGACCACTAATGCTGCATACAGGAGGTTAATTATGTCCTGGAACAATCTTTAAGAAAACCAGCAGCTAAATCAATGTGATTAAAGGACATTCAATCAGTTTGCAGCAGAACTTTATTCAAAGTCCAGTCAGATTCTCCATCCTTATCCATGAGCAAATGCAGGCTCCCGAGCAATCATTAAACCTGCAGCATCATTTTTATTCATCCCGGTCAGATATACACAGCCCTGTCCTGGACCCCCGTGGACTTCCCAGTGGAAGTGTGTGTGTGACTGTACAGTCCAGCATCTCTCTACACTTATGTGCTGGAGCCCTTTGAGGTGATTGTTATATTGCTAATACAGCGCAATGGACAAGTAGATTTCTTTCACAGTGCTTACTATGATTCCTCTGGGATACCTGACAAGCCTTGGTCCCATTACAGATCTTGAGACGAGGTGTACAGTGAGCTGCCTCACCCTGCTGCCCCTGTCTGTCAGGTTACTTTAGGCACACACGGGCTACAAGGCAGCCAAATCTGACTATGTTGTGGGTACAAAGCCAGTCAGTCAATAGAGAAGGGACTGATGGGCTTTGGTACTTCAGGTCTGGAACTTGGACTGCTGGAGGGGCTTTGTAGCACTACTCTTAATGTATTTCTGGAAGCTACTGGCAGGCATAGATGGATAAACAACTTCTGAAGCAGGTGGCACCTCAAATAATGTGATACAGTAGGAGGTCTTTGAAACTGAGATATGCTTATCATGATGAATTTTAAATGCCAATCGAATACCTGGTGGGTTTTGTCTTTGAGCTTTGTTTGTACATGAGGTTCTTATTGTCAAACTTTTCTCAGTTCCTTTTATTTTAGAGAAGAACATACACTTTTGTACATAATTCTCAAGAACTTACAGTTGTCATCTCTTCATCTAACACCAGTAAATGAGTCTTTCAAGGAGAAACCTGAGAGACCTGGAAGAGAGCTGATAGACTTGGGCAAGGGTGGCAGAGAAAGTGAGGCTAGAGAAGATTACAAAACAATATCCATATCTGTTATTTTAAGGAAATAGAGTGGAGTAGGATGGTTTACAGAGAATATAGTTGTCCTTAAAGAAGCATCAAGCCATGGAACTGGGAGCTGCCAGCCCCTCTCTGGAGGGCTCTGCTTGGCTGGGCGGCTTATTAACTGAAATGTAGTGAAAATCGAGAAAATTCAGGGCAGAGCATCAGACAGAGGGGCAATGGAAGGCCTGATTGATGAGGGAAGATTAAGCACTAAATGTGTTTAGCTTTGCTAAGTGATGACTAAGAGGGTCTGTGATAACCATCTTCCCATCTGAGAGACATGAATAACTGTGTGTGTGTTTGTGTGCATCAGGGTATGCTTTGAGAATGACTGAGAGTGAAGGCATTGCTGAAGAGCCAGTCCACAGTGGTTACCTTGCCACGGCATAGGCTCAAGGGCAGGCAGAATCACCTCACAGCACCGAAGAGGGATCAGTCCTGCTGGGAGTCAGAATAGATAAGGGCAGTGGGTTTGGATCGGGTGGGAGAGGGAATGGGAAGAAGAACAAGGAGATCTTGCTGCTCCACCCAGATATTGTGAACTCTCCTACCCCTCTCTGTCCCTACCCTTTTCATGTTAACTTTTACCCTTTGGGGCTAGTTCCTGTGTCTCACTTAGTTTACCTGTCTCAGGCTCTCGACTTTCCACAACCCACCTTCCCTCTGAGTTTTCCATCTTCATTCTTTCTCCCCTTGTTCATGGTTTCTTCTTTCTGTTTCACATGCCCTCATTCTCCTTGCTTTTCTGTCCCTTGCCCATGTCTCTCTTCCTCCCCCCATCCTTTCTCAGCAGGTTGATCTGCATCTGTGATTGAAGGTTCATTTTCCTTTCATTCTGTGGGTGACAAATCCTGACTTCGATAATCACTTGTGAAAAATCAAGAGAGAAACAGCTCCAACAGCACAGAAACTGGCTGTGATGTTCATGAGGACTGATGGCAGGCAGGGTGAGAGGTAGGAGAGTGCTGTGCAGGGAATGGAGATATTCTCCTTTCACTACTCAGGATGGCAGGATAAAATGGGGTTGACAAAGATGCTGAAGATATTTGGGGGAAATGGGAAATCTCTTCCTTGGGCAATTTTGATCCAAGTGAGCAAAGCAGAATGCATTTCCTAAACTCTGACCTCTCAAGGAAAACCGGGGTCTGACTTCCAAGTGGAGGGGGAAAGATGTTATACTAGTAGAGGTTTGATCATATTGAAAGGTGCAGAACAGGCCACGTTTGTCCACATAGCTGACTTTACATTGAATTAAAGTATCCACAACATGCTTAGACAGAGCCCCACTTTAGTGCAATTGGTACACCGTATTGAAGCAAGCATTTGGAGTAGCCCTTCTCTACCCAAAGTGTGTGACCACAGGTCTGCTAAGATGTCACCATGGAGGCGACATCCCTTCTGCAGAGCACCAGCAACCTCCTAGCACCTGCGTGAGTGGTTCTGGTGTGGACAGTAAGCAAGTCTGGTTAGTGTTCAGAGGACTGACACTGGCAGGACCACCTTCCCACCAAGCTCATGCTCTGTTTTTCTAGGTAAATGCCTGTATGTATCCTAACTTCTGCCTTGAGGGAGCTGAGTCAGTGCTGTTTAAACAAAGCGGCAACGCTTTGTGTCTTGTGGCACAGTGGTGCTCACTAAAGCAGCGTCATGGTGATGACACGGGGACTTTCCTATCCTCAACCCTCCCTAGGGAGAACTTCTGTCAGGCATCAGTGTCAGTCAGAGGATCTAGTTTGGTGGTACACCACAGTGAGCCTCAGCACCATCAAATGAAAATACTTCTGCTTGCTTGTCTCTACACATAACCTGTGTCAAGTCACTAGAAAGCCATAAAGTTCTCAGTGTGAATAAATGCAATGCAGTAAAGTGCTATTGATTCTCCTGCAGTGGCATCCCTTTCACCTTTAGGCTCTGGGGTTTTCAAAGTCAACGGTTCACCATCTTGCTGTTGATGAACAGGAAGGGTCAGGACTGTGGCAGATCCTGATTGAAAGGGGCCATTGATCCACACATCTGTCTTCTTGTTCTTAGAAGCTCAGTCCTTGGAATCTCCAACCTGCAGGCCCCAGTGGCATGCCAATACTTGCGCTCTCAGCACTTATATTTCTGTCTGAGAAGATGTTTCCCTATACTCTGGAGGAAGCTTTCTTCCTGGGACATAAGCAGAACAAGCACTGAGTAAAAACAGATGGTAGAAAGGGCAGACCTTGGGGCTAATTTCCACTGTTCTACCTTGACTTTTCTGAGACTCCACTCCATGAAACGCAGTGTATGGAGAGGTAGGAGAAGAAAAAAGATGTTAGATAAAAAGGAAGAACAATTTGGGAGGAGAAGGCAGCATGACTAAAGGAGGTATAATGAAGGCAGATCTAACAGGGTCTAGGGTTGATGGTGGGATGCGGGTGGGTAGGTGTGCAGAACTGTAGCCAAGTAGAAAGTAGAATTAAGCGAAACATAACCATGAGGAAGCCGTGGGTACAAACCCTAGGGGTTAGACACCAGCCCGTCCTGCAACTGCAACAGTTCCCTCAACTTAAGAGACCATGCCCTTTGCTCCCCTACCTCTCTCTCGTTTTACTCTGACTTCCTACGGCTGCTGAACAGATGTTGCCCAACTTTTCTAAGAGCAGCACATGTAGCTGGGCTGAGCCTCTCCAGTGCCTCTAGGACCAGACCAAGAGAAGGAGTAACTATGTTGTTAAGGAATACATATGTGCATCAGCATCAAAGGCTGTAAAGAGCCTCATGTTTGATGGATTCCTGGAGCCTTAATAAAAAATGCTAGTAGACAAAGTGGGCTCTGTAAGAGGCAAAGGATGGGGGGCTGAGGGTGGTGGGGAAATGAGGGTTAGCTTATTGCTATGAGTTCCAGTGCTGTCCAGGCAGGGTTCAAGAAGGGGGAGTGAGGGATGGGATAGGGGAAAAGAAAAGAAAGGAAGAAAGGAAGAAAGGAAGAAAGGAAGCCTCTATTTTTTTTCTATTCTCCTTATTGGGTTACTAATGGCAAAAATAATGATTCAGTGCTCTTCTCCCCCTCCAATTTGTTTACTACCTAGCCCTCTGCTCTGCAGCCTACATTGGTGGGGTTGGACAGAACTACGGAGGGTGTCTGGTAAGGTGCTGGATGGGCTGCCCTGGCTGCGTCATTTTCATTTCCTCTTCCAGCCTCTCTTTTTCATTCACCAATATGGCATTGATCTGGCTCAGTGAGAATTTCCATTTATATTTCAGCTTTGCCTGTGACACCGTCCCCGAGTCCCTGCAGCTCTGACGTGTGCTTGCCTGCTCTCCCAAATGCTCTGCTTCACTCAGCCCCTCCTTCTCCTCAGCCATTCCCCCCCTCTCCTTCTGACCGTCCCCCATGCCGCCACTGACGTCTGCTCTCTCAGTCACTTCATCTTTCTCTGACACATCTCAGCCCCTCTCCCCTCCCTGTGCTCCCAATTAGCACAGTCGCCAGGTTTAGCTGGGCAGCTGGCGCATCCAGGTCTGCACTATGAAAAGATGGGGACTACTGCTTCAGAGCAAAGCTGCATGCAGGCTCTCTGATATCTGGGACCGCTCTCACAAATGCTTAACCTTCGGTTTTGCATTGCAGTGAACGAGTCAGAGCCCTGTCTTCTAGGGACAGCCAACAGGCACAATGACCACCCAACTCCCTGTTCATAGCTTCCCCCAAAAGCCTGTCCTACACAGCTAAGAGCTGACACATTGGGTGTCCCTTGCTCATGCTGCCTGGCTAGGTAATTGGAGGAGCAGAGGATCCCTCAGAGAGCCATAAGGAGTATAGATGAGGAACATGTACTAAATCTGCGTCCCCCAGCTTAAATAGGCTGGGCAGACATTCTCCCATAGGTACTTGAAGAGCACGGGATATGAAATATACTCCGAGGGTTTGACAACCTGAGCACTAGATTCAGAGACTGAGGTCCAGAGTTTTGCAAGTGTCTTACATAAGCAGCCCTGCTCCCACCCATAGCCAAGAGAGATCTTAAAGTGTTTCATCCTCTACATCCAGCGTCTGGACAGATGAAGCGCTCCCCTGGGGTGGCTACCTGCCCTTCCACCCCTGTGCTGAGCTTCTGTTGCACTTGCTGGGGAAGGATGCTCAGGGATTCAAATGAGGCTGGGAAGTAGGTTTCGCCCTCATTAGAAGGGAAAATGTAGCACACAGAAAAAGAGAGGAGGAGAGAGAGGGGGAGGGAGGCAGAAGTCAAGTGTTACTGCTGTTGAGAGGAAAAATGATCTTGGCTTTTGGAAGTCATGGGGCCTTCCTGCCCTGACTATCTCTTCATCAGGATTAAAGCAGTGAATGATACAGTCAGGCAGAGCCTTGAGAGGAAGAGGACTGAGTCAGGCCATGCCATCTGACCATGGTTCCCATTACACCTGGCTGAAGGGGTTGGGGAGGCACCAAATTGGAAAGACAAAGTCTCCACATGTTACATTGCACAGGGAGTGAGCACAGCATCTTTTGTGATGACTGCAGGGAGCAGGGATCACAGTGTGGAGCTCACTACTTGCCACCTTTCCCAATCTATCTCTCCCTAGTAGCGTTTCCACACCACCACTGCAGTTATATGCAGCAAGCCAGCACTCCTGCCCTGTCCCTTACAGCTGCCACCATCAGAAAACTGTTGCTCCCACACAGCTGTCTGCCTCTTGGGGTGCAGAATCCATCTAAGGAACTCCACAGCAAGGGAAATAATGCATCAGGAGACTCTAGGAGTCTCTTGTTGTTTAAGGATCAGGTGGGGCTCATGCTAGTGTAAAGGAAGAGCCACATCCAGCAAAAACAGAGCAAAAGAGAGAATGCCGGGGAGCAACCCTTAGGAGAGTTGGGATACTTGGAAGATTTCAGAGTAGGCGGAACATGGTGTACTGGCAGACACTTGTCACAGGCAGTTTTGCCTTCCTTTTCCTCAGGAAGCAGTTTCAGCTTGGAGAGGGAGACATTTAGCTGAGACTAGAAGATCTGTTGATATCACTACCTGCAGGGACCGTGCACGACAGTGTCTTCCTCCGGCCTTGCCTCTACCTGTTCCCCCATCCCTCAAAGCAGCCACCAAAGCAGTTGAGATTGAAGTCTGCAGCATTTCAAAGTCACTTTCTCTTCCTCCTGTCCCAAACTGTGGTTCTCCCTTCTTGTCCCTGCCCTATCCTGTCATGTACTCTCTCCAGAGGGTAAGCAGCAGGCCAGAGTTTAGAAAATGCCACAGCTGAAATTATCCTGTCACTGGGTCCCTATGTAGGAGGACTGATGTCATTGTGCCTGTCAGCAACCAAGAGGGCGAAGTGCCCTCCCCAGGCATCCCTTCCACCTCCCTCTCTGCTCCATTCCTCCTCCCTTTGCCATTTGGCATCTAGCACGACTCCTTGCTCTATTTAGTCTACCTGCTGTGAGCTCCCTAGGAGTCTCACACATTCCCTGTTGCTTTCATTTCAACAGACATCCCTTGAAGCACCTGCAGAGAAATTTATATTCCAGTGCTTCTCCCATGCCAACACACCAAGAACCTCCCCTTGTGCTTGCATCCCAGAGGAGGTGGAGGACAGTAATTTTGAAAGCTACATGGTACAGGTAGTGACCTCTGATGCTGTATTGTCCCCAGAGAGGAAGACAGAGCAGGAATGGCCACTCAGACCATCTGTTGCACAGGAGAAGGCTGAGGCTTGAAGTTAATGAAAAGAGAACTGCTGGCCTGATTGGGAGCTGGATGCCTAAATCACAGCAGGCTTCTTTTGAATGCCTCAGCCAAAACACCTCTGTAACTCTCAAGGGGACATTGGGTATAGCAGTTTTCTGTGATTACCTTGATTCCAAAGATTTACATGGTACTGACACTGAATTCCTGCTATACACTGAATTCTCTGCTATACACACAGTTCACCTACCACCCTGCATCCCTACCCCAACTCCCTGACACCTGAAAGAAGGGTAATATTTGAAAAATGGCAAAGATGCAGTGTCATTGTGATGCAAATTGGAGAGTAGGTGGCTGTGTCACACATATGGGGGCATTGGAGGATGGGAGGGGGTGAGGGAGCCTGTCTGCACACACCAAACTTAGTGAACCACGATTGACTCAAAAGGCACCTATCAAGCAGGGCTGTTAAATCTCTAGATTCCCTCTGCTGTCACACTCCAAGGCTGCTCTTGTACAAAGAACTTGCATCTGCTCACTGCAGAAGTACAGCAATGGTAACAGTGTGTTCAGCCACCCAGGTCTCATAGCTATCTAAACAAGGTATGAAGCTTTTCCAACAGTTCTTGGGTGGCTTTACTTTGGCTCAGCCCTCAATGGAAGCTTAGCCTGGCTGCGATCCCTGGCTGAGATTGGGGGTGGGGAAAAAGAGGGATCTATACTCACCCCAGTGTCTGAGATGCCCCTAAGGAGCTTGTGTCCCCAACCAACACATGCCCAGAAGAGATGAGGGAAAAAAATTGACATTTTATGAGTAAACCTGGTACTTAATAAGTCCTGTACCTGTCGGGAAAGTGGTGTGAAGAAAAGAAGATTTCTGTGGGGAACATCAAGAGGAAAAAACGCAGTGGGGACAAACTCGGGAAAATACAGTGCATGGCAGAGTAATCTGAGATGTTTGGAAATGGAAGACAAAGAGGAAAAGCAGCCGTCAAGGATCTGTGGCAGAGAAGGGGATGAGACTGTGATATTGTAAGGAAAGGAGAATGGGGCAAGGGGGAGGAGTGGAAAAGACAGTCAAAGTTAGAGTGTGGGTGAGGCAACTCCTGCTTAGTGCTGTGCAGACACAGGTAAGAGGGTAGAGTTTGAATGTTGGAGGGCCTCATCCCAAAACTGAAGTTAAAAAATCGGATTTTAACAGAGTCGTGGAATGTTTTGTCATTGTTTTGAACTTAGATCACTACAGGATAGCAAACACCACCGAATCAGGCAGATGCTTCTAGAAACATTTTTCTCCTTGAGGAGAGATGAAACCAGGAGGGCAAAGAAAGTGACCACACTGAGAGGGGATTGACTTGATCCAGCAATGGGTCCCAGAAATGAGACCTCCAGTGATGGCTGCAGCAAGGTCAGAGCCCTGCTTTGGATTGATCTCCAGCAGTCTGCACTCTCTCCTAGAGGAGAGACAGGTTTTGCTCTGGATTCCCTCTTCATTCATTTTAGAGGTAGTCTTTTCTGGGAACTGCTTTACTCTTACTGTCCTGGTCAAGTCCACTTTGGCATTGAGCACCTCAGAGAACGTGATAGGCTGTTGTTGGCACCACTGACAACTGCAGAGGCACTATTCTTCATGCTCTGAACCTCCTTGTCCTCTCTATTCTTCTGTCCCCTCCCAACTGAAGAGTTTCCAAGTCGAATGTTGCTGCTTCTGGGTCTCCCTAAGGAGTGTCTCCGAACATTTCAGGCAGTAACCTGGAGAGCACTTACTTTCTGAATAAAGACATGAGGCTCCATTAGTGGAGAGAGGGAGCAGAATGTGAACAAGAGTGGGAGCCTGCCACTGGCACAGTCCCTGTTCAGTGCTCCAGGCTGTCCCCTCTCTCAGTGCCATTCATCAATTTAACCCAATACAATGCCATGCTTTTAAGTGACTCCAGCATTAGAAACTCTGTCAGGCGTGAGATTTATGGGGTGATGTGCGACAAAGTGGTTTCCTCTGCCAAGTCACGCATTGTGCTCTTTCTCTTTCTTTCCTGATCTTTGTGGAGCTAGAAAATTTGGTCTTCACTGGCTCCTCCAACTGGTTTGTGAGATCAAGAGAAAGGACCAACATTCCTGCAGTGGACTGAAAGAAAAGAGGGAGGCTGCAGAGAACAGATCAGCATGGGGAATGAGGGGGTCAGAAAGACTCAGAGTAGAGTCAGGCTGGTTTTAAAAAGTAATCCAGAGCATTAGGTTTTCTATGCTTGCTTTCAAGCCCTCCTCCCTGTTACCTGGACCTATCCACAAGGATGAACTTTATGCTGATGTATCATGACCCCTTTGGACCTCCTCAGCAGTCTTAGAACTGTTACTGTTTTTTCCCTTACTCATAGCATGAGACTTGCCAGTGCTATCAGGAGTCTGTTGGGAAGCAGGACCCCACAGTTTTCTGTTTTGGCTAACAACTTGGCTTGCTCAGGTGCTCCCAGAGTAACTAACACTGAAGAAAGTGTGGGAAATTACTGTCATACTCTCTCAGATTTCTTTGCCAAAAAGACATCCAAAGGGCCAGTCCCAGACACACTTGGAAGCTCCAGCTCTCCCAGTATTTTGACTGAGTGCTCAGCAGAGCCATGAAAGGAAGGCACCTGAGAAAAGGCAAGAAGGATGTGGTGAAGGAAGATGACGAGCAATGCAAGACAGAAGGGAAGAAGGGACTTGGAAGAAGAAGCAAACATGGAAGACGAGCATGTATCAATTGCGCACAAACCAAGAAGCATGCAGCTCTCAAGTATTTTGCTTTCCTGATGCTCTTCTGCTTAACACGCTCTGTGCTTGTCCCCTTAGATCCCATTTCTGTATGATTTGGCAGTGGCCCTGTTAGCCTTACACTAGGTAACCAGTTTGTGGTGAAAAGAAGAAGAGAGAAGCCCCCAACCATCCCTAGCAGAGCAGCTGTCATAACGGATTGGCTTCCAGCCCTTTGCCAGCTGCCCCTAGCACCGGCTGTCTGTGTGAGTTAAGAGGCTTCTCCTGAGCTGCTGAGAACTGCCACAGCTAGCCTGTATCATTCACAGCATCCATGAGCGCGGAGCTGCTGTCCGGACATTGTATGCCCTGCAGCTTCTTGAGCACTCAGCTGGTACAGAAGGGAAGCAGCATATATATTTGCGCGCATGCCTGCACACACATACACACACACACTTAGCTGCACAACTGTGCAATGGCAGCCTGGGCTAGCACCTTGCAGGCACAAACCCAGGCTGCCACTTAGACTTCCACAGGCTCACACTGAGCAACTGGACACACAGAGTGAGTGGACACACACACATGCACACACACAAGCACAGCCTGAGCATGTGGGCAATGACAGCTTGTATGTAGAAGTGCACATGGCATATAGACACAAAGCAATGTGCACGTAGTGAACAGGCATAGATGCATCACCAAGTGTCTTTCCCACCCCTCTTGCCCAGTCACTGTAAGTACAGCTTGTTTTCTGTTGGATGACATTGTGTTTCCCCCTGCCGCATCATGTTTTTTATCACACACTCAACTATATGAAATAGGCTTATTTGACCTTCTCTCACAAGAACCTCCTGCCTCCTGTGTATGTACATGTGGCTCTATTCCCCCTCCAGGATCCTTGTCCCTATCCCCTCATCTTCAGCCAGGTGTGTGCTGACGGATACCAAGGTCTGGCTGCCCAGGCGTGGAGTGGGGTTATTTACTCTCTGTCAACCAAAAGCCAAATTTCGGAATTAATCAGAAGATTAAAAAAAATCCTCATATGCTCCACACATCTCCCTGCCTCACACCTCTGCATCTCTCACCACCCTTCCTGCAGTTTGGCTGCTGCTCCGGGTTCCAAAGACATAATTAACATTGCAAAAAGCATCGACACTACACATCAGCCAGGTGAAAAACAAAGTAACTGCAATGAGGAAATTTTAGGGAAGCCAGGGGGAGGCAACACCCCTAGGGTGATGCAGAAACAGTGGGCTGCCCTCATTGCCCTACCTTTTTTGCACTCTTCTTCCACTTGTGTCTCTACACTCTCCTCTTTTCCTTCTGGGTCTGTTTGCCTCCCTGATGGGGTCCTGCCGTGGCAGTACCTGCCACAAACAGCAACACTGCACTAATTAAATCCTGCACACTTCTGTGGATGAATGCTGCTGTCAGCTGGAGCCTAGCTTCAGCCTCCCTCACAGACTTCTGCTTCCTCCTCATCACCTGATAAACAGAGTTCTTGGGAGATGGTTTATCCATAATGACCCTTTGTGATAGTTTATTTTTGTTTGTGGGTGCATCAAGGAGGAAAAGGCAACAAAAATTAAGATGGCCATGTTGAGGGAGGAATAACAACTGTAAATCATGTCAAGTGATGTCCATGGGGAAGCCTGGTAGGGGCAGAGGCATGGGAGTAACAGTGGATGAAAAACAGAGAAGACCCAAGGGTTGATCTGTACCAAACCTTGACTGACTTTGCCAGGCCTTCTTCCCTTGGATTCAGCCTCCCAGCCTGCTGGTATCTTCAACAATGTTGGAGGAAGGAGATGACCATAGAATCATAGAATCATAGAACAACCAGGTTGGAAGAATCATAGAACAACCAGGTTGGAAGAGACCCACCGGATCATCAAGTCCAACCATCCCTGTCAAACACTAAACCATGCCCCTTAGCACCTTGTCACCCGTGCCTTAAACACCTCCAGGGATGGTGACTCAACCACCTCCCTGGACAATGTGTTCCAGTGCCCAATGACCCTTTCCATGAAAATTTTTTTCCTAATGTCTAGCCTAAATCTAACCTTCCATACTCCACTGGAGGAAAGAAGGAGGGCTGGGAGGCAAGGGGAAGAACTCTCAGTGTAAGAAGGAGACAGGGGAAACTCCGGTTGTCACCAGATGAGACGGGCATGTGGCAGTTTGTGTATTTATTAGGACCTTTTCCTGGTATCTTAGGCACCTTTCCTGCTATCTTAGGCATCCACTAACTCAATGAGAGACCTCCTACTTTTTTCGTTTAGCCTGGCATCTGGTGAGAATACCTAACAACAGGATGACATTAGTTAGCATTTGGGGACCATAGATGCAATAGCATATATAATGTAGCAATAATGCATGTCCTGTGCCATTCTGGGTTGGGGGGGGAAAGGTCATACAAAGCCTATGTGTTGCTGTGCAATTCTGTGATCTCTGGCTGCCCTGCCCTGGCATGGCAGAACTGACAGTGACCCACACCAGACTTCCTGGGCTGTGATCTTCCCTCCCCATCCTAGCTTCAGCTGCAGACCTCCAAAGGCTGCAACCCAGAGGAGACAGGCAGAGCTACCACAGTCCTTGTTGCACGGGCAGCCCATAGGGACCCTACCTACTCAGCAAGTGCTGGGGCAGGGGCAATTTCTCTCCTCCTCTTTGACAAAAGTCAGACAGCTCCAGCACCAGCAGCAGGTCATGACAACAGTCTACTTGACATTGTGGATGCTTGTTCTTGCTCACCAGGGAGGCAGTCTGTGAGGAAGGTTTTCAGAGCTCCTCATCCTGTCACTTCCCCTTGCCTGCCCTGTTTTGACCCAGATACATTACAGTATAACGAATATGTGTCTCCCTTTGGGATTTCACAGTTGTTTCTGTGCTGCGTAGCACAACTGCTCAAAATTTCACGGTGATGGCAAAGCTGGCGCTCATGCCCTCCTCCCCTGGAAGGGCCCTTGGGGATGAAGGAAAAGCTCTTTTAGGCTACATTTGAGCTTCAGCACTCCAGAACACTTCTCAACTACGATCACATCCCTGCTCTGCAATGTACCCCTGTCTAATGCAGTGAGACTACATCATCTGTGCCTACCTGCTGTTGCACAGCAGAGATGCAGGTGGGCAGGGTGCTGTGGCAGGCTGTAGTCTCGCTGGCTTCATCAGTGTAGGGCGAGAATACCAAGGTATGCTGCAGCCTGTCTTTGCAGCCCAGTCTAGATGCAGTGTGAAGGAGTGCAACCAAGTCTCACACAGGAGACATCCTCAAGCTTTCAACAGAGGCTGGTGATGCACAAACACATACTGCATGTTTGCAGACAGGAGGTGCCCCGTGATTGCCTTGGTATTAAAACTTTCTGTCCCTTATATAAGCTGGACACCATGGATGATTTCATTTAGGGCAAGTGGGACTGTAAGATCCATTAAGCATAACAAACATGGCTTAGTCAGAGCTAAACATGGCCTAGTATAATTGTGCAGGAACACAACTTTTCTTCAGGGTTAAGAGACCCAACTCTGTAGTGTCCTTTTTTCTTCTTAGTCCACATTCATCTCCCATAAAGGACCTTTTCAACCTTCCACCATAAAGTTCCAAAAAGGACTCTTTTCAACCTTCCACCCCTCTTTGGCCCAGATCCCCATCTCATCACACTCTCTGCTTGCCTGGACCAAATATTTGACAAGAAGCAAGCTATGCTCTGACATCCTCCCCTCCCTGCTGAGGACATCAGCCTCCAGACCACAGGAGCGCTTCGTTCTCATGAAATATTGACACAACCCTTTGCCTTTCCATACCCATCAATTCCTCACCCCTCTCTCTGCCTCTTCTCATACTGACTGTATTTGTCAATTACCTCTTCCACTAGCCTTTCTTTTCACAAATTCTTTTTCATCTTCCAGAAGCATTTTATGTTTTCTTTTCTTCCCTGGGAGGGGAATAGGAAGAAATGGCATGCAGGGAGGGTACTACCTCAGCTGCTGCTAGAAATACAAAGGCAGCTTGTGCATGGCACAGATCTTAATTGGCTGCACTCTGGGACTTTGGAGCCCTTCCTCGGTGATGAAACACTGATGTACAGTTCCTTTACAGCAGAGAACATTGCGAGGGCAGAGATTCCCATTTAAAGGGAGAAGGGAAGGTTTGAGACAATTTGTCCAGAAGGCATAGAGCGACCCTAACCAAACACAGCTTCCCTCTCCTCCTACCACACTGGAGCCAGCTGTTTGCCTTCCTGGGGCTTTCCCTGTCTCATTCCACACATCTGGTGAGATCTACTAGGAGGCATCGTCATTAATGTGGGAATGAACGTGAGAGTCATTAATTGGTTTGCTTTTATAAACAGCTTGTCTTGTTCTGGCAGGGGAGTTTGGACTCTGTATCTTGAGAGCCCAGCACTGGCTTTCAGTGAAGTTGTGGGGGCAGTGGGTCTATGAGGCCCTATTCCAGATACATCAGGAGAGGGAGTCAAAGACATTTCTTCTCTTGCCCTCAGCATGACTCAGAAGCCTCTGGTAACAGACAGGACAGCTCAGTTCTTGATGTATGGCAGGTATAGAGGAACAGTAGCCCCACAGTGGATAGAGGACTGTGGTGGGGCATGGTTTGACTCTCTCTTCACTTGACATAGGTCCTGGATAAAGACAGCATTGGTAATTGATCTGTGTGTTTGGGAATAGATACAGCTCCTACTTGGCTGTGATGCAGGACACCAAAAGTATATGATAGCTTCCTTCCTGCCACTCATATCATAGAATCATAGAACAACCAGGTTGGAAGAGACCCATCGGATCATCAAGCCCAACCATTCCCATCAAACATTAAACCATGTCCCTCAGGACCTCATCTACCCGTGCCTTAAACACCTCCAGGGAAGGTGAATCAACCACCTCCCTGGGCAGCCTGTTCCAATGCCCAATGACCCTTTCCATGAAAAACTGCCTCCTAATCTCCAGCCTAAATCTCCCCTGGTGGAGCTTGAGGCCATTCCCTCTTGTCCTGTCCCCTATCACTTGGGAGAAGAGGCCAGCTCCCTCCTCTCCACAACCTCCTTTCAAGTAGTTGTAGAGAGTAATGAGGTCTCCTCTCAGCCTCCTCTTCTCCAGGCTAAACAACGCCAGCTCTCTCAGCCGTTTCTCATAAGGCCTGTTCTCCAGCCCCTTCACCAACCTCGTCGCTCTTCTCTGGACTCACTCCAGAGCCTCAACATCCTTCTTGTGGTGAGGGGCCCAGAAATGAACACAGTATTCAAGGAGTGGCCTCACCAGTGCTGAGTACAGAGGGAGAATAACCTCCCTGGACCTCCTTTTATCTGCTGTCCCAAATCCCAGTCAGGATTTACTGCAGGGATGAAGAAGCTGCAACATTGCCTCAACCCTTCCTTTTAGCAGCATGTGCTACCTGATGGGTGCTATGCCCTCTGCTACAGACCTAGCAGTTTCCCCATCCACTGCACAGTTTCCTCAGACCTTCAGTAAACACTTTTCAGGGAGGTGACTCCAGCATGAAATAACAGGCAAGTGCTCTTTTGGCTCAGGCGCACACCTGAAACAGAAAAATGAGCACTACATAGTACAGAAGACTCCTGCCAGCTGAGGACAAGAAGGAGACAAGTTGTGGGGGTATTGTCTCTCAAGGAAGATGAAGTTAAGCTTTATGCCAAGGCAGGGAAGAGGAATTTGCAAGTGGAAAAGGGGAGGGGGGGTGTGTGCTCAGAAAGAGTTGGGATCTGTGAAAAAAAAAAGGATGGAAAAAGCGGGTGGGACTTCACACCTCATGGGACCAAGGCTGGGGTGTTTATATCAGCCCATCTTGCCTGGATTTTATTCTGGTGACAAACGTGTTCTGAAAACAAACAGAACATCGAAGAAGAAACTTGTGGAGCGAATGACTGTTTTTTTGGTTGCTAAGCCATCTGTTCTGCTCCAGCAGCTCACTGAGGGCTCTGCCATCACTCTCAAACTGCATGCATGTGTTTTTGCGTGGGTGGCTGGCGCTGGCTGGCATGGCAAGAAGGAGTATCGGGGCAGAGGGGAGGATGTGTATATATGCTGGGGATTTCAGATGCTTTGAGCAAATTTGCTCGCAAAGGGATGAGGAAAGCTAACTGTAGCAGTGTATGCAAACATGCATGGCAGAGGAAAAGCCTGGTAGTGTGTTTGCAGGGGTGGGGAGGGGGGAGCAAGCTGTGCTTTCTGTGTGCATGTGAGGTATATGTGCTTGTGTCTGGGGTTCTAGGATTACAGGTGCAGACTGAGATTTACATCAGGATAAGGGACCACTTCTCCACAGTTCTGCAGCTGTAATGCTGGTCAGTGCATTGCAAACCTGCCTGCAGGTGGGGGCAAAGATGTGTCTTTTTGCATGCCAAGGAGGATACGTGAAATAATGCTCATGGAGAATGCATGTAGGTGGGCAACAGCAGGCTAAGAGAGGTGACACGGAGGTGTGAGCCTGCAGGAGGGAGGGTGCTACCTGACACGTACTGCAAGCGATGTGGTCGAAGTGCAGAAGGAGATGAAGCCCATGGACATAGAGAGGCCAGCCCATAAACGTGCAGGAGCCCAGCTTTCCTGTCCTTACGTCTGTCCACCCCACAGCAGTCTCGCCTGTCGCAGCCTTGAAGCCCCTGCAGCCCTAATTGCTTTGCAGTGATGGAAGATGGTGAAGGCTAATGACCTCTGCATACTGATTACCCTGAATCAGACTGTGGAGATCTTCTGTCTCCACACCCTTTCCCAACCCTGCCCTCACTCTGATCCTTCCTTGCTCCTTGCCAGATGAGGCAGGGTTGCCATAGCAGCTGACAACTTCTACTGTCCTAAATCTCAGGAAGACAGGGAGCAGCAGTGAAAAAAAAAAGATAGGTTGTAGGAAGAAATCTACAACTCGTTTGTGTCCTTGTCTCCTGGGAAGAGCACCCTCACTTTGAAGGTTAGCAGAGTTTCTCATTTTCAAGCATTGGGACAGAGAAAGGAGATCCAGAGAGGGTATCTCTGCCAGTTGTGAGCTGTGTCACTCTTGGGAATGCAGGTAAAAGATATCAGAGGAGAGAAGAACTCAATAATGTTAATGGTGTCCATACTGACTCCACTTCCAGAGGTAGAGGCATAAAGCTAGAGGAGAAGACAGGAAAGGAAGAAAATGAGTGGGTTCTGCTGAGAGAGAGGAGAGGGAAATGGAAGTGGAAGAGTTTAGAAGAAGGAAAGTTATAAGAAATGGAGGGAAGCGAGATGTGTGATCATTAGGGGTTCTTTGTTTAAATGGAAAATGTGGTAATCTCCCCATGTTTTGGTGGTGTTTGAGAGAACCCAGTTAGGATTTATGAGAAAATAAAAATGTGCTAATTGAAAACAAGTGGAAGCAATTTGTATTAATAATGGGAGAAATCATCAAATAATGGAATTGTTTAAAATCTATTAGATTGCTCCATGCAGTGAGAGGATGGGGTTGATTATCTTGCATGTTAAAAGGACAGCCCAGTCTGCTGGTTCCCTATGCAGATTAAAGATATAATTTATTTAAGCAATTTATTTGATGTTGGGAAGAAGGGGGAAAAAATGGAAAAATATGATAAGAGCTGCAATCAAGTTATGGATTCTAAATTTGAAGACCTACCTCTTATCTGCCTTCTTTAAGTCATTAAGGAAAAATTAGTCATTCCTTGGTTGTGTTTAAAGCTGCAGGAGCAGACAGACGAGCTGAAAAAAAAAGTAAGATCTCATGAGGAGGCCTGTTACTCATCTCTTGAGGTTTTTATTATTGACAGCAGTTGCCTCAAATCCAAGGCAAATCAACCTTGGGCTGCCTGGAGTAGCAGCAGGTAGAGCTTAGAGGTCAGCGCCAAGGTGCTGTCTATCTAATCCCTCCAAAGGACAAAAGGAGCATGTTGCTAAACTGGAGATTAATTCAGAGCTGCTTAATTCATTCATTCATTCTGTCTGTCTCTGTGCTAATGTAACCCCTACAAATCACAGTGAGGGAATGACAAATTATTCTAGTATTCACACTTACAATCCCTTCCAATCAATGGGAATTTATGTGCCTGGTTAGGAATTAGTCACTTAGTGTTGTTCCTGGTTGTGGAGCTCTCCTTTCTCCTGTGATTTGCCTGGCTTGCCCTCTAAAAAGGGCTTGCAGGTTGATGCTTTGCTGTTCTTTGGTTTTCTCATATTAAGTCCTAGATCCTTTTTTACCCATTTTCTTCTGGCTCCATTGTGACCCCCTGACCCAGTACGATCATAGGGATCTGACAAGACTCCACAACTCCTCCTGCTTTCTCCTTCCTTGCTTCAACTGCTCATACTCTTTGCATCGATGTACCCAGACATCTCTTACCCATCAACATCACCTTGCACCTCCACACTGATCTTAACTTGTAGGCAACGGGGCATAAAGTCCTGTCATTCTCAAGTAACCTCCAGCAAACCAGACCAAACCATCCTTCCTTCCAACCTCACTATCAAAACCTTTCAGAAGTGTGCCCTTATAAGCAATAGAATCATAGAATCCAAACATAGATTGGAAAAGAAACATCAGATCACTGAGTCCAACCATAACTTCTTTTACATCCTGTTTCCACCAGGGTCCTCTCACTGGCATCAACTCAGGTTTTTGAGATGGGAAACGGCCAGGGACAGAGGTACTTCAGGAGGTGCTGGGAACAAGCCAACCCCCATGGTGCACTGCTCTCCCAAGGTTCCCTGTTTCCCAAGAGAACATTCAAGAGATAAGAAGATGGTCTTACAATAATCTCAGTATTGAGGACCCAACAAGAGGATGAAGAGACGAGGCAGTAACAGTCCTCACTCTACTCTCCATCCTCCTCTGTCCTCTGGGTCTGATCTTACATGTTGTCTTGGGCAGGCTGTGGCTTGGGAGAGGAAAAATTCTGGGTTGTCCCAGGAGATTTGAGCATATCCATATCCAGAAATAGCAGCTCTAGGAGATTTGTAATTCCAGGTATTTTTCTGCTTGGTGCCTGAACACTATGTTGATAGAAGACATTGCAAATACTAGCTCATTCTCTCAAGTGCTGAATTCTTCCTTGAAAAACTATAGATGGGGTAAAATGGAGACATCAAATTGTAATTTTAGGTGTTTAAAGACTACCTGGTGATTCAAGGTGAACTTAATACTGCAAAGACTATGGCTAATAGTCCTGTCTGTGGGAATCTGTTATGTCCTGTAAAAAGGAGAAATGTATAAAAAATGAAGACTAGATGTGTGGTTGGAGTAGGTCTAAACAGGAAAGTTAATACAAAATATATACTGAGAGGAAGTTTGTGGTGTGGGTCAGAGGTAGGGTGTTAGTCCCAGCCTGTACCCAAAAGTAGGGTTAGAAAAGATAGCCTAGAGCTGCCATTTTATTCAGAAAGCCTGGAAGTGCCACTCTGCAGGGGCTGGGATGGAGCTGCCAAGGCATTATATATTCTGTTAAGAGATATCTGTGTGAGATAATGATTTTTCCATACTTTACTCCATGCTTTACTATTGAATTATTTTTACATAGTAACTCTTAAAAACTTTGTCTTTCTAGATGCTTTGATGAATACTCATCTCCTTTATTCAAGTTTTCAATCAATTCTTTTTCATCCATCTCTGTGGTCCTTTCAGACTTCTGCTCATGCCTCTATGACACAGCACCTGTTGATTTCTTTCCTTTCTTTGTGCTTCTTTCTTTTACTTCTACTCTGCATAGAGACAATGAGACAATATCATCTGCCTGCAGGGAGGAAACTTTTATTTCCTCTCTTTATCTCTGTATCACCTTAATATAACCTGCTGAGGTGGGTCCCAAACAGAGGGTGCCTCCCCACCTTCAAGCAATCACAGTATATAGGGTTTTTTCCCCCTACTTTTTACCATAGCTACAAACTCTTTAACAACATATCCAACATCTTTCTAGATAGGACTCAGTTAAGCACATTTCTGTGTTCTACTGCTTTTCCAAGTAGTGCAATTGACAGTCACTTTGATTCAAACTCAGTCAAATCTAATAGTTCAGAGATCAAAATTAAATAAACTTCACATTGAGGCTCATCTTTCTGAAAAGACTGTCCCATCCTTAATTTGCCTAAACTGAGAGCAATGGCAAAGATAAAAGTAACTTACCCATGTTTTTGATGCCAGCCCAGGTTACTGGATGAGCAGATAGTAACCGCACTGTCAGCTATATTTTTTTGGTTTAGCCATGCAGCTTCATGCTAGTACATTAATAGATTGCACATACACAATCAACTTCATCATAGACAAACATTAGAATGTAACTCTATAGCTTTAACTCTATAGCTTTCCCCATCTCAGTCACAACTGCAGTAACAGATTCACCACTCTAAGGAGCACATTGAGAGCACAGCATTCAATGGTATTAATTAATGTCATGTCCCTGAGTCTAATAATGAGCCTTGGTCAGTCTCACCTGGGGCTTCCACCCACACACTCTCTACCCACAGCCCAGGATGTCTATTTAAGATCAGTCCAAGACACCAGCTTTTAGTGCATTATAGTTGTGTTACTCCTGGGTGGAGCTGAGAACTGGTTTAATCATTTTGATCTACCTAAGTTTATTAATAGATCTTGTAACTATCACTGCCCCTGTTCAGGTAGTGCAGTATCTCACGCCAGCTTGTGGGATCACTGCCTTGCCCACATTTAGGTTACCTCTGGTTTCTGGCTCATCCTTTAGCATGGAGCAGTCATGCTTTTGTTGCTCCCTGGCAATTGGTATTCATCTTTCCTTCCAGCCATAACAAATACATATTTGTCACTCTTGCCTGTTGGTATTACATGAAAATAAGAGAGGAAAGAAAGCTTTCGCTATTACAGGGTGACCAGAAGCACAATTACAGTTGCTTTACTGCAAACAGCTGGGTACTTACTACACAAACAAGTAAGTATGCAATACAGTCCTCCCACAAAATCCATTCTTTGTTATCAAGGTCATGCCCACACATGTTTCCCGATACTTCCCCACCAAGATAATATAATGCTTGTAGTGTCCTCTGTTGATCTTGGCTTATCTGTGTGTAGTAGGCAGCTATTGCCTTGGTTTTGCTTTTCTCTGAACCTCTGTGGTGAGAGGGTAAAAGAAAATAGACCCTGATATCAAGACTAGAAGTTAGAACAAAATGACTGTGGTTGAAGGTGTATGGGTCTGTAGCAGCCTTTGCTGTTTCTTGGTTACACACATGCACTGGTGCTCACAGTCACATAGCCCAAATCAGAGTCCTGATAAAATCACCCTCCTGTCTCTGATGTTTGACAGCTGCATCGCCAAACATTGCTGATCAAACTGCGCTGCTCCCAAAATCATTCCTTTTCTTTGCCTGAGTCACTTAAAACCATCTTCCTAGAAAGTCCTTTGCGGAAAGCACTTCTCTTGCTTGTCCTTATCTTCCCTTCCCTTTCTGCACAGATTCTTGAATGTGTAGAAGACTCTGAAGGCCCATATACATAGACTTTTGGGGTTACATCTGTATGGAACACATCCAGGACAGTCTGAGCACTGTTCTCGCAGCAGTTGTTAGCCCATTCTTGAGCATGGCTGTGGCTTGTGCAAATCAGCAATCTGTTATATGAGGTTCATGCCTGGTTTAAGGGAGAGTCAATGCCAAGGGTCATTATGTGGCCACCTGTTCAGGTGGAGGAGAAGAGAGTTTAACTGTCTGAGTACAAGGTGGTTCAGGTCACTTGGATTTGGAAAGGAGCACACTGAGTCTGTGGCAGCACATAGGGTGAGTTCCTTATCCTAGCCTGGTCACAGACAACCAGAGCAAACCCTCGACACTCTCCTCTTCTCCATTCATTCCCTGCAGTGGGACATCGACCATCCAGCTTTTGGATGCTCAGTAGTCCAAACCAGTGGAGGGGAAGGCAGGGATGGCTTTGATAACTCATTTGCACAGTGCCTCAAAACCAAATCTTGGCAGAGGATCCTGCTGACCCTTGCAATCCATCCAAGAGGGAATGCCAAAATCTGTATTTCAAACTTTCTCTTTCCTTTCCTTCATTTTTAGTGCTTCATATCCATTTCTTGGAAGCAGAAGAAAGTAAGTCTTTCTTCCTGTCCTTTGCTAAATACATGTCTGAGTGTAGGTCCATGTGGATTACATGGAGAGATACTTTCCTCAAGATACAAAAATCCTTGAAAACAAGTGGAGTGAGAGTTGACATGACAGATTTGTTGAAGAAGGAGTTTGAATCTGATAACTGATGTTGCTGGTACTGGGAACAGCAATCAGAATATACTGGGAAGACAAAAGGAGGAATGGTAGAGGCTGGAGCTAGGTATCAGGGAGAGAACAGTCCACATATCTCAGCTAATGTTCTTTGGCAGAGCAGCAATGCTAATGGATATTAAAAGTGTCAGCTTCAAGATTCAGCAAAATGGTACCTCTCCTGATGCATCTCATCCTGGCACACAGAGCCCACAACAGAGGAGAAACTAGGGCCAGCAGACTGTGTGTGTTGAGTACGTGGTTGCCCTTTCCACTTGTTGAGGAGTTTACTCCTGTGACTCCACATCTCCTGGTGACAGTGTTGTGCAGTGACATTTGCTAAAAGCACATCTATTTCTAGGTGGGAAACCACTCTCCAGCACTGATACAGATCTGCTCTCCTCCTCTATGTTAAATGGTACTTTTTCCTTGAGAAGAACAAAGGAAGACATGTCCATCCCTCAAAGGAAAGGAGGAAGATTGGATATGGAGCCATCTCCCCCTGCCCTGTGGAGAGGAGTGAGGTTGGGACTTGGCAATAACATCTGGCTCCTGGCTGAAACCCTGTGGATTGGGTCTTTCCATCCTACCCTAGTGGCAATACTATCCTCAGTCGGGTATGACTTGCCTCTCTGCTCTGTGGCAGAGCACTGGCAAATGAGTTACTGCCATTCCCCAGCCACCGGAGACCTTCTGTGGAGAGGTGATGAAAGGAAGAGATTCACTTACCTTTTCTCACTGGGCACAGAGGAGACCACTGCCCATGGGGTACCAAAAGTTAAGAAGGAAATAAAAGCATTTTAACAGAGGTGGAACAATATACCCTTTGCAGGTTTCACCCACATTCCTCAATCTGCTCTGCCATCTCCTTTAATTGCTGGTGAGGGGTTTTTTTTGGCACAGCAGGGGTGAAAATGGGATTTGAGAGCTGGAAAGGAAAGCTAATGAAGGAGTAAGTGTCCCAACCCTCTCCTGCTCATGACACTAGGATTCACCCCTATCTATCCATATTCACACTTCACCCTCCAGGGTGCCAGAGGAAATACACAACTGAGTTTGTGCTAAGCAGCCACAGCTTGGCCTGGCAGAGTTATATTCCATCTCCCTCCCAGGTTTTCCTTGGCTGTGTTTTGACTGATCCATCTTCTTGCCAAGTGGCTGACTGCCACACTGCCAGTACTGAAGACAGATAGTCTTGTTACCTAGCTACCTAGGGAGCATTGCCCCTGGAGCTTTGGCCAGTCAAGTTGTCAGTGACCCAGACAATGCAGTTTTCCTTGCAAGCTTGCTCACAGCTGAAGAGCAAACCTTCAGGTACTTTCCTGGTTTCCTCTGGGCTGGAATGGAGCAGTGCTCACAGAAATGTCTCATGCCTTCCTTGTGGTAATGCCTACCATGTCAGACATGCTCAACCTAAATATTCCAAATTACACTGACAAATCTTCCCTTACTTTAACTCACATCTCTTTCACTTCCAAGCAGGCTTATATTTTGTGTTGAAGGGGCTGAAGAAGGGAGCTCTGACTCTGTCACAATGGTCAAGCCCTGGCGTTGTATGGGCTTTTAGGGCATGCATCTTGATGGTAGATAAGCCAAACCTGTGTGGCAGGGAGGCAGCCTGACAGTTCCCTCCTACTCTTTCTGCCTACCTTCTCGTTACACTGAAGGAGAAGCCATGCTGGCCAAGAGATGACCAAGCACAATTCCACCGAAGAGCTCAAGAGAGAGGTAAGGAGTAATCATGGAAAGAGGGTGCAGCCAAAGCCTTAGAAGAATAGAAAAGCAATGGGAAAAAGGATGGAAATCATATGTAGTTAAGTTCTCCAGTAAGTGAATCAAACTGTGATTGTGCTTGTGATGAAGAAGGTATTCATGAGTCTGAAGTTCACTCTCTCCATTAAGTGTATTAGGATAATTTCCAGTAGCCCCAACAAGAGTAACAGAGTCATTGCGTGCAGACACTGTGCAGCTGTGGCAACCGCTTTACCCCAAAGAACTTGTGGCTCAGTAGATGAGGCAACCCATGGGGAAGTGAAAGGGTTACACCAATTTAATGTTCCATTTTATAGAGGTAACATAAGGAAAAGGTAAAGATGAAACAGCTAACCCCCAGCAACACTGGGAGGTCTGAGACTCAGCTCTTTATGGGTGAATTCATTGCCTTCTAATTCAAAGTGAAATCTTGGCCTAAAGGTGCTCAAGAAATAAGGTACTGAAAAATCCTTCTTGTCTTTAAGAGAGTTCTGAAGGGGCTGTTGGGACCTTGTTCCTCCTGGCAGTTAAAACCTCTCTTGATAATGAGGTGGTTTCCTCCTGCCTCATATTCTATGCTCTGATGACTGACCAAGACATATTCAGGCAAAAATGATCAGGCAAAGGAGGAGTCCACAGCAAGACTATTAAATAAGTGCAAACACAGGCTGCCCTAGTGTCTCTTTCTGTGGATCTGCCTGCTTTATTCTCATGTTTTCCTTTATTTGTTCTTCCTTGCTAGTCTTCTTTCAGTCCTAATCTTGTCTGTACTTCTCCTTTCCATCCTGAGCTTCCAGCACACTCATACTCCAAGTCTAAGCAGCTTCCCCAGACCTTGAGCTGCACCTCAGAGTCAGCTCTGTGGGACAGAGACAGCTACAGAGCCTGAAGTCTTCTCATCCAAAACAAAATGAGAGACTAAAGCAGGAACAGATGTATTGATCAAGCTTTTCCTCAGTTGTGCAAGCCCTGCCACCACCTCTCATATTCCTGATGCATAAGCATTTCAGGGCTTTGCCCTTAATATGTTGCTCCTACCACAAAGTCAGGGCCCCACCAGTAGATTTTGGTGGCTATGAGTTAGCCAGACCACAGGGTTTGGGAGGAAATCCCATTTCTTCCCTGCCTTCATCACTTCTGGGCAGCTTTAGAGCTCGGCAGGTAGCACAATCAGCCTAGGTAGATAGCACACAGCTTTGGACTCCCATGCAAGTTGGAAGGAGGGTTCACTCCCACATCCATCCTTATTTCTCACCTTATATTTTCTTCCTTCTAGGTACTAGAGCCTGAATGGGGAAAGGAGGCAAGAGGATTAGGGTGTCTGCAACTGCAGGGAAACAGCTTTGCCAAGTGTCTATCCCCTATAAGGCATTTGACCTCCTCACCTCCTCCAGGACAAAGGATTTAACAAGATGAACATTCTTAAGTGTTTTGCAGATGAAAGGCATATCCAGCAAAGCAAATCCTAGCTTCCTGATTACAGAGTGGCTTGTTGTAAGGGAAATTTACCCTATAGGAAACAGTGCAGATATCCCCTCTAAAGGGACACACAGGCACACAACCACCCCTGTGCTCCCCCAGCCATTGACTGTTTTACTTGGCACTGGTGAGACTGCACCTCAAATCCTGTGTTCAGTTCTGGGCCCCTCACCACAAGAAGGATGTTGAGGCTCTGGAGTGAGTCCAGAGAAGAGGAACAAATCTGGTGAAGGCGCTGGAGAACAGGCCTTATGAGGAGAGGCTGAGGGAGCTGGGGTTGTTAAGCCTGGAGAAGAGGAGGCTGAGGGGAGACCTCATTGCCCTCTACAACTACCTGAAAGGAGGTTGTGGAGAGGAGGGAGCTGGCCTCTTCTCCCAAGTGACAGGGGACAGGACAAGAGGGAATGGCCTCAAGCTCTGCCAGGGGAGGTTTAGGCTGGACATTAGGAAAAAAAATTCATGGAAGAGGTCATTGGGCACTGGAACAGGCTGCGCAGGGAAGTGGTTGAGTCACCTTCCCTCCTTGTTTAAAGGACAGGTGGATGAGGTGCTGAGGGGCATGGTTTAGTGTTTGATAGATATGGTTGGACTTGATGATCCAGTGGGTCTTATCCAACCTAGTGATTCTTTGAAATCCAGTGCCTGCCTTCTCACAGCCCCAATTCCTGAGTACTCTTCCTCCCAAGCCCTCCTTATTCTGAAGGCATCCCTCCCCAAAGCCATTCCCAGCTCTTTCCCTGGAGCATCCCTCCTTCCAGCCTCCCCCCATATCCTTTCTTTCATGTCCCATTTGTCAATTCACCTGTCTCTTCCCAAGCTTCCTTTCCACATGTGTCTGAACCACCTTCCAAGAAACTCTCTTTCTGGCTGCTCCTTCCTAAGGAGCAATTCTGCCTTCCTCTTTGCTGCTGACATATTCCCTCCTATAAATAATGCATATGCAACTCCCAAAAGGAGCAGAGGAAGAAGCCAACAAGTCTATGAGACTTGTGTGGGCCTGAGAGGTAAAGCCCTCCTTCCTCATATGAAGACAGACACTCTTCCAAAGTCTTACGTCTGGGACATGTACTACAGGGTGGGGGGAGACTGACTGGAGCAAGAAGGAGTTATTGAAAATATGCCTGATGAGGCAAGATGCTTCAGCTGGTTTGGGTATTCTGGCCGCGGAGCATGTAAAATCCCATTATGGCTTTAGTACGGTAAGTTTAATACGCTGAACCCTTCATTGCTCCTGTTGCCCCTGCCAGGCATCTCTGAAATTCACAACAACAAGTTTTCAATCTGTTAGCAATTCTCAGCTCACAGGAACAGCCTGTCTGCTCTGGAGGGGAGAGCGGAAATATGCTCCCAGACCCACATATAGGACAGTGGCTTCCTTTTTCTCCTTGTCTCTCTTCAAAGACCCATTGGTTTTGCTAAGGGCTACTGGAGCCCCATGGTGTCAACTGCAGCTCTGGGTGTTGGCTTTTCAGGTCAACAAGCCTGCTCTGGAAGGGGGAAAGTTGCCCTTTTATAACTGTGTAGCTGGGCATTATCCCACAGCTGGAGAGTTTTTCAAAAGGGAGTTGATCTGTGGGCTGTGCAAGCGTAGGGATTTGATATGAAAATGGTAGTCTTACTTTCTCCTAATCAGGCTGAATGACACAGGATCTTTTAGCAGTATGCTGAACACTTCCTATCGCTTTCTGAGTTCTTGATTCTCCTCAGGGTACATGCTACGTCTGCTTCCTTGATGAACTTGGGAAACAAATGAGGAAGTATCATGGTTTGCTGTTATATATATATTAAATAGCATATCTCTATGATGAAATGTGAAATGTATAACTAAAATAATGACTAAAAGTAATACATACTTAAATAGTGCCTAAATCACATGTGTAAACATTAAATAAACTGGTTCATTTCTAGAGGCTACAGAAAACACTTTAAAATTTTATGCAGTCATCTCCGCCTCCCATTTCTATTATAATTGTAGTTTTATAGCTAATCTGTCTATCCATGTTTTAATATTTGCAGTTGTGTTAAATTTTACCAAGTAACAGTTTAGTTTGGGGGAACTGTTATACTTTCTCCCAGCTGTGGTTCATGTTGTTTAAATAAGAACTTGTTGAACATTTATCCCAAATACCAATATTTTTACCCCAGTGGCAGCTCCATATTTGAGGTCACCCCATGACAATGTGTGTAAAGAATGTATACAGTGGCCGTGCCTCTTCCAGAGTACCAGGAAGAAAACTGGATGTGGTCAACCCACACATCATTTTCTTCTCTTGTTGGAGGTTTCACCTAGACAGCACTTAAATGACAGTTTTTGTTTCTGGATAAGAAAGCCATTGCTTTTTTTTCCCTGAAACAGGCTAGAAAGACCAGTTCTTCTGAGACACAGCTTTACATTGAACATACAGTTTACATTGAACATACTGTTCTTGACACAGAGGGTCATTGGGCATTGGAATAGGCTGCCCAGGGAGGTGGTTGATTCACCTTCCCTGCAGGTGTTTAAGGCATGGGTAGATGAGGTCCTGAGGGACATGGTTTAGAGTTTAGTGTTTGATAGGAGTGGTTTGACTTGATGATCCGATGGGTCTCTTCCAACCTGGTTGTTCTATGCTTCTACGATTCTATGGAGGAGTCTGCAGCAAAGCTGGGAATCATGGAGGTGTCTCTGGGAAAGCTGGGAAGAGAGTCTTTATCTTGCCCTGTGGCAAGACAAACCAAAAGAAAAACCTATTTTCTCTGTGTGATTGCAGAAGTCTAAGCAGAGCTGCATGAGATATATCAATGTTTTGGTTTGGTGCTGGGGAATACAGGAGAAGGTGTGAGTGTAAGAACACACCTTACAGCTGGAATAGAGGTGTCTGATGAAAGGGGAGTGTGAAAATGATGCAAACTCTCATCATTTTACCCTGAGCATCATGACATTTAATATTTTCCTTAAATCCCCATCACCTGGAATCAGGGTGATCACATGATCAATTCTCATACCAAATATGAAAAGGAAAGAAGCGAGCAAGTTTTTTCTCTTCTTAAGAGCAAAAAAATATCCTCAAAATAGAAACAAGCAAGGGTCTCTTGGACATACAAAAAAAAATCTTGTGGATTTAAAGTCTTATGTTTGGGGAGGTTTGCCATATTTTTGTCTGTCTTGGGAAAGATGAGATGTAGTCAAATGCTAAATGGGTATGAGAAGGTACTGTAGTGGAAAAGGAACACATGTTGGTATATGTATTCATAGAATGATAGAATGGTTTGGGTTGGAAGGGATCTTTAAAGATCTTTTAGTCCATCCCGCTCTGTCATGGGCAAGGACATCTTTCAATAGATCAGGTTGCTCAAAGCACCATCCAACCTGGAACTGAATACCTCCTGGGATAGGGCATTCACAACTTATGTGGGCAACCTGTGCCAGTACCTCACCACCCCCAGAGTGAACAATTTCTCTCCCTGTACCCACTCTAACAAGTCCAGGTCCTTGTATTGAGGACTCCAGGACTGTACACCATACTCCAGGTGGGATCTCTCTCACAAGAGCAGAGCCTAGAGGCAAAATCACCTCCCCCAACATGCTGGTCACACTTCTTTTTATGCAGCCCAGCATACAAGTACCTTTCTGGACTTGAAGCCCAGCTCACATTCAACTTTTGACCCACTGATGTCCTCAAGTCCTTCTCTGCCGTACAGCTCAATCCATTCACAGCCCAGTCTGTACTGATATTGGGGATTGCCCTGACTTGGGTACAAGACCTTGCATTTTGCCTTGTCAAACTTTTTGATATTCAAGGTCCCTCTGGATGGCATTCATCTGTGTGTCAACTGTACCACTATGCTTGTTGTCATCTCCAAACTTTCTGAGGGTACAACTCAATCCTACTGTCTATGTCATAATGAAGATACTAAATATTTGTACAAACCCTTGAGAGACATCACTTGTTACTGCTTTTCTGCCATTATTTGACTACTGGTTGTCTACACATACCAATGCGTGTCCTACCATCATGCAAATTTTAACTGCCTCAGAGTAAAGACATCACTGAACAGGCATCAAGCCACGTGAGGTGAAAGTGTGCATACCTGGATTTTAGGGTCAACTGGCACTTTCAGGAACCTTTGAGAGTAATTCTTCCCTGCAGCACATGGCTCTGAGCTGCTTGCTCTCCCTGCCTCAACCCACTGCCTTCCCTTGAAGTCCTTCTAGCCTCTTTGTGTGTGAAGCACACTTCTTCTGCTGAATGCCCTCTGGAGAGCAGGCCAAGCAGCACATTAGCTCTTGGATATTGAAATCACAGCTCCAGAGCAGCTGGTGGGAAAAGTCAAAGGCTGCAGCAACTAAAATCAAGCTCTGCAGAACAGAGCCCTTGTACACTGTGATAATGATTTCAGGCTTGCCAACACTTCTTTCTCTTCCCTCCCTTGATACATTGCTAGTTATTATGGATCTACTATCAGCTCTGATTTTTGTGTTTTCTCAGTTCTGTATCGACTGAAGGCCAAGCACTATCACATGAGAGGAAGGGGATATCTGGAGTACAGATTTGGAGGATTTTCTCTCACCCTTCCACCAAAGCCACAGGATCCTTTCCATGCAGAAAGCAAAAATATATACAGTAGTCCATGTCCCTTTCCTTCTGCTGAGGGCTGGTCCTAGAATCCCTGCTGGAATGTGGGGTGGTTTTACCAGTCAGAAGGCAGCAGGCAACAAGCAAATCACTATTATATATGTGTCTCTTTTCTCAGGGAGGGCTGTGTATCTTTTTCATTTAGGTAATAACAGGCTTTTGGCAGTGCCTCCAGCACAAACCCAAGCTGCAGGTGAGCAGCAGAAGCCAAAGAATTTGCCTTTCCACCAATAATAGGAGGTTTTCCCCACAGCTCTGCCAAGGTAGAATGAGTCTGTGAAGGGAGTAGGAGGGCAGGAGAAGCAGCATACCTCGTGAGGAGGAAAGGAAGAGGGGGGGTCTGTTGAAGGTGACAGGACAGAGGGAACAGCTTTATTTACAATTAAAGACTGAGGCAAAGAAGGCATTAAGTACCTCAGCCTTCTCCTCATCCCCTGTCACTGTTGTTCCCTCTGTGTCCAAAGGTTTAACAGAATCACAGAACAACCAGGTTGGAAGGGACCCATCAGATCTTCTAGTCCAACCATTCCTATCTAACACTAAACCAAGTCCCTCAATACCTCATCCACCCGTGTCTTGAACACCTCCAGGGAAGGTGAATCAAACACCTCCCTGGGCAGCCTATTCCAATGCCCAATGACCCTTTCTGTGAAAAACCTCCTCCTAATCTCCAGCCTAAATCTCCCCTGGCAGAACTTGAGGCCATTCCCTCTCGTCCTGTCCCCTGTCACTTGGGAGAAGAGGCCAGCTCCCTCCTCTCCACAACCACCTTTCAGGTACTTGTAGAGAGTAATGAGGTCTCCTCTCAGCCTCCTCTTCTCTAGGCTAAACAACCCCAGCTCTCTCAGTCGCTCCTCATAGGGTCTGTTCTCCAGCCCCTTCACCAGCCTCGTTGCTCTTCTCTGGACTTGCCCCAGAGCCTCAACATCCTTCTTGTGGTAAGGGGCCCAGAACTGCACACAGGATTCAAGGAGCGGCCTCACCAGTGCTGAGTACAGAGGGAGAATCACCTCCCTGGACCTGCTGGTCACACCATTTCTGATACAAGCCAGGATGCCGTTGGCCTTCTTGGCCACCTGGGCACACTGCTGGCTCATGTTCAGTCGGCTGTCGACCAACACCCCCAGGTCCCTCTCCTCCTCGCAGTTTTCCAGCCAGGCTTCTCCCAGTCTGTAGCTCTGCATAGGGTTGTTGTGCCCCAAGTGCAGGACCCGGCATTTGGCCGTGTTAAACCTCATGCCGTTGGACACTGCCCAGCGGTCCAGCCTGTCCAGGTCCCCCTGCAAAGCCTCCCTACCCTCCAGCAGATTGATACTTGCACACACTCGACACTTGCACACTTAACACTGCCAAATGTCGGGTCCTGCACTTGGGGCACAACAACCCTATGCAGAGCTACAGACTAGGAGAAGTCTGTCTAGAAAGCTACCAGGAGGAGAGGGACCTGGGGATGTTGGTCGACAGCCGACTGAACATGAGCCAGCAGTGTGCCCAGGTGGCCAAGAAGGCCAATGGCATCCTGGCTTGGATCAGAAACGGTGTGACCAGCAGGTCCAGGGAGGTGATTCTCCCTCTGTACTCAGCACTGGTGAGGCCGCTCCTTGAATCCTGTGTGCAGTTCTGGGCCCCTTACCACAAGAAGGATGTTGAGGCTCTGGGGCAAGTCCAGAGAAGAGCAACGAGGCTGGTGAAGGGGCTGGAGAACAGGCCTTACGAGTAGCGACTGAGAGAGCTGGGGTTGTTTAACCTGGAGAAGAGGAGGCTGAGAGGAGACCTCATTACTCTCTACAAGTACCTGAAAGGAGGTTGTAGAGAGGAGGGAGCTGGCCTCTTCTCCCAAGTGACAGGGGACAGGACAAGAGGGAATGGCCTCAAGCTTCACCAGGGGAGATTTAGGCTAGAGATTAGGAGGAAGTTTTTCTTGGAAAGGGTCATTGGGCATTGGAACAGACGGCCCAGGGAGGTGGTTGATTCCCCTTCCCTGGAGGTGTTTAAGGCACGGGTAGATGAGGTCCTGAGGGACATGGTTTAGTGTTTGATAGGAGTGGTTTGACTCAATGATCCGATGGGTCTTTTCCAGCTTGGTGATTCTATGATTCTATGATTCTATGACTGGTAAGTTTATGGAGAGGACTCAGCAAAGCACAGGGGGCGGAATGTACTGTAGGAAAGGGAAGTCAGAGGCAGAGGTGATGTGAAAGGATTAGAGCAGGGGGAAAGTAAAAGGAAAGAATGGGGAATTCTGGAAAGGAGGATAAATTTGGACAAAGTTGAGAAGCATCAAATTTCTGATGATGAAAGTCTCTAAAGTAGTATTTCTTGAGGAAAAATAATACTAGTTTTTTGCACAATTTATGCTATGTTGGAGGAAAGGTCAATTACAAGCTCCAAGAAATTCCTGACTGTTACATGAATTTTCAAACAGTTACAGGAGTTTATATATTTTTTTCCCTTTTATTTTCTCTCCCATGTTGCAAGAGAAGATAAATGAGGAAGGATGCACAAGCACGTGCACACACACAAAATAAGAGAATAAGCTCAAACTCAGCCATGGGTTAAGTTTGTTAATGCATCAGACTATTTCAAGGTGTCTGTCCCCAACCCATCAGCTTTAAAACATCATCAGTGGGAGATCTGTGAACCTCAAAGAAGGCTCTGTTTTACCTGTGAATGTGATTCCAATCAGATGGGGCTTCACTGTCACTCAGAAGCTTGCTGAATAGAAATAAATATTCATAGAACTGATTAGATGTTAATTGCACAAATCACCACCTCTTCAGCCAACCCCAGGAACCTTGCTGCTACCCATCATAGTTAAGGAAGCAGAAGAAAATGTCTTTTCTATAGTTCCCTTAAGGTCAACCTAGTACCTGAGAAGGAAGAGAGGACTGTTAAATTCTTCACCTTGCAATGTCCCTTAAAGTAGATACCACAGTCCTTCCCCAGATTTTGCCCCACATGAAGGGCTGTGTTCTCACTAGTGTAGCCCCCACTGGGCCAGAGTCCTATGGTCTCTGCAGACATCACTGCAGTCTGTCCTGCCTCCTTCTCCCTACATACTGTTTGGTGTCCAAGGACTACCCTTCCTTGCTTCTCTGTGACCTCCATTCTTCCCTCATGGACTGATTTGCCAAAGCCCTTCTGCAAGGATGGGGCAGGGAGAAGGCAAGGAGAGTTATTGTCCTGGGATGCATGTGGACTGTGTGTGCACCCTTGTATGTGCAGGTGTGCTTGGGCATGTCTGGCTGTCAGTGTGCAGGACACAGCACATACATACATGACTATACCTGTGCTTGTACTCACATGCAGAAAGGGACATGTAACCTTGCTTATTCAGCAAGGTAGAGGAACAAAGACATGCTGTGCTAGCAGGTCATACAGTCGTCTTCCTGCACATGCTCTGCCCCTGAAGGCCCAGATGTGACGGCCACTTTGCACCATCTCCACTCTCTCCCTGAAGTGTTGGGTTGGCATGGCTTGTGACACTACTCAACCCCACAGAAAGAGGAGAGCTGTTGTGACATCCAGTGCCCCTTGGTGGTGTGAAACAGTGGCTGTAGTAAAGGTTGCTGGCTATTCAAGGATGTCATACCTTACTTGTTCCTGACATTTCTGCCACCCATGCTCTGGAGCTGAGGTGAAAGCCCAGTTCTTGTCACGGCAAGCGTTTCTTCATTAACTGCCCACACAAGACTCAGAATCCTCAACTCTTCCAGATTCTCCTTGTAGCCCCCTCTGTCCCACTGTGTCCAGCCTCCTTACCCTTAGCACAACAGCACCAAGCCTTCGGGAGCAAACTTATGTCTATATACAGGCTCACATACAGAGAAATGTGATAACCTGGGACAGGCCACATTCATCTTCATCGCAGGGAGGCAGCAGGATTGGAAATGGCGTGGTGAGATTAGACAGCTGCATTCTCCTGTCGCAGACACTTAGAGCAGAGCCACTGCAGATGTGACAGCAGTGACACTCAAAGAAACCCTGGTCAGGTCTCAACCCAGCCTGCTCAGGCTTCCTCCAGCCTCACAGACTGGCCTTCTGTCAAGTTGAAGGCAGAAGTAAGCCAGAACAAGGAGCAGCAGAGAGGCTGTGGTGCCTTTGAGAGCCATCCTGCCCTCTAACATTGTGCTCTGGACTTTCTGGCGAAATGCATGTAAACAAAGAAGGTTTAAGAGAGAGGAGGTACTGCAATGGGTCTCCCACCCTAAGGTAACAAGTTGTTTTCCAGCCACTAAACACAAGGGATGGGAAATGGGAGGAACTGCTCCTGTTAGACCCACAAATCGCACTGCAGCATTCAACCAGATCAAATACAGTGGGGCTGTTCTTCTTTCCATACACATGATCGATTCCAGATGATACGAAGACTGGCTCCCATGCCGCCCACCCCCGAGGAACTTGTAATAGCCTTTTGTTCCTTCAGGTTTATGGTAAAACTGTCAACCACTGCCAGTCCCTGCAGTGGACTGAGGTGTGAGGCTCACATGACATGTTAGTCCCTCTCCATATAACTGCATTTAGGTAGCAGAAAAGAGCTGCTTGATTTTCCCTTTGTGATGCAGGTTTTGTGACACACAGCACTGCACAGTTTCAGGCCTTTCAGGAATGGGTTCTCCCATCCCACCACTGAATACCAGTGCTGGTCAACTCCCTTGCAGAGTCTTGCCTTACCACAGGGATCCATTCACTCGTGAGCTTCCATCACCAAGGTCATTCACCCCTGGACACAGGCAGGTTCAACTTATGCCTTTTGATCAGCTCTGAATCAATAATTCAGTTCAGTTTGTCTCCATTTGTATATGCTCTTCCCCTCCACCTCCCAGAGATTTTCTCTAGCCTTTGATAGTTACCTAAGCAGTACTAAATGAGACTCCTGGCTCTCCTCACAGCTGCTCCATCTCTGTCACTGCAAACGATTTCTAGAAAGCCTTTTTAAAATGTATTAGGCTTCCAAAAAGGAACTGATAAACAGGGGACAGGAGGAAGGGAAGAAGCAGGGAGGAGGCAGGATGCAGTGATGTTGTCTGTTCCACACATCTACAGCATTCTCCTCCCAGTCCTTTTAGGAAAATAGATAGACATTTATTATGAAAATGAATTACTGGGTGTGCACAGGAGTCCTTAGGCAGACAGGGAATAAGTGTCAGTCTTCTGCATGTATGTCTGTGTGAGTCACATACACTGCCTATGATGAGAAAGAAGAACACTTTTATCAGAAAGCAATCTGTCAGGTTTTAGTACTTGAAGGGCTCTGTGTGTGCCTGTGTGTATGCATCCATACGTGTCGTGCTGCAGTTGCCCTCAGCAAAGGGGATTTGTGATGGTGGCCAGTAACACATTGTCTGGTGGTATCATTCTAGTTGCACAATCATTCCCATCATAAATTTGCAAAGGCTCCAAGCATGGCTGTCAAAGTACATGGATGAATGCAGAGTCAAGTTTTATGGACCTGTTCTGAGACAACCTGGACAATACCAAACACACTGGTATTCAGCAGGCATGAGGTCAGGAATACTACTTGGAGAGAGTGCACATGTTTATGTTGTTGGTGGGCAACATCAAATAATACTGTGTTCATGGCACTGAAAAGATTGGGCCATGGTATAGCAAGAGGTTTGGAAATGAATTTGCTGTGCTGGAGTCAAGGCTGGTGAAGGGGCTGGAGAACAGGCCTTATGAGGAACGGCTGAGAGAGCTGGGGTTGTTTAGCCTGGAGAAGAGGAGGCTGAGAGGAGACCTCATTACTCTCTACAAACACCTGAAAGGAGGTTGTGGAGAGGAGGGAGCTGGCCTCTTCTCCCAAGTGACAGGGGACAGGACAAGAGGGAATGGCCTCAAGCTCCGCCAGGGGAGATTTAGGCTGGAGATTAGGAGGAAGTTTTTCACACAGAGGGTCATTGGGCATTGGAATAGGCTGCCCAGGGAGGTGGTTGATTCCCCTTCCCTGGAGGTGTTTAAGGCACAGGTAGATGAGGTCTTGAGGGACTTGGTTTAGTGTTAGATAGGAATGGTTGGACTAGAAGATCCAATGGGTCCCTTCCAACCTTGTTGTTCTGTGATTCTGTGAAAGGCAATGGAAATTCAAACTTACTATATCTCTCCCTACCTCAGACTCTAGAAGAAAAGAAAACCCATATTCTCCTGCCCCTTGTGGTTGATTTGATGCATGGAAATTACACAGTTGCCTCCCTCCGTGCATTGTTTTGCCTCTCACTACTTGTGCTTCCCATCCTGTCCTCACTAGGAATAATTCTGCTCTATAGCGCGTGGGTATTAGAGGGAAGAGATGGGAAAGGGCATAGCTAGTCTGAGGAGAATCACAAGGATTTGGGGTGAGGAGGGAATGGGAATGTCTTGGAAAGGCTTATCAGTCACTAGAATGATCCAGATAAACTAGGGAGGGTTTAGCCTGGATTCCCTCACCCAAGACCGGATTGTGGTAGATATGACTCCAGGCTACATTTCGGTTGCTTGTGTCATAGAGAGGATGAGCCTAAGAGGCACTACAGCAGACATTTCTCACCCAGATCTTGGGTTCTGGGGCATCTTTCAGCAGCTAAGTGCATATTTATATTTCTCTTACATATGTTGGAGATGCTGCCAAGATAAGGGGTAACATTCTGACTCCTCCTCCCACCTCTGGACATAACCCTGCCTCCCTGCATTAAACCCAAAGCAAGAGTGAATGTGTGTGTGAGCATATGGGCTCTAGAGCAGCGGGCAGAAAACTCGCTCCCTATCACATCAGTAGCAGAGTCAATGCAGGAGACATTTGCAGGCACGAGCAGAAAAAAACCTTCACGTTCCTTCTCCAGAGTGAGCGCGTGCTTCAACTCCCAGATACACTCCCTGCCGCTTGAAATTAATTCAACATTCCAATGGCTTAGGCAAAAATAACTAGAATGAATAATCAGGCTGTGCTGGCCCTGCTGAAGATTGCCTGGTAGATAGAGCCCTCTGCAGGAACTAAAAGGGCAAGGGATCGAGACAGCATCAGCGTTTACTAGAAGCTATCTGGAAAGTAACAGATGAAATAGCAATAGCTCATCAAGTCCCTTAACCCTGTAGGTGTAATTACCTCCAGCGCATCTTTGGTATTTGCTTCTGTGCTGCTCACAGCTCACAGTATTACAGCTCCACGCACCTTTTCTCTTGTTCCCTTAACTCCTCCCTCCCTCTCTGTCCAGCAGCTGCCTGCCTGTGCCAGGCTCTCAGCCTGCATTCTGGGTGCAGTGCAGAGCTGTGCTGGTACTCAGGCTGCTTTGCGAGGCACCACAACATGACAATTCTATCTTACATCCTCTGCCTTTATTACTAAAACGACGTGTTACCCTGAGTTTTAGGCTTGTTCCAAGCACTTTTATTTCTTTCTTTACACAAGAGACTAAAACCCCACCACTCTAGGTGAAAGCAAACGTGTGAAGATGGGAAAGCCTCTGTGTATGAATGCCTGCGTGTGTAGTTTGTATGCATCTCCAATTTTTCATACCTTCTGTCTGCAGGCCTTCCTGATACAAAGCCCAGGCCTATGGGCTGGTGCAACAAAGCAACCTCTGTTGGGAAGCCATCAGCCAGGAGGAGAGCTAGTGTTAGGGTTTCTTCCATGAGGAGTCCCTGAGCTTCAAAACAGAGGGAAAAAAGACCCAGAGCTGCTTCCCTGGTTCCACAGCCTCTCTACATGCAATTGGCCCTTATCACCCCATCCAACATCGTTAACTTTATAAAATTTATGACTTGGCTAAAGAGCAGGGACTTCCCAGGGTTACAGCCCTAATAGCTGTAGGAAGAGGTAGAGAGAGCTCTCTTCTGAGCAGAGGGCTTTTTATTTTTCCTTGGCCCCTGGCTTTGACGTGGAGTCTTAAATATGAGTGGCCTCTTCTCCGCAACCACTACACATTTATTCATGGTGGCTCCTAGAGCTTCTATATCACTCATCACATAAAAATATCCAGGCCTGGCTTGATGGTGGGAGGGGTTAGAGACATTACAGAGGCATTCTTGTCTCCCCTCAGGTCCTGTCCTACATGTCTGGGGCTATATGGGAGAATCCAAAGGCCAGTTGCTGTTGAGCCTTTATGTTCAGACTTGCCCCTGGTTCTGGTAGTCCTCAGTGGACTGCACCCTGCACCTCTGCCTTCAGTTTGGAAAGGAAAGAAGCAAATCTGGCAAGTTGTCCTGCCAGTCATCTTCCTGCCAAGTGAGAGGTAGAGAGAACCAGTGCCCCCAAATTTCTTCACTGGAAGTGCCCAGCGTGGGAGGAAAGCTGTCCAACAACTACATCTTCCTGGCACCGGTGACCACATTAGGGTTCAGTTTTTGCTGGCAATTTTTTTCTTGCGTGCCGAGACCAGATCATAGAAAGGATCTTGTGTGATGCTGGTCCTAGAAATAAAAGGAAATGAGAGCAAAAGTAAGAGATTTAATGCTTGAAGTCAGCACAGGCAACCTAACTGAACTTGCACTGAGAGACCACACAACAAAATGTAGGACTGGAGATCTGCAGACCCATAGCAGAGAATTTAGCTGCGGGTAGAGATTCTACCACAGTTACTAGAATGCAAACATTTATTTCCACTCCCTTTTTCAAGCTCTGGTAGCCAAATAAACTGTGTGACACTGTCCCTGTGACTGACCAAAGGCAAGCTCAGGCCTCTGGTTCCAATTTGCTTACCGTATTGCCTCAATCCACTCATCACGTTCTGCCGGTGTGGCTGCTGAGATCTTGTAGGACTGATGCTTGCCTTCAACCACTTTCCCATCCCCATCTGTTTTGCAGGCTTTGATTTTCTGCCCTTTGCAGTTGGGATTGAAGAGCTCAAAGCAGTTCTGTCAGAAAGGGAATAGAATGGACCAGTAGAGGGGGACAGGGTGGACCAAAGGAACTATCCTGCCTTTAACCATGGGTGACAGACTCAGAGAGCTTACAAAGGGCAGGACAGCATTCTGTCTCTGAAATGCATCAAAACCTTTCCTTCCTCAGCCCAAGAATCCCCTATGAGTTAGACCTCCAGGCCACACCTCTTAGGGAAACAACCCCCTCCTGTGAAGGGCTGGACACTGAAGCAGGCTTTATGGAGAGATGAAGCATCAATTGTTATCAGAAAAGATCCTACCTTCTGGGACCTGTCATTCTACTCCATTCAGGAAGATCTCTTCCCCTATTAAGTAGATGCAACATCGTCTCCTCTGCCTGCCACCACCCAGACAGAAGGCACTTCTCCCAGGATACACAGCTAAATGTGTCACTTCTTGGGCAAGTTTCCTAACACCACAGCCCTGTCTGGTCTACGTTGTGCTGTAACTTATTATGGAGAGTCAGATGTGTGCGCTCATCTCTGCCCCCCTACACACACATATGCTCACAATATAATCCAGTCAACCAAAGGATAGAATCATCTGTTCAAACCAGATCTTCCCTGGTAAAATGTAATCATATTTAAATACCATCATGTTTAGATGGGGGGACAAGGCAAGCTTGGACTGGTACCTTCCCTGCTGAAGCATAGGAAGAATAGGGTGTGTGCACCCTCTCTTCCCCCTGACAACCTGAAAGACTGTGTTTGTTGGGTATCAAGCAATTGAGACTTACTGGCTTTTTGGGATCATCCACCTTCCGGACTGATAGGTTCTCCAAGGGGATAATGCCCAGAGGCTCTTTGTCCTGAAGGCAAGGAAACGTGAATTAATACCCAAGATGCTCCCTATATGTATGCAACTATTTACAGCCTCTCTGATTTCCCTGCTGTGTGCCTTTCTGGGGGTGACAAGGGCAGTGCATGCCTGCAGAGACCATCTCCATTTATACAGCTGGGAGCTTAGTTAACAGGAGATCACAGCGATAGCTGCAGCATCCAGTGGCTCTCCCCTCCAAGACCAGGGGTAGGAAAACAGCACAGGAGAGGAGGGAGGGCTGAGTTCAGTCTGGGTGAACAGGGTTGAAAGAAAGAGTTGCCCTCTGCTGCTCACTGGCCCTCCAGAGGCTCATAACCACTCAGGACGCCCAGCTGAGAGTTAAGCCTTTACCGTGGTATATTCGAAGTAGTACAGGCAGTTATCAGTCAGGATGAACCAACGGCGCTTCCAGGTTTTCACACGTCCTCCTAAAGGCAGTGAAGTTCAAAAGCTGTTAATCACACATACTCTGCCATCCTTCCCGTTCCTCCCAAACTCCGGACATGCACACACAGGCATACCATAGAATCATAGAATCATAGAACAACAAGGTTGGAAGGGACCCATCGGGTCATTGAGTCCAACCATTCCTATCAAACACTAAACCAAGTCCCTCAAGACCTCATCCACCCGTGCCTTAAACACCTTCAGGGAAGGGGAATCAACTACCTCCCCGGGCAGCCTATTCTAATGCCCAATGACCCTCTGTGTGAAGAACTTCCTCCTAATCTCCAGCCTAAATCTCCCCTGGCGGAGCTTGAGGCCATTCCCTCTTGTCCTGTCCCCTGTCACTTGGGAGAAGAGGCCAGCTCCCTCCTCTCTACAACCTCCCTTCAGGTAGTTGTAGAGAGTAATGAGGTCTCCTCTCAGCCTCCACTTCTCCGGGTTCCCTCCCAGTTCTCCCTGTAGATCAGCCTGAAGGAGGTAACAGTGATGCTCACTGCTGATGTGATGCCGTATGACGGACATACACATACAGGGAGATAATTTTGCATTGATGGGGCTATGAATGGGGAGGGGTGAGGGATATCTTTCTGTGTCCCCTTCTAAGCAGCAGAGAGCCTGCAGAAGCTGGCTGGGAAGAGAGAACAGGTGACTGTTTTCAACAGCAGGTGTCAGCCTCACCCCACCGCAGCGGAGAGAAGTGAGGACATGTAAGATACTGGAGGGATCTTGGGGGAGATTTGTGGTGAGAGGCAGGGGACACTGAGATTCAGAGGCGCTAGGGGAATACTCCCTCTTACCTAGTTTCAGGAGCCAGCCCTCACGGTTAGGGTTGAAGAAAGTATGTGTGAGATCGTTCCCATCATCCTCTGGTATGGAGAATGGCTCGTTCTTGATGCTCACAAACAGATTCTGCCGCAGAGTGTTGGTGAAGGAGAGAGAAAGACAAGATTTCTGAAAAAGTTTGTACACAACCTTATCAGGTCCACCTAGTTTATCACTCTGTTTCCACGGGCAGTAAGCACTGGAGGGTGCAAAAACAACAGCCTCAGTCGTCTGCACCTCACAGGTTCTCATGAGGGATCATCAGCTCTTTCTGCATCCTGCGTAAAAAAAAATTAGATCCAGTCTGGAAAGTCACAGACATAAAAGTCTGTACCAAAGTCTGTATCAAGAGAGGCTGCAGTGACCAAAGCCAGCATGTCACACAGGTACCTCTGTGGATAGAACTAAGGCAGTGGAGGGCGACATAACAAGGCAGAGACTGCAGCCTCATTTAGGTCCTGGGTTGGTGGTGCCAAACACTGCACTGACAACTTGTATGTAGAGACCAATACATATCTCTACATGACAACAAGGAGGCACATATCATAGAACCAAGGCTTTTGCACTGAGGGCACAAAGGACGACATACATAAAGGCAGAGTGACAGGGGGGAGGCTACTAGCTTTCAAGGGATACAAAAATTTTGTCCACATCACTGGATTTGCCATCATTTATTACACAAATCCCAAGCCAAGGGAAAAAAAAAACCTGAACCACAAACTACAGGCTCCTGCAACTTCCTTCAAATTGCCTGAAAGAAATTACACACTGCAGAAAAAATTAAAGCCTTTACCCTGAAGGGATGTTGTTCAGCAAACCCAAGTGTGGGAGGTAGGCAGCTCTTTGACACAAGAGATAAATTATTTTCCCCAGGTTGGCTGCGTGAACCTGGACATATGCAGGCAGTGTGTCCACCTCTACCTTGCCTCTTAGGGCAGGGCTCATGCTTCACATGGGCCTTTGGGAATATTGTAGCTACAGCTTTGCTAGTGGATGATATCCCATCTCTTTTTCTCCCTCTCTGCATCTTCATCCACTGGGATCAGAGGCACCATGGACCTGCTGAGGGCTTTATGGATGCTGAAAGAGGCTCTGACACTTATTTGGGCTTTGTTGGTTCTACTCACTCAAAGATATATCCTAGTGTAAGAGAGGTCAGGCAGTGGGGTCCTGACTGATGTGTAGGCTGAACACAGCTGAGACATTAGGTGTGAACAATGGAAAGGGATTCATAATTTGGGTCACAGTGACATTGTCACACACACACACACAAACAGACACGAGAAACAGACAGTACCCTGAGGGGCTAGGACTCTCAAAAAAGCCCAGAAGGGTCAGGTGCCCCATTCACACAGTCTCATATCTGCAAAACACAAAGCCTCATACCAGCACAACACACTGGCATTCGCAGCTCATGTCTTCCTCCCTCACACAGTTACAGTATCTGTTGCTCTCTCACATGGACACGATTAAAAGCCTAAACTTTCATAAACCCATTCTGCTACTCCCTGAATGTCTCCAGTCCCAAATCTCTTGCTCCATGTCCTCACCAGCAAGCATATGTACAGCCCCTCTCCCAAGCAGTTTCCATGTTTCCCAGCTTTGCCTTTGTACATGATGCCTTCTTTCCTCACACAGACCTTCCTCTTGTACGCAGAAGGTCAGCAGGCCTGTATTACACTGAGACTCGTGGACCTTTGTTTCCCAGTGGACCCCAAGCCAGAGGGAAAAGAGAAACTAAAGGGAAAATGGGAGGTATTCTTACCTTTAAGAGCTCTTCTGGCAGGTCCCCTCCATTGTCAATGCCTCTGTTGATAGACACAAACCTTTCAAAGGGGGGTTTGTCTTTCACATTAGGGTTGTGCAGGCTGGTGTTAAGCATGATGATAGAGAAGGAGAGTATATAACAGGTATCTGGCAATGAGAAAGAAAACCAGGATGGCTGGCACTTGTTTTAGCGGGAGGATTAATCCACACCCTAACTGGTGGCTTGGTTTCCAGTCACTAGATAACAGCCTCACCCTCTCTGCTGTGAGAAAAGGAAGATGTCCCCACTGCTAGGAGTAAGAGGGACAGGCAGGGCTAGTGGAGAGTTGACCAATGATGGAGGTGATTCCATACCCTCAGGGCAATGGGAGAAGCTAGATAGATCTGACCCGACAGTGCCTCTGCCAGCAGGAAGGTTTCTACAGAGCCATGCCATACTTGCTAGGATGACATATACTTCATATGAGGCGTGGGGCACTTATCAAACCTATTGCCCGTGGGAATGGACTGGTGCACAGAAGAAAAGGAGGACTGAAGACCCTCAGCCTAATGAAAAACTTAACAGGAACTGGGCTGCCTCCTTCAGTTTAAGGGGAAACATCCATGTTTCCAAGCGATGTCCCCTGTGAGTGGAAAAGGAAGAATCCTCTCTCCAGTAAACAATGGATCTCAACTTTACAGGCCACCTTCTCCCCGTAACTACCTGTGGACTGGAATACGCCTGGATTACACTTGCAGTACCAGTTGGCAAAGGCCTCCATCATCCGGTCAATCTTCTGTGCTTCCCCAGGCAGACGGAAGCTCCATAGGAACTGTCTGTCAGGAGCAGCACACCAGGTAGTTAGTCAGATTGTGTGCAAGGGATATTTATGTCTTCCCTCAACCCATGGGTCAACATGAAAATAAAAGAAGTCATCCCATCACACTGGGGAGACAACAAAGTGCATGAATCAGGAGGTCTCCTCCTCTCTGTAGAAATTACCTGGGCTCATCAACCTCAAATACACTAAAAGGAGTAGAACTAAGCATCCTGGAAAACAAGGCTCCTCTTCCCTAGTGAGTGCCTTGCAAGGCAGCAGAGAGAGTCTTGTGAGGAGACTGACCTATAAGAAAGCAAGATGCCCTAAGACAGTCACTCTGTCACTGACATGATGGGCACTGTGGACATATAAATTTCCTGGTGCAAAAAATTACTTGCCCCATCCCACCAAGAGCCAAAGTCATGATAACCATTCTTGTTTTCCCCATATTCTCTGCATATGGCCAATCCAGTCACAGAGCCATGAAAAACATCCCCCCAGGAAAAGGTATTAACACCTCACAGAGTAACAGTCCTGAAGCCAACACACAGAACAGGGCCTTGGGAAGACCCATTTCATCCCAGTACAGATTCACAGCCTTCCTGGGTGGTGAGACCCAGTGGCTAAGTAGGTTCCTGCTCCATCCCATGTCTTGCACACTCACTCACTCACCTCAATGCCTGCACCAGGTTGAGGTTGGCAAACTGGTGACATGCCACAAAGGCTTGGAGGATCTGAATGTTTGTAGGGTCCCTGGTAAAGTATAGGAGGAAAAGGTCAGAAGAATGCTTCAACACTGCTCAGTTTGGATTTCCCTTGTGTGGTGACATGCACCTGGATCCGGCCCAGCCTTCACTTCCCTCTGACTAATAAGAAGTCAAGATGCATGTTCTTATAGAATAGAATCATAGAATGTCCTTAATTGGAAGGGACATACAAAGATCATCCACTCCGACTCCCTGCATAGGACAGCACCAAAATTATCACTCTGTGTCTGAGGGCTTTGTCCAGAATGCTTCTTGAGTATTGTCAGTCTTGGGACCATGACTACTTCCTTGGGGAGACTGTTCCAGTGTTCCAACACCCTTTTCCTAATATCCAACCTAAACCTCCCCTGGCACATTTTCCTGCCTTTCCTTTGGGTCACCAGTCATAGACTGTGATGGGGTGTCCCCTCAGTCTCCTCTTCTTCAGGCTGAACATACCAAGTGACTTTAGTCACTCCTCATACAGTTTCCCCTCTAAACCCTTCATCAACTTTGTGGACTCCTCTGGACACTCTCCAGCAGCTTTATAGCCTTTTCATGCTGTGGTGCCCAAAACTGCACCCATTACTCAAGGTGGGGCATGGAGCAGAGTGGGACAATCACCTCCCTTGACCAGTCAGCAATGCAGTGCTTGATGCACTCCAGGACGTGCTTGCCCTCTTGTCTGCCAGGGCTCGCTCTTGAAGACTGACCCCACTACAGGAGAGAGGACAGGTAGCCCAGACAGACAGCCTTAGCAACACCCCACAAGGCCCCCTCCCTGTGGGTGTTGTGGCCACTCAGACCACTGCAATTTGATGTATGTTCAGTCTTGGCATCTGATAGGTCTCTGACAGAGATCATCTAAAAAGAGAGTTGAGAGGAGAGGAAATAGGCAGGATAGGCCCTCTCCATCCTGGCTGAATGGTGGCTCACCAACCATCCTGGTTGCTCACCTCCCTCCCAGGTAATCCCCAATGGCTGTCTTGTTCAGGCCTTCACCCTTATGAAGGAATTTGGCGATCTCCTGCAGGTCTGACGACAATACCTTCTGCTCAATCAGGTACTGAATCCCCTGGGGGAAGAGAAGAAACACAGTGAAGTAAGAGAGCTCTGTGAGCTGATAATTAAGTAGGATCTCAACATTCTGATGTTAGTCTTCATTGGCTTTGATGATGTTTCTTCCTCTGTTACTCCTCAGCCCCTTACTGGGAGACTGCAGGTGTGTTCCCACCCTTATTCCATCACCATTCATACACCATGGCGGGTCAACTCCACTTCCACTTCATCCCTAGATTTGGATAAATATTATACTGAAATGGAAACTCAAGCAAATTTTTAAAAAAGGACAATATAGATTAAAAGTCCACAAGGCAAGTAGATATAAGGCAAAGTAAAAATAATTCTTTTTAACATTTTCAATAAAAATATCTTAGTGCTCTTTTCCTAAATGCCATTTTTTTCAGAATTGAGTTATGTTAAAGAAAAAAAATTGTTTCAGAAAAGACATAATAAAAAAATGTGCTCAGACAAAAACATAGTCTTGAGGTAACTCAAAATTATTTTTTCCTGAATTTTGTTCCATGCCACAGAACAGAGAAGGCTGTGCTCCCTAGACAATAAGTATGGAATATGTCTTGTATGGAATATAGAGGGTCTGAGTTGGGTTGTGAGAAAAGTCAACACTCTGTTTTATAGGGAATTTCATGATTTTCAAACTCACAGAAAGCTGAGATTTTGTTCAGATTCTTAGTAATTTCTAATAACATTGCAACTCTCCAGACCACATTGCAATTCTCCTAACACAAGATAATAAAGGAATGAAAATTGTTTTAGATCCATCAAAATGTTCTACTTCAACAGAATCAATTAACTTTACCTTGTAATATATAAGAAACTATTTCTAAAATGCCCCAAAGAAAAAGCAGTTTCAAAAGAAGAAATTGAAATATTTGTGAGGTTTTTCCACAATATTTTCCTTTCTTTTACCCTAGATGGAATTTTGGTAAGATCAATTTAATTGTTGAAAGCATTACAGGGATGATGGGGCTCTGTTTTCCAGAAGAAAATGCTTCTCCCTGAAGGTTTTTTTTTTCAGCTGAGTTCCTAATGCTTACCTCCTCTAGCCTCAGGAACTTGCCCTGAAATCTTGGAGTAGGAACTCATTGGAAGTATCAGCACTGCATGGATGAAGTGTAACCTTGGCAAGGAAGGGCAAAGAAAGTTCCTTGCATTGCAGCACCTGTCAGCCTCTTGTGTTGTAGCAAAGGGGAAGCAATTAACAGAGATCAGCTTATTTGAAAGTTAAAACATTATAGGCAGAGAGTATAACATTTTGATCAAGCTGATCAGCATTGAACTAACAAAGCAAAACTGGTTTGAGGCCAGAGGTGTTTCTGCACAGCATGGCACAGTGCTGAGATGCCTCTGAAGTCTCAAACCAAGGTCAGCTAGAAGGACAAAATGAAACCTGTTCTCACGTAGGCTGTAATTGCTGATATCACTGCTCTGAGATAGCTCCTACTGGACGAGCGTTGTCCAGGGGACTGGCAAGCACTCCAGCTGTGGTGTGGACACTGGGGAAAAGGCATCTTGAGGGTTTCAGCAGGGCAGAGGAGGAAGCATGAAAAGTTGTCACCGAGACCAGCAGGCATCCAAGATGCTAGCTGTGGTGGTTAGCTAACAATGAGCAATCATTCAATCGCAGTTTGTGGTTTTCCTTACTGAGTTAAAAAAAATGGCCCACTGGTGAGAAGGAAAGAAGAGAAAACTGTCTTGCTCACAACTCCTATACTTAAACATGATGATTTTAGTGTTTGCTGCAGTGGTCTGAAGGGTACAGAGGCTGGACCCCACTGGTCAGAGTCCCAAGGAGTAGAATACCTGGATTCACTCCATAAATCAGCCAGTATTACCAAAACAAAATCAACTTCCAAAATGGCAGAGGCAGCTGGTCCTCTTCTGTTCTAAATGAATCAAGGAACCCGACAGACTCTCAACCATACTCCTCCATCAAACTGTGGCCAGTTCTTAGCCTCCCACAGGTAAGAAGAGCTGGGCTGAAGGAGATTTAGCTGTCTTGTCACACTGGCAGAGTTAAACTATCCTCCCTTTATTTCTCTTAGTTTTGGCTTGTATGTGATGGGATGGCCTACAGGCATATGATGGGAGGAAGCAACACAGCTTGACCATATCAGAAGACGTGACAAGGGACAAGGAGGGTACTACCAACTGGATCCTTAGTGACCTGCCCTGCTGCCCCACGCCATAGTTCATTTGTCATGTGTAGCTGCAAGTGGCCAACAGAAGCTATTCCTCCTGGCTTTCTTCTCATAGATGGAATGAGCAAATTCTACCTTTGCAGGGTCCGTGTTGAACTTCTTCCGGCCCAGGGACAGAATTTTATCCCTCTGTGATAGTTTGCTGCATAGATGAAGAAGAAGGAAAATCACACTTAGGATAAAGGGCCATGTTTCAGATCACTCACAAGGTAATTCATATTTCAAGGACTGATGTCTGACTAACCAGTAATAAAGAGTAATCTCAAAGGAGAGAAGGGTATTCATGGCCTCATTTCTGTGTCCTCATTGTGATCCAAATCTCATCAGTGTTTTTATTTCCTCAAGATCATGAGACAGACTTTGTAAACAAAGGAACACCTATGTTGTCCCACTTGCCTGGTCTGCTCCCCAGGATTATTGTCTGCATCTTGCCTCTCTGCATTTTGGAAGCACTCAATCTCTTCAAACACTGCAGCAATCTCTTCCTTCAGCTTCTGCAAAAGAAATATTAGGAAGATGAATGCAACAGAGGGAGAATCAGCAGACGCATACAGACAATGTCTTGATCCTTCCCTTAATCAAAGTAAAAGGATAGGTCAGATGATCAGGACCAGCCAAGAACTTCTATGAAACAAGCACTGCTCTGGGGTGAACCTGCTGGATTCTAGATGAAAATAATGGGAGAGAGGGGTAGAAGGATGCTCTCATATCTTTTGTCAATCAAGGCTGGCAGTTCAAACTTAACCAGTGCTGAGAGTCAGAGAAGTCACCACAGTGTTAATTTCAGTTCCTCAAACAATGTCAGATGCAAGACTCCTTCCACTGTGCCCGTTTCCTTCTAGATTTCACTTTGCATAGCCCAGCTACGCATCCAGGAAAGGGGAAGAGGAACTAGTAACCATGAGGTCAATATGAACCTGAAGTGGCCACATTGTGAAACAGAGTTTTTAATGCACCTATCATTCACATACCAGAGAGCAGATACCTGTCTTTATGTGGAGAAAGAAGAGAGGAGGATAAAAGAAGATTAATCATTGCCAAATTTAAAAAAAGTCAGTTGTAGAATTCACTTTGCACATGACAGACTTGCTTGGCTGGATATTCTGTGTCACGAAGGAAATGAAGATACCTCCTTGTTTCCATCCTGCAGTTACAATTCCCCTCAGAGCCAGAGTGCGTCACAGCTTGCTTTCAGTAATCACCCCAATACACCCCTGCAAACCAGAATAGGCTAGGGGAAGAAGGGTTGTTTAATGGTCTTGCTTCAACAAGGAGTGAGGATGTGGCCACAGTATGCATCCAGATAGCAAAACTGTGAAGTTTGTCAATAGCTCATGATTTAACAGAGCTTCTGGATTTCACTTTTGCTCTGGTCTTCATTCTGTTGTGTTTCATCAATCTGCCAAACCTGGGAGCATTCGTTACTAAGCCTTAGGTATCGCACAAGTGTAGTAAAGCTGGGATCTTAGCTTTTGAATTTCAAATGTTTAGCAGTTTTGTTATTTTATTCACTGTTGTCTTTTGGCAGTGTAACAGGCAAGTCCAGATTCACGCTCCTTCTTCTTCCTTCTCCCCTCCTCTGTCTCCATCCATCAGACATCCCCTCAACTCTTTGTCTTAAAGGGTACTGCTAGATACTTTCTGAAGGAATTCACTTGGAAAAATATCTTTAGTTCTAGGTACCCATATGCCCAAACTCACCCTGCTCTGCGGTACAGTGCATACCTCATTTGTTAATGGCTTTGGGATTTAGAGTGTGTGTGTGTATAGACTAAAAGCCTTTATCTGTCCACTGTGGATTAAAAAATACGGTATTCCCATTCAAATATCCTGTCTTCTATAGGGCCCCTTGCCTGCTCTGTGACTGTGATGCGGTATTACTGGATAATTTTGAGTCTTTCACTTTCAGACATTTTAGGAGTCAGTGGAGAAACATTTGGGTCTACAAAAAATAAAGAACAAAGTGAAGTTCAGCGACGGAAATGTGTGTGGAAGGTCTTGCCATCACACCTCTCCAAAGAGACAGGACTTCATGGAGGACTTGTTAAAAGTCCATTAAACAAACAAAAGTTTTGAAAAATACAGGTGGATGCAGCAGGTAACTAGGACTGATATCTGATATCAGTTACTAAAAATAATCGTAAATGTTGAACCTGATCCTTGCCAGTACAAGTTAGTCATACTTCTTTCCTTAATCCTAAATATACAATCTCAGTTCATCGCTCCTAATGAACTGACCAGTCTTTCTCAAATATCCCATTAGGGCAGTTGGTGTCTCCTGCAGCAGAGAGTACCAGAGGCTGGATATACACTGGTGCCCAATATGCCAAGGCAATTTGAAGGTCAGAATTCAAGGTGGATCATGCCAGAGTAAATGTTTCCTGTGCAGAAGCACTTCGGTAGGGCCTAGACTGTTATATGAAGACATTCCTTGGTGAAGACAGTTTTGAGAAGGCTGGGCAGGCAGGAGAAACAGGATGGTCCTTACCTTAATGTCTTCCAAAAGCTTCTGTCTGTGCTGCCTGATTTTCTCTATTTCAGCCTCTTCAGCCTGACTCAAATCAGATGTCCCTGGAAGAACAAAGACATCCCTGTGAGAATAGTATTGGGGCCAACATTTCACAGTCCTCAACCTCTCAGCACCTATCTCCTCCTTGAATCCTGTGTTCAGTTCTGGTCCCCTCACCACAAGAAGGATGTTGAGGCTCTGGAGTGAGTCCAGAGAAAAGCCACGAAGCTGGTGAAGGAGCTGGAGAACAGACCCTATGAGGAGCGGCTGAGAGAGCTGGGGTTGTTTAGCCTAGAGAAGAGGAGGCTGAGGGGAGGCCTCATTACTCTCTACAACTACCTGAAAGGAGGTTGTAGAGAGGAGGGAGCTGGCCTCTTCTCCCAAGTGACAGGGGACAGGACAAGAGGGAATGGCCTCAAGCTCCGCCAGGGGAGATTTAGGCTGGAGATTAGGAGGAAGTTTTTCACACAGAGGGTCATTGGGCATTGGAATAGGCTGCCCAGGGAGGTGGTTGATTTACCTTCCCAGGAGGTGTTTAAGGCACGGGTAGATGAGGTCCTGAGGGACATGGTTTAGTGTTTGATAGGAATGGTTGGACTCAATGATTCGATTGGTCTCTTCCAACCTGATTGTTCTATGATTCTATGATTCTATCTCTCCTAGGGTCACACCAGAGTAACTCTTGATTTCCGTGTTCCAGCACTTATATTCCCTCTCCAGCAGCCACTAGCCCTCATTTTTGCCCTGCATACTGTTCTGACTCCAGAGCAAGCAGCATAGACCTATATATTCCTCCTAGCAGCCAGACACTGTGCTGGTAGCTCTCTGATCCAACCCTGCAGCAACTCACCCCACCTACTCAACCAATTTTTCTTGCAGTGAGCACAACGAAGAGGTCTCACCAAAAGCTCTTTGGTGTTTTTTATGTCAGTCATCTTTGTAAACAAGACTTTTACCTCAGGAAAGCTGTGACCCAAATACTTCATCTACATCCAAACCTCCCACAAAGAGCCACTGAATTCATGGATTGATCCACCACAGCTAGAGTTAGAAATGGCTTAAGAGAGAGAATCATGGTTTTTAAAGTCTGAGGGTAGGATCTGGGGAGATTAAAACCTTGCTAAAGAAGAAGCATCTGTGGGAGGCTGTTGTTTTGTGGACTACAGACAGTGCAGAAATGTAAGTAGGCTTTCTTGTACAGGAAGCCAAACAGATAGCGGAGCCAAGGAGACCACAAAATTATTCATAAAAGACCTAGAAGAATTGAGGTGACAGCACTGCTGCTAAATATAACCCAGGTGAAGCAGAACCTCTTCAGCAAGGAGTACGAGAAGGTTGCAGCCCTAGAGAGGTAAAGCAGATGGTAAACCCCAGTTTAAAAAAAAGAGGATCTTCCTGCAAGTCTGAGAGCACAGGAGCTCCTGGGAGGTCACTGTAGATGCTGCAGTCAGGATTCTTGTTGCCCATGAACACTGAGAGACAAAGCTTCCCTAGCAAGCCAGTTTAGGTCACTGGATGTCCTGCACCACTGTTTCATAAACCAAAATCCCCTGGGCCTCCTGTCTTCCTGGATAAAGAGGAAGTGGACCAGCTGCCTTGGAAATTCTCTTAGTGTGGATCTCACATGCAAAACAACTGCTATAAATATGAGTGGGGAAAAAGGGGAAGGAACAAGCCAAGACAGACAAAAGGGAAAAGGGGTCAAGGGAAGTCATCTCAGAGCCCATACGCTTCTTTCCTGCTGTGACCACAACAGCCCAGAGAGACCTGCCTTCCTGATCCTGATCTTTCCCCCATCCTCCTGGCTGGTTTAGTTTCCATATACTAAGTCTGTCCTATTACTTCTCCCAGGCTGCAGCCTCTCCCTGTCATTCCTCCCTCTGTTCTCAAGCATTGCATCCCCTGGGGAGAGACTGCCAAGCCTCTGAGAGGAAAGCACTGAGCACGGAGCCAGCATGAAGCCAGAACCGGGAAGGACCCACTGCAAGCAGCCCTCCTTAATAGCTGAAAAAAGATGACTGACTGCTAGAGCCAGTCAAGAGCGGAGGAAAACCTGTGGCACCCAGCAGTTCTCAATGGTCAAAACTGTGTGTAAGGGGGAAAAAAAGATCCAAACTGCCAACCAAGAGAACAAGCAAACAAAAAGTAAATAAACACGAAGAATCAACAACAAAAAAACCCATGCGGAGGCTCTGCTGCTTCTTAGGCAGGTTGCGGACTTCCTCTTGAATGTCAGCCCTGTACTTGGGCAGTGCTAGATCTTATAACTTACTTCATGTCTCCCACCTTGCTAGCATCTTCAGGAGGTAAGACTAGTCTCTCAGTTTCCCCAGCTTTATGTCCCTCACTCCTATGGGGTCTGGTAATTGTGGAATCGCTGGGGTTGCTCCTTGGCAAATTATCACTAGGACCCTTTGTCCTGTATTTCTTTCCACAAAAGCACCATAGCAGGACATTACTGAGGAACTCCCTTCTCCCTTACCCCACCAGCAAAGTCTCTGGTGTGGCTGGTTGTTCTACTTCAGTTGTTCTTTGTCTGAAACAACCTAAAAGCAGCCTGAAGCATCTGAAAGGGATGCGAGGTTCCCAGAGAACACTGTCTCACCCACATAACCCCCACTGAGAATGTAAAAACCTCAGTCCCCTTTCCTCTTGAACATCTGAAAACCTGAACTGCCAAGTGATTTACCTGTCCAGTTTGTCAGAATGAGAAAAGTGTGGGAAGGACTATGTGTGGGCAGAGTAGGGAAGAAAAAGCATATGAGTAATGGAGAAGGGGAAGGAATCAAGGAATCAAAACCTAGGAAAGAGTGAAATAGTAACTAAAAAACAGATGGATCAGACTTCCAGAGAAATTTAGATTAAGCTGCAAAGACAGTCCTTGAAAAGTTTCTTAACTTTAATAAATGGCTTGAGTCCCCACAACTGCCTTGGAAAATAATTCTGGGGTCAGTGCCTGCATGCTACTCTGTTCTCCAAACAGAATACCTAATGCTCTTCTTAATTTCATTTTGAGGCTGTTCGTCAACCTCATTGCACACATTGGGGTCTACAGTTAGGGGAAGTGAACCTAAAGTGCATGTTTAGGGAACCATCCACAGAAAAGCACAGAAGGCAGCAAGGGCAGCTGGGTGAGCAGCAGAAGAGATGCAGGTTGCTTTGCCTTTCCTTCCTTCTCATAGAATCATAGAACAACCAGGTTGGAAGAGACCCATCAGATCATCGAGTCCAACCATTCCTATCAAACACTAAACCATGTCCCTCAGGACCTCATCTACCCGTACCTTAAACACCTCCAGGGAAAGAGGTGGACTCTCCACACGGAGAACAAGCCAAGTCAGCAGGAGAGGGGCATTTCAAGCAAAACAGTGCCTGGTTCACTCTAGATACTTGCAGTGGCAAAGGGAGTTCATCCCTGCACTGGGGAAGGGATGTTGAAGAATAGCTTCAGCCTCATCAAAGTCCTCAGTGCCACCAAGTTCCACTTCCCTCTAGGGCTAGGTCAGGACACAGGTGAACCATAGCCCTGGTCAGGGTTCTCTGCACAGGGGGAAATTTCACAGTGCTGAAGAACACCCAATGAACAAACCCACAGGTTTCTAGGGGATGCTGTCAGTGAGACCAACACTGAAATCTTCCAGTTCAGACACACAACACAAAAAAACTGACTAATGCTCTCTTCAAAGAGGACATGATGCTGCTGCTTTGAGTATATTTTCAGAGAACAAATAATGAAAAGCAAGAACACCAGCATTTGAGGGGCTCTTGAGTTTGTTTCCCCACTCTCAGGACAGATACAGATAGAAAGACCTTCCAGTTCTCCATAAGCTGCCCAGGCTTGTATTTTTAGTGCTGTCACTCAAAACAGAAAACAGACTCCAATTCCCGTTGTGGTGATTTATACACTCAGCCTCGCTACCTGGAGGGAAGGTTGGAGTGTCCCAAAAGTCTGCATACTCACGTGGCCAGCAGAGCACTTTGTTTGCTGGTGTCATCTCCCACTGCAAAGATCTGTGCAGAGCCATCCAGCTGCCAAATGAGCCTTTAATCCCAAGCAAAATTTATGAGTAGCAAAGTAGCTTTTGGAGTGCAGAGATAAGCAGGAAGTAATGACCCTGGAGAGCTGGAAGGACAGACTGCAGAAACAGTGGAAGGTTATGAAGAAAGACTGCATCTATAGCACTGCTACAGACCATCCACATGCTACCCACCAATAGTGTAGCAGCAGAGGTTTATCTGGTCCATTTGCAAGGCAATAAGTGTGGCTGCTAAAGGCTTTGGGTACCTTCACCCATAGCATCACACAAACAGAAACAGCCCTGATGGGCACCTTCTGCCTGGGTGAGGCTGTCTGGTAGAAAAATTTCACCTGAAATTCCTTTTCTTGCTTGATATGGCTGCTGTGTCATCTCCAGAGCAGACCACCACCTATCAAGCCAGGTACCATGCTGGTACCAGGCAGACAACAGGAAGCCTTCAAGCTCCTTGGTTCCCTCCAACTCAATCTGTCTCCCTCCTGCAGCTACTTCATAGGTCTCTTGCAGCTTGTGTCAGAAGAAATTCAACATAGACCTCACATGGGTTTAATTTGCACATTTCGGCTATGTGTGAAGAATTTATGTTGTCTCCTGGTTCTCTTAACCCACATGACAACATGTAGCGTGGTTCTCACCACACACATCTTAGCATGTGATAGCACTGCACAAACCTGCTTTCTCATGTCACATACACACAGTATCTGGCATACTGGTCCTGTGGCCTCACCCAGACAGTCACTACAGAGTCCTGAGAGAAACTGGAAGAGGATATCCACTGCAGGGAGAGCAGTCCCCCACAGACATAGATCTCAGTTGCACGCAGTTGGGGCAGATAGGTATCTAACAGGACCATTTTGTCTCCAGGTAGGAGTGTATAAGCACCTCTGGCCTTGCAGTCACAACTGCAAAACTGGAAATGCATCCAGGGTTCCAAAGCTCACTGGAAACCTGCCTCTGTGTGTAGCCTTAGCTTCCAAGATATAGTAGCATCACAAGACCACTTTCTCACCCAGCTGCGAAGTAACAGGTTGGGGCTAAGCAGAGACATTGGTCAGAACTAGCATATCTCTTCAGGCATCGCCCGTCTCCAGGCTCTGCTGCTAGCCAGAGCTGAGCAAAGTCAAATTGTCCCTGAGCAAGACCTCACTGTGCTACTGCAGTGTGTAACTTTTAAGACATCATTAACTCAGTAACACATAACTTGTGTGAATGACTGTGTCAGGCCATCATAGAATCATAGAATCACCAGGTTGAAAGAGACCCACTGGATCATCAGGTCCAACCATTCCCATCAAACACCAAACCATGCCCCTCAGGACCTCATCCACTCGTGCCTTAAACACCTCCAGGGAAGGTGAATCAACTCAAGGCTTCATCCTTTCTACAAGAATACCCCTCAACATCACAGCTCCATGCATAAGGCAGCAGGAGCAAAAAATCTGCTCTCTTGACATATGCCCATTGTTTTCATGTAAAGCCAGCTCCAGCCACACCGTGACATCTCCTTTCCAGCATCCCTGGCTCAGGAGCAGAGCTCAGCACCGCACCCACAGCAGGACGAGACCCACCGGGTGGGATGCAGGGACTTGAGCATCCCTGCTCACAAGCAGGACCCGACCCGCGGGGTGGGATGCAGGGACCCAGCCAGGCGGGACCCCCTTTTTGTTCGGCATCTCAGCCTCCTCTATCGAAATCCCATGGTGGAAATACAAAAGCTGAACGTTCCAATAGTGAGTTGTGAAAGCCCCAGTTTCTGCAGAGTGCACACCACAAAATAAGTAGCAAAAACATGCAGATACTTTATTTAGAGTTGCTTTCAAGTGCTGAGTGCTGGGTGATCTGAAGAGGCTCACCTTCAGCAACATGCATAGCCAGATGCTGGTGACAGCTCAGCTCCCATAGGTCCCAATTTCTCTAATAAACAAGTCTGGTATGCAGTTTGATTGTGCCCTTATTCTTGGCTACCTAACTAGGATCTAAAAAGTGTGAACTGTTGTTTAAACTAGGCAACACTTCATCCATTCATTCTGTGCTCTGTGTCCTGTACAAAAAAATCCTGAGGACAGAGTTGGAAGCAGAACAGTCATTGCAAGATGATCCCTTTTCTTCTGGGCCCTTGTTCAGCTTGTTCCTTTTCAGGTCTCCCTATTTGCTGCCTCTGTTCAGCCACACACTCAGAGCTTCCTCACACAGAGGTTAGAAATGTCCCACCTGACAGTGTGACTTTCTTTGCTGAATCCCAAACATTCTATCCACCACCTGCCAAAGTAAGAATTACAGCCTGAGATCTCTCTCAGTTCCTCAGATCTGGTTTATCTCCCCTCACCCACATCTGCCTTTTGAGATTATTTCAGGACCAAGCAGGTCAACCTGCAGACCACTTGGAGTTGGCAGAACCCTAATACAGATGTTTAATTTTAACATGGACATAAGCAAGAGATAACCCGGTAGGACAAGCCTTGCAACCATGTCGCCCTGGATACCCAACTGCATGAGAGGCTCTGCAAAGGAAAACCAGCTAGTGGATTCTGTAGGGAAACACAACTAAGGAGCCTGCAAGCCCTGTCAGAGCTTCACGGAAAGAAGACAAAGCTTAGAGGTGGTCATCCCAGGTGTCACATACACCCCTGATACTCCTAAGACAGTTCCCAGCTCAGCTCAGGATCACCACCAACAGACACTTTCAGCACAGAGGTCATTCAGATCAATGGGAAAAATTTTCTCTATATGAAAAGAGTTTGCTTACAGGAAAGCAAGTGAAAAGAAAACCACACCTAATGCTTAAGGCTGACAAACAATTGACTGCATCACCAGGGATCTTCCACCATCTCATTCTTCCAGTCACCAGCCGCAGCGTCCATTCTAGCTACCAGGATTTCATGGTGTGCCCTGCCCCATCAAACGGAGTGCACAGCTCTCACAGAAAACAAGGCAAAAGACGGTCAGGGCTTACCAGCAGGACAAAAGTCCATCCTGAAGAGCACAATGTATTTTCAACAAAACAGTTGTTCCTCCTTGCCTTCTGCTTGTTCAGATGCTTCACAGAACTGAAACAACCTGGAGCCAGTGACCAAGATAGTAGCATCACTGGGGGGGCGGGTTGCCCTGTGACTCCACCCTTCCTCTCCTAGTCCATCTGAGAACATCCCACCAGCTTGCACCAGCAAAGTTAACTCAGAGCGTATGTACATAGAGCTGTGAGCTAACAGGGGCTCCTTGGTCACTTCTGCAATGCAAATCCAGAAATGTATTTCCATTCCACTAGCTTTTGGGGGAAATCTCTGGGCACTCGCCTGCATTTGAGGGGACCAAAATGAGCAGTGAGAGGCTGATAGTACTTCGAGCTTGTGTCTGAGATAATCTGAGGAGTGAGGAGGGAAAAAGGAACCTCTTGATTCAGAAAACCCATCTGATTTGGGAAGTGGTTTCATTTTAAAGGGAAGATTCTTCCTCTGTTAATTCTGCACTAGATAGTGAGAGGATGAACACTCCTAAACATGGGGGTGGTTAATGGAGGGTAAGAAGAGAGTCCTTTTTCTTTTTTCCCTCATTCATTGCCCAGTAAATGACTCATACTTTAAGTATTCCTTTATATTTTCTTTTTTTTTCCACTAATAATTTTTTTTTTCTTGAGAAGTCTGCTAAATTTGAGGTGGAGAGAGTCCTCTCTTGAGCTTTAGTGATATTCCTGCCAGTGGGTAAGCTGGCATTAACAGACCCGTTGTGAAGGAACTTGTGCTGCTTTGTTCATTTGCCAGGCAGCGAGGTGCTTTTTTTTTCCTCCATCTCCTCCACACAGCCACAGAAAGCTGTACACTTCCCCTTAAGTTAGCTGTATTTGTTTGCCATGTGATTTATGTGGTATATCTCTGAGGTAGGCAATGCGGGGAAAAAGAAGCGTGCACAAGAGCACCATGTTAGAGCCAGAAGAGGTGGGGACTGTGAATAGAAAGGTCAAGGTAGAATTCAAACCAAGTGTGATGCCCAAACAGTCCTTTTGACCAAGGCTATGGAAAGACAGCTCCACTCCATGCATGAACACTTAACTCTGAAGCAGATTATGTCCTTAGCTCTCCCACCTATTGCTATACTCACAGCAGACCTTGAGCAGGACAGCAAAACTAGTCTTGACTTCTACCTACCACGTTTCCATGAGACAGCAAGTTAGAGTCTGCAAGAGCATTATACACATAGGAAAGTAAGAAATGACTCTCTGACATGTTATGCAGTCAGAGTGAGCATCTGTGTACACTTACCACCTTTTAGACACAGGCTTCTGTGAGGCTGAAGGTCTTTGACTCACTAGGAAACAAAAAGCTACTACCTTCCCACATTCTCATTAACTAAGTCTCGTCTGAGATACTCTGAAGAGAATAGGTGGCCCTTTAAAAGGCTTTATGCAAAAAGTAGGATCAGCCTGAACACTCTGGCTAAGTTTCATTGCTCTAGGTCCTTCCAGCCTCACAGAGAAAGACACAAACTGCCCTCCTTTCCTCTCCATCTCTTGCATTTGCTGTTACCTGTGGTTGTGCTACATGTTTGATGCTGTTATTGGAAAGGACAAGTGCTCTAATGAATTTCCAGTGAAGAATGGGAGATATCCAAACCTTAAAGATGTCAAGGCGTGGCAGAAATCCAGAATGGATCGACATAGGCAACTGTAGGCAGGGTCAAAAATAACATATGATCTTTAGGAAAACTCAGTGACATTCACCACTGCTCAGGGTTAACATTAGCAAAGAAGAAACTAGAAGCTTATTTGGGAGGCATAAATCACTGGTCAAGGTCAACGTTATCAAAGAAGAAACTAGGAGCTTATTTGAGAGGCATAAAAGGAAAAAGACAACAGTGAAATTTAATAATGGAAACTGATTTCAAACCATCATGCATGTCTTCCCTGACCTACATCATACCCAACATCCATTCTTTACATTTATCAGAGGCCTGCCTTTGGGTCACAAATTTCCAAGATCCTACCCCTTGTAAACTCAGTTTCTGTCTTTAGATTTTGGGTCACGTCAAAGAAGAATTCACTGCCCCACAGTGTCCCAGTTCCTGCACTTGGACTGGGTCCAGACTATCATGTCCCGTGCTTCCATTATTGTTTTCCACAAAAAAAATTGTTTCAGCAGTATTGCAGCTGATATCAAGCAGGCACAGAAACCTAAAGCACTTCCTTGAAAGACTTGATCTTGCCTGCCTCAAGGGTAGGTGACATACATAGGCAGTTTGATCAGGGCTGTTCTTATACATCTATCTGTGGGCAGGTCAAACCACAAGCACCCTGCAAACACCAAAATAGATGCCTCTGTGCACTGCAGGAGTACTCCTAGCCACTCCAACAGGGAGCAAAGCAAAACCTGTACCTGTGTCTCTAATCCATACTTACTTCATCTCTCAACTCTTTGATGTTTCCTTCTTTTAACAGCTTCTCATGTTTGCCTTTTGGAATCCCTGACTGCTGTGTTTTGGGGCAATACCTACTAATTCAGTTCAAGGATGACCTCCATTACCTCTAGTCTCCTGGTTCTGGCAGCCTTGCTTTTAAAAATGGTTCACCTTGGTGCCCTTTAAATGAATCATAGAATCATAGAATCATAGGATCATAGGATCATAGAACGGTTTGGGTTGGAAGGGACACTAAAGATCATACAGTTCCAATCCCCTTGCCATGAGTAAGGACACTTTTTGCTGGATCAGGCTGCTCAAAGCCTCATCCAGCCTGGCCTTGAACACCTCCAGGGATGAGGCATCCACATTTTCTCTGGGCAACCTGTTCCAGTGCCTCACCACCCTCACAGTAAAAAATTGCTTCCTAATATCTAATCTAAACCTCACATCTTTCAGCTTAAAACTGTCACCCCTCATCTTATCACTACACTCCCTGATAAGAAGCGCTCTCTGTCTTTCCTGTAGGCCCACTTTAAGTAGTGGAAGGCTGCTACAAATTCTCCTTGGAGCCTTCTCTTCTCTAAGCTGAGCAAGCTGAATCCTCTCAGCCTGTCCTCTTACAGGAGATACTCCAGTCCTCTGATCATCTCTGTGGCTGACTCTCCTCTGGACTTACTCTAACAGATCCACATCGTTCCTGTGTTGAGGACTCCAGAACTGAAGATAGCACTCTAGGTGAGGTCACACAAGAGCAGAGGGGGAAAATCACCTCCGTCAACATGCTGGTCACACTTCTTTTGATGCAGCCCAGGATAAATTTGGCTTTCTGGGATGGAAGTGCACTAAGTTGGCTCATGTTGAGCCAAGTTGGCTCATGTCCTGTTCAATGTCTTCATCAATGACCTGGATGAAGGCATTGAGGGTACCTTAGCAAGTTTGCAGATGACACAAAGCTGTGTGCAAGTGTCGATCTGCTGGAGGGTAGGGAGGCTCTGCAAAGGGACCTAAACAGGCTGGACCGCTGGGCAGTGTCCAACGGCATGAGGTTTAACACGGCCAAATGCCGGGTCCTGCACTTGGGGCACAACAACCCTATGCAGAACTACAGACTGGGAGAAGCCTGGCTGGAAAACTGCCAGGAGGAGAGGGACCTGGGGGTGTTGGTCATCAGCCGACTGAACATGAGCCAGCAGTGTGCCCAGGTGGCCGAGAAGGCCAATGGCATCCTGGCTTGTATCAAAAACGGTGTGACCAGCAGGTCCAGGGAGGTGATTCTCCCTCTGTACTCAGCACTGGTGAGGCCGCTCCTTGAATATTGTGTCCAGTTCTGGGCCCCTCACCACAAGAAGGATGTTGAGGCTCTGGAGCAAGTCCAGAGAAGAACAATGAAGCTGGTGAAGGGGCTGGAGAACAGGCCCTATGAGGAGCGGCTGAGAGAGCTGGGGTTGTTTAGCCTAGAGAAGAGGAGGCTGAGACGAGACCTCATTGCTCTCTATAACTACCTGAAAGGAGGTTGTAGAAAGGAGGGTGATGGCCTCTTCTTTGAAGTGACAGGGGACAGGACAACAGGGAATGGCCTCAAGCTCCACCAGGGTAGATTTAGGCTGGAGATTAGGAGGAAGTTTTTCACAGAAAGGGTCATTGGGCATTGGAATAGGTTGCCCATGGAGGTGGTTGATTCCCCTTCCCTGGAGGTGTTTAAGGCACGGGTGGATGAGGTCTTGAGGGACTTGGTTTAGTGTTAGATAGGAATGGTTGGACTCGATGATCTGGTGGGTCCCTTCCAACCTGGTTGTTCTATGATTCTATGTTGAGCCAACCAGCACCCCCAGTTCTTTCTTTTCAGGGCTGCTCTCCATCCATTCTCTGTCCAGCCTGTATTTGTGCTTGGAGTTGTCCCAACCCCAGTGCAGAACCTTGAACTTGGCCTCATTGAACTTCATGACGTTTGCATAGGCCTAACTCTTAAGCCTGCCAAGGTCACTCTGGATGGCATCTCTTCCCTCCAGCATGTTGAACATGCCACAAAGCTTGGCGCCATCAGCAAACTTGCCAAGGGGGCAGTCAACCTCATTGGTTGTGTCTGCAACAAAGATGTTCAACACCAGTCCCAAAACTGACCCCAGCAGAATATCACTCATCACTGCTCTCCAGCTGGATTTGATCTATTGATCACAATTCTTTCAATGTGACCATCCAGACAATTCCTTATTCATTGAGTGGTCCATCCATCAAAAAGGCATCTTTCCAATTTAGGGTCAAGGATGTTGTGCAGAAAGTGTTGAATGCTTTTGCAGAAGTCCAGGCAGATGATGTTGTTTACTCATCCCTTATTCACCAATGCTGTGGCTCCATCATAGAAGGACACAGAGGACTCTGTATGGGAAACCCATCATTAAAAAAAAAATGCCTAAGTCTATTTCATGTAAAAACAAAACATCTGTGAGATGTTTTTTCATAAGGTTACCCAAGAAGTGAGACAGGTTCATATGACTAAACTAAGCCTACAGCATCTCCCATTCTTTCCAAAGTGCAGGGTATGTATGTCTCCCTCTCCAGATCTTTATTCCCCACTCATTCTCATGGTGCACAAACTAGTTCCGTTCCAGGCTTGACCTGGAGCAAACCTAGACCTGGATGAAAGGTCAGTGTCCTTGAACATCCCAGACAAGCAATACAGATTTGTAGTGAACTCAGATACTGCTGCGTGGAAGTGTCGATCTGCTGGAGGGTAGGGAGGCTCTAAAAAGGGATCTGAACAGGTTGGACCGCTGGGTTGAGTCCAATGGCATAAGGTTTAACACGGCCAAATGCCGGGTCCTGCACTTGGGGCACAACAATCCTGTGCAGAGCTACAGACTAGGAGAGGTCTGACTGGAAAGCTGCCTGGAGGAGAAGGACCTGGGGGTGTTGGTTGACAGCCGACTGAAGATGATCCAGCAGTGTGCCCAGGGGGCCAAGAAGGCCAATGGCATCTTGGCTTATATCAAAAACAGTGTGACCAGCAGGTCCAAGGAGGTTATTCTCCCTCTGTTCTAGGCATTGGTGAGACCACTCCTTCAATCCTGTGTTCAGTTCTGGGCCCCTCACCACAAGAAGTACGTTGAGGCTCTGGAGTGAGTCCAGAGAAGAGCAATGAAGCTGGTGAAGGGGCTGGAGAAGAGGCCTTATGAGGAATGGCTGAGGGAACTTGGGTTGTTTAGCCTGGAGAAGAGGAGACCTCATTACTCTCTACAAGTACCTGAAAGGAGGTTGTGGAGAGGAGGGTGATGGCCTTTTCTCACAAGCGACAGGAGATAGAACAAGAGGGAATGGCCTCAAGCTCCACCAGGGGAGATTTAGGCTGGAGATTAGGAGGAAGTTTTTCACAGAAAGGGTCATTGGGCATTGGAATAGGCTACCCAGAGAGGTGGTTGATTCACCTTCCCTGGAGGTGTTTAAGGTGTAGGTTGACAAGGTGCTGAGGGTCATGGCTTAGTGTTTGATAGGAATGGTTGGACTCGATGATCTGGTGGGTCTCTTCCAACCTGGTTATTCTATGATTCTATGATTATAATATCCCAGCAGCAATTCCTTAAGATAAGTGACACATGTCATAGTCATGGCATGAAAATACCATGGAAGGTCTACAACACAACTCTATCATTATTTCAAGTGAAAAAAATGTGGTGGTGGGAGTACACCAAAGGAAAAAGCACAGATAGAGAGGACAACAGAGAACAAGAGGGAGGAAGGAAGTAGGAAGGAAAGGGAAAAAGGAGAGAAAAAAAGGAGTACAGCTAGCAACCACAAAAGGAAGCAGGCAAGCAAGCAAGAATATAAAAAATAATTAGACCCCAAGGCCATAGAGATATCAAATTGATCCCAGGGGAGATAAACTTAAAAGCTATAGAATATGGTCAGAGCTAGCCTACAGGCAGTGACTGAGAGGACATGAGTTCTCCCACTGGTATTCTCAAGGAGGCCAGCATGGATACATCCCAGGTCAAATATAGACTAAGCAAGGAGAATTTGATAGGCAGGAAAAAATCAACTTATGCTGACAGATGCCCACGTTCAGGGAACTGACTCTCATATTGGGCACTGATTCTGGCATCTTCCTCCTTCTGGAGAAACCTGTGGCCTATACATTAAAAGAAACCAAACCCATTGTGATGACTGCATCAGGAACTGGGAAAAGAGCAACCAAGGTTAGATATAGGGCATGACTCATCAAGGCATGCACTCTCTGGAAAAGCAGGATAATGGAGGCCATTTTCCAGGTCATGGAGATTATTTCAACAAGGCAAAGAGTAGAGATGGGAATGGTCACTCCAAGACACAACTGGATCAAACCTGCAGACACAGCCCTCTTAGCTATGCAAGAAGTGGTGTCAGTAAGGGAACAAAAGGAGTGGGTGGGAGGGTGTGTGGAGTAGTCTACATTATATCAGGGTAAATGAAGGAGACTGGACCAGGTCAGGTATGTCTTGAGTTAGATTGAGGTGGAATTGGACTCTTTTTGTCCCCTCCTATCACTCTCCTTCACATCTACCACCCCACAGGTAAAGCAGTTCTCCTGTGCCTCCAGAGCTGTTAAAAACTGGAACAGGAAGAAGCAGTTTCCTGGAAATTAGCACTTCTGATAAAGGACTAGGGTTACAGTAATTGCTACTGCCACTGCACATCCTTCCCAGCTGTTTTAGCTCAGGCTGGTGTTGTGCAGGCAAGAGATGGGAATGCATGTAATGGGGCATCCGGGTTGGACCAGATCTCCTTGTCTCATCAAGCATTGGCTGATTAGGTAGGCTCTGCAGATTAATATTCCAGGGTGCTCTCTGTGCCTCCTATGCCATGAACAGTTTGAGTTTGTTGTTTTTTTTTTCTCCCAGAATGTTCCCTGACTGAACTGAGAGTTTTAAATTGGAACTGGAAATATCTTTTGTTCTGATGGTCACAAGGAGAAATATCAAACCACAGGTAGCTGCACTCCTTCTTCTGCTTGAAAAAGGTTTAAAATAATTGTGTAAATATAAACGAAATATGAATATTTCCTACTACTTTCAAAGGGATAAAAAGAGTAACAAAAACCAATGCCAAATATTTCTCTGTGCTGAACATGTCAACTGTATTCCCACAACTACCCACAGAGAGACAAAGAACAGGTTTGTACAAATTCAATAGTCCCTTCAGGAGGTTTCAGCTGCCATTCAGGTTGGACTTAGGGATGGCAGGATGTCAGGAAAGAGTATAACATTACTTACATGGTATTATGGGGATTATGAGACAGTATAACAAGGCAAGGTAAAACAGCACTAAAGCAAGACAGTAACAGGATTTTTCATACAACAGTTGGAGTAAAATAACCTGCGTCCAGTGTGAGAAGCAACAGACTGTGACAAGTAAAGCAATAGCTCAGGATGCAAACATGCAGGCGATAACTAAAGCTACTAATGCTGGGTACCTGAAACAGCCTAATCTCAACTGCTTTTACTAATTCAAGAAACTGGAGTCTATTTTAAAGATAGAAAGATGGTGATTCTTAAGGGCCACAGGAAATAAATAAAAGAAAAAAACACCAAAACAACAAACCCTCCCAAAACTCTTAGAAAGATAACAGAAGGGTCACTTAGAGTTTGATAAACTTGAATAAAGTGCCAGAGGGATTTTTTGTTGGACTCAGATGTTCAGCAATATTGAAGATTTATGTCTTTGAAAAAAATGGTAGAAGTCAAGCAGACGATTTTAATTTGGTAGGTCGGGACATACTATTCTTGTAAACCACAGTAACTATAGATTTCCTTAGTACTCTAAGCAGCTCTTTTCACACTTCTGATGCAGTCTTCCTAGAAGATACAATAGCTTACCACGTAAAGATATGCATTATATCTGTTTTTACAAAACATAGCGTATCTAATATCTGATATCATACGAAGGCTGCTAGCAGGCAAGAGTGTTAAATCAAGCAACTGACACTCAAGTTAGAATTTCCACTTTATCTCTAGTCTCTGTTGCTACCCTCCACAACAGGCATGTGAGAAATGTTGTTGAACCATTTTAGCACCTCGTGGAAAACAATGCACAGTCAGATACTGATCGGTAGTTACCACCATTAAAGAGTGGTATCAGTGAGACGGGGATTGTCACTGGCTGAGAACAAAATGTCTGTAAGAATGGAAACCAATATCAGAACCACTGGGGACTTGCAGAAGTATAGAGAAGGACATAAGGCCAAGATATAAAAAAACTAGTAAGCTTTAGAGTGTGCAAACAACTTCTCAACTGAGGCAAACTCAAATGTGAGTCAGCTACCCCAAAGAACTTGATGCCCGAAGGTCTGTGCCATGGTCTACTGCTTATCCAGCTATACTGAGAAGAAGAAGTGGAACAAGTAACCTCTTTCAGTGCTCCAGTAAGGGTAGCAGTGGGTCTGTTATTTTGCCCAACACTGGAAAGACTGAGAGCAGTCACTGTCTGAAGGTAGAGGATCCTCCATAACACAGTGAATCAGGAACAGACCACCTGCCTCTGATCGCAGTAAGGCTGGTGTCCAGAAGAGCCCATGAGTAAGAGAGATTTAAGACTCAAAGCACAACTTGCAAGTCCAGTTGCTTATGAGTTGTGCTGTAAATGTAGGCAGTTTGTATTCAGTGAGGTGGGATTGGAAACTTCATTATTTTTCCTCAGCTTCTTCTTACCAAGGTAAATTTATGCTAGAGAAACCCTTGGTATGTCCCTGTTAGAAAACACACCCTGTATGAAGCAACTCCACAACCTCTCTAAGAGGGACTGCAGAACATCACGGCCTGAGGTGCATCACCCCGCTTCAGTTATGATCTGAGCTCTGAATTCAAGGCAGGCTTTTCAAGTGAGCATGGCAGGCAGTGAGAAACCACAGCAGCGAGTGGAGAGGGAGGCAGCGAGAGTGAGGGGTGGGAGTTCTGGAGAAGAGAAGCAGCGAAGTGAGAACTAAAAGCTAGAGACAGATGGTATGAAGCTGTGTGATTGGGGAAGTGGGAAGATGCAAAAGGGGAATATAGCAAGCAGGGACAGTTCACAGCCCAGTCAGGCTGAAGCCTGTGTTCTTCACAGAACACTTCTACTGTGTTCTCTGGTGGAGACCCAGCACACACAGGAAAGGTCTCAGGATTGCCTGAGCATTAGCTCACAGAAAATAAATTCTATCAGGGCCCAGGACAGAGAGAATACCTGCTGTGGCCTTGTCATGTGTGTACAAAGAACAGAGCCTCATGTTCGCCCCATACTACTCCATCAGTGCTGAAGGACAAACCTCCTGCTCAGCTTGTGCCCTCCTGTGCAGGGCAGTGAAGCATAATCGTTATTACTGAAAGAGCCCCCTCACCTGTTTCTCATCCTCCCTGAAGGAGGAGAACCCCATAGAAAGAGGGATAGATGGAGCAACACGGATTCCTCACCTCTTTGGATTCTTGAGAGAGGGAAATGCTATCACACATTTCCTCCCTTGCCTGCCATTCTACATGGGTGAAAGTATAAACCCAACACAGGTGGGTCACTCCAAGCTCAGGGCTTTGGAATTCTCTTGGAGCAAAACTGTCTCACTGAGCATCCCCGTTAGCATCTTCCTCAAACTCAGCAAACGGAACAAGAAATACCAGATGGGTGCATGCCTTCCCTTTGCCCCACTGCACAAGCAGAATGAAACTCATGTCAAGAGCACCTCTTGGTGGTGTGAGAGGACATAAAAGCAGCAACAGATCTGTATGTGATCAGTGAGAGGTTACGGGCATATTTCCTACAGTTTCCTTCCCTTTCCTGCAGTATGCACAACCAAGAGGTTTTAATGTAGTAGGTGCCAGTTTTTCTCAGAGTTGATTGCAATATATATTATTAGAATTTATCATCCCATTTTCAAGAATTTAAGTATGGTGGAAAGAAAACCCCTAAAAGCCTTTATGGAGATTACTGTCTTCCCTCTACAGAGGCAGTGGCAGAAGAGGGATGTTTGTGGATTCATACCACAGACCACTGACTTGGACAAGAACTGACTATCCATACCAGTAGCTGACAATTATCTTCCAAAAATAATTTGCCCAGAAGGAAGATGGAGATGTATCTTCTTTCCAGGACTCCCACTGCTCATTGTTTGCCATACAGAACTGCTCTGTCTTTGACATGAGGCTCACCTGGACATAGCGTTTCAACAACAGTCCCTCCTCTCTGACTGATTTTAACCCATTTTTTTTCTTCCTCAATCCCTTCCACACTGCCAGTTCCACAAGCCCATATGCCAGACTACAAGGACAAAAGCATCCACTGGCATTCAGCAGGTCAGTAGTCCTTGTTCCTCTCTGCCACCAGGTTCCACTGTGCCAATGACCATTTTTCCATCCAGTCTCCCTTAGCCTGAATCCTATCCCTAGCCCTAGTATCCTCATGTGACTGTTACTTTCTCCCAGGAAAGATTCAATATATTATACAGCTCTCCTCATCTCTTTCTCCCTCAGTTCCCATCTTCCCACCTACTTCTCCACAGGCAATAAGAGTTATTGGAAACCTTCAAAGAAAACATCAAGTAAAAATTGAAATGCTCCTTTGGAGAAACTAGTTCTAAATGTAGTTTAAATAATACCCAGAAAGGGGTTGGTTTCCTGCTTGCCTGTCTCAGGCTGCCTGCCCAACCTGGAGATCCCTCAATCCACCAGCTCCAGCTCCCTGGGCCCCTTACTTGTCACCCAGATGTGTCCCACAGAGAGCTCTCAATGTGTCCAGTTGCCTAGCGAAATGTAATGTTTTTTTTCCTCCACCCATCAGTAGCATTCTCTAGAGAGATATATATAGCTGCATTTTCTTCGGAATGAGTTCCTATCTCCTGCCCCACTAAATTCTGTGCCTGCCTGTCCTTTCCAGTTCCTGCTGCAGTTGTCCATCTGTTTCCAGATGTCTTTGTTACTCTCTCTCCTGCCCTCCTCTGACCCTGTATTCCTATGGTCTGTTCCTGCTCTTACTTGCAGAGAAGTCAGTGGGTTTCCTTCCTCCCCCTTCCCTACCACCCAGAGAGGGAACACTTAGTACAGCTGGTCATTTTGCTTTTCTGAAATAGAGGCAAGACTTGGCAACATTCCACAGCTGAAGGTTTCTGGGTTGTAAGCAGTGCTGAGTGAGGGATGAGGGAACTCTCCTCCCAGCAGGACAGTGGCAACAGCCTCCAGTAGCTGCAGCAGTGCAAAGGTCATCAGCCTTTGGAGAAAAAATTATTTCCCTCAGAGTTCCTTCCTTCAGGAACATCCAAGATGAAACTCCACTGTTCTTGGTCCAACTGGTGTCCTGACAAAGCCTGGAAATCCTAATTAATTCTGTGTCACCACATCACTTCTTCTATGAAATGCAGCTCCTGCCTATCACTTATCAGTTCAGGTTAGAACACACAAGTGTGCACACATACGTGCTTTTTGAGGTTTAGCATTGTATGGAGGAGAAGGAAAAAAAGAGGAGGCAGGCCCCTGTTCCGAGAAAGAAAAGGAAGGAGCAGAGGGTTCTGGAATGTTTCTACTTTGTCTCATCTTTCTTAGGGTGATTGCTTCCTCCTTGTCCTTGCTGCTTAGCTCCAAAACTCTTCTTTTCTGAGGACCAGATGGAAGAGGTCTGACAGCAGCTCTCAGTGGATGCTTTTTCATGGAGGTAGGAGAAAGAGTGGATATGGACAAGCTGTTTCTCAGGGGTTCCTCCTGTTCCCTAGCTTTGGCCTTCATACTGTCATTGGCAAGAAAACAGTTCATTGCATGCCTTGATGCATTGTCTCCACTTCCTGGTGAACATACACATTCCCACAATGCTTCTTTGCACCAGTAACCTGAGCAGGTGGGGAAGTGCAGCAGGATCTTATCACCACAGGAGGGAAGGGATAGAACAGGCATGAGGTGGTTTCCGGGAGATTGCTTAACTTCCTTGTTCAGCCTTCACATTGTTCCTTGTGACACTTTGTCATAGGTGCTCAGGGACACTGGGAAGACCTGAAAAATCTTCATTGCTCTCTGTTGCCCTCCTTAACCATAGAATCATACAATCATACAATCACTACGTTGGAAAGGACCCAATGGATCATCAAGACTCGATGATCCAGTGGGTCTCTTCAACCTGGTTGTTCTATGATTCTAAGTCCAACCATTCCTATCAGTCACTAAACCACACCCCTCAGCACCTCTTCCACCCTCACCTTAAACACCTCCAGGGAAGGTGAATCAACCACCTCCCTGGGCAGCCTGTTACACAGTTATACTTTCCGTGAAAATTTTCTTCCTGATGTCCAGCCTGCACCTCCCCTGGCAGAGCTTGAGGCTATTCCCTCTTGTCCTGTCCCCTGTCACTTGGGAGAAGAGGCCAGCTCCCTCCTCTCCACAACCTCCTTTCAGGCAGTTATAGAGAGCAATGAGGTCTCCCCTCAGCCTCCTCTTCTCCAGGATACAACCCCAGCTCTCTCAGCCATTCCTCATAGGGCCTGTTCTCCAGCCCCTTCACCAGCTTTGTTGCTCTTCTCTGGACTCGCTCCAGAGCCTCAACATCCTTCTTGTGGTGAGGGGCCCAGAACTGAACACAGTATTCAAGGAGCAGTCGCACCAATGCCGAGTACAGAGGGAGAATAACCTCCCTGGACCTGCTGGTCACACCGTTTCTGATACAAGCCAGGATGCCGTTGGCCTTCTTGGCCCCCTGAGCACACTACTGGCTCATGTTCAGTCTGCTGTCAACCAACACCCCCAGGTCCTTCTCCTCCAGGCAGCTTTCTAGACAGACTTCTCCTAGTCTGTAGCTCTGCATAGGGTTGTTGTGCCCCTTGTGGACCTCATGGCATTGGCTTCAGCCCAGCGGTCCAGCCTGTTCAGATCCCTTTCCGGAGCCTCCCTACCCTCCAGCAGATTGACACTTCCACCCAGCAGTATCTGAGTTCACTACAAATCACACCCAGCTCCTTCTCCGGGCAGCCTTCCAGCCAGACTTCTCCTAGTCTGTAGCTCTGCACAGGGTTGTTGTGCTCCAGGTGCAGGATCCGGCATTTGGCCGTGTTAAACCCCATGCCATTGGATCCCACTTGAGATCTCCCTGCCTATTTACATCTCCTCCAATTTGGATGACGAAGAAGGTAGAGGGAAACCCACCCTTCCACTTTCTCACACCCATTCAAATCCTTGTTCAGCTACCTGTGAAGGTAGTTCGGTACGCCGGCTGTTTACTAGGATGGAGCGAGAAGGGAATGGGTGAGACCTTGAGTGGTGAGGGGGGAAATTACAGCAGTCATCATCCCAACCATGAAGTCATGCATGCTCCGCCTTCATCTAACGGCCTCGGCCGCAGAGCTGCTGCTGTGGTGGGAAAGGAGGAGGTACCAGAGGGTTGGTTGTCAAGTAAAGTTCCCTCTTCCACTTCCTCCCTTCTTGCAACCTGCCACTCACTGCAGTGCAAGGGCTGATATCCAAATTGGCCCATCTCTCCCTGCTGTTTGCCTTGACCTGAATTTCCTCTACTCCAGGTGCCGTCCTCTGCCACGGGTCCAGAGACATGCAAGCCATCAAGTGTGTCGTGGTGGGAGACGGGTAGGTAACCCACTGGTTTGCTGTGGATGTGGGGAGGGAGAGGCAGTGACAAGGGACAAAAAAGAAGGTGGCTACTTGGTGAAAGATACCCAGCTTTGCTTCTGACCACCTGCAGACTGCATTCCCTCTCTCACTTGCTCTTCCTTCCCAGGTCAAGGAACCTTCCTCTGGGGAGGGTGTGGAAGAGGTCATTTTGAAGGGCATCTGCAAAAGGGGCGTGGGAAGTGGATCAGGTCTGTGCCCCACACAGGAGGCGGTGGTGTTGCTGCCAGATGCAACCTATGAGCAGGAGTCAGATTTAAAATCCAAGCAAGTGCTGTCCTGCAGGCGAATGGCTCTTTGAAAGCCATCTGCTCACTGGAGCTCACTGAGAGAAGACATAGGTCCTGGCGAGATGTCCTCCAGTGTTCAGCTTTTCTCAGCATGTTATCTCTGTATCATGGTGTGGGGCAGCCCATTTGACAAGGACTTTCTGTGGGCACAAGGAGGAGGAGCTCTTTCTACTGAGACAGGCTCAAATATATGCCTCTTTGGGAGAGGAAGATAACATACTTTTGCCTTCACAGCATGATGGCATCACTGGTCATGTCCCATGATCCCTGAAAATGGCCAAGGATAAGCCATCAATAAGTGAAGCAGTCAGCATTGCTTGGGGTGGGAAGGATGGGGTGGATAGAGCCTCTTCTTCCCTGTGGGGTGAGTAAATGCAGGGAAGAAAGAGGCTGAGAGTCCACACTTGGCATGGAGTAGGTTAATTCATTTCCCAGCTTGGATCTGGCCAGGCTGTTATCTGGGGCAGTTATCAGGTAGCAGATGAAGAGACATTTGCAGCAGCCCTGCTCCCCACAGTCACTTCCTCCTTCAAAACTCGCCTGGGGAAGAAAATGTCTGCAAACATAACAGTACGTCAGACATATTTTCAGGGGATGGGGCAAGGGGATGGGGAGAAAGGACAAGGAAGGACAGAGCCCTAAATAAACATTGTTACCTCTAAGAAAAGTACTCTAAAGGCTGCGATCTGGAGATGCCATAACAAAGCTACTGAGTATTTTTCTATTGCCCAGTTAACACCCTCCTCGCCCACCTCCAGTTTTCTCCTCACATGTTGCACCATCACTGTAACCACCCCTCAAGGCAGCATTCCCCTCATATTGTGGCTAACACCACAACACAACCTGCTCTTAGCCTTCTGACCACAACTGCTCTTAAATGTCTTCTCTCCCATTGCTTTGCTTCTTTATATACTGCACCTCCCCTCTTACCAACTAGCAACACAACAGTAGTTCAGCCATCCCATCACTCTGAGCTCTTGGTTCACACCCCTTCATATCCCTCCCAGCCTTACCATCCCTGTCACCCTCTCTCAGCTCAACCTTACTGACCACAGTTCGTTCTGCTGTTGCTCTGATAAGCCCCTCAGGTACCTCCATAGCTGTTCTGGCCCGTAGCCCTCTTCATCATACATTACCAACATCTTAACAGACACTGGGTTCCATCCCAGGAACCTGCAGTTGACACTAGCCTCATCTCATCTCTTAATAGTTTTGCTGTGACTTTCACCCCTTCACTGACCCTTTGTGCTTCTCTCTGTTTAACCATTCTAATTCAGAATTGTCTCTCCTTCCAAGACTGACTCAGACACACCCCTAGAACTCCTGAGCCATTCTCTGTAGAGCTTTACGAAGCATCTGTGGTCCCCCCTTAGCATCTGTATGATAAGATGGAAGCAAGGGATCTGGGGAAAGGGGAGAGACTCAGAGAGGAGGATCTAAGAAATGGAGGTGGCAGAAGGAAGAAACAAGGGTCAGAGCATGCTGAGGAACTCTGTTTCCTCGTCATTCACCATAAAGTGCAATGACCAAGGCAGGTGCCTAATGACCAGGAAAAAGATGCCAGCTGTGCCTGTCATGGGCTCCCGGAGAGACAGAACTGCAGCTCTTCAACAGCAGACTTTGCAGATATAGCTGAGACGGTTGGGGTATCTCTGGCAGCAGCACTGCCACCTTTCCCCCAGGAAAAGTACCTATCTCCCTCATCCTGTGCTGTGCTTGGAGGCTGAGGATACAGGTTGCTCTCACCGCCTCCATTCACAGCCTCCATGCTGTAAGTGAAGCATTGCCAGACTTTCCCAGGCCTCGTGGACCTAAAAAATAGCAGCCCGGCAGGAGAATATTCCTTTCCTTACTTGTCCTGGCTGCTTTATTGTCTTCCAGTTTCTCTCCACTTCTTCTTTCCCTCACCACAGCCTTCACCTTGAGTGTGACATCTCCTCTCCTTGACAGCCTTACTGTCCCATTTCCTACCTCCCTCACACCAATGCTGTCACCCAGTCTGAACTGCATCGCTACCCTGGCTTACTTGCACTCCACCCTGCTGCAGCATGAGCGTGGGGGAGGCTGAGGAGAGAGGAAGCACCAGCTTCTAGCTCCGAAACATCACCATCTGCCTGTCAGCCACAGGGAGAGTCATCTTGCTGAATGTTTTAAGGTTCTCTCTATGGGTGATGCTACAGCTTACAGCAGATAAGCAAGGCTGGAAGGCAGTGTGGCGAAGTCAAGAAGAGGTGCTATCAGCCCCTGGCCACAGTGCCTGCAGGAGCAGGCAGGAGTGCTTATGTTCAGGGGCTGTAGCCAGGTGAGCAGCTTTGTACTGGCTCTCCTGCACCAAGTCAATACACCAACCCTGGCTGTGAGCACACAGTGCTGTGCACACACTGGAAAACAGGCTTTCACCTCCATTTTTGAACGGATGTGTTTTAGCTGAGTGATCCCTGTTATAGACTGTAAAAGCAAGCTTTCTTGCTCAAAGACAACAAACATTTTGGGTGACATCCTGTCTTTCTTCCTGTTGGTTGTCTGACTTGTGGTTATGTGCTGTCAGGTCCTATGAAGGCATTTCTGCCTCCAGGGGTCTCCTGACAGGGCTAGCTTAGAGGAGTGTACGGATTGACCCATTGCCATCTCACTCAAGCAAGACCACCTGCACTACCATGACTTCCTGTTATTTTATCCTTTCTCTTCCAGAGCTGTGGGGAAAACGTGCCTCCTTATCAGCTATACCACCAATGCCTTTCCAGGAGAATACATCCCCACTGTGTGAGTAAAGCTTAAACAGATTCAGGGGGCTGTGGGAGGCATGGAAGGCAGGATTCAAAAGGGTGCAGAAACACCCTGTTGTGCATTCTGAAGGCAGGGTCGCAACCTCCATGCCAGCAAAGGAAGGGTTGCCAAATCAGTAAAGGTATCTCTACACTTTGGATGCCCTCTTTCATCAGAAACACAAGTTATAAAACCCTGGTATAGGTGGGATATTTAGGAGGCACAAATGAACCCAAGGGTCTATCTGACTATTAAGTTGACAAGCAGTAGATGGGGTGCTGTTAGGCAAAATAACCAGGCATCAGGCTACGAAAACTAGGCCAGACCCAAGACAAGACTATTGCCTGGACAGGGATTCCCACTTCTATCTTTGTCCAAGGTACCCACTGTCATTGGAGCAGGAACTGCTAACCCTCATGATCAGAGTGCAGGATTCAGTTCAATGCTGCAGTAGAAGCCCTGTGCAATCCAGAAGATGGATACATGGGGTTGGGACAGACCTGCAGACTGCTGGAATAAGCAACAAGCTTAGAGAATAAGGGATATGGTTGGGCACGCACACCACATGCCCTCGTACCACACCAGTGAGGTATGGAATATGACTACATGCTTCCTGAGGTGGAAAAATGAGCCTGGCATAGTCAGTCAGACTCCCAGCTCAGGTTCAGATTCCTTGGGAAGAACAGGTACAAGAAAACATCAGAGCCTCACTTTTTTCTCCAGACCGATTTGCAACCGATGTTGAAAAAAATGACTGTGGCAGCAGGAACCCATCTCTTCTCAGAAACTGGTTTGAGGAAGGGCATCATCCCTTCCTAGCATATAGCAGTGAAATGACCGTGCATTTTGTCTGTTATACCCTACTTCTCCTCTTGTCCAAGGCTTGTATCCGGAGATGTGAAAGGAAAACCATTTTATGCTCCTGGACTGCATGGCTTATCTTACAACAGCAGCGTATGCTGTGAGCACATTCACAAGCAATTTGCGTTGGTTCCTTCCTATCACTGGTTTACCTCATGTTAGCCTGAAAAAAAGAATAACAAAACAATAGGAAAGGACATTTTCTAGGACGAAGGGAGAACATCTCCATTGATTTAATATCCTTTTTTTTTTCTTGCTCCCAGCAGTCCTGAATGCTGTTGTTGAATATTTCATGCTGAGTTGTCAAAGAGTAAGGGGACACACTTTGCATATTTGCCTCAGTTTCATCAGGAGTATTGAGAAGTCGTCACAGTTAAGCCCCAGCATAGCCTGATAAGCAGCCAAAAGCAAGCAGTTATAATCCAGATTTCCTTCCCCAACTCTGGTAAAGGAAAAGGAGAGAAAAAGATTTTTGAATTGGAAACTAAAACTCAAACAGTTTTAATGAAACAACAATAATAATAACAAGTAGTATTAATAAGAAAATAATAAGTATGAACAAAGATATGAAATTGCCTGCCTTTTGATGATGACTGCATCATCACGAAAGCTGAAGAGCAGGCACAGGGAAAAGGTCTCAGCCTGGACTCAGTAGCAGAAGGGAGCTTGTCTTATGAACTGGATTCAGGAACACACAGGTCCAGGATCAAGGTAAAAAGACAGAAGAGGTCCATATTAGATGGCAGCCATCAAAGAAGAGAGCTTGGCCCTTGTTATTCCTCAGTTTTATACCAGATATGATGTATATGGGATGGATACTCTGTTGGTCAGTTTTGGGTCACCTGTGCTGTCCTGTCCTTCGTACAGGTGCAACCCTTTTTCTCCCCTTTGACTAATGGCATTCCATCAGCTCAAGGATAGCCTTGGTTTCTATAGGAATAAGTATAAGCAACAGCCTGTTTGCACACCAATGTCTTGTGTTATCACTTCTAAAAGAGAAACAACATCTGGAAAACATGCAGTTAACTTACAGAAAATGAAGTTACTTTGATGAGACTTAGCTGAAAAGTTAGAAAACTGATTCTACTTTAGCTCAAACCAGAGTGGAAGTGCAGAGCTCTAGGGGAGCTACAGAGACACAGGTTTTTCTTCCTCACTTCTGAGAAGAAAGGTGAGTTTCAGAGCACAAAAGAAAGACACAGCTATAGGCGGATGCTGCAGAAAGAGGTGGGAAACTGAAGGGTTTATGGGTCTGCACACAAGGAAATGAAGGTGGGGCTGCAGCCAGACACCTGCCCAGGACAGCTGAGTGATAGGGAGGAGGTTGATGCTGAGTGACAATTCCATAAGTCAGAGTTTCATAGGAAGCCAGCATCACCCAGGTATGGTCAGAAGAAGAATCGCTACCCTTTGCTGTTGAGTGCACCTCATGAAACCCACCTACACTAGGCTATGGCCTATGTTTCTGCATTTCAGGTTTGATAACTATTCCGCCAACGTGATGGTTGACAGCAAGCCTGTAAATCTGGGGCTATGGGATACTGCTGGACAAGAGGACTATGACAGACTGAGGCCACTCTCTTACCCACAGACGGTGGGTCACTGTTCCTCTCTCCAATATACCTCCTTACACTGCTGCAAAATCAACATTTGCTGTAACACAGTGACAGGACCATTCACATCTCTCTCTACTTTTCTGGGAATACCTCTGTTGATATGCAAGTGCCTTGAAACCCTATAAGTAAAAAACATCTAAGGGTATTTTGGAGCCTTTAGGTAAAAATTATTACTGGAGTAACTTAACAAGAAAACTAAGATCTTCAAAGATAGTTATCAATCCAGCAGACCGTGCTGTAAGTGTGAGACAAAAGCCTTACATAGCCCTGGTAAAAACCCTCTTCTTGCAAAGCTAAAGAGGCTCAAGGAATTTAGGAGCTGAGGCAGGAGCTTTTCACATTTCTGTGAACCCCACTCTTCTGGCTTCTCTTTTTTAAGAGATCTGATGCTTGAACACATGTATTTGATGCGCTGATGCCCCAATTAGGCCCAAGCCTCTAACAAAACAAATGGATGCCCATCCTCAGATACTGCATTCACCTGTTTATCATCATGTTTACAGAGTGATTTCAGGGTTTCAAAGTCACCCTCCCTGAAGAATGTTGTTCCAAGCAGTCACTAGGGAAGCTCAGAAAGACCTTGCTGCCTCAGGTGCTGATCTGAAGGTTACTATTGCAACTGAAAGGACTAGGAATTGAGTGTGTTATTTATTTCAACTAGGTTCAGCCATCTAAAACTCAGACACTTGGTGTAAGTTGCTTGCCTAGACCCCTTCTGCAGTCAGAGCAAGCAGGCATATTTCTCAACGACGTGATTGCACCCACCCTGAGACACATCCCAAGCATGCAGAAATTGATAAGTTGGGATCAATACCCTTGTTTTGGCTAGGTAAAGTTGGAAGGAAGACATATAACCCTAAAGAGATGGTTTGGTTTCGTCTTAAATGGAAGTCTGAATTCTGCCATGAACGGGAGAAATACGTATGTGGGTAACTGAGACTCATTTGCATCCCATGCGTGCACTTTTTGGGGCCGAGCCTAGCTCTGTCTCAACATTAAGGAAAATGGTTCTGGCCTGAAAGCTCTCTGGTGTTTTGTGAGAAATGATCAGGATGCTGTCAGGCCGTTTCCTATGAGGATAAGCGTGCCTACCACAAAACCCCTGTCCAATATTTGGCTTTTCTGATAACAGTGGCTATGGTTACCATGAGTCAGGGAGCAAATATCCTTCTCCCCTCTAGAGGCGATTAGCAGCATTCAGGACTGTGTTACACTGTGGTTATCAGCTTTCCCTATCATGACCCTCTGCTGCAGAGGGACAATGCTGTCCATCCAGCTTCCTCTCCCCTACCTGCCTCCTGTCATGCAACCCTGTGCTCTCATCCTAACCCTGCACCATGGATGTATGCCTACAGGATGTCTTCCTGATCTGCTTCTCACTTGTCAGCCCAGCATCTTATGAAAACGTCCGTGCCAAGGTGAGACAGATCCTGATCCATCAGGGGTTAAGGTGGGTGAGACTGGTGGTGGTCTTGCAAAAAGGGTGACTGTGGGTGGAGGTTGCTAATAGGACAACTAGATTCAGAGAGGTAATACCCTTTTTTGTGTCAGAAGAAACTAAAATATCAGTCTCCTTCAGATGTCTTTTCTGGGTCAACTCAAAGACGGCGGTCAATCCAATTAAAGGGACAGTATTCATCTTGCTGGACTATTGAGCTGTGAGACTACAGGTTTATGTTCTGATGGCATCTTTCAGTAAAGACTGTCACAGCACAGACATGCCAAGACCAGACCATAGGGTATGACAAGCAGGTAGCCACAGACTTTGGATGGGAAGTGATGGAAGAAGGATGGATGGATGGAAAGGAGAAAACGAGAGTGATTTCCTTCTGATCATTTTCAGGTTACTCTCTGGGTTTTGGGGAGCCATGAAGGTTGAAGAGCAGTTTGTGCTTTTGCTTGACAGAATCTGAACTCCATGTCAGGGATTTTGCCTGTGGACTCAGCAATTGGGGCTGGTATAGGCCAGGATATAGCACCCAACACTGCATGGAAGGGCTATGAGGAAGGATAGGGTGTGAGTTGTCTTGCTGACGTTCTTTCAGGGGTGCCTTTGTTTCCCCTGTTCATGCCCATACATATTACTTCTCACATCTTTGCTATTTTGTTCCCTTGCTAGTGGTTCCCTGAGGTGCGGCACCACTGCCCTAACACGCCCATCATCCTAGTGGGCACAAAGCTGGATCTTCGTGATGACAAGGACACCATTGAGAAGCTGAAGGAGAAGAAGCTCGCCCCCATTACATATCCTCAGGGCCTTGCTCTGGCCAAGGAAATTGGTATGTGTTGGGACAACATCTTGGACCTAGTGAGAGGCAAGAGGTGTTCCCCTCAGCCTACTGAAGCTTCCTATGGGGTCTCTCACTGTGATATCCCTGAGGGATGCAGGAAGATACATCAATATTCATCAGAGATCTGCTACTTGAGGAAGCCTCATCCTGTCACACTCTGATTTCTGCCTCTCTCTGGCCACCATCCTAAACTTACACACACAAATAATATACATTCACACATTGCCCTCCCCTTTTACTCTGCTATTTCTATCTGGGCCAATATTTTTCTGTGAAAGCCACAGCTGCTATGTGGGCAGAGGCCTCTCCTCCACATCCGGAAACAGGCGGAAGAGTGAGTTTTCTAACATCTCTCAGGAAGAGTTGCAACTACAGCTTCCTGCCCTTCTTCTGACACCCAGGGCTTATACACGCGACGCCCAGTATGCATGTCTTACCCCACCACACATCTCGGGGTTGTCAGCTCCCTCCTTTACTTTGGGACAAGCGCAAATGCCTGTTCCATGTAAACTCTTTTCTCAGATGCAGCACACAAAGGCAGTAGAGAGGACAGGAAACATAACTTGAGGGAGAAGTTTTTGACCAGGAGTTCAGAGGAAAGGATGTCCATCGAGGATAACACAGCCAGCCTCACACAATGGCTGTGCTTTGGCTAAAAGGATGGAGAACAGGCAAACCTTGGTCTTGTACAGCTGTCAAGCTTTAGCCAGTCAAGGCTGCCTGAGTGAGTGATGTGCGTCCTGGCAGTGCTTAACAGCTTTGATCACCTTGAGCTGTGCCTTGCACTTCTGTACAAGTTTTCTGAGAATTTTGGGGTACAGAGTTTTAAAAGGGAGGTGTCACGTGATTTGAGATGCCACCAGAGGCACTTGACACTCAAAGCCTGAGGAGACTTGAGACCTTATCTCAAGACAAGACTCAGGGAGTGTTTCAGTGGTGTGTATGTTCCTCAGGACACTGTAAAATGTGCACTTAGGGGAGGTGGGTGTTGTGGCTCTGAGGTGACAGGAGTGAGAAATGTGCTGGTGATACAGACACATGCATCTCATTCTGCTTGGTGTGATCTGTGATATGGTTACTATATATTTCTTTCCTGAGGACCCTTCATAGCAGACTCCTGGGTACCCTCACTGCCTACCCCAGTTCCCTCCCTCCCCATTACAGAACCTGCTTTCCTCCTGACAGATTCTGTGAAATACCTTGAATGTTCGGCTTTGACACAGCGTGGCCTGAAGACGGTGTTTGATGAGGCCATCCGAGCAGTCCTCTGTCCACAGCCTACCCGGACAAAGAAACGAGCATGCAGCATCCTCTAAGCAAGTAAGTCTGAAAGGATCCCTGGGAGTGATATCTGTGGACCTTTTCTGTGCCTGAAAGGGGAGGGCTGCTGTGTTCTTATGTCCTGCTGTGCCTGATGCAATGAGTCTCGCTCAGAGAGGGAGACAGCAGCTCTGCTTGGGGAAAAGACAAGACATAAAATCATAGAACAGTTTGAGATGGAAGGGACATTAAAGGTCATCTAATTCCACCCCCACTGCCATATGCAGGGACACATCCCACTAGATGAGACTGCTCAAAGCCCCATCCAACCTGCCCTTGAACACTTCCAAGGATGGGGCATCCACAACTTTTCCTGGGCAACCTGTTCCAGTACCTCACACCCTTATTGTGAAGAATTTCCTCCTTATCCCTAGGAGTGGTATGATGGATGGACCCCCCAAACCCCCTCCTTGCTTCCTGTCCATGTGCAGGTTTGCTACCATCTCCTGGTGCAGGGCAGCCTAGGATTTTCCACCTCTGGCCTCAGTGAGAAGAACTGTCTGTTGCCTTCTGCAGAGCGAGAATTGCATCCAGGCTGCCCTGAGGATGACCTGCTCCAAGAGCTGTGAAGCCACAGCCTTTGCCTATAGGCAAAAAAAAAAAAAAAAACAACTAAACAAAAAAAACCTTGTTCCTTATTCAGGGCAGTTGCTCAATGCTTTCCTCTTACCAGGCCCTGCTTACCTCAATAGCGTTTTTGAGTTGCTGTTCATTGGCAGACAGCAGCTTCTCCCTCACAACTCCTTTATTCCTCCTATTGTCCCCACTTACCCTTCCCCTTTAACTCCAGAAGGAGGAGAGAGGCTTCAGAACAAGAGACAAAGCTGGCAAGAGTCTGAGGAGAAAGAGGAGTGAGAGCTTTTTAACTGGGACCTTACCCCTTCACCACCAGGACAAAGGTTGGAGAGCAGGAAAATAGCTGAGCTGGTTTCATGAGGTCTGTCATGTTTTTGATTACAGATCCCAGCCCCGTTCTGATGTCAGACTCTGCCCAGCACATAGAAGAGTGATGGCTCCAGCATGCTGGAGCTCAGTGCCTTGTGGCAGTCACTGCGCTTTTTACTTCTGCTGGCTTGAAAGACTGTTGTGGGTCTGTAGCACTGGTTTGTCCTTTTGCACAACTTCCCCACACTCGTCCCCATCCCAACCGCCCTTTCCTTTCCTCACCAGCCTCTGAGGTTATAACGCAGTGAATAAGACCGAATAAATAGACCATACATTTTTGCCATGTCTGTGATGTGTTGTATTTCAGAGGGATATAGCCCTGAAGCAGTGAGCAATGGGGTGGCCAGGGTGGGGGTATTTGCCAGCTGTTCCCCTCCTTCGGCAGTGACCCCTCAGGCAGCACCATGCTGAGCTTGGTACCAGGGAGCCCCAGCCACTAAAGGATGAAGATATGAGGCTTGACTCAGGCATCGAATTGCTAAGTTCTCAGCTGAGCCCTCTGTATGCCTCAGTAAAGTGCAAATATCATGTGCCAGCCAAAGGCAGTGAGGTGATTACACCTTTGCTTTCGTCCTTCCTTTTCTCAGCCTTCATGGGTTCAAAGTAAAAGTTGTCTCCTCTCCAAGACACACAGAGGATGAGATGCAGGCTTTGGGAGGGGATACCTGACTACAGACTCCTCTCAGTGGGGACTGCCCCTGCAGGTTGCTGGGAACACCCTTGCAGCAAACAATTTCTGCATTAACGCTCCCTAAGCTCACGTCACAGGCACTCATATCAGTATCAGCACTGACTCGCTGCCAGGCACAGGCAGAGTGAGAACAGTAAGGGGGAGGGCAGAGGAAAAAAAAAAAAAAAAAGAGCAAGGAATGAGTCACCAGTCCAGATAAATTGCCTCCAAGACTCTAAAATTAAGCTGAAGAGAGTGGTCCCAGTGGTATTATGGATCTGGCAGCTGTGAGCACCTGTCTTCCTGATGCATTGCAGGGACTTCAGAGTAAGAAGTGCTGCTGCCACTGCTTGCGGGAGGGAGGAGGGTTCAGGGTGCAATGATTGGCACTGCAAAATCCTGCAGTCTTAGGAGGGCACAGAGAAACTGTGGAGTTGAGCCAGCTTACTGCTACTTGATGCAGTATCGCTTCTGAGCTTCAAAGGCTGCTTCCTGCACTGAGGAGGTGTATGTGTAGTGTCAGCAACAACCAAACACAGTGAAGTCCCTGTGGTACTGTGCTGCTAGGGAAATTTCTGCAAATTCAAGTCATGGTCGGATATGAGTAAGGCAGTTAATTCAGTGACATGACACAATATCCACTGATAATGTCCAGAGCAACCCTGGAGGACATCCTGTGGCAGTGAGTTCCACAAATGTCTGCATTGCACATGGGCTTCCAGATGAATTGCCAAGCCCAATCCAAAGGTAAAGTCTAGAAAACTAGAAATTAAGTCTCTGGTGTGGGTGTATACCAGAAGAAGGGCAAGGGACAAAAATCCCTTGAGACTGGAATATAGGCTTCGATAAACATCCATAACATTACTCAAACCAATGAATTCCCAATGGATTATTACTTCATTTCTGGTTTTCAAGGTCTTGTTTTTTTACCTTCTTAGTCTGTCCTGTCCCCTATCATGTACAGCAATGCAGAGAGGAGAGGCTCACCATGTGCATAAAACAAAATTCATATATCTGCCTACCTGTGGAGGTGCACAGGCTGAGCTTTCCTTCCAACAAAATTCAAGCAGTGTGTGCAACCCTCTTGGAATTGAGGCAGAGAATAGGGCAGGACTTCGAGCATTCAGAAAGTAAGCTGGAGACCTGAAAATTATGACCCTGTGACTGTGCTTTTGCTAGCAGGTCCTGCAAAGTGTAGTTGGCCTGAGTAGAATTCTGCTTTTGCATGGTTCTGTTTCTTGTAAGACATAAACTAGGGGGCTCAGTGCTGCAGATATCTGCCCTGCCATGACAAAGATAGCCACTGGGTGCTGCCCATGCCATTCCTTCCCAAGTGAGGCTTCATCTTCTGTGTGTCTGCAGACAGCATTGTAGCCATGATCTAGGTTAAGGCATCGTGACAGCTTTGAAGCCTTGTACTGCCTTCATCTGTTCACCTTTGAGCAGTGCTGGCTGGAGATATCATTGTTCAAGCAGGTTTGGAAGGCCAAGTTTTAGACTCTAGCTGTGTTCATCTTGCAGAGATATATCCCTACTTCTGCTAAGGTGGAAATTGGCTGTAGAAACTGTAACAGTCATTGGGCACTAGTTGAGTCACCTTCCCTGGAGGTGTTTAAGGGACAGGTGGATGAAATGCTGAGGGGCATTATTTAGTGATTGATAGGAATGGTTGGGCTCGATGATCCAATGGGTCTTTTCCAACCTGGTGATTCTATGATTCTATTAAACAGCAAGAGCTGAGTGCACAACACAAGCAGTCACTAATGTCTGAAGTGCATGGAAGGGGTGAGGACCACAGGGAAGCACTTCGTGCAGCAAACAGGTTGGGGAAATTCTAATTTACTTCCTGGGAGAACTACTCGCACAAAAGAGCTTAATATCTTGCCCTGCCACAGTAAGGCCTTGCAGCAGAAAAGAAATTAAGTAGGAGAGTTTGGTACTGTTGAACTGGAGCTTTTTCATAAATAAAGTGCAAAAGACATAAGACTGCATGGAGTCGGGGGGGGGGGGGGGGGGGGGGCAGGGTTTGAGACAGATCACAGAATCACAGAATCACAGAACAACCAGGTTGGAAGGGACCCATCGGATCTTCTAGTCCAACCATTCCTATTAAACAGTAAACCAAGTCCCTCAAGACCTCATCCACCCGTGTCTTAAACACCTCCAGGGAAGGTGAATCAACCACCTCCCTGGGCAGCCTATTCCAATGCCCAATGGCCCTTTCTGTGAAAAACCTCCTCCTAATCTCCAGCCTAAATCTCCCCTGGTGGAGCTTGAGGCCATTCCCTCTCGTCCTGTCCCCTGTCACTTGGGAGAAGAGGCCAGCTCCCTCCTCTCTACAACCTCCTTTCAGGTAGTTGTAGAGAGTAATGAGGTCTCCTCTCAGCCTCCTCTTCTCCAGGCTAAACAACCCCAGCTCTCTCAGCCGCTCCTCATAGGTTCTGTTCTCCAGCCCCTTCACCAGCCTCGTCGCTCTTCTCTGGACTTGCCCCAGAGCCTCAACATCCTTCTTGTGGTGAGGAGCCCAGAACTGGACACAGGATTCAAGGAGCGGCCTCACCAGTGCCAAGTACAGAGGGAGAATCACCTCCCTGGACCTGCTGGTCACACCATTTCTGATACAAGCCAGGATGCCATTGGCCTTCTTGGCCACCTGGACACACTGCTGGATGGCCCAGCTGCCCTCAGCTCCATCCATCTGGAGGTGCTGGTAGGGCAGAACAGAAGGGAGAAGGGTCTGTGCACTCAGCACCCACCCTGGTTTCTAAGCATCTTGCCAGCCAGGCTTTGACGCGTCCCTGCAGCTCTGAGCAGCGCTGCAAGACCCTTGAAACAAGGAGCCCCTCTCCTGCCTGCCCAGGGCACCCGCAGGGCACTCTGAGCTGCCCTCTACCTAGGGAAGCCGAGCAGAGCCCACCTCCCCTCCTGCCAAGCCGCCTTTCCCACCGCACAGCTGCTCTCCGCATCCTTCTTTTTCCTCTTCTCCCTTTCACAGCGCTTTCTCCGAGCTCCTCATTCTTCCACCTTCCCTTTCCCTGCGCTCCCCATCTCTCTCCCCTTCCCCACTCTCCATCCCGCTGCCTCCTCCCTCTCCTCCCCGTCCCCCAGCTCTCTCGTCCATCCCCTCCTTCTCCTGCCGCCGTCCCCATTGGCTGCCGGTGCCCGCGGCTCCGCTCCACCTGCCCGGCCGGGTCGCCCGTTCTTTCTCCCGCAGATGGCGAGGGGACCGCGCATCCCCGGGAGCACCCCGGTCCCGCACCGGTGCCGGGCGGTGGGCACCTCCCGGGAGGGGAATTTGCGCCTCCGGTAGCTCCTGACCACGGTCTTTCCTCCCTCCCTCCCTTTCGGGATAAGCTCGGCTCAGCTGCTTTTAAGAAAGGGGAAGAGGGGGAAAAAAAAAAAAAAAAAATATGACACGGATTCTCCCGGCGAAGCAGAGGAAAATGTGCATCCCAACGACACGTAAGTACCAGGCTCTTCCGAGATGTCTCCCGCGGGCACGAGTCCACGCAGAAGTTTAACTCCGCAGTCCCAGAGAAGGAAACCCGCCGACCACCCCTCCCCGACCCCCCAACTCTGCCAACCCAGCCTGGTCCCAGCCAGGGACCTCAGCCCCTGACTCTGAGCTGGGACAGGGTGGTGAGAATAAAAAGCGGACAGGAGGGCAGGGTGGTAAGAGGGTTGGAGGTTACTGGGCTCTGCAGTCCCTCCCAGCTTTTATTCCTGTTTTGTAATGAGGCGTGGGATCGGCTTTTAACATCCACCTCCTTGTCTCATTCAATGCAGAAATATATGCATATCTATATATATTGTTTTCCTAAAGAAAGCTGTGGTAGCGATTTACCATCTCCTCTTACCTTCCCTCTGCTCTCCAGATGCATGGACCAAGTATGTTCCGACAGCACCTGCTAGAGGATCCCAGTCCTCTTGCAACAGGTGCAGTGCACATCACTAGGGAGAGACCCCAAGAAGATGCCAACACACTCTCAGTCTGAGGCCAAGTTTCTTCACAATTCCTACCTATGTGGGGGCTGCCAAAGCAGCCCACAGAGTGGATCCAACCCAGATGAGGCATTGATCTCCAGTGGTTGTTCTGTCAAATTAAACAGAACGTTTGATATGGTGTTTGAGCTCATAGATGGTACTTGACAAAGCTGAACAGCACAGACAGACAAAGTTTCTCCACTGTAGTTGTCTGAGCAGGAGAATAAGTTTATAGTGATTCAGTGTTTTATGTTGCATGCTTTAGCATTTTTATAGGGCTTTTGGAGCCCTAAAGCTGGGTTTACATTATTGCTAAACCACAGCCTGGACAATCAGCTTTGAGGCGTGGACCACTCTTCAGCCTCAGCACAACTATCCCCATCCATATTTAATTCTTGTAGGGATCTTCTCCAAATGCTTATTTTGCCAATTCCTGTGCATGCAGGAGCATCCAAAGGGATCCCTAACTATGTCCCCAGCTTTTAGAGGATCAACTTTTTATGAGCATACTGTTCTGGTCTCCACCACCCTTTGCAAGGATCTTTGTTCACAGAGCAGCTACTGCCCTCCCCTTTCATTCACCAAGTGACTTGCACCATGGGAACAGGATGGGGAAAAATTGTCAGAGGAAAGATCCTGGAGCTTCAAAACAGTTTCAGATAAATTCCTAGTCTTCCCATTCATTGTAGCCACCTATCAGGTATGGGACAACCCGGTACTGCACTACTCCAAGAGGTGGGCTTCTAGCAGGACAGTTTGTCACAGCCCAAGGCCCCTGCAAGTAAAGAAGTCTAAATAATTCCAGTCCTTCAAAGGTCACTCAAGTATAGCAGGAAATCTATGCAATAGCCTGTGGAAATGGTCTTAAGACATAGTTGCCCAATTATGGTTTTGTGGGCTTTATTAGACGAAGTGCTTTCAACATCAGATTTGATATATCTGTGTAGTCTGTTGGGTTTGCCTATCTACTACTCAAGAAGGCATTCCAAAACTCAGGTCTTCCATAAAGTTTCCAGAAGCTGGAATTACCTGTAATATCAACTTATGTGTGTACAAAGTTGTGATGCTACAGAGAATTCCATATGGGAGGAAAGTCTCCGGAGTATTTCTGACCTCCTGAAAGTAGTTAATATTGGGAGTCCTTTCCTTTGGGATCCCCAGTTTTCATTTCAATAACAAAGGAACTTCAGAGCCTTAAGATATTTGTTGGGATAAGTAAAGATGAGCCTCCAGGTCTCTGTTCTCTTCCAAGTCATTCTCCCTTCCAAGGAGCTGGTTCATCAAGAGAGTGACTGCCAATCCACACTTCCAGGTGATCCCAAAAGCATCACAAACCTCCTCTGCATATTGCTTGTCAGATTGCCACTGGTCTAGGGTATGTGCTGGGTACTATCATTCACACATCTAGAACCTTGACAAAAGACACAAATTTCTCTAATCTGTCTTTTCCCTCCCCACAGCTTCTCACACAGAGAAGCAGGGAGTTGGTAGAGAGTGGAGAGCTTGTTTGTTCAAGGCTGTTTCTTAGTGAGCTGAGCACTGTTTCCATGCCAAACTCTGATGTGATAGGCAATTGGGGACCTCAGATTAGGAAGGCTGGGATACTGCTTTGGTGTTGCAAACAGCTGGGCAGGCAGAGCCTCTTCCATTAGCAGAGTGTTCCAGTGTCCAGAAGGAGAGAGAGAAAAACAAGAGAGAAAGGGACAAGAGAGAGAAATCTGGAGCGATTCCTCTTGTCATACCCAAAATGACCAGGCTTTTCCTCTGCTCTGGAACTGCTGTGACAGAAACCAGCCACCCTCCAGCTCAGGTGCTGAACTCAACCTTTTGGCTTGGATTGAGAGTGGAAGTTCTTTCATTTCTGTTAGCGAGGCTAACAATGTCATGATAAACTGGCCAGTTCAAAAAGAGCTTCAGCAAGCAGGAGGATACTCAGTGAATGGTCGAGCCAGAATTGGAATGACTCTTGCTACTGGATGCTTTTCCCTCTTTTGTTTGTAAGGTACCTGTCTCTTGTAAATGAGAATCGAGCTGTGGGTGATTAACTCACCAGCATTGGAGTCATTAGCAGAAAATGAGAATTTTCCCTGTCCCTAGACTGGCCTGTGGTTCTTTACCCAGAGGACCTTTCCCTAGGGGAGAGGATCCACTGGCTGCCTATTGAGCCATGTCTCTGTTTGTCCCTCCATGCTCATTGTGCCTCCCAAGACCAGATGGGGTTGACATCGTCCCATATCTTCCAGTGGCTGCCAGCATTCACAAACCCAACTAGACTTCCTATACCTGTACACACCTACACAACATTAATGTAGTGATTTTATCTGTGGCTTGTTCAGCTGTCATGCCCACCGTATCAATTTTTTTTTTCTCTTCCTCTCATCTCCAGATTACTAACTGATCCTGCAAGGACACTGTACCCTCTCATCTCCAGATTACTAACTGATCCTGCAAGGACACTGTCCCCTGCCCTCTTCCCTGACTCTGCTATGGACACTTCTGCTTTCAGCCTCCCCACGCCAGCAGTGTCAGAGGAGGGGAATGCCTCTGGCAACTGGGCGGGTTTCACCAACCCTAACAGCTCCACCACTGCAAGCCCTGGTGTGATTGTCAGCGGTGTTCTCATCCCTGTGGTCTACCTCATTGTCTGTGTGGTGGGTCTGGCCGGGAATTCTCTGGTCATTTATGTGGTCCTGCGACACTCTGTGAGTGAGTCGGTGACCAATGTCTACATCTTCAACCTGGCCCTAGCTGATGAGCTCTTCATGCTGGGCCTGCCATTCCTGGCTGCACAAAATGCCTTGTCCTACTGGCCGTTTGGGTCTTTTATGTGCCGCCTGGTGATGGCTGTGGATGCCATTAATCAGTTCACCAGCATCTTCTGCCTGACAGTGATGAGTGTTGATCGCTACCTCGCTGTGGTCCACCCGGGGAAGTCCTCCAAGTGGCGGACAGCAAGGGTGGCCAAAGCTGTGAGTGCAACTGTCTGGGTGCTGTCTTCCATAGTGGTGCTGCCTGTGGTTATCTTCTCAGATGTCCCTTTAGGGATGAGCACGTGCCACATCCAGTGGCCAGAGCCTGCCTCAGTGTGGAGAGCTGGCTTCATCATCTACACTGCCACCCTCGGCTTCTTTGGGCCACTTCTGGTGATTTGTCTCTGCTATCTTCTTATTGTCGTGAAGGTTCGTTCCTCTGGCAGGCGGGTGAGGGCTCTGTCCTCCAAGCACAAGCTGTCAGAGCGCAGAGTGACCCGCATGGTGGTGGCTGTTGTGGCTGTCTTCGTCCTTTGCTGGCTCCCCTTCTATGTCCTCAACATAATCAATGTTGTCTGCCCTCTACCAGAGGAACCATCCCTCTTTGGTGTCTACTTCCTTGTGGTGGTGCTGCCATATGCCAACAGCTGTGCCAATCCTATCATCTATGGCTTTCTCTCCTACCGCTTCAAGCAGGGCTTCCGGAGGGCCATCCTCAGGCCATCCCGTCGAGTCCAGAGCCAGGAGGTGCCAGCCTGCCCTGCAGAGAAGTCTGATGATGAAGGAGAAGAGGGTGAGATCAGCAAGATCACCAAGAATGGTAATGACAGGCAGGAACACCCTCTAAGCAGTGGGGAAGGAGAAAGGAATGAACATAAACTGCTCCCTGAGGAACCTGTGGAATGTGAAAAGAGCAACAAGTTGCACGTCAGTTATCTGTGACGAAAGGAATGGTGCAGAGGAAAGAGACGCTAGGACATGGGATCCCCTTCACCCTCTGTACTTTTCCACCTCAAAGCCAATGGAAGACAATGAGACAAGGGAATATTAAAGTCCAAGATGCTTAAAGGTGAAGAAGGCTCCATGAACTTGTGGAAAAAGTAAGGCACTGTTCTTGCTTTTGGAAGGGACACATGAGGTTTGTGCAGTATCAAGTAAAGGAAGGACTGCATCCAGGAAGAGCTGAAGAGGTGAGTGGGCATTGACAGTATGGAGAGAGGAAGGTCAGCCCTTGATTGCATGAGCCATCCTTACATCTCGCAGCTCTGAAGGGCATCAGCTGCCATCTGACTGTGCCACCTCAAGGAAGTCCTCAAATGGCATATACAGCAACTGACATAAATAACAAATGGCATATATAATTAATGGGCATCCCAGTGCCTTGATTACCTTCCTTGTGAACATGAGGAATGGTTTACCCTGAAAGAAAAACCCTAAAAGAAAAGAAAAAAGAAAGAGAAAGACAGCAGCAAAGACATACCAGCCAGTTGCATGAATGACTGACCCTACTCTCCAATAAGTCTTGGGGATAATTTATTGGTTGTGGCTGGAGATACCTCTTGACTGCTCAAAGCTTCGTCTTTCTCTGCAGTCTCATGGACTCTGGACAGGCTCAAAAGTCTTAACTGGGGGAGCAAATGGCCCATTGCTTTCAGGAACCTTGTATTCTTCAGGGGTTTCCTGGTGCCTCTGCACTCTGGTAGAAGATGTAAAAAGGGTAAAGAAGAAGACAATGAGACATGGGTTGGAGGCAAGGTTTTTTAGAAGCTGAGATGCCTCTTCTCTTTCCCTGTCCCTAAGCCTTATGGTAAATAAAAAAAAAGCCTTTGGAATTACAAGGCCGACTGGGCAGAACTATTCTGTGTGTTTAGGGGAACTATAAATTTGGTTCCCCTGAGAATACACAACATCTCTGAGATCAGTTGGTCTCTGTGTGGAGTAATGTTTGGCTAGTAGAGGAGATCAAGTCATCTCTCAGTATATGACAGGGGAAGGGAGCAGAGGGAGGTAGGGGAGTCGCCAGTGTGTGAGAGTTATGGTTACAGGAGTTTGGGAAATGCTAGGAACTGATTTTTCCTTGAGAAATTGTAGAGTATTTCATAGAATCATAGAATCATCAGGTTGGAAGAGACCCACTGGATCATCGAGTCCAATCATTCCTATCAAACACTAAACTATACCCCTTAGCACCTCATCCACCTGTGCCTTAAAAAACTCCAGAGAAAGTGACTCAGCCACCTCCCTGGTGGTAGCCTGTTCCAGTGCCCAATGACCCTTTCTGTGAAAAAATTATTCCTAATGTCCAGCCTAAATCTCCCCTGGTGGAGCTTGAGGCCATTCCCTTTTGTCCTGTCCCCTGTCACTTGGGAGAAGAGCCCAGCTCCCTCCTCTCTACAACCTCTTTTCAGGCAGTTGTAGAGAGCAATGAGGTCTCCTCTCAGCCTCCCCCTCTCCAGGCTAAACAACCCCAGCTCTCTCAGCAGTTCCTCATAAGGTCTGTTCTCCAGCCCCTTCACCAGCTTTGTTGCTCTTCTCTGGACTTGCTCCAGAGCCTCAACATCCTTCTTGTGGTGAGGGGTCCAGAACTGAACACAGTATTCAGGGAACAGTCTCACCAATGCCGAGTACAGAGGGAGAATAACCTCCCTGGACCCGCTGTTCACACTGGTTTTGATACAAGCCAAGATGCCATTGGCCTCCAGGCAGCTTTCTAGACAGACCTCTCCCAGTCTGTAGCTCTGCTCAGGGTTGTTGTGCCCCAAGTGCAGGACCTGGCATTTGGCCTTGTTAAACCTCATCCCACTGGACTCTACCCAGCAGTCCAGCCCCTTTGCAGAGCCTTCCTACCCTCCAGCAGATCGACACTTGCACACAGCTTAGAGTTGTCTGCAAACTTACTAAGGGTGCACTCAATGCCTTCATCCAGGTCATTGATAAAGACATTGAACAGGGCTGGACCCAACACTGAGCCCTGGGGAACCCCACTTGTAACTGGCCTCCAGCTGGATTTAACACCATTTACTACCACTCTCTGGGACCGGTTATGCAACCAGTTTTCTACCCAGGAGAGTGTGCGTCTGTCCAGGCCAGAGGCTGACAGCTCCCGAAGCAGAATGCTGCGAGAAACTGTGTCAAAGGCTTTACTGAAGTCCAGGAAGACCACATCCACAGCAATTCCCTCATCCAGCAGCCAAGTCACTTTGTCATAGAAAGCTATCAGGTTAGTTTGGCAAGACACATCTTTTGAACCCATGTTGACTAGGCCTGATCACCCGGTTCTCTTGCATGTGCTTCATGATAGCACTCAAGATCACCTGTTCCATGACTTTCCCTGGCACTGAGGTCAGACTGATAGGCCTATAGTTCCCTGGATCCTCCCTGCGACCCTTCTTGTCGGCCAGCCTCCAGTCCAGTGGCTCAAGGTGGGGAAGAAGTGGTGATTCTGCATAAGTACAAAAGTGATTGTATGCAAAAGTTTGATCACTGGACTCTCCATGTATGAGAATGGCTGAACAGGGTCAGAGATCCAGGAGACAGTGCTAGTGGGAGATGTGCATGGGTTAGGCACTGATGCTAATGTGCACATGGGGATAAGGTGTGTACAAATGTGTACAAGTGTACACCAGGGTGTATGCATGTGTCTAAGTGTATACAAACACAGATGAGGAGGTGTGTTTTCATAATTGTGAGATGTTTAAGTGCAGATGTGGTTGTGTGGGTGTGCAAGTATTTATGGAAATGTGTGTGCACCTGTGATGCTTGAGTAAGAGCATGAGTATGTGTACTGCTGTGAGCAGTGGGTGAGTTCTTCCTTCTGTGCATTGATTCTTGGAGGGAAGTTGTGGGTGGGCCCATCTAAGTGTGCAGGCTAGAGGAGCAGCAATGTACAGGAGTGAGTGGGATGAAGGTCCCTCCCTCCGCTTTGCCTTTGTTCCTGCAGACTCTGACAAATGTCTGTCCCCACACCTTGAACTTCTCCACAAGTGCTGTTGCTAAGCTACAGTCATCAAGACAACTTTCATACCAGAGCCCTTGGTTGTATCGGGGCACTTTTCTCCACAAATAATTTTGGCAAATGGGAAGGAGGGACCCACCAGAAGGAGATATGCCTTCCTGAGTTCAGGAGATGTTAGAGGAGGCTCTCCATGGAGGGTCAGCAACAAGAACCAGCTGACTGATGGAAAGGTGTTTTACAGAAAACTTGAGAGAAGGCATAAGGTGGGAAGGGATGACATGAGGCCAGATGTGCTGGGACAGAAGTCGGAAGCCCTGGACTAGGAAGCAGGAGAAGCTGCAGCAGCTGAGGATAATGGGAAAAGAACCCCTTTATGAGGAAGCAAGAGACAAGGTCACACAAAGATGATGTGAGAAGTGAGGCCTGGTGGTCTTCAGGGGAACTGGAGTGCAAGATATAGGAATTCAGGAAAAGACTGTAGTAAAGCATCAGGTGAGGAGACATGTTGTCCTAACCAGACAAGAGAGCAGAGGAAGTATAGGAAGGGACTGCAGAAAGGGATGACAAACATGACCAAGCAAAAGACATTTTGGTTGTGCTTTCAGCCACTAGTACAGTTGTGACCTCCCTGACAGAGGTGACAATTGTCCCTGTGAATCCTCCATCCTCTTGTTTCAGCTTTGAGCCTGGGATTCTGATGCCAAGACATCCATGCCTGTAGGTTCAACTCTGGGACCTGAGCAACCAGTGATAACACACAGCTATTGCTTTTCTCCTCTTACAAAGTGTGCCTTCACCTCTGAGCACGAGCAGTCAAATGCACAGGAGTGCTGGCTTAACTCACTGGGAAAAGAAAGTGCTTGGTAGCCAGTTTCTGTCCTCTGCTACCTGTTCACATCTCTTCCTTCCATCCATACACCAGCTGCCCATAAGAAATGCACACAAACTATTCACAGGCAGGCAATATACAGTCTGTTAGACTAAAAAAGTATCTTTTTTAGTCCAACAGGCTTGAGGAACTCCATCAGCTTCCACTGAATGGAACAGTCAAGAAATCCTAGCAGAATGAAGAAAAACTGCCAAAACTCCTGTCTCTATGTAACAAACAGTAGGAAGACTAAAAGATGTGGCTACTGAGCAAACTAAAAGATGTGGCTACGAGCAGTCAACTAGATTTAAAAGTAGCACTCTAAGTGAGTGTCTTTGTTGCTCCTCTTGGAGTGAGGAGCAGGAGAAGGTGAGTGCTAGGCACCACTGGCAGAGCAATCAGTACAGGACAGAGGAGAAATGGTATTACCAGAGTAGAACATAGTGCTGTTTGTGGCTGGTGACCAGGCCTTGAAGAAAGTATGTGACAGTGAATGAGGACCTTGCAGGAGGCAGCTCAGGTTGGGGGAGGGGAATAAAAGCAGACATAGGAAGGGTTTTCTTCTCTACAGAGTGGCAGCCCAGGTGCCTTGGGGAGATGGGAGAGTTCCCTGGTTGCAAACACTTTAGGGAGATGCTTTCCTTCACCACTGAATTGAGCTGAGGCTTCATTTTGCATATCTTTGCAGCTCCATCTGCTGCAAGTCACCACTCAAGAAACTCCACCAACTGCCTGGTTTCTTAAAATACCTATATCTCTGAAAAGCCCAAGCACTGCAATGACAGCACTAAGCAAGCCCGCCAAGGAGATATCATAGTGATACATGGAGTCTGAGCCCACTAGCCAGGCAGTTCTGCAGGGGAGCCTGCTGGGGAGAACAACAAGCTTTTCAGGGAGACCTGCAGAAAAATGGAGGTCTTTAGTTTAAAAGAAAAGGATCACAAGTATCATATTCTTCACTCTTACCTTTTCTTCTTCCCATTATACTGCATCCTGGTTTTCAGTGACAAATTGGGAAAAAAATGGAGATGAAGTAAATATAGGACTGGGGGAGGGAAAAAAATCTGAAAATGTCTGAAATTCATGGGGAGAAAATAAGCACTACAAAATTCTGCAAAGTATCAGCATTCATTAAAAGGCTGTTTTCCATAGGAACAGACATTCAGAATGATAGACTGTACTTCACTGCCTCCTGACCCCTGCTGCTCTCCTCAGATCTGTCTCCCTCCTAGTAGAATCCCCAGCTTTCTCTGTGGTAATAACATTAATCTGACTGCCCCTGTGATCTCTCTCCCCTCTCCTAACAATGGTGTGGTGGACTCCAGGCAACCCAGAGGCCATTGGGACCATATGCAGTAGCTAAGTGAAATTCTGGCTGCGTTCAGGGAGATTTGTTCCAGTCAGATGTGGAAATGGATTTTTCTATTCTGGGTGCAGAGGCACGGAGATAAGGGCTCTATCAAACCCTGCGCTGCACAAAAGGTTTTATTCTCATCACGTAGAGATCAGAGCTGCAAGACTAGAAAAGGCCGCAATGATTTCAGCAGCATTGTGCAACACCTCTTCCCAGCAAACATTTGATCAAAGACAGGGTGTACAAGGCACGGAGAGCCCATTCTGCCAGCAGCTCAGAGGCACATGTCAAGAGTGCAGAAGAGCAGCTGTAGAGAGGCACATATGTGTGATGTATATACCTGCATGCAAATGGATGCTAATGTGAATGGAAGTGTGTACACGTGGGTATATGTGAATGTGTGTATGTGTATAAATGTATATAAATATTTACATCTGTGGGTGCATTGCTTCAAGTGTTTCTATGCGTGTGTGAGACCACATGTGGCCACCCACACAGATGCATGAGTACCTAGATAGGCATGCAAACCCAGACATGCCCGAACCTCTTGGCCTAAACATGAAAGCAAGAACACAATGCACACAGCCCACTCATAGGCTAAACCTGGGAGATGACAACTTGCCTTTGCAAATGACCCTCCACAAGCAGAGACCCACCATACATACATACGTACATACTCAAGCACATTTCTGCCATCTTGACAGTGATGCAGGGTAGCTTCAGACCCACTCAGTTTGACTTTCTGCTCTGTGGCGGATCTTCAAGAGAGCTGTGAATGGTAATAGGCGAGCGTGTGTTTCCAGGCTGTTACTAACAGCCCACACTTAATGTCATTTGAAACTGTTGTTAGGGAGCTGCTGTATTTGTCATCAGCAGGGAAACACAGCAGCTTAGCTTAGGCAATAGCAAAACTGTCCAGGTCATGTTATGCTTCAGCTATTGTACAGGAACATGGAGCAAGGCAGTATAGGTAGAGGGCAAGAAGCAGTTAATCAGTCACTAAAATACGGCAGACAGTAGATAAAAGAGACAAGGAGATGCAAGAAAGGGAAACACCCTTGAAAAGATGTTCCTGGCTCTCCTGAGGATTTGACAGAAATTGAAATGCTTCATCTGCTTGAATGAGTGGAAAATATGCAAATATTTGCTCAGGAAAACTTGGTGTTCTTTGCCTTCCCAAGCATAAAATACGCAAACGCCATGCACAACGCAGCTGGCTCACTCAGATCTCACACTTACTGCATCATGCACTCAAACACACATCCACAGCACGTCAATGCAGCCAGCTAACGACACACGCTTGCGATGCAGCACAACAAACAGGTCCATATGGGAAGGAAAGACAGATGCCTGCATTCACAAATCCTGCTCGCATGCCCTGTGCCCCATCGCTATTTCCTTTGGTGCTCGTTACTTGGAGCAGCTTCCAAGCCGTAGGCAGGGGTTTGCAGAGGTGACAGAGGAACACGAGCCCACTTCAATGCCACCACTCCTCGACCACAGGTGCCACCCATCAGCAGGACATGTGGGATTGTCTTGGAGAGGAGGTGGCAAGTCCTGCATGGGGCAGCTGGCAGCCACTGGGCAGGGAGCTGGAAGCCGGTCCAGCTGTGCCAGCTCAGCACACACCTGCTCTTTTCCCACCTGGAGATGTCTTGGGTTCAAGGCAGGGCTGTGCCTGGCAGGGATGCTGCATGAATGGCTGGTCCAAGCACTCCTGCACGCCCCATTGTGTGCTGACTGCAGAACAAGGGATATTTCCAGAGCCCACTCTGACATTACTGTCTTCTTGGAAATTGCACCTATTCATCATGTGTGACAAGAGGAAATGGCCTCAAGTTGCACCAGCGGAGGTTTAGATAGTATATTAGGAAAATCTTCTTTCCTGACAGAACAGTGAAGTGTTGGAATAGGCTGCCCAGGGAAGGGGTGGAGTCGCCATCCCTGGAGGTGTTCAAAAACATATAAGTGTGACGCTTTGGGACATAGTTTAGTAGGCACAGTGGTGTTGTGGTGATAGTTGGACTTGATGATCTTGGATGTCTTTTCCAACTTTTACGTTTTTATGCTTCTATGCAAGCTGTGGGCCTGAAGATCCATGCAGAGCCTTTTGTTAAAACTACAGAGGCACTGCAGCTACTGCAATGCATTACACAGTTGCAGCGCTGATTGGTTCCTTTACCATATGAGTATTAAGTAATAACTATGCCCTGTGCCCTAATAACAGAGTGATCAACATGCTCATACTGGTTCAAATGGCCAAAGAATGTGGCAGGACTCTTGCCCTGTTGACTGGTTTTAGGACCAGACCGAGGACACTGCTATCAAACAATGGTGGAACCTCTCTGTTCCCGTAGTAGGAAGTACTCATCACAGGTCCAAGAGCTTCTGTGAGCTCTTAAACACCAGCTTCCTCCCTCTTGCTACAAAGCACTTGTTTCTTTGATGAAAAAGTTTATGGGTACCTCTGAAGAAAATGTTCTTGCCCTGTCCACCTTTCTCCACAGTCCTTGTGAAAGTTGAAATGCCCCTAGCAGTGACCTACTGCTGATAAGTGCTCAGGGCAGGGCTAGAAGTGTGTGTACGTTGGAGAGGATAGCACAGGGGTAAAAACTCCTGGGTCTACATAGGAGTGGATGGGAGGAGGAGACATTCGGATGCATTCAGATGCGACAAAGTAGAAGGCACAAGCTGGGTGGGAGGTTATATTTAAAAACTGGTTCAAACAGACTGCAGTGTCACCTGGTATCTCCGCTCAGCCAAGCTGTTGGGCCTAGACGCTCACAAGTCAGCAAAGTCTTGCTGATTGCAGTAGGGTTAGCGCTTGTAGTCACCTGCTAGAGTTTGAGGTGCACACTGAGACGGTTTCTTGTCCCAGTGGTCTTGCAGGCAGGGTCACAAGGTAGGGGCAAGAGATGGGACACTCGAGCTGGAAAAGCTACCTGTGTGGAGAGAGGCAGCCTGAGTGATACACCCTTAGTTGCAAGGTGCCTCCAACTGCTGCAGCTTGTCAGTCAGTCTCCAATATATCATTCATCTGTGTCTAGCAGACATGCAGTGTTTCAGACTAGCTGCGGGGGCAGTGGGAAGTGGAAGACAAGCTCACACTTTCATACTCAGTGCCAGAGATTGCCAGGTCTAGCAACAATTTTTTTTTTTTTTTTTTTTTTTTGGAGCAATAAGTACAGGTGAATGGCTCTTCCAGCTACTCCTCAGCCACGTGGCATTCCAGAGATGCACACCAAAAAAAACCCACAGCAGCTTTGCCATGCTCTGATCTCCATATGAGACAGTCCAGGCTGCTGTGCAGTCCACAGATGAAATCCCTGCTGGCAGACATACCCTCAAATTCAGCAGCAGCCTGTGCAAAGCCAGAGACTGTGTTGTTCCTTGTTGGTCCAGGCCCCACATGGGCAGAAGTTGAGAGAGAAATGTAGCCACACAGCTCACATCCAACAGGCCTGCCCATCCTCAGAGAAGTACAGGATATTCTAAGCCAGTAATTTCATACTGTGTTGATATTCTTGGGTAACAAGGGCTCACTGTTACACAAGTCTCGTGCATGGCCTTGGAGCCCAGAAGCTGGAAAATATTTCTCTTGCCAACACCCCTCTGCAGTCTGGCCAAAGATGATCAGCGATCCCCATATCACAGAGGGCTCATGGCTGTTATGGGGTAACCTGGGGACATCATAAAGTAGTGAAGCATAAAAACACACTGCCACCTCCCACGTGTCAGGTGTCCCCCTCTCCACCTGCAGGTGGGAAGGGCAAGCTGGAGGGACTCAGCCGCAGTTGGGCAGTGATGGAGAGCAGGTGAGCGGAGAGAAGTGCTGCCCATCATTTTCCAGCTCTTGAAACACGCGCAATCTATCTTTAAAAGGATAGCAATGACAGTAGCCAAAAATCTGAACTTTGCTTCCCGAAGGAATCAGCTGTTGAGCTAAGCAAATTTGTGATGCTGTGTGGGGTGGGTGGAAGGAGAGAGGGAGGGAGGGAGAGAGGGAGAACCAAGCCTGACACGGGCCAGAGCAGGGAGGGAGGCACTCACAAAGGCCTTGGAGGCAGGATGGAAAAGACAGTAATTACATAAGAGCACTTGGCGAGCAACTGGCTGGAGTCAGCTGGGCCCCTGCAGCCCTCCCTCCCTCCCCACACTGCTAACCAGGAGCAGCTGAGGATACGGATAACCCAGCACAGGACCCCTCCAGAGGGGAGCAGAGGTAAGAGGTGCTCCCCTTCTCCTGCTGGTTTATGATGCTCTTGGAGAATCAGCGCAAAGGGTTGAGTAAAAGGGGCAAAGGGAAAGTTGTTGCAGTGGAGGAGAAGCAGCCAGGAAGGGGAAGAGAAGGGACTGTTTCTCTGCCTCTTGCTGTGGATGATATCTTTGCTCTGGAGGTTTTGGTAAGGGAGGAACCCTGAAAGGTGAGTGTGTGGGTGTCTGTAGGCAGATGCAAGTATTTGAGTATGTGCAGCAAGGCAGTGGGTCCACATGTGCAGTAGGGGAGCTGAGCTGCACACAGAGATTAGAAAGAAGAGAAAATATCAAAGGAATTTCCTTCCTTTTCTACTAGGACGGATGCAGTCACTGGGAGAAAGCCAGGCTTTATACCCCAACTTTGCCCTGTAGGGGGTTGCAGGAGAAGGGAGAAATTGTAGAAGGAGGATGAAGCAGCTGCTTTTGAGCAAGGATTATTGCAGCCCAATCTGGCCAGAACTTCCCTGGCTGCCTCCAAGGTAGTGTGTGCAATGAGGGAAAGGAAAGGCTGTTGAGCACCCAAGGTGCCCTCAGGCCTGGGTTACACTTAAAAAGTGTGGCTGGTGCATCCTCAAAACTATGTCTTTGAGATTAGGCATACAAGCAAAAGCCTCCTGCAAATGTGGTTGTCCTGGCAAAATGTTGCTGGTATGACCAGTTCCCTTTGGGGAGCAGGGCAATATTTCCCTGATAAAATTGCCTTTAGTGGCACAAACTAAACTGCTGCCCAGCTGGGCAATGCCACCGGTGCAAGGCTTTTTCTGCTGGCTCCCCATGGGTTCCTATTCAGTCATATTAGACATTAAATACAAAGTCCTGCTCACTGTCCACTGTGGAATGTTCTTGCAGTCAGATGAGAGAAAGGCAAAGGACCCAGGTGGTGAGGTCCTTCATAAAGAATGTTTGCTTGGTTGTGAGCAGATCAGGAGTACAGATGGAAAAGCAGGATGGAAATGAGGGCAATGGCCTTCCCTGCAACCTCTTCCCCTTGGAAATGTAGAGGAGGCAGAGAGCTGCAAAAGGGAGTAATGTCATGCTTGGAAATAAGCCAGGCAGTAAAACCTGAGGGATTGAACTACTGCAACAGATTTGATGGAACAGAGAGGATCTCCACCTTCACTGTCAATCTCTGAGTTTTCATGCAGAAAATTTATTTGCTTTCAACAATAGTACTGTCAGCTGCCAAAACCCCCACCAGCAGCAGGCAGGAGTAGACAACACAACTGATCACGAATACCAGCTTCTGTCAGCTGGCAAAGCTCCTTTAGCAAGAAGTGTTCCTCTCACTTTTCTCCCTCTCATTTTCTAAAAGGGGAAGCTGAGGCACAGGTAGATGTGGGATACTTGGAGTGGGTCTCATTGCATGTCAGTGTTGGAGTCTGGCTAGGAACTCACAGCACAGCAGTGAATTCCTTGGTCCTCCTCCTGGTCCGGCTGTGAGGCATGTTCACTCCATGTTCATTGAGCTCCAGGCTGACAGGCAGCCTCAGAATATCTCCATGCCTCCCTTTTTCCCTTCCCCCCAGCTTGCAGTACATATTTTCCCAGAGTTTTCCGCTTGCTTCTCCAGTGGTGTTGGGGTCCTGCCAAACGCCAGCTACTCTCTGAGAAGCGAGGCCTCCCATTCCCAAACCAAACCAAACAAATAGGAGAAAGAAAACATAAAAAAAAAAAAAAAAAAAAGAGTCCAAGTACACGTAGACATGCACAAAACCCTTTTCCCCTCAGAAACCTTGGAGCCTTCTCCAGCTTCTCTTGGAAACTGCAGGAGGCAGAGTGCTGACCTGGCACTTCTGGCTTCCGCAGAAGAGAGCTATTGCCCATCCTTCTTTCTGCCAAAGATACCCCAAAGACACATATGTGCACCTCCCCTGGGTATAAGTTCCCAAATCCAGTTTTGCTGCAGGGTAAGAACCCCCAAATCCTCTTCCCAACAGATACTGCAGTGTAAGAAAATTTTCCTGTCCATCCTCCCAAGACTCTTCCTCCTCCTAAATGCCTTCATTTCTAGCTTCTGGTGAAGCCATGTAGGGCTCACCCCAAGAGCACAAGCAGGTCAGGGGGACAATGACCACAACCAGGGTTTGCTCCAGATCCTCAGCTTTGCTGGCAGGCAGTTCCCTACACTAAGGTTGTGCTTCAGGTCAGACACACTCCTCCTGTGTGAACTGGCCTGGGACCTGACTGGAGGGCATGACCAGGGGATGACACGGGCTGGAGTGCGAGGCTTGGGGCTCCGAGAGAAAAATCTGATGCCTCTTCCAGTTGGCAGATTAGCCTGCTAGAAATATCATGCCTGGGGCAAGAGGCCATGGTGACGTGCAGAAGAAAGAATGCAAGAGGGAATTAAAGATGAAATCTGGGTATGAGAGGGACAGGCATGGCTAGGGAGAACACGGCCAGCCAAGAGCAGGGCTAATGCGTGGGATAAGGGACTAATTCCACTGAGTGAGGGAAGAGTCCTGCACCATCCTAGCTGTAGGCAAGTCTGTCTTTTGAACTGATGCACCCCACCTTGCCCATGCCGAGATGCTCAGGGTGGAACGCTGCCCTGCTGCCTGCCCACCCTTTGCAAAGGGTGTAGTCTGTGCTGCCTGCATTTTGCTGATCAGGGCTACTGGGGTTAGGCTGTTTGGAAGCGAAAAGGCACAGGAAGAAAAGGGGGGGAAAAAAAAGAGAGAGAGAGAGAAAAACAGAACACCAAATACAATAAAATGTCACTAACTAGGAAAGAGTTAAAAAACCGAAACCAAAGCTGGTTTGCTAAGGATAGCGCCCAAAGCCAGGGAAGGAAAGGGAGGGAGAGGGGAGGGATCAGGTCCAAGCCCAGCTTGCACACCCAGCCAGCATTAAGCAGTGCCTGTGCCAAGAACCAGCCTTCTTAAAGCCATGGACCCAGAAGGCAGCTTTGCAGGCGAAGGGGAGCCCTCGAGCAGGGGCTGGGAAGCACAGAGGGGAGCCCTCAGCCTCCAGGGTGAGCTGCCACGCTGCACTGGGTTGCAGGCAGAGGGAAGGGAGGCAGAGTCTGGGAGAGGGGCTTTCTTAGCTTGTTTGCGTGTCTGTCTTTCATAAGCATACTTCTCTGCAGACAGCTTGCTCTAAGCTTTGCTTCCTCCATCCTCTGTAGTGGAGCAGCTCCCCTCTGATCTGTCTGCAAAGGCCTGGCACTACCCACAGCTCGTGGAGGAGCCACCCATCAGTTTGGGAAGTTGCTGGGGTCTGGCTGAGAATACAGCTGAGGAGGCTGAGGTACAGAGGCATGGGATTTGGTAGAGAAGGTTGAAGTTATGCTCCCAGCCCATGGGACAAGGGGCTGAGATATGGATCGGACTCTGGTTGGGACAGGGGGGTTGTTAGGCTTCCATAAAGAGTTAATGACTACTGACTGGAGCACTGGGGATGTTTTTTACAGCCCTCCTCATAGACTGAACAGCCTACCAGGGCATGCTTTTGCTAAAGGGACTGTGTGGTTTGCCACATGGACTTCCTGTACACAGCTCCTCTCTGTGCTTCCCAGCCCCTGTTCAAGGGCTCCTTCCTCTACCCCGGCCCCCAGGGACTGAATCCAGTGGTGGCTCCAGTGGTTTGCCTAGTGAGGATCTAGCCTTTTCCCAGGGTTAGCATCTAGTCTCCATTGGCCTGGGCAAATGGGTGTGGAGCATCCTCTTGGGCCATGCGGTTGCTACTCAGATTGCAGCCTTGAACCTCCAAGGACTTCAAGCATGTAAACTCCCTCTACAAGACAATGTAATTTTGTCCCACCCTGGCTCCAGCCACAGAAAGATGTTTTGTAGTGACCTTTTTCCTCCTCCATATCCTCCCCTTCTAACACCTCTTTCTGGTGCTTCCTCATATCTTCCCAGGTCATCATGGACACAATTTACCTGTGCACACTCCTGGCCTTCTTTCCTCTCCCTCTTTTTGTGCTTGGGGTACCCACCAATGATGAACCCAACCTCACAGAACCAGCTCCTGGTACCTGCAAACGCTGTTGCGACCCACTGGACTCTTCCACAGATGCCCAGACGCTCCCTCCCAGCCACCAGCACTTGCCCTACCCAGTGCCAGAGGTCCGTCCCTATATCAACATCACCATACTGAAGGGTAAGTGCCCATCTTGGCTCAGGGACTAGTGGCACTTCAGCAGAGATGACAGGTGGATTGTTGGCAAGCTGGTTAAGCTAACGGACTGGCAGATGCCATCCTGAAGGGTATGTTCCCACACACAGCGTGCACAAGGCCTAGATGTTTTGTGCTGGTATCAAGAGTAGGCTGGGGGGAGAGAAGTCAGTGCATACCCATTCCGTGACCTCTGTATTTCAGGATGCTACCTGACACTAGCTCTTTCTCCTTGCTAGCACAAGAGTAGTAACCTTGCCAAGCTGGGAGGACACCTTTCTTGCCTCAGACTTCCAGAGTCCTTGAGTGCCTGAAGAAAGGAGCAGTTTCTATCCATCTGCAAAATAAGCAGACTTGGAGGGTAGGGATTAGCACCCGTGAAACCTCTGGCTCTACAGGTCATGTGCATTTGGGTGTGGGAGGAGGGCAAGGAGAGGCAGCAGCTATTTGCAAGCAACACCAGGCTAACTGGCAGTGACCCCCAGCTCATTCCACCCTGCTGTGGCTGGCTTGGTTAATGGGAAAAAGCTCCCTATTTTAGATCAGCTCCTCCCTTCAGGGCTCTCCTTTTAGCCTTTGCTGCGGGTAAAGACCTATTCCCAGCTGGATCCTGCTCCACTTGTTATTGTTGCTCTGCAGTTCCTCTGGACTAACTGGGTAGATGTTCCCCTATCTCTGCCCAACCTGGAAATAGCTGCAATCTATCAAAGCTCAGAAGTGTGTTTTAAGCAGATAAAGGCTGGGAGTTGCTGATAGTTGCAGGTAGTGCAGTCCTGTGCACCAGCGATTTTGCAAAACCACACAGGAGGAAAGACACAAATTTGGGATGCTGTCACTTGTACTGTAGTCTGCTCCAACCACCATCTTCTCTTTGTATACCAAGTACATTCTGGTGTTGCTTCCTCTCTGTAAACGATGCCTGCCCAAGAGTGTGGCAGGCAGTGTGCAAACTCTGGGGTAGAATTGCAACATTAATTTTACAGGATACGCAAATGATACTGGTGTTGTCAAAGTACCAACCCTCTAACTTTCACTGCACCATCTGCCAAGTCCAGTTTGGATTATTTCCCTCTGAAACACCTCATTGTCCCTCTCTAAGTATATTCTCCTACGGGCATTAACACTTCTTCTCTAGCCTACAGCAAGAACAGGGATCACAATACATGGATAATAGGGTCATGGGAGAGGTGTGTAGGAGGGCAGGGACTGCTATGCAGGTAAAGGAATATGGAGGAAGAAGAGGTCAAGAGCCCCAGTGGTACTTCACACTGCTGGGCTCCATCTCAGCCTGAAGTCTCCTAGGAACACATCCTAGTGCCTCCAGCGAGACCATATCAGGTGATGAGCATGGTGTTCCTAACAGAAGTTGCACCCTGAGCTCTGTTAACTCTTTTCCCATGAAGCACAATGATATTGTGATCTTGAGGAGCATTCCTTCTTTTGGCATTGCCCCATCTTTGAGCAATCCTCTGCCTCCTCATTAGAGTTTCTCACCACCACTTTCACCTCTGCCTCTGGTATCACACAGGAGTTGTGTTCTCTGATTCTTCTTGCAGGAGAGAAAGGAGACCGGGGAGAGCCTGGGATGCCAGGGAAATGGGGCAAAGAAGGGCCACGAGGCGAGCGGGGTGCCCAAGGACAGAAAGGCAGTAAAGGACAGATGGGTGCAGCCGGAGACCCCTGTAAGCATCAGTATGCTGCATTCTCCGTTGGTCGCAAGAAAGCGCTACACAGCAGCGAGGGCTTCCAGGTCCTGATCTTTGACACCGTCTTTGTCAACCTCTACAACCACTTTGATATGTTCAACGGCAAATTTTACTGCTCTGTAGGTGGACTTTACTATTTCAGCCTCAATGTCCACACCTGGAACTTCAAGGAGACCTACATGCATATCATGCACAATGAAGAAGAGGCAGTTATCTTGTATGCCCAGCCCAGTGACCGCAGCATCATGCAGAGCCAAAGCCTCATGCTGGAGCTTCAGGAAAATGATGAGATCTGGGTGAGGCTCTACAAGCGGGAGAGGGAGAATGCCATTTACAGTGACGACGTTGATGTGTACATCACCTTCAGTGGGTACCTCGTAAAGTCCAACCTTGACTGACTGCCTCTCTTCCTCCTTGGGGCCTCTTTGACCTTTTCCTTCTTCCCCCCACCTCTCTCTCTTTACTGCCCATAACCACTGCAAATCACTTGGAAACAGGCCTGTCAAGTCTCAGGCACTGAGTGTGAAACATGCTACAGTGGTCTCCACCTCATGCTCCCTTGTAGCCAGGCCTGTATCTGTCCACTTAGGGTGACACTACCATCTCTCACCTCCTCACCTCATGATCCCAGCTTAGGTTATTGTCTTCTTCTAAACCTGCCAGAAAACTGTGTCTGGCACTTAGGGTCCTAGAGCAGGAGGAAAGCTAAAATGCTCCTTCTGAGGATTTGTCCCTCCTTAGGGCTTCATACACACAGGACTCCTGTAGAAAGGGCTAGAAAGTCCCCACTGGCTCCTCTCTACCCCAACTAGACATGCCAGTTTTGCAGCCTGTGACATGGGCATTAGTGTCTGCTTTCACACCTGTAGTCTGGATTGCAGATGGGTCTGATAGCACAAGGATTTGTATAGCACAAGGAAGATGTAAGAGTAGTGAGAGATGATGCTGTCCTTCCAAAAAGGGGGCTGTTAGCCTTCTGAAGTATGTCATTGGCTTTCCTTAGACACCCTTCTGGGTCGCAGAGTCCAGGCTGGCTGCAAAATCTAGACCTGGTGGGATTATTCTCTTCTGTGCCAGATCTAGCCCTTTGAGGAGGTGAAGAGCCAGACCATTCAGAGGCATCTACCATTCAATCAGTAGTGCCCACCACTCTATTTCCACTAGGGATCATAAGTACAGAATGAGAGAGAGACAAACTAGTTCAGGCAGTGAAACCGAATCAGAGGTGCACCCGTGCCCTTCCATCAGTATCAGCAGATATCCCTAATGCTTGCTAATGTGAGGGAAGAGTTAGGTTGTGGCTCTTGTGTGTCATTATGTTGTCCTCCTGAAGGTGGATCTCCCACACTGGTATTTAGGGGACCATTGTTTCAGGACCTGAGCTGGAGGCTGTAAAGGCAATTGTAGTTAAATCACTTCCAAGCCTGGGCAGGTTGGCACCTCTTTGCCTCCATGATGGAAAAGAGATTCAGGTGATACTACAGCACCTTGCCTCAGGGTTAAAAACTTCCCTGCCACAGGCTCTGTGGCCTTTTCTGGCAATCTCATCAGAGCAACTGAGAAAAGAATGGGGCTAAAACAAACCCTCACTCTTCTTGTCAGGTTGGAGATGTCACATGGGGAAAGAATTGCCAGCAGTAGCATTTTCTAGTACCATTTGCACTGGTCTCACACTTTCACTCATCCTTCTGGGATTGTTACAGTCCTGGTGGGAGTAGGTGAGGCTCACTCAGCACTTTGGGAAACCTACTTCCATGTGTTGTGATGCTCCCGTAAACAGCAGTGACAAGAATTGTCTCTTCTGAGTCTCAGGACAGGACAAGCAGGAGAAACTGTATTTCTCCACTGCCCATTACTTGTAATGAAATCTTCTGACTTATTTAGATTCTGCAGTCTCATAACTAGCCACAGTCTCTGCCTATAGCACCTGGGACTACGAGAGCTCTCCCATAGGAGATATGCATCATTATATAGGTCTAAGTCTGGTACACTCAGCCCAGGATAACAAAGGCACAAGGATGCACACTAAATATTAAAAATGAACTTGAGAGAATTGCAGGACATTTTCTCTCTTGCCCTGCTTACTTTCCCTCCCTGCCTTGCTAAGGAAGCTGTATAGAATGGAATGAGTTTCAGGCACTTTCTGCCCTGGATCCTCCCCACCAGTGTCATTGAGGCAATGGGTGTAAAAACAAGGTTTCACTGAGGCAAAGATGGTTTGTTTTTTTTTCCTGGGGAGACATGTGATGATGGGATCATGGGAACTAAAGGACACTGTGGGTTTCTTTTCCTCCTGTCAAGCATATGGAATCACTCAGAGTTAGGATTTCAGGCAGCAGAGAGGAAAACTGCATGCTAGAGGTGATGCTCAGGACCGAATCCCTTTCTCTCTTCCTCAACAAGCTGCGAAACAGATATGGTCGATTTAGACTGTATAGTGGCCTTGTGTCTCCCTGAAGAGAAGCAAGCCTCTCTAACACTGAATATCTCCAGAAACAAGCTTCCTTCTTCCTCCTTTTCTATTTGTTGTTTGGATGCCAGTGGTAGGTCTCACGTACTACCTATGAGCAGCCAGGTGGTGCTCGGTGCACTTTAGAGAGGAGGGCAGGGGGACCGCAGGGTGTGTTTAGCAGGCTGCTTGGTGCTAAACAAGATGGCAATCCCTTGGTGCTAAATCACATTTCAGGTGTATTGAGTGCTTTCTGGAAGGTGTATGCTGAGTTGTAATGTACTGTGGAATTAATGGTGCTTTATGTTATAAAACCAAACCCTAAGAACTTTTGTATAAATATATATTTTTTTTCAGTGATATTAAACTTTTTTCCTTGGTTGTTTTGCATTTAGATCTACTTTCTGTCTCAAACCATTCCTTCTAGCTCTGGTTATTGCTGAATAGTGGCATGGAAAAGACAGTGACATGAAAAAGACAGGTACAAAATATAACTCAGCTCTGAAATTTCCCTGGGCAATCCTTGGCAATCTTCTGTCTTTTCTTTTGTGGAGAACCATTACCTTAAAAATATTTACTAATTGAACATTTTTAATTATGACAACTCTTCTTTACTGGGAAAGCATTAAACAAATTCAAGTAAGAATTCTTTGGAAATTACCAAAACAATAGGACAATACAATGGGTTGTAGAATTAGGCTTCATGAACTTAATTAATTATATTTGAAGAAGGCGGGGATAATGCTGGAGTTCTCATAAGGGGGATCAAACCCCTTACCTTATGAGTAGTTTAGCACATCCTTCTATCAAGTACTTAGTAGGCACATGTGTTTTCTGTTTTCCCTGTGGTGTTTCTGTTTTCTCTGCCAAGGGGCAAAAGTTGGGAAGTACAGATGTAAGAGAGACATTAGACTGTGAACTAGGCACTTGTGATTGCTAACAATGAGGTAAGTGGCAGTTCCACAGTTAAGCTGGACACACATTTTTCAAAGACCTTTGTGTGCAGAGAAAGGCTTGAGGTTCAGGTCAGAGGTGGAAAGACAAGTGGTGATTGCCTGTAAAGTTGGGGAAAACAGGGAGATGTGAGAGAGGAGACTGGAAAACTTCAATGGAAGATCTCGGAGAAGTAGAGTCCTAAGGACAAGGAGAAGCCTTTTGGAGATCTCAGTGCAAACTGAAGAGGTAAGTGGAGTTTTGTTTAGCATCTTAGGGGTTTGGACTGAGGGGACTTCTGCTGAAGTAGAGGAATGGTCAAGAAAACAAGAAGAGCTGCCTATATAGGACCTTCTGGTTTTAGTTTTATTCATCTTCACATAGCTTCTGTGTTTTGACATGTACCAGATGCCTCGTTTGGCAAGGAGTGGAATACATAATCATATGCGTCCTTATAGGCTTCTTTGGTCCTGTGTCAAGCCGAGAGCTAGGGCTATATATATCCTAGTAAATGCAATACTCTGTAAGGCCAAAGCCCAGCCTTCTTCACATATTTTATTTACTTCTGAGGAAGCAGATAAAAATGTGTCCTCAGGAAGTGCAGGGGTTACGCTTGTGTATGTTCCTGGCCACTTGAGATGAGATGCTGGTAGATTGGAGATGTCTTTGTCACACGTACAAAAGGTGAGGAGTGAGGTAGGAGCGGAAGCATGTACCCAGAACTTCTAGAAAAGTTTTCTGTGGTTCAATCCCTTAGCCTGCCCACTTGGAGAAGAAAGTGCCACCTAAAGAGTGTCTTTAGCCAAATCCCTTGGAGCTAAGATGCATGGTGGCAGATAGGATCTGCAGCCAGTGCCACCAATCACACCATGGATACCCAACCAGGGAGTTGCTGCAGGGGAGGCTCAGCTCAGACAAGGTGGACCCTGCTGAAGGAACAAGGAATAGACTGTATGAATCCAGCCCTGCTGCCTTGCCAGTGGATGCAGCCATGCCTTGAAGGCCATGAGACCTCCTTTCACTTGATTCTGCCAGGAGTTGGGTCCTTTTCCAAGCAATAGGACTGCCCTGTGGAATGTGAGTCTGGGGCTGGTGACAGCCAGTACCTCTTTCCCAGGGAAAGCAAGAAGAGTGCCCTGGGGTGTGGGCAGCAACAACACTACCCCTAGGGCTGTGCCTCTCTCTTCAGCTGAAACATGGGTCCAAGTTCTGCTGCAAAGGGCTCTACAGCAACATCTCAAATATGTTCGAGGTATTTGCCAAGGGCCTGGACCTTTAAACTGGCTTCCTGTGGGTTTATGGTCTTTCGGGTATGAAAACAGGGACTGGGGGGAGTGGGAGATAAGAGGTAAGGGATGGGGTATGGTGCTGTCTCTGGGGAAGAAAGCACGTGTCACAGCCAGCTCCAGAGAAGCTGAAGACCTTGCAACAGCTCGTTGCCCTGTGATAGCTGTGGCAAAGGGGAAGAGAGAAGCAGGGCAAGAATAGGAATATAAAAGGAGACCTGTGACCCTACTGGAGTCACTCAGATAGGCACAGGACAGTGTGCCTGCACCCAAAGCACCAGGGAGAGCAGAGGTGCGGGATAGCAGGATCTGGCTCTTCATCAACCCTGACCCTTTGTTTCAGGTGGGGCAGGCATGGGAAAGGTCTCTGTCAGCCCTTAGAATCTCTTCCCAGATGCCAGCCATGGTGCTGAGTCTGCCCCACATCAAGGATTTGTGCATTAATCAAGGGCTGCTGCAATGTAATGTAGGATGTTCCCCCTCTGTTCCACATGCTGTCACTCCTCCTCTCCCAAACAAGCCAGACAACCTGCTTCATTCACACATCAGCCTTGTTTATCTCCCAGAGTCCAGGGAGGGAGATGAGATGAGGCAACACCCAGCATCGCCTGACACTACAAGCATGGACCCCACATCCCTCCATCCAGTGCATAGCAGCCAGGTGCCAGTAATGGATTCAGCCTGCCCCACATCTCCTTTTTCTCACCTTCCCTTTCCTGCTGCTGGCTGGGAATTGCCATTGTGTGTAAATGGCTGAATGTGGACCTCATCCATGGATGATGGGGCATAGCTGCATTACCGACAGGGATCGTTCCACCACCCTGTGTGGCATAGCCATCCTTTGAACACATTGGGAAAACAGGCATTTGCTGAACCATGCTGGGCTTCAGAGACCAGCTTTTTGTGTGCTCTGCCATGACACCCACACATGAATACACACGCACGTACCAGCCCCGTATGGACATCTCTCACCTTCCTGCCAACGGAAACTGTTGCCCTTTGCAAGCCTGGCTCACTCTAAAGATGCTATCAGGAGGTGGGTAGAGGGGACTGAGGCTGCAGGCCTCTTAGTTACAAGCATAACTCCCTCACCTCAGAACATGCCTCCCGCTTCTCCCACAAGCTCTCTGTGATCTCTCTCCCTGCAGCTGTACCACAGTGAGAGCCAGGGCTGAAGGTTTAAATTACCACTCCACACACAGTCCACAACACCTCCCAAGCCTTCTTCACTCCATCTCCTGCATCTCTCCATGTACAATGCTGGTGGCATTGTTTGGCTCTCCAGAAGACTTAGGCAGACTTTTACAGTTGTACCACTTTTCAAGCACGGTCCCACAAGAGTTTGAAATGTTTTTTTTTTAATTCCATTTGTTCATGATATGCCAGAGTCTGAATCACTCCCCTGACCCTAGGACAAGTTTACTTCTCCCTCATCCTCAGTACTGCCAGCTGTGGGAGTAGAACAGCTAAGCCTTCATTACAGTGGCCAGCCCAGGCAAGGACAGTGGCATGTTGGCTCAGTCTATAACTCCCTTGTCCTGCATGGTGGCAACCTGAGCTCTGAGGAAATGGAGAGAGGATTGATGCCTCACACTGGTTATACTGCAGGGCTTTTTCTTTCCCCGTTCTCTCCCTCCCTTGCATTCCTGTGCAAGCCCTCCTCACCACTGCAAAGTACTGTGCAGAGTGCTCTGAGGGCAAAGTGCAGGGGAAGCAGTGGGGAGTGAGATGGGCAAGAAGAAAAGGTCAGTGACGCAAGCCCGAAGCGATGGCTTTCAGCTGAGCTGTTCTGCTGTTTGTCCGTAGTGTGCTATTTCTACGCGGCAACAATTCACACATCTGTGGACCACAACTCCTTCCACCACCCACGCTCTTCCTCCCCCGTCACGGGGGCTGAGGCAAGGGATGGGGGAAGGAGGGAGAGGTATGACACCAGGCTGCCAGCATGATTTCCAAGACTAAAGACATTAAAAAAAACCCCTGAGTAGTCCTTCTAAATAGCCACCTTTCCTCTGGACACTGAGCATCTCTGATGAAGCAAGCTGCTGCCTGCAAATGTGGTGGAGAGTAGGAAGTAAGGAGTGGAAGGAAAATTCTTCCTCTTGGGGTGCAGGTAAGATCAGCACTGGGTAAATGTACTGACACCCTTGTCCTTGAAACAGGAAGGCAACAGTGCAAGTTTCCCCTTAGAAGAATTAAGGTATTACCTGGGCAGACTGTAGCTAAGGGAAGGGACCCTGGTGCTTGTGGACACGTATTGTCCTTGGCTTGTTTTCAGGGTAAGTATTCAAGTGGAGCCAAGGGCTTGATCCTCTCTGTGTTTCCCCACTTGGCTGCAGCTGTGTGTGCGTGCATGCCTGTGTGTGTTTTTGTGTGAGCAAATGTGTGCACAGGTGCAGACAGAGGGCATTACCCCCCAGACTTTCTCCACAGCCTGCTCCCAACTGTGGGGCAAGGCACCTTGCCTAAAATAGCTCTCCTACCCCCATGCCAGTTGCAAGGTCTGCAATTGCTCTTTTGAGCTGCAGAGAGAGAGAATGAAATTATGAACTGCTCCAAGGCTCTGTGCCCTTTCCTGCTTTTTATGCAGGAGGAGCTAGAGAAACAGGGAATGGTGATATTAAAAACATCATTCCCCTCCTATCCATGCATGCAACTCTCAAGAACAGAAGAGGAGGAAAGTGATGCCTTAGTCTCATCTTTCTCTCAAGGTACCAAGCCTCATTTCTCCTGAGGCCTCTATCTTCCATTTTGCAAATACAAGCTCAGTCAATGGGGCAGATGTGGCTTGGACTTCATGTTTATAGCAATGAACCTGAAGTGCCTGCGATATAAAGGGCTGTGTGTCGCACCTCTCAAGGAACATCTTCAGGTTCCTCAGAAGCCACAGTAGGGAAATTAGTCATTTCTACACTTCCTGTTTTAACTCCAAGTGGTGGTCTTGCAGTGTACACCAGGACCTAGTTAGTAGTTTCCAGTAACAAAAAGCCTTTCCTACTTCAGTCCCCCAACCAGAAAATGGGCTCTTCAGTTGCATGAGACCATACCCAAAAGCTTCATCAGCTGCAGAGCTGCTCTGCTACAAGCAGTTCATTTCAGAGTAGGGTTCCCTGGGAGGAAAAGTCCTCAGAAAAGCAAGCTCAGAGATGAAATTCTGACAGAAGTAGGGTCATAATTGGGATGAGGAGCCCTTTGAGCTGATCTGTTTCACATCATTTAATACATCATTGGTACATTATTTAGGGGAGTGAAATGCTCTCAAGTCCTTGGGTCAGGTCACGGATCTGGACTTCACCCTTCTGTTTCATTCCTTTCATCCAGGCATACTGGTTGTGGCCATTGCCTTTCTTGTCATATCTTCTGCCTCCCGAGGAGAGGAAGAAAGAGTAGAGCTGTTAGAGAGGCAAAGAAGATGGGGCTGAACCTGGGAAACAACAGAATGGCATAAAACAACGGCTCTCCTGACTGATCACAGTGGAGAAACAGGAGTGCAATTCCTGGGCAGAGAGCTGCGAGGAGACTGGCAACTGCATCCAAACAAGCCATTTCTGTTCAGGCATTTTAATGACGTGAAAGATAGCAATTGCTATGGTCACAAATCACCAACCCCAGAAAGGCTTAAAAGTGAGCAGGAGGTCGGCCTTAGGATAAGTATGACATCATCAAGCATATTTTAAAACATGATCAATAGTATAATGAACTTTCTTTCTACGAACTGCTCAGGCATAGAGATTAAGAAAATGGAGAATGAGCAATGAGAGCTCTGAGCAGAATGGGGGCGGTTGTTGTAATGATTTTTTTTCAACCAGAGAAGGAAGGGAAATGTGATTAAATTGGGAGCAAGCCTTGCTAATCAAAGTACCTGAGGGTTTATTCCCAAGAATTTCCTTGCAGCCTCATGTTTTGCCTTCAAGCCATTTTGAATCTACAATAAATCAATGAATTCTTCTCAATTTATTAGGTCTGGAAGCCATCATTCCTTCATATTAGGCTTGTCAAGCATTTGCACACAAGCCCCTCTAACTTTAAATAGTGAGATGTCGCACACTAGCAGGCTGGAAAACAGAGTGGGGCTTTATCTTTCCAAGACTGACAGGGTAACAAGGTAATAATTTCCCTCAAGGACAAGAGCACTTGCTGGTGCTGAATAGCAAGTCAACCAGTGTTCAGCCCATTATTTTGCTTGCACACATATTTGGTGTAAGGCTGGTCTCCGAATCCAACACTGCCCTCCTGTAGATCATATAACTTGCATAGGCACTCCCTCTTCAATACAATGTCTGTGAACAAGTTGAGCAGGCATTCTGGCAATGCATCTTCAGCATTCAATGCCAGGGGAACCCTCAGGGACTTATGTAGGCATGTGTTAATACTAGAAGTCAATAATGTGCCTACAGACCTGGACAGTGGATGCCTGTGTGCAATGCAGGGTCTGGTGGTAGCTCTGGAAATCTCAGTTCTTGAAGAAAAAGGGATGTCATTTACGCCCCTTTCTGTGCCGTGGAAATTGAGACACAGAGGATGTGAGAGCTATACAAATATGTCAGTAGTCCCACAGGTGTGTCAGCTTTCTTCAAGCTGGTGAGTTTTCCATCAGAAGTGTGCCAGGCTAAGAGCATCTACATACACAGACACGGCGATTCAGTTGACAGAATCACAGAATCACAGAATCACAGAATCACAGAACAACCAGGTTGGAAGGGACCTATCGGATCTTCTAGTCCAACCATTCCTATCTAACACTAAACCAAGTCTCTCAAGACCTCATCCACCCGTGTCTTAAACACCTCCAGGGAAGGGGAATCAACCACCTCCCTGGGCAGCCTATTCCAATGCCCAATGACCCTTTCCGTGAAAAACCTCCTCCTAATCTCCAGCCTAAACCTACCCTGGCGGAGCTTGAGGCCATTCCCTCTTGTCCTGTCCCCTGTCACTTGGGAGAAGAGGCCAGCTCCCTCCTCTCCACAACCACCTTTCAGGTACTTGTAGAGAGTAATGAGGTCTCCTCTCAGCCTCCTCTTCTCCAGGCTAAACAACCCCAGCTCTCTCAGCTGCTCCTCATAGTCTGTTCTCCAGCCCCTTCACCAGCCTCGTTGCTCTTCTCTGGACTTGCTCCAGAGCCTCAACATCCTTCTTGTGGTGAGGGGCCCAGAACTGGACACAATATTCAAGGAGCGGCCTCACCAGTGCTGAGTACAGAGGGAGAATCACCTCCCTGGACCTGCTGGTCACACCGTTTTTGATACAAGCCAGGATGCCATTGGCCTTCTTGGCCACCTGGGCACACTGCTGGCTCATGTTCAGTCGGCTGTCGACCAACATCCCCAGGTCCCTCTCCTCCTGGCAGTTTTCCAGCCAGGCTTCTCCCAGTCTGTAGCTCTGCTTAGACAGAGATCACTTGCCACACTGCTCTGGCTCAAAGAGGTGCTGTGCCTCACACACAGTGTCCTTAGGCTCAGACAAGGGCATAGGAAGAGAATGCCCCCTCCCTGGAATTGTTCAAGGCCAGGTTGGATGGAGCCGTGGGGAGGCTGGTCTAGTGGGAGGTGTCACTGCCCATGGTAGTGGGGTTGGAACCAAATGATCTTTAAGGTCCTTTCCAATCCAAACCATTCTATGATTCTATGATTCTATGATAGCTACTAGCTTACTTTCATGTTGCTGAGCTATTGGGTACTGAGGAACAGAGCTCCAACCCCAGAGTGAGAGAATGTGTCTTCAGTGACAGTCTCTAGTGAGGAACTCTGGGTCTCAGTAGCCTCTGTGGCATCACAAGCACCCATTGAGGAGGCAGGCATCCATACCCAGGAGCTCTCTTAAGCCTTAAGTCTGCTGCATGGTCTCCAACCCTTCAGACCAAAGTCCTGACACTGTCTAGTTCTAGCTAAAATAACAAGGTGCTGGGGCTTGAGTCCTGAGTGGGAGCATCTCATGACTGTCCCGTGCTTGTACTCATGAGTTCATAGTTATATATTCACAGCCAGTTATGCTAAGAGTGAAACTGCTCGAAAGCAGCACGGTACTCCTCCCACCTTTGTTTCCCCACTTCTCTGGGTCTGTGACCATCACTGGCAAGGAGTGAAAGTGGACACCTCCTCCACACCCTCCCACCTGTAGCCCCAGAGTTGCGGCGAGTGAGAGTGCCTGCAAAAGCCTCAGCTTCCTACCACTTTTATCCATGTCCTGCCATGGCTTGCAGGGCTAGGGAATCCCTACTTTCAAACATTTTATGTATTTCTGTGTATATTTGATGTCTTCTGCATTTATCAGGCTCATATATCAGGACACTTTCCATGAAACAGAAACTGGAAGGAAAGAAATGCAAGAATATAATCTGCTGTATAAGTGGGCTTGATACTTGCTGCTTGGCATAGTTACTCCGTTGTGATACCTAGACACAGAATGTGAATTCCATTGCTTGAATGCCCCTCCACTTAAACATGGTGATGGAAATTAAACTGGGGGCAGTATTTAGCCTACAGCCTCAATACTCCTGGGGATGATGGAGCAGGAACAAAAAAAAAAAAAACAACTTGACTTTTTGATGTCTGCTGAAGGTTGCCATTTTGATACAAAGCAAAGCCTCTTTCAGACTGGTAATATGAGCAGATTCAATAAAGAGTACACTGATACTCTAAACAGTGGTTCCCCGTGGGGCCATTTAAACAGACTTTTTTTCGGAACAGAACCACAATTTAAGGGGAAAATAACGGCAGATGTAGAACAACATCATAGTTTTGAGAAGCGCACATGTATGAATGGCAGGAAATTCAATGTAAAGGTTATAGTTAAAACAACATTATTTGGAAAGTACCAAAAATAACCTACAGAGTGTCTAGAGATCTTCACAGTGTATCCTGTCAGGAAGCAAACTTTGGTGGCCATCAGGGCATCCCTGTGATCCTCCACTCAACTCCTGCTGGCTCTGCCACCTTCCCACTGCACCACTCCAGAGCACCATGGGGACAGTGCACCCAGATGGATACACCGAGCTCTCCACTGTGCTCACCTCTGATGAGATGGGTGGCTTGTAAACTGCAGGTAAGACATCCAGTTGTCCTAGGATTCCAGTCCTGGCTAACAGCCAGCAAAGCAATGGATGTGCCTAGCCTAACAGCAACTAATGAGCTGATGAATTGTGGAATAATTCAACACCACACAATACTTTTGCCCTTCACACTTCACTGCCTCTGTTCTCCTGTTCACCTTTCCCACTCTTCAGAGACTCTCAGTGGACACACAACTGAAAATGAGAAGTTTCAGCAGTACTGCTCTTCTCTAATCAAAACAAGGGTGGTGAGGGGAAGGTGAGCTTGCATGTAAGCATCTGCCCCAACCTTGAGGATTTGCAAAGCTCACATTGCTTCTGAAACACCTATCTGGCCCAAACAACACCTTTAACCAAATGTCCAATACCATACTTTGACCTGCTTCTTTAAGGCTGAACAACAACACTGACTGGTGAGTTCGCCTGTTGCAGTCACCATTATGGGGACAGGAAGGTAATCACACGAACACTTCACATGTGCCGCTGACAATGTGGTTTTGTTTGGCTTCTCACATTAAAAATGGCACCATTCCTAACACTGTCTGTGTAAAGAAGACAAAAAGTGCCAAATTCTCAGTAGGCGACATTCTCGGAAATTATGTCTGAAAAGCATGTTGACACCAAGAGCGTTTATCTGTATCAGATGGAGTCTAGACATAATCATGGTATCATGCCTTCATAGGAAGCCCTTTTATACTTACTCCACACAGCTGTTGTTTTAGTACCTTTTAAATTGTATTTCCAATGGAAATTAAACATGCTGAAGCTGCCTGTGTCCCCACGAATCAGCATTTGACTGTCTGCTATCTGATCCATTGTGCTATCCCCTTTTCCTCCACAATTTTGGAAAAGTAAATCAATTCCAGTCACACTTGACAAAGAAGTATATCCCTTACTACTCTCAAGCAAAGGTGGCTGGACAGAGGATAACTGTCTCTCTCTTAAGACCCTTATTGGGAAATTCTTCTATGTGGCATCAATCATTACCAGATATCAAAAAAATCCACACAAGAATCTATTGCAGAGACACAGATCTAGGAAAAACAGTCTCCAGTGAATTGGATGACCAAATAAATCCTTGTTTTCAACTGTAGCAGCTGCTCATCTTCTCTAGGGACTAACTACAAGTTTAGTTTTCCACTGTTTCAGATACCACAGTATACAACCAACCTCATATGATACATATAAATGTAATAAACTGGGTAAAAATAAATAAATAATTTTAAAAGGGAATCACTGGGAGTTTTTCTCCTTGATAATCTGAACAATAAATGGGTGCTTTGTGCTTCTACTTTCCCAAAGTGATCTCTGGTTGGAAGGAAGGACCAGATATCTCTGAAGAACAGATGAGAAAAATGATGGTTAACATGAATACTGCATTGCAGCTACAGGGCTGGTGATACCAAGAAGTTACTCACAGAGCAATGAATTGCTCTGTGAGTAACTTCTTGGTATCACCAGCCCTTGCTTCAGCCAGGGACTTCTGTGCCAAACTAAGCTGCATTCATTTCAAGAGTTTCTGGGAAAGGCAGTCTGTGCCCTAATGATATGTGCCATACAGCTCCATCCTGCTGGAAGCTTCTAAGATGCAAGTACTACAGTCAGTGATTACCAGAGCAGGAGAGTACACAGCCCATCCTCTCCCCTGCTTCTCTTCAACAAAGGATGGCTGGTCAGATTCTCCAGTTGTCCTTACAAAGACTGGACATAAAAGAAGTCCTCAGATGACTAGCAAGATCATCCTAATAACACCTCTCAGACTCCTGGTCCATGTCATATGTGATAAGGAAAGAGACGTTGCATTCCAGATTGCTGGCTAAGTAAGTGGGGTTGATGCTGGGGTGGAATTTGAACTGCAGTATTCTGAGAGCAGTCCTGTGGAGAAAGACTTGGGGGTACTGGTGGATGAAAAGTTGAACATTAGTCAACAATGTGTGCTCACGGCCCAGAAATCTAACCATATCCTGGGCTGTATCAAAAGAAGCGTGGCCAGCATGTCATGGAAAGTGATTCTGCCCCTCTGCTCTTCTCTTCTCTGGTGAGACCCCCACCTGGAGTACTGCATTGAGCTCTGGAGTCCTCAACACAGGAACAACATGGACCTCTTGGAGTGGATCAAGAGGAGGGTCACAATAATGATCAGAGAAATGGAACACCTCCTTTGAGGAAAGACTGAGAGAGTTGGGCTTGTTCAGCTCAGAGAAGGGAAGGTTCCAATAAGACCTTATTGTGGCCCTCCGATACTTAAAAAGGGCCTGTGAAAAAGGTGGTGGCAGACTTTTTAGTAGAGACTGTTGGAATAGGACAAGGGGTAATGGTTTTAAACTAAAAGAGGGTAGATATAGACTACATATAAAGAAGGAACCTTTTACAATGAAGGTGGTGTAACACTGGAACAGATTGCCCAGAGTGGTGATAGATGCCTCATCCCTGGAAACATTAAAGGTCAGGTTGGACAGGTCTCTAAGCAAACTTCTCAGTTGCAGATGCTCCTGCTTATTGCAGGAGGGCTGGACTAGATGACCTTTCAAAGTTCCTTCCAACCTAACCTATTCCATGATTCTATGACTCTTCCAGAAATGGCCACAATGATTCACTAATGCAAGCTCTTCAGAATGGCACCACTCATGCCTTCAAATCACTGTTTCACATCTGTGCCTTTTCTTTTTGAAGTCTGATATCTTCTGAAATCCAGTTTCTGGGCTCAGTAACCTGTGACTAAAAATGCACTCTTTTCCTACCCCTCTTTTTCCACTACCTGAAACCAAGATTCCTTTGTTGTTTAAAGAAGCCCCATCCTCCAGGTTTATACAGGCCTCAAAAATTATCTGCCTGGAGACTCGAAATTAGCTTCTGACAACTTCAGGTCAGCAAAACCTGCTTACATGACTTGATCTTGGGCCTTGAGCTACTTTAGGAAAAAAGGGCAAGGAGCACAGATCATAGTGACCACTGTGCTTGTGTATAAAAGGAGTTTCTCATAATCTGGCCCCAAATCAGTGGCCATCTTCGTACAGCCCAAACCAGACAGGAAACATGATGTGCAGCACTTTAGAGAATTATATTAGTGTATGGAAAAAGAGAGGTATGTGGGGACGTGTATGCATGCACATGACTAACTCTGAACTGGGCAGCTATTAGGCTGCAGATTTGCATCTCTCTTGGATGGAGAGATGAGGGCAGTATGTGCTGAGGAAGATGTCTGTCTGTGGTGAAAGGGTCTTCTACAATTAAATATTACCTGCAGGGCCTGTGAGGGGTTCTCTGTCTGTACAGGTGAGGGCACATGAAGCTTTGGAAGAAGGTGGATATATTTTTTGCATCCCTTTCTGTCCTGTTGAATGGACAAGCCATGCCAAATAGGCACTGCAGGTGCTGCAGGGTGGTGTTGCCTGTCTGGACTAGCTGTGAGGCTCAGGTTGGAGGGCTGATTCTTCCTTCTGTGGAGCAAGTAGGGTAAGTGGCTGGGTAGGGACACCATGGGATGGGTGTTCCTGTGGTGTCACACCATCTGCAAGTGTGAGGGTGGTGCCTCAAACTTGCTCACACTCAGCATTGCCCTTGTTCCACTTCTTCTCTGACCTAGGATGGATCCTCTGAAAGTGGGGCACTGGTGGGGAGGCTGATTTCATTCCGGTGTTACTTATATCAATGTCTCGGGTTATTTTTCACAAAGTGGTCTACAGTGTTTCTACTGCAGATAGACTCCTAGTCCCAGTTTCAAATTGATCTGTGCACGTGTGAAGACCCTGTGAGCAATATGAGTGATCTGTCTGGGTGTTTGAAAGAGGAAGCTATGGGTCTCTTGCCAGTGTCCCACGAAGACAGGTCCTTCCCTCTTTTGCTTCCCAGAAATAGATACAAACTGGTCCCAGTATATCTGAGCGCTGCAAGCTAACACCTGATTCCTCCACCCTTGTTTCTGCACCTATTGCTTTACCAGCAGGAAGTAGGACGTGGTTTGGGGCTTTTTATTCTCGGCCTCACTAGCCTTTTCGATACTTCAGGGCCTCGTCTCAGTCTGACAAGGCAAGAAAGCAGCAGCTTCCTGTGCAAAGGTGAGAGGGAGAAGACAGAGGGACCACGCACGTGTGAGAGGAACAGCTCTGCAGCACAACTGCTGGGCTGGAGGCATCTCTATCACTCCAGCAGCACTGGCTAACAGCTGAACATGCATTGAGCTGGGATATCCACCTCCATCCCTCTCCCTTCCCCCCTCCCAACTCTCCTCACAACTGACAGCCAGTACCTGCTTCCATCCAACCCTTCAACCCAGTCCCTGGGGACTCCCTTCATCTGGACTATCGGGTGCCTGGAGCTGAAAGGTAAAAGGGGTGATGCCAGCTCTCTCCTACGTGGGGGTGGCTGATCTGAAAAGTGTCTTGGAAGGAGTTTCAGTCTGACAAACTGAATCTCACCATTGGGGAGGGCTGAGCACATATTTATCTCTCTATCTTTCCACAGTCCTCTCAAATCATACCTCACATCTTACAACCACGCCGGCTGCTTTCTTTCTCTCTTTCTCTCCCCTCTTATCTGTTAATGTGTTGTTGTCAAGTTTTTCTTCCTCCGAACTTAATCTTTTATCACAATGGGAATCGATACTACGCCTCATGCCAGCCCTTTATAAACCCTCTCTTCCCCCACCCCTGGCAATCCCAGCAGTTGCCAGCAGGACTCTTGTATTGGTTTGCTCAGCCCTGCCTGAGCTCCAGAACTGCTGATAGGTGAGGGTGATCCTTTCTCCTGTGGACAGATGCAGACCTTGAGATACAGGTGTCCAGGTGGATGAGGAGAGGGGGAGGCTTGGATGAGAAGCCTGTAAACTGTATCTTTCTGATATGGAGCATGGCTATGTACAGGTTATATAAGATGAGGAGTCTGTCTGGATGCATGAGTGGATGAGGAGTATTGCAGGATTTCCTTATTAAAAGGTCTAAATTTTCTGCTTTACCTAAATGCACGGCTCCTTCCGAGGCAGTGCAGGGTCTACTTGGCAAGGATGGCACATGGTTTGTGCATGACTACATAATATTTTGTGATACGATAAAGCCATGACTTTCCAGAACCTGGTAAACTCCTTCTTCTCTCTGATTCCCTCCCATGTTCCAAACAAGCCATTCAAAACCTACCTCCTAAGTCATGAACTCTGCAACTAACTTTTGTCAGCCGCAGCCAGAGTCCCCTCTAACTCAGCAAGTACCTAGTTATTTCAGCCTTACCAAAAAAAGAAACTCTTCAAGCAGCAAGCCATGCACAACCAAGGCAGTATTCTCTACCTGAGTCAGCAAACAGCCTGAAACAATGCCCGTGGACTCCTGTGCATTCTCAAATGTTTCCAGAAGGCATTGCTGGTGCAAACAGCCTGTCTGTGTTGCACTGCAAATGCTTTCAGTGCTGAGCAAAGCACCCAAGGCAGGAAAACAATGAGGTGCTGAGGGAAATGCACACACTCCACAGTGGAAAGAATATGAACTTCTGAGCCTGGAAGGCTGGCACTTGCTTTGGGCACTGCCCTGGAACAGTGGATGCCTCCTGTGAGATGACATCTGCCTAATTTGCATTGCTGAGCTGTGCTGGGGGGGCGTCTTCTCTCTTCCAGCGTGTCACCAGTACAGATGAAGCCCTCTCCGCTGCTTCTGTGTCACATCTGGCTGTTCGGCCTCATGACTCTCTCATGGACATTAGACTCTACACAAGGTAAGAAGTAATTCCCTTCACCTGTATCAGGTGGTGGAGCAGGGAGGGGATTCAGCTGCAGGAGCGTGCTTGCCATGGTGTGTGTTTGAGTTGTAATGTGAAGCCAGAGGAGATTGTAGTAGTTAAAGGTCTCTTATGAGCACATCACCTTCCAGAGTGGCTCTGCCTTTCTTACTTTGAGAGAGTTATCCAGCAGAGGAATTAGTCTGTAGCTTTGGATGGGCAGAATTATCTGGGTTGATAGTTAATAACAAACACCACTGCTAATCCAGCCACACTGGTGTCCATCTCTTTTCTGCTGGCAGGTGCCTCCAGCCTAACTTGTTGGTATGACTCGCGGGCAGCTCTCTTCTGTGACTGGAAGCCCGTCAGGGACCTGGTTGAAGCACCGTGCTATCTGGAGATTTTATCAAAGTTGGCTCTTTGTGACAGGTGGGTGACTGCAGAAGATGAGGAAAGCCAATGCTTTGATTGAAAAGTGTCCTGGAAATTTTACTGCTTAACATAAATGTAGGCTTACCCACCATAAGACTGTGGTATTGGAGTCACACAGCCCAGGGGCTTCATCTTGAACTCTGTTTCTAAACCCACCTGGGCTGAGATGCTTACTAGTGCTCAAACAGTGTTCGTGATCTGATGATTCCAAACTGTTTAGCACAGGCCATCTTCCAGCTCCATGGTTCTGCCTGTGCTTCTTTTTTCCAAAAAAAACCCCTTTTACCTGATAGTGACTTTAAGATTTAAAAGGTGTTTTCAATGAAAAAGGAGAATACATAGAGATGGAGGTGGATAAGTTGGAATTAAAGTTATACAGAGGCCACTTACCCGTTGTTGGGAAGAGCCAGAATGTTGAACTGTGAGTGACAATAAATGAAGGAAAATATTATTCCCCTTACCTTCTTGGTCCTTTTGTATCTCTCAGTTCATGATGTCTTCCTCTCCTACACATCTTCCGGTGGAGGAATAGTTGCACGGTCAGTACCACAGTCAGGGCTAGCTGAGTCTCTGTGGTCTCCAAATATGACATCTCCATCCAAAAGACTTATCAGCCTCCCCTCGGGCTTTCTTGGGTACCTGAGATAAGGAGAGGCTCAGTGTGATTTTGGTAGTGAGTGGGTTACTCATGACTGTCACAGAGATGCCTTCAAGAGGGTGAGATTAACAAATATATAACGAGGCCAGGTGCATGGACCTAGAAAGCCAAAACTTCTATGTTGCTCCATGAGTATGAATCACAGAGGCTGGGGCTGGAATTTGGGCTGGATTTGGAACTGTGCCATTGCTTGAACAGACATCTAAGACTCCATCTCTCCCCACCATCAGCAAGCCCCACGCTTGATTTGACATTAAGTGTGGAGCAGCCAACTCAGACAGATAACCCTTCAGCTGCAACACCACCGATGTTCTCCCGCTCTGTCACCCCCTGTGCTATAGCTCAGCTTCAGCTGCCCAGCCACACTTGTCAGAGCAGAAGAGAGGTCATGGTATAGTGCTGTCGAGGTCCTGTCTGACTGGGGCGTGACCTGGTTCAGAAGACACTTCACACTCAGTATCTGAGATGCTACAGGGCTCAATGGCTTGAAGTAGACCTGCAAGCCCTAGAGGGGCTGAAACAGGCATCTGTCTCCCAGGGCTACATTGACACAATTGTGGACAGCAGATATGTTTAGGCTCTGCATGCCCTTTGTAATCAACAGATATCAGAGAAGGCAGCAAGTGGGGGTTGTGAAGACTTGGAAACTGGAAACCTCCTGTCATGTTTGGCTTGAAATAAACGGGATGCATTGACTCTCTATGTGCCAGCACATAAAATTTATTTGAGTGAGGCAGTAGGGAGAGAAAGTGGGGTTACAACCTTGCTGTGACCTGTCCAGCTAACATAGTATTGTGTTAAATGCATTGAAAGACCTTCAGTATTACATAAGGTTTGGTTAAATAGAAAACAGCTTGCCCAGCTCACTGGTGTTCTCCTGCTTAAAATCCAGGTTATTTCCCTTACCTGAAAAATTCAAGGAGCACTGTGAATTACCTAAGGCAGAACATACGACAGGACTGAGAAGATGCATCAAGACCTTCAGCAGTAACAGTAATGTGAGTAATTCATCTGGGATGTTATGACTAATGACTTATAATGTGAATTTTCAGATGTATAAACAGTGTGACACCTAGGAGAAGTATAAAAATCCCAAACCAAATCCTTAACTCCAGTTCTGGGGTGGCACTTGAAGTTGTATGTTGTTTATAATGCATCGCCCTTGTGGTTTCCTCTGCTGCGAGGACTGGCTTCATTGTGAGCTGAGCCATGCTCTCCTGACATGTGCTGAAGAGGTGCACAATAGATCAATCACATGCAGTGTCCGATGTCTCGGTTACCTGGGTTTGGCCCTAATCTCCTCTGAGGAGAAATGGACATCACCACCAGCTCTGAGGTCACCTCTTGACTTCATTTTCCTTGGAGTTAGTGTCATTTTCCAGTTTGTTAACAACAGGGTTAGGTACAGCAAATGCAAGATGCAACACCAATACACCACTGGAGCTAATTGGGCACTGGAACAGCCTGCCCAGGGAAGCGGTTGAGTCACCTTCCCTGGAGGTATTTAAGGGATGAGTGGATGAGGTACTGAGAGACATGGTTTAGTGTTTGATAGGAATGGTTGGACTCGATGATCTGGTGGGTCTCTTCCAACCTGGTGATTCTATGATTCTATGATTCTAATGGTGACGCAGATCCTGTAGCTATTATTCGTTATTTAAATCAACCTTCTTAGACTCGCTTTGTACTTACAAGCTAATTCTTCATATTGATAAAGTCACAACCAGTTCAAACAATGGACAAGCTTTCTTAAGTTTACTCATCATGTGAAAAGACAAATTGTAGGGTTGGTATACAATCTAAAATCTTTTCTTTCTAATCAAGCTAATTTTGCTATTGCTTATTTGGTATCATTGCAATTGAAGAGTAATATTTAATACTAACGTCATCTCAACCTCACCAATTAACATAGAATGTTTTAGTAAAAATATTCTTTCTCATTGGATGTCTCATAGAAAGTACTTTTTTCCTGCTTAGTCAGTGCATCCAGAAATCCCAGCAAACTAGCATAACACAATATTTTTGTGCCGCTCTTGCCAATGAATCAAAAAAATTTCTAACCATATCAAGTATAAATCTTTGGTTCCTCATTCACCATTAAGGCTTATGCCTTTCAACCACAAATATAATCCATATTTGTTGCCAAGTATTCCTAAGCTTCTTCTACACAGGCAATGCTTAGAGATATTAATGCTCATTGATGTGGTTTCAGGGTCACCAATGGTAGATTTTCTTTGCAGACTCAATGCTTCACCGCTGCAGATCGCCTGAACTTGTCTGTCCATTGTCAAATTGGAGAAAAAAGGACTGTACCTGTGCAAATAGAAGATTTCAGTCCACTTGCAAATAGTGAGTACTTATCTATCCTACAGTCTCCTAAGGGTCCCCACAAAATGATAGCTAATTTCTCTTGCCCATCCACTCCTGTGCAACTCCCATAGCTGATTTTAGACTTAGGTCTTTTCCTTGTCCCCTGCTACAGCTTGCACAGGTGAACCACGTTGACTTCTACTGCTTGTACCTCTAACATGCAGTGCCATGCCAGGCACCTCCTGTCCTGTCCTGGGACACAGTTGAATGAGAGTGCTAGTAGTTCTAGCTTCAAATAGGCAACAACAGTTCAGTTGATATGAAAAATGTGTGCTGCTTCTCCCCTGCCCCTCCAACTAGATGTGTGCTTCCACCTTCCTTTAAGCCAGCTTTGGCATGCATCAATTTTTGTTGAAAGGACTCAACTCACTAACCCAGCAGAAATGCATCTGTTTTGGTCATTCATTTTTTTCTGGATGTGTGATTTTATCTGGCTCAAGGAGGCGTCCAACAGAGCTGCTGCAAGGTGACAAGTAAGATGGCATGGTTAGAGTTAGGGATTAGGAAGAATTAGCCTAGGCAGCCTGTGTAATTCCATCCCCTGTGGCTGCAGCTCTCTGGAAGAGCAGCTGAGAAGCAGCTGTTTCCCCAGCCATGCTCCATTCCTGTTCATACGATTGCCTTGTGGATCACCCATACAAGAAAGGATGCATGGTCCTATGGGATTGATTGCACTGACTGCAGGGAGCATTCCCCCAGGCTCACAGGAGCAGCTGACTTTAACGTAGCCCAGGGACAACAGCCTTTTGCTTTCAGGGACAGTGGGGAAGAAGGAGGAACAGACAGGGGGAACTCACTAGCCATCTCATGTGGCCATAACTGGCTGGAGTCTTTGAGCACAGTCAAGACACAAACCCTGCTGCAATGGGGCTTGCCTGTTATGGACAGATGGCGCAGAGGTATCAACCCTGCTCTTTCTCTCATTCCAGTAAAGCTGAGGCCTCCAGGAAATCTTCAGCTGGCTAGAAAAACTGAAAACACCTACAATTTAACGTGGAGCCTGAATATTTCCTCTCACTATTTGGATGGGGAGCGGGAATATCAAGTGCGGTACCGAACCACAAGTCAGTCCTGGGAGGTGAGTACAGAGTGGAGATCTGGGACCTGTCACTGTATGAATCCTGGTCTTCTTTATGTCATCTAGGACTTACTTCTGCCCCTTGAACAAAAATAATTCTAGTGCAACTGGAAAGCGGATGACACCCCTGCCATCCTTTTATCTGTATCACCTGCTGCCAGTGTTTGGTGATGACATGGAGGTAGATGGGACTCCTACTCTACTTAGTGCTCTCACAAAGAAATCCAGACAATTCCAGGACAGACCTGAAAGGGATGCAAAAAAACAGAGCAAAGAAGACTTGTCCTTCAGAGAGAGCAAGCAGTGCACAAGGTGTAGAGATCTGAGGCAGGTCCTCTTTGATGGGAAGATATGGGTATTATGTGAGGCTGTAAGCCATGGCAGAGTGCTGATGATGCTCTAATTTTGCCCTTCTTCCAGGAGGCCAAGAACTTCACCATTGTGCAGGACCAGATGTGGGTGATGTTTGAGAGCCTCTCTCCTGATTTAAAATATGAGGCAGCTGTCCGTGCAAGACCAAGTGCCTCAAGCATCCACAAAGGCGTGTGGAGCGACTGGAGTGAGACAATATTGTGGAGGACACCTGCCAACAGTAAGGATATGTCAGGCAGCCTGGCTGGGAGGAGAGGGAAAACGAGATAGAAGGGCCAAGCAGGAGGAAGATGGTTAGGGAGAATAGTGTTACTTGAAGGGTAATAGAAAGGTTAGAAATTTTCTGTCCCTCCTTATCTGTTAGGTCAGACTGTCTCAAAAGGATTTAAGGGCAAAGACTCTCTAACCCCAAAAGAGTTCCTCTGACTTCAAAAGCCAGGAAAAATCCATAAGATACAAATCAGGCACTGCTTCTTCAGAGCAGTAAGGCCAGATATCTGACCTGCAGAAGCAGTGCCCAGGACTGGTATTTTCCCAGGTGCTCCTGTGACCCAGGAATGTAAATCCAGCTTTCCAAAATCAGCCAGTTAATTGGAACAATTGATCAGTGAAATGCAGGTAAACACAAAACTCAGCTCCTGAACAAACAGAGACCTGAGCCTAGGAAGCAAAGTCTCACAGAGAATGAAAGAGACTGATACGCACTTAAGTCCCTTCCAAAAAGGTCTGCTGAGACTTGCATCAGTCATAGCCATTAACTGCATCATGGATAACTCCTCCAACCATGAAAGAGAGTGCCCCGAGCAAATCTCTTTGTTGAATCATTGGCTGTGGTCTCTGTCATTTCTTTTCCGAAAAATAAGCAGATGGAGGTTATTCCTTCTCATGTCACCCCGACTCTACCCCTTCTCAGCCCCTCCCTGTTGTGCCCTGTGTTGGTATAAACAGAATAGCTATGTTTAGAAAGGGCACTGTGTTGCTGTGGTGATCAAATTTTGACAGTGTGTGATGTCAATGAATAGGATACAGCCGCAACCAGTTGTCATAGCAACCAAGACCCAAAGATAACCAGGGTACCAGCGGCAGAGGAGGCAAAGTGATCTTCATAGCATCTCAAGGACAGGCAAAGGAAGAATGTCCTAAAAAATGCCCTTCCTTTTTTTTATTTTGATCTACTCCATCACAGCAACTCCAGAGGAGCTCTGCAGGCCTGTACCAGAGGATACTTGGGGGTGGCAGGCAGAGGAGTCAGGCACCAGAACAGCAAGGTCAAGAAAAATTGCACTGCAGAGATGTGTGTGGAAGAGCCAGATTAAGAAAAGTTTGAGATAATGCCAGACAAACATGAGTAGGACTGACAGTGCTGGAAATGTGGGAGCTGAGTTTCTTTCTTGTAACCCTCCAATCCAAGTACCAAAATCATCACGTGGTGGAAAGCTGCAACCTTCATAACTTCCTAAAGTTTTTCCACACCTCTGCAAAGAGAGAAGTCAGTTCTTTGACCCCTGAACTTCTCCATTCTTGGTCCTCCTGCCTTCTCAAAGACCCATAAACTCCATAACTTTGCCTCCCCTGCTGTTTAAAGTCTCCAGTCCAACTTAAACTTATTTTAGGACTCCCTGGTTTCTTTTGCATTGAGAGAGGCAGGTTCATGGACAATTAAACTAGCAGACTGTGCCACCTCATCTGTGGCAGTCTCCCAGCTGTTGTACTGTTATGGACAGGGACCTCAAGTAGTTCAGCACAAATCATCTGTTAAGTGATGCCACGTAGACTTTGAAACTCATCTCTCTTAAAGGTGTCCTACATGGCACAGCAGAACTCATTCCTCTGAGTTGTATTTTATAATTTTATATCACTGATCATCTTGAACTGCCATGGGAGGCCTGCAGTTCCTACTTACAGAATCCTAGCTGAATTTTTACATCAACTACCTCATTCTCTCTCAACTTGCAGAAACATCCCAGCCATTCCTGCCAGCTCTCATAGCAAGCACTTGCATCTTTGTGATCATTGGGACTGCCTTCCTTATTAACTTACGGACCCTGAAATGGTAAATGAGAATCAAGCTTTCCTTTCTGTTCCTCTCATGTATCTTGTGTGTCTTCTCAAAACCAGTGTTATTTTTCACTTGGCATTACCAGGATAGAGAGTGGCTTAAAAATGTGGTTTATAGCTCAGCTTTTTGAGGGTGATATTTGTCTGGGGAGACATATCACCAAAACCAATGTAGTTTCACCACCATCATCAAAATGTGCCATGCTCCTGTGACCTAGTGCCATGCCCTGGCTGAATTCAAAACTGTTGCTTCACTAGTTCTGTTGCCCATGGGTTAGAGTGGTGTTCCCTGACAGGGGTGGACACTCATGGCCTCGTAAAAAGCAGGACATTGGGCTGAGTACTCCCTCAGTAGAAAAGACAAAACAAGCCTATGTACTGCTACCTTCTCACATAGTCAAACACTCCAGCAAGAGGTCAGTCGGGATATGCTGATATTTGGTCTGTAGTCAAAACAAGGAACACAATCCTTCCTTTCCCTGGTCTGTGAGTCCTGAAGTGTCTCATCCCATACTGGTAAACATCTACATGATGCTTTAACGATCTCTTCGCCAGAGCTTTTACCTAGGCGCTGCTTTTATTCAGGACTGAAAGTATCTCATAACTTTACTTTGTGCAATAATATGGAGAGTGATGTGTTAGCATGGCAAGGCTAGAAATGGCCTCCATTTTTTTAATCACAGGCAAAGACGGTGCTTTGTTTCATGCCAGGAAGCAAGGAGAAATATTCTTGGGGGTGAGGCAGCAAAGGCTGGGTTGGCTTCTCTCTGAGGAGAGAAGGAGATGAGTGTTGAAGGAGGATGGATACTGAGAAAGTCACTGGTCACTGTGTTTTACCTTGAGTCATAACACAAGGATGAGGAAGTGTTAACTATACAGCACAGAGAGAGATAAAACAGGATCTGTTCTCCACAGAGTGTAATTAACCTGGGGGAATTGGATGGAGGATAATGCTGAGGTAAGATCCAAGGAAGGATTAGACATGCATGAATAAAAATAGCATCTGCAGTGATGTAAGGTAGTTTATATGCAAGAACTAGCAAATTCTGATGCTTCAGAGTGTATACTGATTGCCTCCAGAGGTCAGGAGGGTTTTTCCTCAAAGCATCTCACACTAAAGCTTCAGCAAATAGCTGACAGGATCAGTCTTTGTGTCTGAGGGACTGAGGGGCAGAGTAGATTGCTTCATGCTGCCCCAGGATAACACACTACATCCAGTAAAGTAGAGGCCACTGGGCTGGCATGAGGAATGCTCAGATGGCTTGCACGACCAGTGTGTCCTAGCTATGCCATCCAGCGTCCTGATAATGAGACAGAAAGTTGTGACACAGCTTTGACCGCAATGGCCCCATTCAGGCCTTGTCATCTGAGCCATTGTGGTGGCAGCAAAGTGGACTGGGGGCAACTCACAACAGCTAGAACTTGGAAACAAAGGAGACTTGCCCAGCTTATCATTAGGATAGGGGACTAAGGAGGCAAGCGGAGAGGCTAAGGTGACCAGCCAAGACAGGGAAGAAACCAGTGAACTGCTGGTTGTGCTTCTCTAGGGAAAAGACAGAGCAGAGAATACTGTTCAATGCCAAGTTTAACAGCTTCACCTCTATACCTCTCATCCCTGAACTACTACATTTCAGGCCCCTCAAAAGCAAGGAGATGCCTCAGGTTTGTTCTTATTTTACCTCTAACCCATGCCAGGGTAGTGCCCATGAGCTGCAACGCTCTCTCTTATGCACCAGTGCCGGACTGGTCAGGATCAGGACCTGCTTCATTCTTCTCATTCTCTTTTCTCAAGGTTTAAGAAGATCTTGAAGATTCACATCCCAGACCCTGAGAAGTTCTTTCCCCCACTCATTTCTGTTCATGGAGGTGACATTCAGGTATGGGACTGGGGATGGAGCCACATGATTATGAAGGAGAAAGGAGGGAAATGAGGGTCTGGCTACACATGGCTGGTTGCCAGACCTATATCTGCACACACAACACATGCCTGTAGCATTGGCTGCTGTGTTCTCCACTCGAGTTTTATTTTCTCACCTTCTAAAACCCAACACTCAGCTGAGGTATCTCTAATTACAGAACTGAGAAATGGCAAACCGCACAAACCTCAGCACTCTGCTCCCCCAAGGAGGAGCCTGAGAGAAAAGAAGGGACATATGGGAAGGACCTTGACCTCTCAGATCCCTCTGCACCTGACTTCAATCCATCCCTCCCTGCCCTAGGCTGCCCAACTTTTCCTCTCATTTCCTGGTGTGGTTCTCCCCTCCTGGCTGTGAGCCTTTCCTCTGCTCCTAATGTGAATTGCTATCATGCCGGATGGTACTTGGCTGTTTTCTGCAATGTGCATTCTTGCTGTCTCCTTCTCTCTTTCTCCACCACTACTTTGACCCTTCCCCTAATCTCTCTGTGAGTATGGGCAGCTGCAAGGAGACAATTACTGCTCCCTGTGGTGTTAAAGGATGCAAGACATGGGAAGTGATTCCAAGGAGCATGTCACTTTAAGTCAGGTGGAAATAAACAGCAAAGGATCCAGAGGACAGCAAAGTTTTGGAAAAGCCTAAGTGCAAAAAATCTTAGAAAGCTTAAACTACAGGGGAAGAGTGGGAACCTGTGAGAGTGAGACGGTACAGCAGACACCGAAGACAGTTTCTCAGTGCAGAAAGAACTAGAAAAATTTGCTTTACTGGCCATGAAGGCAATAAAGTTGCATGGTATCAAAACCAGTTTATTTTTAAGGATAATGATGTACTACAGAATGTCACTCATGATATGCATGGAAATCTAGCCACAAGGAGCCTAGAAGAACACTTTGGACAAGAAATCTGCATATGCCCAGGTAGACATATCAGAAGCTGGTTCAGGACCTAGGAACAGGTTGCATGATATGCACCTCAGTACTGCTTTTCATGCTTTCACCTCCAGTTCATCTTATAGTGTTGAATTTTTAATTCTTCCTTTCACTTTAATCCTTCATCCTCTATTACTTCCCTTCAGAAATCCCAGAATGTAGGCTTGCAAAATCTGTTCTTGATTGTGAAGACACAGAAAGATATATTCTTTCTGAAAATCCTACAGATGAGACATCACGTATGTGAATTTCCCTCCCCACCACCTCTGGCAACTCTTGCTTGAACAGAGAAAAGGTCACTTTATTGCTGTGAGCACTCAGGAGAAGAAACCTTTGGTTCCTCTTTGAGTGTTATATTTTGTGTGTTAACAGTCTTTATTGTGTGTTTCTTCCCCACCAGAAATGGCTCTCCTCCCCATTCTCCACATCATCTTATTGTGTGAACAGCACAACCCCAGAGATCTCTGTGCTCGAGGTGATGCAGAAGAATGACCAGGAGTCACAGCTTCTACTTTCCAAGGGAACCCTGGCTCCTGATCCACCTTTAGAAACCAGCGGGCATTCTGTATCCAGCTGCTTCACCAACCAAGGCTACTTCTTCTTCCACCTTCCCAACTCCCTTGAGATTGAGCCCTGTCAGGTCTACTTCACCTATGAGCCTTTTACCCAGGAAGGCGGTGGCAGTGAGGATGGCAAGCCCTACCATGCTCTTCCCTCCCCAGACCTCTGCACAGTGGCAGAGGACATGCCTGTGTTGTCTCACAACTTCCTCCACTGTAACAGGGTGACCCAGGTCTTCCAAAACAGCTTCTTTGTGGAAGAGACAGAAGGTGAAGCCCAACAGGCCACAACTATTTCTGGGGCTCTCCAGTCAAGTGAAGGCACCTCACCAACACCAACTCTCAAACAGGATGAGAATGTGATGGACAAGGCAGTTTTACAAGCTGCTGAGGACCTATGCCAGCTAAGCACTGACTTTCCTGACCCACCAGACCTGCATGACTGTGAAGCTATTGATGTAACAGAAGGGAGTAAGAAGACAGGTCCTCCAGCTGGCCCCTGTACACCAGCAGCACATGCTACTTCTTTCTCTCAGACTCCACCTCTAAAGCAAATCCAGGATGAGAACCCATGCAGAATGGCCTTTTCCAGCCAGGTTCCAAACACTGGTGCCTACCTTTCTCTGAGGGACCTCCAAAGCCAGTACAACCATTGCTCTGTCTAGGATCTGCTTGGAGGAAATGCACAGTTGGAAAAGACATTTTCTGCAGAGAAGGCTAGATGAACAGGTCTTCTATTCGGGACATGAACATGACTTCAGCATCATGCCCAATGGGACTGTTCTTTAATGAGGCTGGAAAACACAATTACTCTAGAGGGTTGTAAGACCAGAAAAGGGATAGGATGGACAAGGTGTAAATTCATAGATGGATTATGTGGGCAGCACGAATTCCCAAGGTAAAATGGGAAATGAGAGGGCATTTTGCATGGAGAACTGTGCTAGTGGACAGTAAAGCAGTACATGGAGAATTATAAAGACACATAAAAGCTGTTCAGTGCCAAGACAGCTAATGGAGATGTAAAAGCCTGGTTCTTAGGCAATATAGGCCAACAAGTACTCCCCTTCATAAGTGAACCTATTTCTCTGCTATGACTGTATCCAGTGGAGTAGAAACCCCTTCCCACACTTCTGAAGTGCTATTCTGAACCTTGCCAGTTTGTTTTTTTCCTTCTCAGCTCCCAGTAGGAGGATGTGCTATCTCTTCCACATTCTGCATCTTAGTGTACAATAGCACTCAGCGTTGAGGGTGAGCAGGCACATGGTCCCTTTGCCTCATATCAGCCTAAAAGCCTCTAATGGAAAGGAGAAATGCCTGCACAGGTGGATGAAATTTTGAACAGGAGACAGCAGCAGTATAGTCAGCACTGAGACCAGTAATGAAATGAATGAAGATATGTCCTCCTGACTGACCAAAGGTATAGTTTTTTCTGTCACATCTCCACTTCAAGTTTTAATCAGAAATTACATTCTGAGTTACTCAGTCCAGCTTAAGACATGATTCTCTAAGGTCAGCTCAGAGCCACAATTGTGTCAGCTGTATGAGCAGTGCAGTGTGAAAGAAATACCCCTTACTGGGTTAAAAATAGTGGGGAATTCCCCTCCCCCCACCTTTCTTTCCCCCAGGTCTGATGATGGCAGTAAAAAGAGCACACACAATTTCCCATTCTTGCTGCAATATTTTTAATGAAATCGAAAGCATTTCTGCCCTGCTGGTAAAATACAGTTATTTGACTATGATAAGCTGATTGCAGAATAGTTCATCCCACATCCTGTATTAGTGGAAAACATCGCAACAGTACTGCCCATTCCTTCCATTGCTTAAGGGAAACCACTGCCTAATTAGTGGCAAAGATGTAGTAAATGAGCCCAGAAAACTAACCCACGAATCAGCACCTTTGATGAAAAGAAAACTTCAATCCACTCACAAAGAAAGACGATAGAAAAAAAATCTACTTTTTTCCCACCCCTCTGCATTTGCTGCTCTGGTTTGAGAAAAAGCAGAAGAAAAGTAGCAAGGCAAAGGAAGCCAAGCTGTTGTGGTTGCATCCATCCCTGCATTCAGCATCTGTACCATCTGTCCATTTTCTTTTTCTATTCACCATGGGAAAAAAAACCCAAGCCTTTCGTAAAGGTCTTTATTCTAAGAGTATTTATATTGAAAGTGTCGAGAATATCAAACTTATTGGTACGTCTACCAACCCCGTGAGTATCACCCAGAAATAATTCTTTGCTACCTCTGTACAAGCATTGAGCTTCCCCTTTGTTGGTCCCACACTGTCACACAAGCTTGCACTGTGCAGCCTGAATGTGATTGAGAGTCTCAGCTATGGAGTCACCCACGGAGTTGGTTTTCACCTCAAAATCACTACTCAAAGGAGTAGAGCCTATCTGCAGCTGAGAGGCTAGGGGAGCTACGCCTCTCCTCTCATCAGCTTCTTCACCACCTCCATCAAGACATGGACTGCTCTGTTGTCTCCAGAAGACAATAAGTGAAGAGGAACCCACAGCTTTCTAGATAAGGAAGCACAAGGCTTGTCCAGCTGTTTAATGTACTTTGGAAGTCTTCTCAGATAGACTTCAAAGACACCTAAACCCTCACCGCTGATGGGCAATTTGCTATCTTACATGGGCCGAGGATCCTTTTGGTACGTGTGGTTATCCTGTCCCAATATAGGTCTTCATAAGCTTCTCAATTATTCTTGCTGCTAAGATAAGTACAAAATAAATATCTTTGTAAATAAAAGAAATACTAAGGAATCTACGGTGTTCTTCTGTCCTCAGTGGTGGGGGAAAGGATTAATAGCTTTTCTAAACAGGTTACCAGGCAAAACTTTGCTGGGACTAGTATGCCTTTGGCCTTTCCTCCTAGTCCCTACACCAGGGGACTCAGCCACCTAAAATAGAAGGCAGAGTTATAAGTGATCCTGCTTCAGGCCTCTGAGGACTATCCTGTTGGCTCGGTATTTCCCCCAACCCCAGCCCACAGCCTTGTGAAAATGCTGACAGCTTCTGAACTGGTGAGCTGTTAGCAGCCATGCTGGGTGTGAATGTGTGACACACTGCGGCAGGAAGTGCTCGACACCAGATCTGGTGATAACCGGACTTTTCTTCCAGGAAGACAAGATCATGTGGTCTTGTATGTGAGTAACGCAGGTTGTGAATACCAAAGGCACAACACTCTCAGTGGTACGGGGCCCTTTCTCTGCTAGGTCCCCAAGACCTCTTTGGAAATGCCACATAGGGACTGGTCCCCTCTCAGGTTGATGCAAACACGCAGCCTGTGGTTCACAAAACTGCTTAAAGAATGCTACAAAGGTGCCCATTAGCACGAGAGGCAAACCAAAGCCAAATGCCAGCACGGTGTGGAAAATAGTGAGCTAACAGCCACAGACACACATCCTCCCTTTATCTTAAGCGCAGAGATGGCAAAGATAGCTCTCACCTCCTTTTTTCCAAGATACGTTGTTCATAAATAGGCAACATCACTTGAGCTTTCTCCCACATCCTTTCTTTCCTTTTATTGTGGAGAAGTGGAAAGTAAAGCGTACTTGCAGCAAAGGAATTCCTCTGAAGTCAAATCTGATCAAGGTTTTAGGTTCTTGGTTGATTCAAAAGCCTGCGGTGATAGATGTGGTATGCTTGCTTAGATAGATCAGATTGACACTTTATATTTTTTGTTCTGTTGAAAACACCAGAGAAGGATGTTTCTTTCCAGAAAGATAGATACAAAGGAGCTGGAAGCCGTTGTAGGGCAAGGTGCCTATGATGTCGTTGCCATCACGGAAACGTGGTGGGATGACTCTTATAACTGGAGTACAGGTATGGTGGGGTATAAACTCTTCAGGAGGGATAGAAAGGGTAGGAGAGGAGGTGGAGTAGCCCTCTTTGTAAGGGAGGACTTGGACACCTCTGAGATGGACTGTGGCGATGAGGAGATTGAGTGCCTGTGGGTTAAGATCAAGGGAGCCCATAAGAAGGGAGATTTTGTGACGGGAGTCTGTTACAGGCCACCCAGCCAAGGTGAAGCAGCTGATGAGCTCTTCTATAAACAGCTGGGGTCAATCTCCAAGTCAATGCCTCTTGTCCTTGTGGGAGACTTCAATCTCGCTGATATCTGCTGGAAGTACAACACAGCAGAAAGGAAGCAGTCTAGGAGGTTCCTGGAGTGCGTGGAAGACAACTTCCTTGCACAGCTGGTTAATGAACCTACGAGGGAAGGTGCCCTCCTGGACTTGCTGTTTGTCAACAGAGAGGGGCTTGTGGGGGATGTGACAGTAGGGGGTCGCCTAGGACTTACTGATCACGAGATGATAGGGTTTTCTGTCCTAGGTGAAGTGAAGAGGGTGCTAAGCAGGACGGTAGCACTAAATTTTCAGAGGGCAGACTTTGAAATCTTTAGAAGGCTGGTTGGCAAAGTCTCCTGGGAGACAGCACTTGAGGGCAAGGGAGCCCATGAGGGCTGGGAGCTCTTCAAAAAGGAGATCCTGGCAGCTGAGGAGAAAGCCATCCCCGTGTTCTGGAAAAAAGGTCGGCAGGGGAAAAAAACAGCTTGGTTGAGTAGGGAAATCTTGAGCGAAATTAGGAAAAAAAGGAATATTTATAAGCTCTGGAAGAGGGGACAGGCTTCTTGGGGGGACTACAGGAGGGAAGCGAGGCTATGTAGGGAAAAAATCAGAGGGGCTAAGGCTGAACTAGAGATCAGATTAGCTAAGTCTGTAAAAGACAACAAAAAATCTTTCTATAAGTATATAAACAGGAAAAGGAGGACAAGGAAGACGATACAGTCCCTTTTGGACTCAGAGGGAACAGCAGTGACAGGGGACGAGGAGAAGGCTGAGGTACTTAATGCCTTCTTTGCCTCAGTCTTTAATTGTAAAGAAAGCTGTTCCCTCTGTGTAGATACCCCGGAAACAGAGGAGCAATACGAGACTCCCATGGTCCAAGAGGAGGTGGTCAGAACCCTACTTGGCCAACTGGACACCCACAAGTCTATGGGGCCAGATGGGATACATCCTAGGGTATTGAAGGAGCTGGCGGATGTATTGGCCAAACCCCTTTCCATCATCTTCCAGCAGTCCTGGAAGACTGGGGACGTACCTCTGGACTGGAGACTGGCTGATGTAGTTCCCATTTACAAGAAGGGTTGCAGGGAGGATCCGGGGAACTACAGGCCAGTCAGTCTGACCTCGGTGCCATGGAAAGTCATGGAACAGGTGATCTTGAGTGCTATCGTGAAGCACTTACAAAAGAACCGGGTGATCAGGCCCAGTCAACATGGGTTTACCAGAGGCAGGTCCTGTCAAACCAACCTGATCGCCTTCTATGACAAAGTCACTCGGCTGCTGGATGAGGGAAAGGCTGTGGATGTGGTCTTTCTGGACTTCAGTAAAGCCTTTGACACAGTTTCTCACAGCACTCTGCTACGGAAACTGTCAGCCTCTGGCCTGGACAGACGCACACTCTCCTGGGTAGAAAACTGGCTGGATGGCCGGGCCCAGAGAGTGGTGGTAAATGGTGTTAAGTCCAGCTGGAGGCCAGTGACAAGTGGTGTTCCCCAGGGCTAAGTGCTAGGTCCAGTCCTGTTCAATGTCTTCATCAATGACCTGGATGAGGGCATTGAGGGTACCCTTAGCAAGCTTGCAGATGACACAAAGCTGTGTGCAAGTGTCGATCTGCTGGAGGGTAGGGAGGCTTTGCAAAGGGACCTAAACAGGTTGGACCGCTGGGCAGTGTCCAACGGCATGAGGTTTAACAAGGCCAAATGCCGGGTCCTGCACTTGGGGCACAACAACCCTATGCAGAACTACAGACTGGGAGAAGCCTGGCTGGAAAACTGCCTGGAGGAGAGGGACCTGCGGGTGTTGGTCGACAGCCAACTGAACATGAGCCAGCAGTGTGCCCAGGGGGCCAAGAAGGCCAAAGGCATCCTGGCTTGTATCAGAAATGGTGTGACCAGCAGGTCCAGGGAGGTTATTCTCCCTCTGTACTCAGCACTGGTGAGGCCGCTCCTTGAATCCTGTGTCCAGTTCTGGGCTCCTCACCACAAGAAGGATGTTGAGGCTCTGGAGCAAGTCCAGAGAAGAGCGACGAGGCTGGTGAAGGGGCTGGAGAACAGGCCCTATGAGGAGCGGTTGAGAGAGCTGGGGTTGTTTAGCTTGGAGAAGAGGAGGCTGAGAGGAGACCTCATTGCTCTCTACAAGTACCTGAAAGGAGGTTGTAGAGAGGAGGGAGCTGGCCTCTTCTTTGAAGTGACAGGGGACAGGACAAGAGGGAATGGCCTCAAGCTCTGCCAGGGGAGATTTAGGCTGGAGATTAGGAGGAGGTTTTTCACAGAAAGGGTCATTGGGCATTGGCATAGGCTGCCCAGGGAGGTGGTTGATTCACCTTCCCTGGAGGTGTTTAAGGCAGGGGTGGATGAGGTCTTGAGGGACTTGGTTTAGTGTTAGATAGGAATGGTTGGACTAGAAGATCCGATAGGTCCCTTCCAACCTGGTTGTTCTGTGATTCTGTGAAAAAGTAAGGTCTCTGGCATTGGGAAATACCCTGAGCTGGCTTCTTACCCCCTATAGTAAGTCCTTATAGCGTAAGCTTGGAAAAGCCATATACATATACATGTATGCCTAAAGATGCAGCTAGATCTCTGGTTATCTGGGGAATTTTTGGCTGGAAGTAACTTTTTTTAATTGACATCTGGTCTTTTAAATGTCACACAGATTCTGAAAACACTTCTTATTTTCATTGAATTTTCCCCTATGTGCAGCAAAGATTTAGTTGGGATAACCACACTGACGTATTCCCAAACACTGCAGTTTTTCATTCACATATAGCATTTATCTACTAGAATCCACCATAAAGCAACTACAGCAATGGCTTTTAGTCTTCATGCAGTCCTAGACTAAACCTGAACCAGTGGCAGAGCTGAAAACAGCTATTTCTGCCCAGTTGCCAAGATGAGCCCAAATGAGCTCAGCCCCAGGTCAGTGCCACTGGCTGAAACTCAGCCCCAGGTGAAGAGTCACCCCTGTCCTCATTTCTACCCCCTTCCCCCCAGCCCCACCTTTATTGACAGAATGACTCTATTTACTCTAGCTGGAGTGTGGTTGCTTTTTGTAAAAAATAAAGGGGCATGTACAGAGCTGCAGGGCTGTAAGCAGAAGGTAGTGTAGACAAGGTAGGTGTGAGGAAGACCTGTGGCTAGAAGAAAAGCAGATGCTGCAAGGAAGAGCAAGTTGTGGTGCAACCGAGTGTGGGGAGTCCAACATCAGGACACTAAGCAGCAAGAAGAATAGGAAGACCAGAGGGAGTTTTGCAGGTGGGGACTGAGAGACACTGTGCTTTGCTTTCATCTGCATGACCGCTGTGATAACAGGACCCGCTGTCTACTACAATCTTCCCTCTCTCAAGCGATCTACACCTGCCAGCCAGTTGCCTGCTCTATCTCTGTGCTGGGGAGCACACATCATGCATTTTGCTTCTCCCTCCAATGGGACCAAGGAGGGTAGCTAAGAAATACATCAGTTGCTCAGCAACTTCTTGTCCCCTGAGGAGGACAACATAAGCTACCTTCACCAGCCTCCTGAGTTGTTCTCTTCTGTATAACCGGAGATGGTGCTACCCTGACTTTTTCCAGGCTACCCCTATCCAGCCTAAGGATTTTCTTCCTGTGAAGCTTCCAAAACCTCCATTTCAGGAAAAAAAAAAAGCCATTGCACAGGGTGTGCTGACCCATCGCAGCAGGACGGTGCAGGACAAAGGCCGAGCTGAAGGGACATGGAATCAGGTTATTGATCACTGAGAAGACCTTGAGCCTGGGTAAATAGATATCCTCCTCTCTTCCCTGCTCCATGCATGTATGAGCTGGCTTGTGTAGGGAGCGTGGGCCAGGCCTCACAGGCAGAAGCAGGTTTCAAAGGTAGGTCTGCAGCTCTGGGGGAAACCCCAGTGCCTACCATCAAATCTTCTAACAAAGAGTCTCTTCTGCTGCTGCTTCCTGCCCTCCTCCTCCCACCCCTTCACCTACGGTTCTTTGCTTGTGCCTGCTGTTTCGGAAGGGATGCTACAATAGTGGAGAAGTACCCTTGCTCTCCTGGATCACCCAACCTGGTTCACTGGGGAGGAGAACCTCCCCAGGGGCTGCAGAGAAAGGTGACCCAGAAGAAACAAGGGAAGGTGGTCTATGCTGATCCTGTTTGTATCACATACCTCTCTGGAAGGGTGCATTACAGCAAGCAGACATATGGCTAAGGGCCCAAGGGCCCATGTTCATAAAGCTGGGTTTAATGTTTCAGAGTGAGTGGTTAAGTTCTGCAAGCATGTTTCTGTGTTGCAAGGCAATCTGGGGACCTCAGGGCTTAGTAACTAAGGGAAAGCAAGGAGTCTGGGGTCACTTGCCCATATTGTGTGAACACTTCAGGTTATCCATGTGTGGTAAAACGGGTGTGAGGCCAAACACCTTTTCCTACATCTGCAGCAAGACCCTCCTAGGTGTTCATGTCTGCACGGTCACATGCATCTCTGGGTACAGAGATGACTCACAGACACCTAGACATAGCACAGGCATTCCCCAAGACCTCTGTGCCCTCCCATACAGATGCATTCACATCCTTTTTCTTTTGCCCTAGCCATAGAAAACAAGAAAGACTTTGGTAGCAGCCGTGCACAGGGTGATAGCAGAGAAAAGGAGTAGGAAAGTGGGTGAGACGGATAAACAAGATTAATATGGCTGTCTTGGCCAATGGCATTTCTTATACTCAGTCTGTGGCTGACAGAAGGGGTGCTGGTCCTGGTAAAGCAAAAGAAGCAGGCTGGGGTAGACAAAGGGCGAAGGAAGTCAAAAGGTGCCCTCTTGCAAGAGCAGAACCTGATGGAGAGCTGAACATCATTCATGTGCTCTCTCTTCATTAGCTCAGCTAGTGAGTCGGTGCCAACATGGGCTTAGCCCTGGAACACATGGTCTGGTAGGAAAGGCAAGGTTTGCTTACATTTAGGGACTGAGAGAACAATGGCACAGCAGACAAAGTGCAACTTCACGCTTCTTGCTGAGTGCAGCTTCTGTGTGCATTTGAGGTCATGGATTTTCTTTTGCATTGATTTCCAGCTCAATAAAACATCAGTTTTAAAACCATTCCCAGCCCAGGAGGACAACACTTTTGTCTCTGGAGAAATTAATTATTGTACTCATTTGTGGTTTTGGCAGGAGCAAAACCCAGGGAAAATCTTTGGAAATTGAGGTAATACCCAAGAGCTGTAGACTTAACATGTCCTGGAATCCTGTCTCCCTGTGAATTAAGGCTGTTATCCACATTTGCACTAAGCAAATTCTTTTATGATTAGCGCACATATCTCTTGGGAGAGTAGCACAGAGAAGGCAGAGCACCTCCAGAGATAGATGTAAAGGGAAACAGAAAAGCCAGCCTGACCATGGTGTGCTGTCTCATTAGGTGCCCCTGATGGAGGCCGAGGAACAGGAGGAAGATGCCAACTCCAACTCCCTCTCAAAGGATGAATCAGAGACAAGCTCACGTGACTTCCTCCGCTATGTGCTCCTCGGGATAGCCTTTCTTTTGCTGGCTGGAGCTGCTGCAGCAACCTGGTATTTCCTAGGTAAAATTGCAGGAGGTGAATGTGGTGTTGTCAAGGCAATGCCCAGCCCAGAATGTGTTAGTGATTCTGTGTAATCTTTACAAACTCATGCATAGGGGTAAACTCTTCTCTCCTACTAACCAGTGAGGTAAAACAGTAGTGTCTTCTGTTGGCAGATTACAGACCATGGCACCTGGAACCAGCCATCCTGCAGTTTTACTCTGGCAGTCTTCAGGTCCTCAATCGCCAATACTCCCCGGATCTTGGGCAGGTGGAATCCAGAGCCTTCTGGCTGGAGTCATCTAAGCTCCAGAATATGGTGAGGGCAATGTCAGGACCAGAACTGGCAGTTCAGTGAGTAGAAAGAGGAAGAGATAAGGTACCCCCATCCATGTGACAGACTTGGTGGGTCTGTACAGCAAGAGGGATGAAATATAGGGTTGGCCATAGATCCTTACCTACTTACACCATTGCATGGTAGTTATCAGATATCATTTTTGTTGCAGCTAAAGGAACTGATTCGTGCCACAGAGCTGGGTCGATATTATAACTCGAGCACAGTGTATGCCTTTGGGTGAGTAGCACCCAGAACATTTTTCTATGTTCATGTATGAAAACTTCCAGTCGATTGTACTCTGGTTTCACTAAAATCCGACCATCACAAGCTGCTGCAGTCCCTATCATGAACTCTAGGCTAGGCTGGGCAGTCCAAGCCCAGAACAGTTCCAGCATGACAGAGCTGGGGATGTTTTGATGTCTGTGTCCATCTGAGGTCATGATAAAAAGCCAAAACAGAATTTTTTCAGACGTCAGGAGAAGACAAAAATTGGCTGGAAAAAAATGAAAAAACCTAGGCTTGGCATTCGCAGTAAAACACAGCTGGAAATGAATTTATTTCATTCAAGAAAGCACGTTCATGGTCTGATTCTAGGCACCAAAAGGGAGTGGCCAGAATGCATCACGCAAAAGGTATTCCAGCCAATAAGTATGGTCTACCTGGGAAGAGGGTAGCAGTGGAGTGGGACAGATATGGAACTACAGCTCTGTAAGACATCACATTAGAACAAGAAAGCAGGAATAATTTCCAAACTGACATATACGTTTGCTTCTGATTTCCAACCCCCCTCCCATGGAAACATACACCCTTATATTTGTCCTTCGGCTAAGGAAAATCCCAATTTTGCTGCAACTCTGTTTTCAACTAGGGAAAGAAAAGTTTCACTTTCAATTCAGCCTTTTATTGAACAAAGGTTTATTTCAACATCTCTTCTCCCTCTCCCAGCCAATTTATTTTGCCAGCTGGTTTAACAGAGCTTTCCCAGTCAGTTTTCTGTAGCTTGAGCCTGCCCAGCATTAATGGTTAGTGGCAAGGTAACAAGTCACAGATCATCCACTTGTCACCACTGTAAGGGGTGACAATGAAGTCTTGATTGTTTCTTTTCAATCCCTGGTCAGTAGTAGACAAAGGTCATTTCTACCTGAAATGAGACTACTCATTAGATCACTCTTGATTAATAATCATGTGTGGTCATCGCTAAAGCCAGATGGCATAAAAGAGCTTCCCCTCCTAAAGGACTGAGCAGCACCATGGACATAGAAGCTCTCCTGCCCCACTCAGGGTGGTTCCTCTGGGTCACAGCAGTCAGCTGGGAAGTCCACACAGATATCATCTGTTCTGTGGAAAATCAGTGGGGCATTAATTTCTGGGATTTGCCTATCCAGCAATTCTTGAGAGGAAGAGGGGATATTTAACATGCTATTTCTTTGTTAGGGAGGGGGCTCTGACCTTCTTCTTCTGGTTTGCCCTCCAAATCCCTGAGAGTCAGCAGAATGAGATGACTGCTGAAAGAGTAAACACAATGCTCCACGAAGAGCTCTTCACAAGCTTCAACAGCTCAGGCAGCCTGTCCTACCAGAAGGAGTACAGGGTCAACCCAGACTCGCTGGTCCTGCTGGGTAAGTACTAGCTGCTCAGCTGTGGCCTGAGTAGTCAAGAATGCTCTAAGGTTAATAAGTTGCTGAAGGGACATTAGGAGAAGAGGCCAGAAGTCACCACTGAAGGTCATAGGGGAAATCTGAGGAGGACGGGGAAGAAGTGAGGATTAGGAGGTACAATTACATGTATATCTCCCTGACAGAGGGAAAGTGAAGCCTGATAAACCAAAAATCCTTTGAAAGATTAGAGGTTGTTGAAGATACAGTCGAACATGACCAACTAGGTAACTTTGGTTTTATTCTCCCATCATTTCTGGCTTCTGCGCAGTAAGATCTTACACAGGTCATAACTTTTATCAGATCAGATCAAAAATAGTGAGCAATTAGGTTTCCTCCTTTCCTTTGAGAGATTATTCCACGCTGTTTCATTGATATAAAAACAAAGGCAACATACCTGAGTTACCACTAGTCTTACTCTAAGACAAAGTGCTGTTGCCACTTCAGTTCCTGACATACAATTTTAAGGATTATTTATCACTGCTCAAAGTGAAGATTACATCCTGTGTAAAAAGCCACCCCTACAGAACTGCTCCAGAATTGGTGTCAGGTAAAGGACTGGGGGATGTATCTGTATTTAATGCACAGAAGTCCAATGGAATTTGTATTTGGTCTTTATGATGAGACTCATCTTCTTAGCTGAATTTGAACCCTCTGACAGAGCTTGAAACCTCATAGATTTTCAAATAAATCGTGTTACTTCTCTCCAAGCTGCTTTTTCCTATAAAGTGTTACATCATTGAGTGTTTTTCCCCAGACACGTTATCTGGTATTTTTCTAAACTGAATCTTATTTTAATATATCCCACCCATACATTCTTCAACTTTTCCCTGCACATCTCAATTGTTTTGAGAGTTGGGGCTTATCTGGTGTCCCTAAAGAAAAAGTATTTTCATCAAAATGTGTTTTACTCCCTCATCCAAAGCATTGTGTTAAATTCTCATTCTGAAGCTGCATTAGCATCTCATGAAGGATATCTCCTCCCTTTGTTACCATTAGTCTCTTTCTTCTACTTATGATTTGTTTCCAGCATACTAGATTTTATGCTCAGCCAGTTTAAATTAACTTTGTTAAGAAAGATATCATAAGACAATATGAAATGCTTCCAAGTCAGCCCATCTAGCATTTTCCCTTCATTTACTCACTTCATAATGTAACTCATAAACAAATAAAAATTGCAGTGCCATTCTTTTATCTGTTTCCAGTTCTTTCTTACTCCCTTTACATCTATTTCACTGTCACTGTATTATTCAGATCATCAGACCACACTTCTTTTTATGTTGGAATCCACACATCAGTTGCAGTTTTTCCAGCTCTTTCTACCTTCCCTAGATCTTTCTGCCTCTTTCTCCAGTCAAAAGCACAGTCCAGCAACTAAGGCAAAAACCAGGAACTTCTTATTCTGCTGGGACAGGGCGACCTTAATCCAGTAACTTGACTTTTGGCTTCATTTGCTCTTTTTACTGGGAGTAAAAAAACAGCTAGCTAAGAGCAAGTCATTAGCACTTCATTACTTTCTGACAGATAAATTTGCTGACTTCCTTAATTCTAAACACTAAGTGTCCTGAAGCCTGCCTTAAGACACAGAGCTGCAAACCATTGACTAGCACAGGAACCTCTCCAATGCTTCATTAATGACAGTTACTCTCACCCCAGAACACTAGACTCTCCTTTCCCCAACAAGTTTCAGGACATCATTGTCCTTACAGGAACTCAGTTTTATTACCTTCAGATAGAAGTACTTAATATCAACTCAGCATACATCCTTCCCTACAGCACACAAATTTCTCTAGGAGGCTACTCAATGTCTGCAGGATCATCTTTTCCACAACATCTGTTTTTACCATGACAAAACTGCTCAGCTCTCCCCACAGAATTGCAAGCTCTGCTTAAGAGCTACAAAAGACCAAAGCCCTGACCTAGGCAAGCCTTCAACAGCAATCCTCACACCCAGCTGACCTCACAGTGCCTTTTAGTTTGGCAATTATTCCAAACAGCACCTGATCTCTGTCCGTTTCCAGTTCAGCTGGGAGGCTGGAGTCAAGCCCAGTTCTCCTAAATGTGTTGTCCACCCTGTGACTCTGTTTTGCACAGATCTGTAATCCTTGCTGGTGGCTTCTTTCTGCATATGAACTCTATAAGGATGTTCAGTAGCTCACTGATCAGTGATCATCAAGAGAGGCCTCCTTTTCCACCTTCAGTAGCTCCCATGCTTTTCAGTAAGAGTTTTATTTAAACTGGGAGAGCAGTGTAGGGGTAAGCAGGTGGTGAAGGCTCTATGAAGCAGCCTTGTGCCTTATGGTGTGTCTGGTAGGGGAGGGGACTGAATGCATTCCTGGGAAGGAGAAAATATCCTGGAATAAACATGAAAACAAGCAAGGAAGAAAGGTAGCGAACACTGTGGTAGGCTGGAAAGCATGAATCAGGACTGTTGGATTAGGGGAAAGGCCAGAGAGATGGGGTAGGAAAGGTATGACTGAATCAGATCCCTAAGAGCAGACAGAGAAACACCTGGAATGTGCCCCATGCCAAAATTTTAAGGGAGTCTTTTATGTGGGAAAGAAGGGAGTCTTTTATGTGGGAAAGAAGGGAGCCATAGCCTGCCCTGCTAGCATTCAGATACTGCCAGTTTATCTTTTTGTTTATCTTCCTTTATATATTTCCTTTCTAACAGAATCCAGTGTGAAAGACATAGTAGTGCTGAAATCCACTCTGGGTAGGCTATCTTTTCCTTTCCTTTTGCATTTGTGACTTTGTGGGAGGGATTTTTACCGGTGACAGAAAGTTTGTCGGCTTCCTGAAGTTGCAAGTCCTGGGAAGGGGAGATGAAAACAGTAGTCAAGGAGCACCAGTGCTGCTGCTTGGCTATATCCAAGCTATATGACACAGCTACACACTGGACTGCTCTGAGCATCCTGATACGTCTGCCCCAGTCACGCAAAACTGTGCAGGGATACCCCCTCCCAAGACAGTTTAGCCACCTTTAGCCTTGCCTGTGTCCTGATGCATCTTGTCAAACAGCTTAGTGTACTGGTACAATAGTGCCAATCCCATGCCTCATGAAATTCTTCTGAGTGGGGTGGGAGGTTCTCTGCAAGGACCAGCACTGGATGTACTGCTGGTCATTTAGGAGTCTGTTGTCTTAGTTGATGATGCTTTTGGTGATTTCAGGCAGTGTTGCAAATGCTGTGGCTGGCAGCTTGCATTAGATATGCTGAAAGAAACTCACCCTTAAGCTAACTTTTATTTAAAATTCCTGGTGTAGAAGCTTGCTGAAACCCAGAAATCAGACAAGGACAATGTAAAGCCAAGAAGAATATGGTGACGAGAGGAGATAGAAGTGAAAAAGAAAAGAAAGCCAGTGAATGTTAACAGTGCTGTGCTGATTCTCAAACCTTGGCGTAGTATTAGCTTAACCAAGGAAGAGAAGACAGTTCTTATTGAGAGAAACTGGAACGATTTTATGAGGGGATCAGTGCCACCACAACATATGTAAAAGTAAACTAAGATCAGTGGGATCAGCCTTACCCTGAAACAGGACTCACACTGATATCCAAAGTGACAATCCCATATCTTAATTTCACTTACAACCACCCCTTAGCCCCTGTTTGCCTCCATTTACATCACTCTGATGTTTAAATCCTTCTATCTTTCCCCTGGTTTCAGGTTGTTACAGGTATAGCTATGTCCAGGAAGATGACATCCTAAGGCTGGAGGGTCCTGACTACTTGGCCTCCAGTTGTCTTTGGCACCTCCACGGCCTCAATGGCTACATGATCAAGCTACGCCTGGAGTGGACTCTTTCAGACTGCAGAGACCGCCTGGCTATGTATGATGCAGCCGGCCCCCTGGAGAAACACCTTATCACCTCGTAGGTACCTCCTGGGACGGGCAAGTACAGTGGGGAAGCCAGGCAGGATGGCACGACACACCACAGCAGGGGAAGGTGTTAGACTACATCAGAGGAAGTTCTCTTTGATGCAGAACCTGACTCTCACTGATCAGCTGAAGTGACTGATGTGGGATATCACACATTTAGTAGTGCAGCCTGAGAGATTACAGCAGCATGAGCTGTCTTTCTGCTGGCCCTTTATTTGATTCAGTCGGTGCCTTACAAGCAGGTGTGTGCTGTGGATAACACAAACCTCCATTGTCTCTCATTCTTCTCTTTCATTTGTTTGTTGTTTGCTTTATTCCCATCCTTTTATCTCTCTCCCCTGAGGATCTACGGCTGCAGCCGGCAGGAGCCTGTTGTGGAAGTTCTTTCATCTGGCCCTGTCATGTCCATTGTGTGGAAGAAAGCCATGTACAGCTACTATGACCCCTTCATCCTCTCAGCACAGGCAGTACTTGTTGAAGGTGAGAAAGGCTGGAAGAGGACAGCCATAGATGCAAGAAGGAGACATGTTATCCCTTACAACAGCACAGCTTCTAGAAATGCTCCATCCCCACAAGCATCAGAATTCACTGTAGATGGCAAGGGTAGAATTATAGAATTATAGAACAACCAGGTTGGAAGAGACCCATTGGATCATCGAGTCCAACCATTCCTATCAAACACCAACTGAAGTGGTCAGTAAAAAGTAGGTTAGATGTTGCTCCCCAACCTGGACTAGCACTTTGCTCAAATCTTTACAGCCCAGGGTCTTGCAAGCACAGCCTGAGTGACTGTGATACTTTAAGAGAAGGCCAAGCTCTCATGCATGGACAAACCAGATGTGCCTGCACATCACATCTAAGTGCACTTGTAGATAAATGTAAGTTCAATGTAAGAGTCTAAAGCAGCAATATGCATTATCATTACCCTTCGGTGGACAAGAGGAAGAGGTTAAACATCTTGCCAGGTAGAAATGGTCCCCTGAAGGGGCACATCCCAGTAACCTTTAGCATCAGGCCTCAGGGTCCCTTTCCTCTCCTCCTACAACAGGCTGAGTACAAGGTATCCTCAGGCTGAGGTTGAGCTGACAGGTAGCAGGTCTTTGAATGTCTGTTTTTACAGCCTGTGAAGTGAATATAACTCTGCAGGAGAGCCTGGAGCTGCAGGGGAAGATTGGCACCCCACACTACCCCAGTTACTACTCGCCTAACACACAGTGCACCTGGCACATGACGGTAAGAGCTCCCCAAGATCATCCACCTGTCCCTGAAACCCATGCAGTACTCCCTACAGTAGAGGGGGTACTGCCAGCAATCTCATTCAGATCATATTGAGAAGCAAGCAGAGGGTGGCAGCCTGACTAGCCTCCTCATGACATCTGTTTCTGAAGGGGAAGGAGTCTAATAGTGTGTGCTGAGGTGACGTAGCTGAGGAGGAATCTGAAATCTGGTCTCCAGAGGGGTTCTTCAAGGCAGAATCAGATTGCTAGAAATGACTAGGAATTACTGTGCTTTGAGACCAGTGGCAGAGCTGCACTGGGCTGTGGCATGGCCCCAGTTTATGTGGTGTTTCCTTCTGGCCTGCAATGTGTGAACTGACAGTTCTCCCCTTCACATCTACCCTGCTCATTTCTGTTGCATGGAGTGGGCTGCAGGACTCATAGGAGCCATCTCCACTCTGCTCTGGATCCCCCTGCCTGCAGGTCCCATCCCTTGACTACGGGGTCACCCTGTGGTTCGACGCCTATTCACTCAGCAGACAGAAGCATGACCTGCCCTGTACCCAAGGCCAATGGATAATCCAGAACAGAAGGTGTGTGCTGGAGTCCTGGATTCTGTCTCTCACTTCTTACCTGGGATTTAACTGGAATTAAACCAATGCATGTTCTCTGCCCACTTCAGTCAGTAAGTTTGAGGAAGGAGAGTCTATCAGCATACTTGGTGGCCACTGTTTGTGCTGGTCCTCTTGCTTTTCCTCTTCTTTTTCAACCTTTTTTTGTTCACAGGCTCCTCAGTGAGCCCATATCTTAGATTTGCTTCAAGCTACCAGACTGCTTCCTCTGTCTCTCTGTTCGCATCAGGCTTTCTAGTTTTCTCCTGTGTGTGTAACCTTGGTGTCCTCCCACATCTTCTGTGTTTGCAAATCTGCCTGTCACCACCCCTGCAATATTATCTCTGCGTGCCATTGCCTTGCAGCCACCTCCATAAAGATCTTCCACATAGCTCCATACCCTTCTGCTTTGACTACAGCCGCTTCCCTCTGCAGGGCTTCCCAAAATAAGAATCCACTGTCCAGGTGGAAAGGACCAGGAGCTGCTGTGCTCCCATCTCCTCAAAGCAGTTTCCAAGACTGATGGAGCCATGGCCTTTGGTTTTCCTCCTAGTCACAGCAAAATTGGACCTTTCCCTCCAAAATGATCCTATCCCATCTTCCTCTCCACTGCTCCAACTGCTTTGTCCTCTGAAGGGTCTAATCCAGAAACTGTATTCTCCTGGTTTAGGATTTTCACTTTTGCTCTTTCTGCTCTCCTCTCTTAAACTGTCAATGCCACAGCTTCTACAACATGGATTTTGGGGGAAGATAAATGTAAGAACTGAATTGCTTTGCGTGGCCTGAATTCAGTACTTGCCCAGAAAGTGGGAAATGTCCAGAGATAGGAGGGTCACTCTGGACTTGTACATGGCCTGAGGGCAGAACTGGGTCACCGTACCCGTAGATTGATTTCATACTGTTTGCCAGGCCTAATCTTGCCCTGTGCCCTCAACTGTTAGGTGCTAAATATCATAGCCATTCCAGTTATTTGCCCTGTCCCTGCCTCAGTTCCTACAACAACATTCATGTGTTGTCATTTCTCCATCCCTGTTTATCTCTGGAGCTTCCCCACTTCACTTCTTCGGCCGTTTCCAAAAGCCACTATGCTGCCTTGCACCCAGAGAGGATTCCTTGTTCCAGCAGAGCTACTCCCTCCTCAGCCTGGTCTTCTCAGACACAAAGATGTGACCAGGCAAAGCAAGATCCAATATCACCTCTCCTATGTGTTGACAGGGCTTGTGTTTAAATCACAGCCTTTTCCCATTGTTCCTTCATAATCTCATGCCACATTGAAGGCATTTTGCCTTCCAGCTTCCCACACGCATTGTTCTTGTGTGGCCTCTCTCCTGCCCCAGGCCCACTGAACACCCTTGCCTCACTTTCTGGGCCATCCCACCTGTGTTTGCTCCTCAGGTTGTGTGGCCTGCGGACCCTGCAAGCCTACGCCGAGCGAATCCCAGTCACATCTTCAGCTGACATTGTCATCAACTTCACCTCGCAGATCTCCTTAACTGGCCCCGGCATACAGGCAGCTTACAGCCTGTACAACCTATCTGACCGTAAGTCCAGGTTTTCTCTGCTCCTTAGCCCTAGGTGCCATCCAGCCCTCATGCTCACAAATGCAGTGACACACACCCCACCGATATCACAAAAAGAGGAGGTATTTATGTTCAAAGCTTCTTCTGCACACATAGCCCTGCCTCATGTTGCCAGAGCATCCATGTGACACAGCCCAAGGTCAGAGAGTTACCTGCTGGCTCACTCATGTCCACATCACAGACTCGCCTTGGGAATTCAATAAGGGACTATCTCTGGTTTGAAGTGACTTTTATTTCAATTATAAGAGCTCTTAGAGAGAGCTGTTTCCTGCTAACCTTGGAATCAGTGCAAGTAAGAGACAAATAAAACCACACACAAATATGCATTCACACGTATGCAAATGCACACTCACGGTCAGTCTTTCCAAGGTTTCTCCATCTCGCTCCTAAAGGGTGCCTGGACTGCATACCAGTCCCTGAATATGTGCACCTGGCAACACGTTTAACACCAGCACCCCTTCAAGGCTCTGTCCGAGTTTTAGTAATAATTCCAAAGAAAATATTTCAGCTTTCCCACAGCATTCAGGAGTCATGAAACAGTGCTAAACCAGAGGTATAGCACACCGAATGAGTGGTGTGGCTTCCTTTGCCCTTGCTCAGGGTGGCTGATGTGGTAGATTTTGGGGAGCACAATGAGTGCCGCCAGCACACTGCTGCAGCACATGATGTCAGGAAGGTGTGTTGCTCTACACTCTACTTTCAAGCCACGGTGCTTTGCTACAGGAAGGTTTCCAGTCATTGAGGACTGACTTCTCTCTGGTGGTTTCACAGCCTGTCCCAGGGAGTTCCTGTGTTTGGTGAATGGTTTGTGCGTCCCAGCCTGTGATGGGATCAAAGACTGCCCCAACGGCTTGGATGAGAGAAATTGTGGTGAGTGATTTCCTCTCCTTGCTTGTCCCTGGTCTCAGCAGAACATAGCCCCTTTCTCCTCCAAAGATAGGAAGAGATGGAAGGATTCAGTTGACCTAGGTAACAACCCTGTACCTGCCCACCAGGAGCTTAAACCTCTGCACGCTTAAAAGGCTCATCCCACAGCCTTCAGGCTTTATCCATCTTGGGGAAGGAGGAGCAACGTTTCTTACGTCTATGCACAGCACAGTCTTCCTAGGAGAATCCCTTAGTTACCATACACCAAGAGCTACAAGCAGCTTGAAGGAAGCCCCCTGCCCAGGCTGTCCCCCACCTTGTCTTCTTTCCCCCAACCCAGGCCCAAGAATCAATCTCATTCCTGGTCGACAGCCCCCTCTGCTGTCATGGCACTCATGCCACCTGCCCCTCGCTTCTTCAAGGCCACCCACTACTCTCTTCTCTCCCTTCTCCCTCAAGGCCGTTCAAAACACTTACTCCATACAGATCCTCACCCACATATTGCCATCAGTTCTTCATGCCAACAGCAGTTAGTGCGGATGCATACGCCGTCTCCAGCACCCCAGGACTCCTGCAAAGCCCTATTCTCATAGGAGTAGCTATTCAGGATCAGCAATGACACTGAATTAATTTACTCTCCCATCCCTGGTGTGAGTGGGGTCTCACCACATTGCTGCCACCACTAATTGTTCATTAGTTGTCCTTTATGGATTTTTTTTCCTAGACAGGAAGATCTCTGAACTAGTGGAGACAGTGAGCAATTCTGAAAGATTCAGAGGACAGTATAAAAAAGACTAAAAAAAAAGGAATGAGAAATCTTTCTCAAAAAATTTTTAATTCAGTGCTAGAATTTTGAAAGCTTTCATAGGATCACTGAAGTTGGGTTCTGCACTATCTTCACCCTTGCTGACGATGCATTCTGCCCCGTCATCCAGACAAGGATATACATAGATCCTTATGAATACCTAATCTTTTCTTGAATCCTGTTAGCTTCTTGAACCAAGGGATATCTGAGTGTTTCAAGGGATATCATTCAGTTTCACGGGTTAACACAGACCAAGGCTGAACAAAAGAAGTATTTGTTTTCTCTGTGTTTTCTGACCTGCCTTTATATTTGAAGAAGAAAACAGAAACACCATGATTTCCTTCCTTCCTTACTCTCTTGCCACTATTGCAGGTCTGCTTATTCACTCAATGTCTGTATGGAACCGTCTTTAAAATCAGCGTTCACTTTGCTTCAGCACTTCATGTGCCTTTAGTTATGTGGAAGCCACATGCTATTTACTGAAGAAATTATAGTCATTGCAGTAAGAAAATGTCTCATCCTGTTTGGTGTTGCACATAAATACACACAAAACCAGGATGAGGTCTTGCTATGAATATGTATAATCAGAATTCAAACTCTGTGACTAGTAAGTACTATAGGCCCGTGTCTACCTTCAGCAGCTATAGAATCTTAGACTCCTTTAGGTCGGAAAAGACCTTTAAGATCATCAAGTCCAAACCTTACCTAACACTGCCAAGTCCATCACTAAACCATTCCCCTATCAAAGCTCATGAACATCAAGGAATGTATTAGGGTCCAGGACTCACCTGTTTCAAGACCACACAGCTACACTATGCTAAAGTAGATCTTAAGCATACCTTACGACGTGGGGGAAGAGGTTGTAGAGCCTACTGGTGCACGTAGGGCCCTGACATCACATCTGATGTCTTGTCTTGCATTCCTAATTCCTGGCTGATTCCCTTCTGCACAGTGTGTCCTGCAAAGTTTCAGTGCCATGAGGACAGCACTTGCATCGAGTTCAGCAGGGTCTGCAATCAGCAGCTGGACTGTGCCAATGGAAGCGATGAGGAGCAGTGCGGTGAAGGTATGGAGGGGATGACATCGGGCTGACAAACAGCTCCCCCCATGCTCAAGCTAAGGCTGTTGGTAGCATACCTCCCTCTTGTGATATATGGACACTAGCTGGGTGTTAACATGCCCGACCTGCTAATAAGGTTTGCTCTGTTTGTAGCTGAACAGGCTTGCTCAGGACATTCCCAGTTCTTGTTTACAGAATTCCCCCAAGCTCTGTGTTTCCTTTTACGTCCACTCAAAGGACTTGAGGCTATGATTGCAACCTGCCATCCTCCCTCATCCCTGGCTCCCCTTCTGTTTGTAGGGGTCCCCTGCAGTCCTTTCACTTACCGCTGTGAAGATGGGACTTGTGTGAAGAAACCCAACCCTCTGTGCGACACCACTGCAGACTGCAAGGACCTGTCTGATGAGAAGCACTGTAGTAAGGAAATGCTTGCTCGTGTGTCAGCTAGGCAGGTTCAGGATGCCACATAGCTGCAAGACCCCCCTCTTCCCACTGCTACCCCAGCATAATCATAGAATCATAGAATCACTAGGTTGGAAAGGCCCCACTGGATCATTGAGTCCAACCATTCCTATCAATCACTAACCCATGCCCCTCAGCACCTCATCCACTCATCCCTTAAACACCTCCAGGGAAGGTGACTCAACCACCTCCCTGGGCAGCCTCTGCCAGTGCCCAAGGACCCTTTCAGGGGAAAATTTATTCCTCATGTCCAGCCTGAACCTCCCCTGGTGGAGCTTGAGGCCATTCCCTCTTGTCCTGTCCCCTGTCGCTTGGGAAAAGAGGCCAGCACCCTCCTGTCCACAACCTCCCTTCAGGTAGTTATAGAGAGCAATAAGGTCTCCCCTCAGCCTCCTCTTCTCCAGGCTAAACAACCCCAGTTCCCTCAGCCGTTCCTCATAAGGCCTGTCCTCCAGCCCCTTCACCAGCTTCATTGCTCTTCTCTGGACTCGCTCCAGAGCCTCAACATCCTTCTTGTGTTGAGGGGCACAGAAATGAACACAGGATTCAAGGAGCAGTCTCACCAATGCTGAGTACAGAGGGAGAATAACCTCCCTGGACCTGCTGGTCACACCATTTCTGATACAAGCCAAGATGCCATTGGCCTTCTTGGCCCCCTGGTCACACTGCTGGCTCATCTTCAGTCGGCTGTCAACCAACACCCCCAGGTCCTTCTCCTCCAGGCAGCTTTCTAGACAGACCTCTCCCAGTCTGTAGCTCTGCTCAGGGTTGTTGTGCCCCAAGTGCAGGACCCGGCATTTGGCCTTGTTAAACCTCATCCCATTGGACTCTACCCAGCAGTCCAGCCCCTTTGCAGAACCTCCCTACCCTCCAGCAGATGGACACTTCCACCTAGCTTAGTGTCGTCTGCAAACTTGCTAAGGGTGCACTCAGTGCTTTCATCCAGGTTCTTGATAAAGAGATTGAACAGGGCTGGACCCAGCACTAGCGCTGGAGAACCCTACTTGTAACTGGCCTCCAGCTGGAATTAACTCCATTTACCACCGCTCTCTGGGCCCAGCCATCCAACCAGTTTTCAACCCAGGAGTAATCCTGCACCCTCCCTTGTTCCACCAATAACTCCCTACCCAGCCCCACAGCAGCTGTGTCACTGCTCCATCTTGCAGTGGCGGTGGCAGAAGCAAGGAGCCAGCTCTCTGTGGTGAGCTGCCAGAAGCCATTTTCTGCTCATTGGACAGCTGCTCCCTGTCTCCTTCAGGTAGAGGCATCAGGCCAGATAGACATGTCTCACAGTTCAGGTCCTACATACAGGCTGCCTGTTGGACCAATGTGATGGCTTATGTGAAGAAGGGCCGTCCGACAATGCTCCAGCCAAGGAAATCACCCGTGACTGCATGGTCACTGGCAGGGAGAGAGCTTGTATGTTGATTTCCCTGCTTGATATTTCTAGAGCTTCAGTGGGCAGCAAAAGGGAGCAGCTGTGAGGGTTCCCTGACAGCAGGTAGCATAGACCACATGCTGCCTGAAAGCATCCCCAGGCTGCAGCTCTGCTGGCATCAGCAGGGGTTGGAACTTGGAGGGAGTGCTCACTTGACTTGTCCTGGACAGTGCATAAAGCATCTGTTAGCTGGGTGAGGCAAGCGATTAGAGGTCAAAGTCTTCAGTCAATTAAGTAGTAATGGAAGGGAAGGCACAGTATATTACATTCCCTGTCTCTCCTGAAGTACCTGCTGTGTCTCCTCCTCCTCAGATTGTGGGCTGCAAGCCCCTCTCAGCAGGATCGTGGGTGGTGTGAATTCTGTGGAAGGGGAATGGCCATGGCAGGCCAGCCTGCAAGTTCGAGGACGACACATTTGCGGGGGAACGCTCATTGCTGACCGCTGGGTGGTCTCAGCTGCACACTGCTTCCAGGATGAGAGGTAAATGGAGAGTAGAGCCTTGATCTGGCACCCATGCCGTGCTTTCCCGTGGCTTGGAGCTAGACAAAGGGGTATGGATACACACACTAATACACGGGCGTGCATGCAGGGAAAAAAAAGAAAAAAAGGCAGTGCTTGGAATTACAGCGCAGTTTAGAGGGGGCAACTATAGTAGAAGACACTTCACAGCTTCAGTTTTGCTTTGGCTCTGGCTTCTCCCATGCTGTCACAACCATGGAGGTGTCTGCATGTGGTAGGATGAGGTCAGGATAGTATCACATGCAGAGGATGTTGTTTGGGCCTCATGCGGCCCAGTTCAAGGTTCTGCCCTTTAAGGAGGAAGCATGTTCTCTCCCCTGGTTCTTTTCACCCAGTGTATGTACTGTAACAGCAGCAGTAACATACAGGTCAGTGGGGGTCACTAATTTTTTCAAATTGGAAAGAAGTGAGGAGGAAGGTCCACAGCTGTGCTGAGTGACAGGCGAGTGGGGGAAGGACTGTGCACCCTCAGGGCCAGTCTCAACCTCCCCCAAACTCCCCTTTTCCTGTGCCTATGAGCCATTGGGGATTTCCCACATTCCCAGCAACTGCTGCTGGACTTCCCCAGCTTCTCTTACTTCTTGATGCCATATGAGCTCAAGGGAGGAGGAGCTGCTGTTGGACCTTGATATGGTGACGCCAGCCATGGTAGGACTGGGGCTGCTCTGCAGTTGTGCTTCTCACTTCATCTTCCTCCTGCTGTGCTCCTACACTTGTCCTACAACCCTGCAAGGAGACCCACAGAGGCAATGTGAGAGAAAATGGCACATGTAAGACAACAGGTGGATAGAACTCTAAAACCAACCCTCTTCCTGATTCTTCCTGCTCTGCTCTTGGACAAGGTCACATCTGCTCCTCACTCTTCTGCGGGAAACGAGGTTTCCTTTGGCTGTTGACTCTTAGCTGTTCTGTTCTCAGAGATGTCACTTCATTAGGCTTTTCCCAGCTTTAGTCCCTGCTTCTGTAAAGGGCTGTCATGACTTTTAATGCCCTCACCTCTAAACTTCTTACTCGCTTCACACCCTCTTAGCAGTTTCTCAGAGCTTGCTCCCCTTCTCTATGTTTCCTTCTCCTTGTAGCTTTGCCTCACTAGCTCATTTCTTGCTCTCTGCACTATTATAGTCACTTGCACATGGTCGCCCTACTTGCTTGTCTTTTAGCCTGCTTTGCTAAGGAAAATAAGCAAAAATGAGCAAGTTGTTGTGTGTATGAGTGTCTGTCCAAAGCTGATCCCACTGTACAGACATGTCAAGGCATGAAAGAGATGTTCCATCTAGTTTCTTGATATCAGTAGCCAAATAAAACAAGAGGCACCCCTGAGGGAGATGATTATCAGAAGCTCTTCAAAAGACTGTGACAGAAGCAGCCGGGCTCTGCCCATCCTTCTCTGTTCATGGTGTGATGAGTTATCTTCTCTGCTGTGTCCTACAGACTGGCCTCTGCCTCCATCTGGACTGTTTACTTGGGTAAATATTTGCAGAATTCCACCAGCCACACAGAAGTGTCCTTCAAGGTGATACATCTCTTCCTTCACCCTTATTATGAGGAGGACAGTCACGATTATGATGTGGCCCTGCTACAGCTGGACCATCCTGTGATCATCTCGCCCTTAATCCAACCCATCTGCTTGCCTGCTCCCTCACACATCTTTGAGCCAGGCCTTCATTGCTGGATCACTGGCTGGGGAGCCCTCAAGGAAGGCGGTAGGTGCAAGGACTGTGCTGCTGGCCTTCTGTAGCAGAATCAAGGTGGAAACATAGGTTCAGATGTGGGGTAGGCAGAACAGACTTCTGTTCACCAAAAAGCATTAAGCCTCCTTCACCTGTTTTGATTTTGGGTCACAGGTTGGCCAATTCTTTTCTTTAATTACCTTGAAACCTCACTTCATAGAATCACCAGGTTGGAAATGACCCATTGGATCATTGAGTCCAACCATTTGGAGAGGCAGGCACAACAGCCTGGTAAGCTGTATGGGTACAGCTTATGTTCCTTCACCCAGTGACTAGAATAGTCCCTCAGGAATTAGGAGCCTAACCAGAGGCTATTCAGCCATGGTCACAGTATGGAGCAGCCCTAGTCCCAAAACCCTACCCGATACCTACACAGACATGTGGGCTTCTGTTGCCTTATGAGCATGGCCAGAAAGAGTGGAGATGAAAAACTGCTTTTCATCAAACTAGGACTGTGTCTCCTTGGGACACCTGTCTGTGGCCCCTGCAGCAACATTTTTCCCATGCCAAAGACTCTGGGACTTGGGTCTCTCCAGCAACACCTGCACTAGTAAATTCAATTACAGCAGTGTGGGACCTGAGTGCTGTCCCCTGAGATTCACACACAGAAACTGTCAGCATGTACCCTGATACCATTTTGGCCACATAGCGCCTGCAGGTTGCTGGGGAACAGCATGGGCCAAGACCTGCTTCCATGGAGTATTATGGATGAGTTCATTCTGTTTGTGAGTATGTGTTTAGCTGTATGGACATGACCTCTCATGTTCCCTCCCCATAAGGCAAACAAATAGGTCTGGGCTGTTCTCTAGCAGTGCACGGCACAGGAATATAGATGTGCTCACCTGGGTCAGCTTAGTGCTGTCACTCACACACATACTTGCTCCATTTGCTTCCTAAATGGAAACACACAAGAGGTCTGTCCAAAGGTTGGCACTCCTAGTTTGTATCCTTAGCCAAAACAACTCAACACCCATTTCAATGAGAAGCAAATCCAGAACTCCTACATCTCAGAGGTTCCCCAAACCAGAATCCACCCTGCCCCAAAAACCCAAGTGCTCACAACATGTCTCTGTAAGGAAAGGGGCTGCCAAGGAATGTTACTTCTTCCATGCTCTGCTGAAAATCAGAGATTGTGATGCCAGTGGAGAGCAGAACAGTAATTCCCTAGCAGCTTTCAGCATGCAATGAGATAGGCATGGGCTGGAGGATCACAGTAATTGGTGGGAAGCTCCATCATTGCTCACCTGCACTGTTTTGTGCACTACCCCTCAGGGCACATCAGCAATGTTCTGCAGAAGGTTGATGTGCAGCTCATCCAGCACGACATCTGCAGCGAGGCCTATCACTACATGATTTCTCCCAGGATGCTGTGTGCTGGGTACCAGCAGGGCAAGAAAGATGCCTGCCAGGTGACCGAGGAGTTGTGGGATCAGGGTTGACTAACGGGGGGAGGGTGTAGGGGTCAGGGGCTATTCCAAGTCTCCCAAACAAGGGTGAAAAGACTATAAAATGCCCAATTTCTTTAACCCTGGTCTAAGTGGCCAACAATAGCACTGAGGACCACTTCTTTCCAGCATTTTTGCCTTACACAGGATCCAAATACACTTAAACATCACCTTTTGTCATTTCAGCCCATTCCCCGCTCTTTATATCCCATTTCCAAGTCTACATCAGCCTCTTCTCCCCTCAGCCCCATTAGTGTCTCTCACACACAGTCACTTGTCTGTTTCCCCATTACTATCAATCTCAAGGAATTCCTTGGTTTCCCATCCCTCAGAGTACCCAGTTAAATTCCACCAGCTTCCTTGCTCTCCATATATTTGGAAATACCACAAAGAGCAGAAGGAAAGAAGAGAGCTGTCAGCTTCTTGGGAGCTGGCTAAGAGGGAGCAATTTGCATGATGAAGGAATGCAACAATTGGTCAGATGCTTGCTTTGGAGACTGGTTTTGACATCTGCCTAAAGTCCAAGGGATGTTGCAGATGGCCCAGTCATGAACTGAGGGAATACAGGAATCTGCATATAGAGGGTCTCAAAGCTAGTGTAATCTTCCAGCAGGAGGAGCTGGGGGATCACCGTCACCTGATTTTTTCTTTCCCTTCTCTAGGGTGATTCTGGAGGTCCACTGGCCTGCAAGGAACCCAGTGGCAGGTGGTTTCTGGCTGGTTTGGTCAGCTGGGGAATGGGATGTGCACGTCCAAATCAATATGGAGTATACACCAGGATCACTCAAGTGCTGGGCTGGATGAACCAAACCATGAGCTAAGAAAAGTACATCTCTGCCTTCTCCCCATCAGACCTACGCTCACATGGCACTCATTTCTGATCTTGCTCACTTGTCTCAGAGAGAGTCTGTGTGGGATGTTGTCAGACCTAGGATGCTCTTCTGAGCAGGATATAAAAAAATCCTGCCCTGGGGATTGTAGAGAAAAGCAAGCAGACCCTCTTCCCCCTCAATGCTTCCCAGAGAGCATCCCAGGGTGGTTTTAGCCCACCCACCCAAAGGAGTTGATGAGAAGGAGATGGGTAGGGGGTAGGGGCACAGCAACTGTCCTAGATTGACATTTTCTGAGAAAAGGAATAAGGGGAATTGAACTTTACATGAACTATGTGATTCAGCCACAGTCTTAAGCTGGAATATTTGCTGAAAGAAAATGTGACTGATGTAGTTAGAGATTCCAGTAACTGCGAAATCAATCTGCCTCCCTCTTCCTGCTGCTCATCCTTCTTCCTCCTTCCCCTCCCATCACTCCTCCTCTTCCATCTCCCTAATTGCTTCTTTTCTTAGCTGGCGTGTGCTGTTCAGCGTGCTGTTCAGCTCAGCCAGGCAACTCTTCACATCTCACTGACTCCCAGGCAAGAGTCCAGCATCACACCCCCAAGCGCATGTCCTGCCTCCCTTCTGGAGCAGCACCCAGGCTCCACTGCTGCACTTGGACTCCCTCAGGCAAAGGCCCTGGCCCTTCCATAAAAACACTGGAGCAGCCTTCCATCCCCTTCCCTCAGCCCTTCTACATACTTCTAATGTGAGAGTGTCTCAACTGCTTCCATCTCCTAACGCAGATAATCCAGAAGGCTTTAAGGGCACAGTGCTTAAACAGTGACTGCTGTGAGTTTGGATTTTTTTACTAAAGATATACATGTATATATATACACACAGAGACAATAGGCCATTCTCTGGAATTAGAAATAAAATTAATTCAATGGGGGTTTTGGCTCTAGTTTGCCTTACTCTGTTAAAAATCATCTTGTGGTTTGTACTTTCTTGACCAAACTCCAATCCTGGCATTGGCAACTGCCAAAAGTTTCCAAGCCTCTGCCTTCCTCAACTGTGTCTCAGGAGCAGTGGGTTCAATACACTAGCTAGACAGGTAGTCTTCGCTTATTGTTATGATTTAGGGGTGCAGATACCAATAATCAAACCTGCTGCATAGCTTGGCAATGGGGATGCAGCACAAATGCCGCTAGAAGACAGGGACAGTGCAAGCAGCTCCTGTTGGCTCCAGGTGATGAATTTAAACTCCCCTTCCCCTGCTCCTACTCTTTTCTACCAGTACCAAATTTTTGTCAGTTGAAATGAGAGGCAGCAAGGAGGAACAGACTGTGAATTTTATTCAGGAGTTACAACCCGGTGTAGTGAAGCACACGCCCCACTCTCCAAGTCAGGGATCTCCTCATGCTAAGCGGAGACGACATCAGGTGCCAGTGTGTTCCCGGTACCTGGGCAGCACTCCAGTCTCCTCCTCACCCTGCCAACACAGGGCTGCACTGGGGGACAGCAAGGGAGGCACCAAGAGCGCGATGCCCAGCACCAGGGATACCCCATGAATAGTGCGGATGGCCCAGAAAGGGGCAGTGGCTCTGCACTTGCCCTCTGGCCACAAGCCCAGACCAGCTGCCCACAACAGCAGAAGGGTCAGGGCTGGTCGTACAGCAGCTGCCATCACCTCGGTGGCATCCAGGGTGTTCAGGAAGGAACAGCAGGCTGCAGTGGCAGAACATCGATGTCCCCAGCAGGGGCCACTGTGACATTAAGGAAAGCCAGGCTGCTAGGCATGGGAGGGGGCCATGGGCTTCAGCTCCCACAACAGCCCAGGGGCTCCTTGGAGCATCTGCCTTCCTCCAGGGGAGCTTGTGAAAAAGAATGTCTGCCTGTGAAGGGGGTTGGGGTGTGTCACTGCAGGGCAAGGGGGTTTCATGCACTGCAGCACAAAAATAAAGATGTAAATCAGAAATTAGAAGGCTGGAGTGGAATGTCAGGATCACATCCTCAAACCTTTGGCTTGTAACAGCTACAGAAAGAGAGAGAGAGAAACAAAATCAATGGCAAGGGAAAAATAAAAAAAAGAGAGAGATTGAGCATGGAGGGGAGAGTGAGAAGCAAGAAAAAGAGAAATGACAGAGGAAATGAGAATGGAAGAAAAAGAAGAGATGAAGAGTGAGGGTGGGAGAATAGAGAAAAATGAAGGAAAAGCCTGTGTGATTAACATACACTGACTTTTAAAGAAAATAATATTCAGGTCCCACAGCCATGGACAAAGAGGCTCTCAAACAGTGGGAAAAACGAATGTCAGCCAGCAAACAAGTGCCCTTCACCAGGATGGACAGTGGCACTGAGCACCTCTAGTTTAAAAAAAACAAAACTGTTTTCAGTATGAAAGGAATCCTCCTTCTAAAACTTTCTGTACCCAGTGACACACACGCCAGCCAGGTAGCCTCCTTGAGCAGGAGGCAGAGCACAGAGGCTCATTTTGCACACAGCTGCAAGAACATCTGGAGTGGGGACTGGCCACTTCCGCTCTGCCTTCACCACCCTCTCCCACTGCGCTTTCACCCTGGCATAGGTGGTGGGGGGAAAGCCCTGCAAAGCAAGAGCAGGAAGGGGAAAACCACAGGCTACCTTCTGCAAACTGCTCTTGGGCTGGCAGGCAAAGGAGCTGCGGATGGCAGTCTGGAGAAGCGATCTGGCATGTGTGTCAGGCAGACACGTGGCAGACTTCCCTCTCTTCCCCATCCCACCCCTGCCTGCTTTTCATTCATTTCCACCCCTCTTCATTTCTCCCAGCTGCGCTCTTTTCGCTGCCAGAGCCTTTGGTCCTGAGCCGTGGGGCCTGCTTGGTGGGTAAAGGCACACATAAGATGAGAATCAGAAAAGCCACCTTGGGGATGAGTCAACCTCCCCTCCCCCCGTCCCCTCCCCAAGCTCTACAAACCAGGGCCATACCCACAAGAGGGAAGTGATTCATTCATGCAGAGCTCAGGCTGGCAGGAGCTGAGAGTGTGGACAGGTAACATACCTGCAGAGGAGGAAAAGTGAGGAGCAAAGAGAGACATGGCCCCAGGCAGGGACCACTCTGAGCCCTGGGGTGCAAAAAGAACAGAGGGAAGGATGCTGGGGAGTGGGGCAGAGTGGGAAGCAGATGATAGTGCTGGGATGGACACGGAGGGGTGCAGGAGGTAGGGTCCAGAGGAAGAAAGAGTTTATACGGTCTACAAATAAAAATATAAACATAAATAAACCAAACAGTTTAAAATACAAAGCAGCAGCCATGGTAACAGCTCTCCCCTGTCAGCTTTATCTCCAGAGAGACGCTGGCTCCTGGAGAGGACTGTCCCCACGCCCCACACCTGCTCTAATCCTTCCCTGCTACTAGCTGTGAGTTCTCACCAGAAAGGTGGATGGGTCTATGCTTGGGGGGTATTTTTATCATTTTCCTCAAGGACTTGCTGCACCTTTCTCCTCTGCTTCTGCTTCTGCCTCTGACTCCTCCTCCACCTCCTGCTCTTCCTGCTCCAGGTCCTCCTCTGTGCTCTGTGGCCCAGCATGCAGGACAAAGGGAAGAAAGAGTGGAGATACTTGCAAGATGAGCCATGGCTGTTATTTCTGACACATAAGTGAATAAAACAATGGTCAAGACATTGGAATAGGAAGGGACCTTTCCCCATGGCCAAGACAGCCCTTGGCCGGGGAGCAGAGACTTGTCTTCCTCTGGAGCATCATATCAGAGCTATCTAACCCACTTACAAATGGTGTGAATCCACTGCCCAACAATTGCTACTGGTTGCCAGTGCTCCTTCCTGTGTCCTAGGTGTCTGGAGGATGTCATGCACTGCCACATGTTTCTGCCCTTCCCTCCAAAGGAGAGCAGGTGATGTCCTGTACCTTACACTGGGACTCAACCAAAGGGAAGAGAACACTGCAAAACCTTCAGGGAAATCACATCCTAGCAGCACAGTTGCACACACAGCGTGGTCATGAGGAGGCATGAGGGGAATGTTAGAGTAGCATGAGATGTGCCAGGGTCATTTGCTAAAGCCATTTGCCACACCCAGCTGGACACCACCATCAACACACGCACTCCTCCTTTTGGGCAATGGGTGTAATGCTATGGTGCTGAACACCAGGACAAGCACTGTATTTCAACACTGAGGTGCCCCAACAGTCATAGTGGAGAAAAGAAAGAAAGAAGGAGCAAATGAGAGCAAAAGATGTTTTAGTCAATGGGAGCATGGCCATAGCAAAGTTTGTCTCACCTTAGCTTTGTGGCTGGGCTCAGAGCTCAGGCCACTGGGGGTATTGTACAACTCTTTGGAGACCACACACAGGAACTCTGTCTGATCCTCATTCCCATAGTTGTATGATGACCCAATGTTCACAAGCTAGAAGAAAGTAAGAATCACAAGTGAATGTTACTGCAAATATCCACTTCACCTGCCCATCATGCAGCACTGAGTCCAAACCCTACCCTAAATAGAAAGGCCTCATAACTAAGCTGAGGAGGCAGCACAGAGAACCACAAGAGGAGTCAGGCTGGATGCCAAACAGTTTAACCTTACACAGTATCCTCTAAACTTCTACAGAAGGGGCAAGAAAGAACCATTGTGGCGGCACCATCAATTACTGATCAAATATTCTCAGAAAGGGAAAGTGCCTTGTCTGGGGACTGCATGTTATCCATGATATTTTCCCCAAAAGATAACTCCTCCATACCTGCTCAAAGCGCCATCCATCCGACATAGTGGAAACCATCTGAGTGAGCTCTTCTTCCTGGCACTGTAGCACGCGGTACACATGCTTGGGAGGCACCTGACAGCAAAATTGCAGAGCATGTGACAAGTTAGATGCTAAAAGCTATTGCCTGCCTGCAGAAAGAAGTGGTAGTACCCCCACTTGAAAGAACTTTCATCTATCCCGTGTCCCAGGCTGAAGGGGAGCGGAAACCACAACCCAGCTTTCTACTGGGTGATCAAGAACAACAGCATCTCCTCTGTAGAGGAGGAATGAAGCTGAGAATTTCCTGCATTGTCCCCAGAAGATACTGGGCTCTTTGATGGGGAGTTTGCATTTGTCGCTACAAAGTCATTTATGCAAATGCCACACAGGGAGATGAGATTTTGCAAGTGCAAAGTGACTCTGCTGCTGGAGGCTTACAACCTGAGGCAGACAAGATGAAAAGTGAGATATGAGCCAACACTCCTAGAAAACAGATTTGAAAAGGTTATCGGGCAGGATAAGATGGTATTGTGCCACAGGACCGATTCCTTGTGCCACATTGTCTGTATTTGACTCTTCCACAAACACCTCTTCACTTGTTCCCTCCAGATTTCTGTACACTATAGAAAGATTTTGCTACGTAGACATTAGCACGTAAGCTTTCAGTAGTTGCTTCTTTACATCCCTTGCTACTTTTCCCAAGTCTGCTCTCCCTCTAGACTCACCTCTCCCTTTCCACATTCCTTCTTTCACCCATCCCACTCTGTCTTTCCTTGCCATTTCTCTTCATACCTGAGTTACTGTGTAGTTCTTCTCCTCCAGACGATCTTTGATTATTCGGATCAAAGGACCAATGTTATAGAACTCAGCTTCTTCTAAGACCCCTGGGAAAGAAAGAGAGAAGGACCACAAAGACAAAAAGTTAATGGCCCATCTTTGGGTTTTTGGCTTGCAAAAAGATTGATACTGAGCTTCCCAAGGAAATGACACTGCAGCCTGACTTTTTAACAGGTTTAACAGGTTGCTTGAAACTCCTAACTGCAGAGAATTGAACCTTGGCTCTCTGCATTGTGCTTCTAACGCTCACCTCAGCTTCCTTCCTACCTCCTTCCTGCCAGTGAAGGCATCTGCAGAGGACTGCTAATACTATTCCCAGATAACCGGCCAAGGAGAATAAATATAGGCTTCACCCTTTCTCAATGACCACTAGTAATAAACTTGTTCAGGTCCTCTTCTTAAGGCAGGGAACTGCTTCTTCTGGCCTTATCATCAAAAGACCCTAGAAAATCCCAATATTCCTTCTGGGCCAGTTGGAGTTGCACCCACCTTGCAGCCCTATATGACTCCAGATGATCTTTGGCTCTCTCCTCTCTGCTTCACCTCAATGAAGGTAAACACAGAAGGTTTTTTCTCTATGGTATCTGCACCCATCACCTCTCTCAAGACTCACCTTTTGCTAACAAGCCTTCAGGGAAAGGGAGGTGGGTTACTAGAGGGTCAGTGAGGGAAAGGTGGCTGGGAGCCAACATTCCCATGTCCCCAAGGCAGTACACAGAAAACGCTGGTGGGGAAGATTAATTCTTCACTACCTGACACATGCAGACGACTTCTGAGTCCCTCATTCAGCTGTGAATCAACTAATGGGTTAGTTTTAGACCAGCCTGAGTGTCCACAGCAGGAACAAAAGACAGTGTTAAGGTATGAATGGGACTCTTGTTTATGCTTCAGATTTGATGTTGAAACCTGTGGATAAACTCTATCTGACCTCAGAATTACAAGAACTATTGAATAAGGAAACACCTCAGAATTGTGCTCATTATAATTCTGTACCGTTGCTTAGATGTATTTTTTGAATTATAAGACAATTCTGAAGGAAACATTTCCTTCCATTAGGTGAAAATATGTAAGAGAGAGAGAGGCAAGAAGAGTAATGAACATGCAGGAACTGCGCTTGGCAAGGACTGGACAGTACAGCCTGCCTTTGGAATTGGCTCCTTGTTAGACTCTAGCATCCAAAAAATAACGAGGCATTGGGGACTGCTGGCTGGGAACACTGTGGTGTTACTGAGTTATCCTATGGGACCCCCTGTCAACCTCAAATGAGGGATTGGTTTGTTTGGCTCGCTGCACTGGAATTGCTGCAGTCCACAACCCATCACAGCACTAGTAGCAGACATTTCATACCACTGATTAATGATGTCCTTTACTATCTCTTCAGTAGAAGAGATGAGCCTGGTTTTATTTGGTCTTCTGGGTTTTCATTCCTAATTAGAAACACTCAGTCACAGAGCCTGGTTAAAAGCAGATGAGGAACAAGTAATAAAATGGTTTATTGACGCTGAAAGATCTTGCCTACATCTGTCTTGATGACACCTCTGCTGAACGAACAGCCTCTAAGCCACCTGTAGGATGCCTTCCTCACCTGCTCCAAACTCCTTTAGTAAAGGGAGTATCAGTATGCTTTCAAAAAGCTGCAGGGAGAGCCCTCTGAAATCTCTCCACATCAACTAAAAGGAGCATGAGTGACAAGGTCAACAAGGCCTACTGTGTCCTGGCTATAGCAGCAACGTTCAGTGTGAAGTGTCTGCACTCCAAGACTCACCCTCTTCAGCCATATCTTTATCCAGAACCAGCTTCCCATGACGTAGGAAATTCAAGATGGGTCCAAAGTAAGTGGGGTCCCGGTCTATTAAATATGCACCAGTTTCATCCTAGCAACAGAGATAGATTACAAGGAGAAAAATCCAATGGGAAACTTGTAACTAACCCTCAAATGCACCAGAATGCAGGCAAATACAATGTCCACTATTTTCCTTGGCCCCCTGAGAGTCTATAGCCAAGTCAGCCTAGCTTGAATTTTAACTCCTGTATTGGTATGGTTGGCACACCCACCTCAGCATGGACCAACCCAGCTGAGAAAGCCAGAAAAACAGGATGCAACCTCCTTCTCCAAGCATGCACACAGGCCTGGTGTGAGAAAGCAGAGAGCTCCCTTATAAGGAGCATATACACCTGGGAGATCAGACTCAGGGCACGTGGGGTGATAAAGAGAGGGGAGAACATGGGCAGAGGGGAGACGGCTTCTCTTTTCCCCACCTGGGGAAGACAGTTGCTAGCTACAACATAGCAAGGTGGGATGTGGCAAGGGGAAATCCTTCCTGGGAGAATAGGGAGAAAGAGGAAGCATTTTTCATTCAGCTGCAGCTGTTGGAGTCTGGCTCCATCCCTGCATCCCTCCTGCAGCTCTTGGGGTCTGGCTCTATCCCTGCATCCCTCCTGCAGCTCTTGGGGTCTGGCTCTATCCCTGCATCCCTCCTATAGCTGCTGGGGTCTGGCTCCATCCCTGCATCCCTGCCCATGCTCTGTGGGGCACGGTGCGGGAGGCAACCCAGCTGCCTTACCCGGTCCGACTGCAGATCCTCACCCTGGCACAAGCGACACAGGAAAGATTTCTGCTCCCGACACAGGGTCTGTCTGGTGGTGAGGAAGACGGTGCCCCCAACATTGAGCCTCACCCACTTGGCCTGGGTGCCCGCAGGGGGTGGGATGCCCCAGGAGCAGCGCAGCCCTCCGGCGCCCTGCATCTCTTCCCCGCCCTCCATCCTCATCCTCATGCCCCGACCCCTGGCGTGCAGGGGCTGCCGCAGGTGCTGCCGGCAGGAGAATGCTGGGATCTGTAGTTTATCCGACTCTCCCTCCGCAGCAGCCGTGCTTTCCCGGAGCCAGGATCCTTCCCGAGAGGAGGAAGGATGCTCTGTGCTGGAGGACACGGCTGCGGCTACTGGGGAGGAGCAAACCTGCAGCTCCGGAGCTCTGATGCTCCCTGGCTTTTCGCCTGTTACCGTTTTCGCTAACCGAGGCACCTCGGAGGTGCTATGCAAAAAATCGTCGGCATTTATTTTCATAGAACATCCTCTCGGGCTTGTTAAAAGGTTCTGGGAACTGTAGTTTGACGAGACGTGCACAAAAGGGCGTTGGGAAGTGTAGTTTTCCCAGCTCCCTCTTCCTGCAATGAGGAGGCTGCACCCACTGCATGATCCTGGACTGTTAGGTCCAGGGAGGTGATTCTCCCTCTGTACACGGCACTGGTGAGGCCACTCCTTGAATCCTGTGTTGAGTTGTGGGCCCCTCAGCACAAGAAGGACGTTGAGGCTCTGGAGCGAGTCCAGAGAAGAGCAATGAGGCTGGTGAAGGGGCTGGAGAACAGGCCCTATGAGGAGCGGCTGAGAGACCTGGGGTTGTTTAGCCTGGAGAAGAGGAGGCTGAGAGGAGACCTCATTACTCTCTACAACTACCTGAAAGGAGGTTGTAGAGAGGAGGGAGCTGGCCTCTTCTCCCAAGTGACAGGGGACAGGACAAGAGGGAATGGCCTCAAGCTTCGCCAGGGGAGATTTAGGCTGGAGATTAGGAGGAAGTTTTCCACACAGAGGGTCATTGGGCATTGGAATAGGTTGCCCAGGGAGGTGGTTGATTCACCTTCCCTGGAGGTGTTTAAGGCACGGGTGGATGAGGTGCTGAGGGACATGGTTTAGTGTTTGATAGGAATGGTTGGACTCGATGATCCTATGGGTCCCTTCCAACCTGGTTGTTCTATGATTCTATGATTCTATCCTAGCCCTGTGGCTGGTGCTCCGCCTGCTTCCAGCCCTGCGTGTTGCCTGCAAGGTTCCTTGGGGTCAGGAAGAACAACCTGCTCCCTGGCAATCGGCAGATGAAGCTCCTTAGCGCTGTGCTCCCCATCTTTCCCTTCAGGAGATCCTCAGGCTCACAGCTCACTGCTGCATCAGTTGCCACGTCGTTCTTGCTGCCAAATGTGCAGACAGTTGCCTTCTTGCTAACATATGTAGGGACACTTCTGGGAACTGTATCCTGGATCTGCGCGAGATGTTGGCAGGGGGCAGGGATGATTTTTCTTCCAGCTCAGAGGAATCGCTGGCTCAGCACACACACCCCCAGCTCTGCCCTAGCAGCATAACCCATGCCAGACAGACACCTTGCATCTTTCCCCTTGTGCTCCTGACATCCCTGTCTGTGAGCAACTCTTTGTATAGAGCCTCACCGCTAAGGCAAATGTGCCAGTCCTGCTGTACCCAAATCCAGCTCTGCCTTTGCCACTGCCTCCCCTGGAGCTCAATACTTCCCTGGAGGTGTTTAAGGCATGGGTGGATGAGGTCTTGAGGGACTTGGTTTAGTGTTAGATAGGAATGGTTGGACTAGAAGATCCAATGGGTCCCTTCCAACCTGGTTGTTCTGTGATTCTGTGATAATTCACACCCCATGGGACAGTTCCAACATATTCCTTGGTGTAAGAATTAATTGATAAGTTTTGCTGCAGCTAGTTTGTATGTTTAATTGTATCAGAAATGATGTGACCAGCAAGTCCAGGGAAGTTATTCTCCCTCTGTACTCTGCACTAGTGAGACTGCTCCTTGAAAACTGTGTGCAGTTCTGGGCCCCTCACCACAACAAGGATGGTGAAGCTCTGGAGAGAGTCCAGAGAAGAGCAATGAGGCTGGTGAGGGGTCTGGAGAACAAGTCTATGAGGAGCAGCTGAGAGAGCTGGGGATGTTCAGCCTGGAGAAGAGGAGGCTGAGGCAGACCTTATTGCTCTCTACAACTACCTGAAGGGAGGTTGCAGAGAGGAGGGAGCTGGGCTCTTCTCCCAAGTGACAGGGGACAGGACAAGAGGGAATGGCCTCAAGCTCCACCAGGGGAGATTCAGGCTCAACATAAGGAAAAAATTCTTCACAGAAAGGGTCATTGGTCATTGGAATAGGCTGCCCAGGGAGGTGGTTGAGTCACCTTCCCTGGAGGTGTTAAAGGTGCGGATGGATGAGGTACTGAGGGGCATGGTTTAGAGATTGGTGGGAATGGTTGGACTCGATAATCCGGTGGGTCTCTTCCAACCTGGTGATTCTATGATTATCTTGTCATATAAATCTGTCTTCATATAAATCTGTCGTGTATCAAGAGATAATATGCAAACAATCTCCAGACATGGATAAACAACCTGAAAGAATAAACACTCTCTTAGAGTTGCAAAAATTTAATTGATATGCTTAGTTGTCTAGCAAGATGTAGTTGTCTTAGGTCAAGAGATAACCTGAAGGAAGTCTCAAGATATGGTTGGATAATCCAAAAAATAATGAGTATTCTTTGAAGATTTATATGGTTCTTTGTCTAAAACTAGTATATATGCCCACTGCTTTTGTATGATGTTATGCCTTTTTTAGAAGGGCATCCAATTCAGCGCTGAATTGTAAAATAAAAATATTGTTGCATTTGCTTCAAAGACTTTGTCCTTTTTAATATTTTACCAGTTAATGAGTGTTTCTCACATTGGTACACATACAAACTGAACAAACTCTCCAGCAGTTCTGCTTTTCCCACTCCCACCTAAGCACATCCATGCTTGCCAGCAGCTTGAGCATATGAGGAGTGGAAATGAAAGGTTGATGTTACACCTGAACATAGCCCAAAGCCTTTCTTTCCCTAAGCAACTTTCTGGATCTTTCTTGCCAGAGCAACGCAGCACTGCAGAGATGCCATGGTGCCCTGCAGACACTTTATTGTTCTTGCACTTAGATCTTTGTGTCTTTTGAAGTGGGGATTTATTGGCGAAGAGGGTGGATAAAGAGTAAGATTATATTATACTCCTATATTCACTTTCTTTTCATCCTTCCCTGTTCTTTTACATATAAATCACTCACTTTTATCATTAGAGGACACAAAGGCAATGTCACCCTTCCCCCAAATCACCCAGAATTTCCTTCACGAGTATGGCGTAACTGTACTTTGCTCCTTCTGCAGAGGAGTGCAAAGGGAAGGAAGGGAAGAAAGGGTAGCAAGGAAAAGGTTTCAAGATTGCTGACCTCTAGCTAATTTAAGCACAAAAACAATTCAGCTGCTGCAGGTTGTAAATTCAAGTATCTCTGTGTCTCCTCGAATTTATATCAAGAGGTGGCCAGCACTTGAGTGACCAATGACATTGAGAAGATGAACAGTTATTTTTGCCTACCTGTATGGAGCAGCCTTTGGCCCAGATTAGCACCTAGCCCTTGGACCAGTGTCCACTGAACTATGATGTACAGCAAAGATGCTCGGACTAACACTGACCTGAGCTGAAGCATCGCAGTGCAACACAGCTCCAGGTTGTGGGACTACTGCCCTCCCATTCCTGTCTCTGAGTCAAACCGTAACAAATCTTAGAGCTCTGCCCTGCACTGTGTTGTGCCAGGGATGGAGGACCCTGTCTATGCCGGCTATAGCTCCAGCAAAGAATTGGGGTGAGCACTGTGGCTCTCTGATGGCAATGCAGCAGTTGCAAATGGCAGCTTTATAGCCTCTTATCTCTCCCTCCAAGAAGTCTGCCCTGCCTTTGTTTTTTTCCTTCTTCTATCAAAAGTTCACTCCCTTCTCTCCTCTCACAGGCCCTCAGCTTCTTCCTCCTTTTTAGGCCCAATATCTTGGTTGTGATGCTTTCTCTGGAGTCTCCTTCTCTGAAGATATTAAACACTTGCCTGAACACAATCCTGTGCAGCCTGCTGTAGGTGAACATGCTTTAGCAGTGGGGGTGGAATAGATACCTCCAGAGATTCCTTCTAACCCTGACCATTCTGTGTGATTCTTCCCCACCCTCTACCATGCCAGTGCTGCTCTCAGCTCAGAGATGGGCTTTAGTGAGAGCACATCCTCTTTCATCAACACCAGCCTCCATCTGTAGCCAGCACTTCAAGTCTGGCTCACCCCAGGGACATGTGTAAAAGGTTAGTTGGTAAATCTGAGGTGGTTTACTTTGAGTAAGGAAAGAGGTCAAGGTACACCACTCTGAACTCCTTCTTTTCTGCAGCATCATACAGTATAAAATTTACTGGACCACCCCTAATTAGAGCATTACCCATAGTATGGGAAAATCCTTCTTAGGAAGAATCAGTCTGCAGTGAGTTACTAACTGAAATTCTATGATAAGTCAGTGGTGTACACTAAATACTGGCCTGATTTGCACAGCATCACTAGACACAGCTCTGAGAAGTAACTAGCATGCCCTTGTTAAGGTCCATTAAAATCAAGCAACAGAACAGAGGAGAAATAAATTTAAATAATCACATAGCTGTTCCTCCTGCTTTGATGATAACTATACATAAAACATATGCACAGAAACATAACGGCAGGAGCAAGCAAGAGGTTATATGGGGTAGTGTGATCACATAACATCATACAGCCCCACTGAGTGCCCAGTTAAGCATGACACAGATAGACTGGGGGCAGGAGAAGCTGGACAGCCAATGGGTAGATAGGTGATGCCAAGGGCTGAGGAAAACAGAGCATAGGGTAAACCGAGAGTTTCTTGTTTCAGCAGCCAGCAGGCCTGCAGTGTGAACCTGCAGAAAGCTACACATGCTGCAGCTCTGTACATAAACTGTGGTGTGATGAGTCAGCTGAGCAAACGGCATTCAATGCATCACTAACATTGCAGAGCTGCTCTTAAGGAATTGTTGCATTGTGGAGCATCAGTAGGAGCAGGGATCACTGTGTGTAGGCATAAATAGTGTCACCACTCTGGCAGGCAGGGAACACACATCTGAGATTAAACTTCATTTACTTAATGAACACACTGTTGCATGGGGCACCAGAGAAGAAATTACCTCTTTCTTTTCTATAGGAAGCGGGGAGGAGAGGACAAGTTATGCTCTGACGTTTCCCATAAAGCCAACAGTGAACTGGGAGAAGGAAACTCTCTACACTAGACTTAGAGGTGGCAGGAGTACAGTTCACTTATAGCCAGCAAAGCCCAGGTAGCTGAGCCAGGCATGTCAAAGCCAGAAGAGAAAGGTCCTATGACATGCAGGTGAGTTAATCTTTCTCCACGTCCTTGTGCTTCATGTGGTCTGTGCGCAACACACCTACATTCAAACTAGTGTGTGAAGCCTGTGTATGTACGTGCACCACTTCACACCTCTGATGGTAGAGTGCTGGGAGGAGGAAAGAAAACAGTCATAGTACCCAGTTGTGAGCTGGAACTAGGAGAGACAAGAGAATGGAGAAAAGGCCTCACAGGTAATGGTGATTAACATTGCTCATGCAGTGGTCATTAGTGGGAAGGGACAGCAGTGCTGGCAGAAGAACGGCTGATTTAGGGAAGTTTGCAGGGGAACAAAAATTTTGCTGGGAAATGAAATGCGAAACAGTGCAAACTGACTGCTAGGCAGCAGCAGAGGAGGAAAAGGAAGGCAGCAGATGAGGGACAAGGGACTATGGGATTACTGTTGGAGAACCATTGATCAGACTTTTTTCACACAGTTCAAAACTGCAACAGGACAAAAGTATTACAGATAGTAAAAGATACTAACGAATTAATAAAGCATTTACATTATGGCCTGGAATTCTCCAGTTTACATAGTGATCTGTAAAAGCTCTAGTCTCAAGTTAGCCACAGGTCAATGTAACCCTCCTACTACATCAGAGCTGGGTTTTAAGCAACTTTTTGGCCACTATCAATCAGCCCTATCCCATCGAAGATATGCTGTCCCCCATTCCCTGTGGCAAATTTTCCACAGGAGAGTCATGAACTTTAATGATTTGCATTCATATGCACTTCTCCCCTTCGCAGTTTCCAGTTCACAGAGGAAACCCACCCATTGAATCAGGGACGTAAGATCTGCAGAACATTTATAGTCCTGCTGCAAGTCCCTTCAGACGTTCCATATGTCCAGTAGCATCTGCTGTGGTTCAAAATAGGTTTTTACAGTCTCTAGGCTTTGAAAACATCGCCTCAGTCTACACAACATTCCCAGTGCTTTGCCTGCAGCATAAGAACAGATTCCAATTGAAAGGAGGGAGAATATCAAAAGACACTCTTGGACGCCTATGATGTAGCAGGGCATACCCTAGGAAGACAAAATATCCTGTTGTGGGGAAGACGTTCTCTGTTGCTCCTCTTTGGAGAAATCAAGGCACAGCTAAGCATCTAGTAAAACATTTGCCAAAAGCTGAGAAACAGAAGAACTGCTGAGATTTTGTGGTTCGAAACCCATCCGGGAGAATTTGAGTACTGCCAACCTTGGCACACATACCAGAGAAGGGGAAGGGCACTGCTAGACATCATTGAGCCACACAGTCAAAATGTAGAGCAAGGGGAAAGGGAAATCTTGCACTCAGTTTACTATCTCCAAGTGGATGACTGGGCTGCACCAAACCCCTCCCCATGATACAGGGCAGAAGAAAGCAGGTCAGTCTCAAGAGAAGGCAGACATTCCCAGTGACCAGTCAGCAACAAAAAAAGAAACTGAGTACTTAAGCTGCATTGCCAAATATTTCAGAAGGACATGTGCAAAAGCCACTCTCCTGCATCCATTGCAAAAGATGAACAAAGTCTCAAAGAACGTCAATTTCCTCTAATAATTAAGCTTTCCTGGAAAAACAGGGCAGGCACAGCCCTCCTGTTTGCTTGTACATAGAGGGCCAGCCACATATTGACTAAATCAGCCTCACCACCCAGCCACGCCCAGGGTGTTAAACTTTTACTGACCCACCACGTGAAAGTTTCTTAGCTTGGCTGGTAAGAGGGAGACGCTAGAAATCCTGAACTGAAATGACATCACAAGCCAGAACCTGCTATAAGAACTCATACCAGAAAAATTTGCACAAGTACCTTTAACTTAAAGCAGTACTCTTCCTGCTCAGACTGGGAGGCCCCTCCATAGACTTTAGCATCACTTACTCTTCCCAGCCAGTCACCACAGAGTACTCATTCTTTTGTTTTCATATCAACACCATTATTTCAGCTTGAAAAGGTTTTTTAAAATTCCCTCAGTTACAGACTGCAATCAGATGTCCTGCATGCCCTGCCAATTACTTTCTTTTCCCATACAGGAAACAGTTGCTAGAAATTACCCTACTTGGGATGAAAGAAGACCATGCTATCAACATTGAAAAATACAGTTATTACCTGGGTGGGAAAATTCACAGAGCGTGAGAGTAGAAAACCTTTCCCTAGCAGGGACAAAAAGAAAATTAAACCATCAATTAGATCCAGAACCAAAAGGCTTTTAATGATTTGCAGGGTATGCTGTAACCTGCAGAGGAAACCCCTTTTGACAAGTCCAAGCCCAAAGAATTAAATGGAAGCCAGCAAAAAATAAAGATGTATTACTTTATCTAGACCAGTGTCTTGCACTGCCTACTAAAAGGTCACTCCTTTCAGATCCCTGTGCATTCACTGCAAAGCCAGCCCCAAGTCCCTGAAGAGCTAGATTCTTAGACTTGATGCAAGTAGGAAAATTGAATGCTTTCAGTCACCTGAAGAGGGTAGAAATAAGGGTCAGGCTGTACGCACAAGTGGGGAGGACAAAGGAAGAAATAATCCCAATAGTGAAACTCTAGTTCCACAGGAGGCAAGCAGAAATGGAACTTGTGCACACAAGCCAAGTCCAGAAAGAAGCCAAGGCTGCAGCAAACAGAAGCCAAAGGAAATGTGAAGAACACTCTCCAATAGGAAAGTATTCAGCTCTTCTGTTCAGTGGCTAGGAACAGACCCTGCAAATCTGTGACCATAAGTGTGATCCATTGTGTCCCCTAGCATCATGGCTCCCATCATCTTCAGATGTCTACAGATACCTGTTGCTGCAAGCCCAAGGGCAGAAAACACCTCATTAACTCTTTGATTTGGTTTGGTTTTTGAGAGGAGAAAATCCTGGAGAATAAATTCTTCAGCATTGTCAGGGATATCCAAGAGCATTTTGGCTCTCTAATATAAGACAATGGTCTCAGGGAAAAATACTTGTTGTTTTAGGGTATTTCTCTGTAGGTCTCAGTTCCTCTGTTTTTCAAGTTTACAAGTCTCATGGAAAGAACAGAAACACTCATACAGTCATATTTTCATCATGCAAATTGACATCCAATCTTTGAAGAACAAAGTTGTGACTAACTTACATGGAGTTTTAGGCGAAAAAGTGAATGGACAAGGACCAAAAGGAAGAAGGAGGTAAGAAATCCCAAGACAGAAGTATGCCATTGTCTTTCCTGAGCCAAAGAGCTCATTGAGGGCAAAAGAATTAGTTCTACTCAGCAGGAGGACACACTTCATTTGAATCATCAGGACAAAGCAGTCCCATAAAAACAGAGTTCCTGGAACACCCAAGCAACACTCACAGGAGCTCCATTCAGTAGACAGACCTTGAAACACAGGTTTATTTATTCTCTTTTAATCTCAATTTTTTTATTATTATTATTTTACTCCAAAGGGTCAAAACCAGTTAAGTATATATTGCAGTTAGAGTCCAAGTGCAAGAAGAAATCCCAATCAAGTCTCTAACCTACGTGCCAAACTGGAAGCCATATTTGCTCCTTTAAAAGCTATGATTTTCCTCTAAGTTTTGCACTCAAAATGGCCATAAAATGCATGGATGGCTCCCAGGACAGAGGCAGAGAACAAGATCATGAGGCACGATTATACAAGTATGACCATCTTGTGAGTGAAGGTGGTGAAATGTCCCAACTCATGAGCTTGGGTTGACTCAATTACTTCCCCACACTGCCACCAGCACTCTCTCCCTTCCATATGATGCTGTAAAAAAAGTCATGGAATCATTTTCTAAGATTGCAAATGATCTCAGGACACTCAATTCACCCATTTGCTCAAGCAGGGTCACTTAGAGCTGGCTGCCCAGGCCATCTTCATAGTCCTAAGCAGCAGCAGAAAGGTAAGGAGAAAGTGCTGAAGCACCATGTGCCTGGACTTGTTACCCAGCACTTTAACCTCACAACACTTAACCAGGAATGCTAAATCCATCTTTCCCAAATCTTGTTTTAAGGCAAATTATCTTCAGTTTTGATGATACTAGAGATCTTTTCCAACCTTAATGATTCCATGATTCTAAGATCTGTACAGGCAGGAGAAGCAGCAGCTTACTACCCCGTCTTCCCCTTTCCTTCAGAAATAATATTTTCAGGCTGTGCCCTCATGTACCACTCCACCCAGGCCCCATCGTACACAGCGACATCTGGTTTGCCACAGAGGTATGCACCCAAAGCCACGTGGCAGGCAGTGACCCCAGAGCCACAGGTGGCTACCACTGGTTTTGAGAGGTCCACCTTCTTCTCCTGGAACAGACTGCGGATCTGTTCAGGGGTCTTCTCTAAGCCGGACTCCGTAAGGAAGTCAGTGAAGGGGATGTTCATCGACTGAGGGACATGACCAGGCTCAATTCCTGAAGGAAAAGCAATATAGAGAGGAATTAACTTCTACCATCTGGGACAAATCCATAGCAAACCCCATTCTCTAATTCACTGGGAGGAATATTTATTGTTTAGTGTATCTTGTTTTAACAAATACATTTATTTTTGTTAAACTTTACTAGGTATTACTGATGACTCAGGAAAGATCGTTCTAACATTCAGGTTACTACATGTCAAGCTCTTCTCCTCCTCCCATTTCCGTCCACATCTTCCCAGCATCAGAGCAAGCCACTCTAACAAGGCACTGACTGAAGCAGCTCCACAGGGCCTTTCAAGGGAAAGAGTAGCACCAGCATACAAAGAGACCAATCAGTATCTTTGAGGTGTATGAAAGCTACATTCCTCACTCCATCCCCTCATGAGAAGAAAAAAAAATACACTGCTTCCCCACTCCTGAATTTTCAAAGAGTAAACAAAGTTTGCTAGTCAAAAGGAGAGGACAGGTGGAGACACTGTCTTAGGTGTTGTACCATGAAGAACAATCTTATTTCCCTTCATCAGTTCTACAAGAGCCACACGGATAGATGCCTTAAATGAAGCCCTTTTTTATATGCCAGTGTCTCAGGAGGCACATTACCGTCTCGGGGCTCTGGCTCTACTCCCCGGAACCGTCCTGCAGCGCGCGCATCCACTAATTGGAAGCGGTGGGAATCCAAGTTATCTAACACATCCTCATAGGTTTTCACCAGGGACTTGTCCAAGGAGGCATGGAACTCAGCGGGAGCTACCTGGCTTTTCCCAGAGCTCACTGCATTCCCCTCTCGCTGCCAGTTCTTCAGGCCACCATCCAGAAGGGAGACAGCTTCATGTCCAAAGGCCCGGAACATCCACCACACCCTGGGTGCCGAGAAGAGACCTTGATCGCTGCCATCATAGACCACAACATGGGAATCATTCCCCACACCTAGCTTTCCCACATAATCAGCAAAGTCATTAGCCTTGGGCAGCATGTGGTCATATGGTGAAGTACGGTCACTGCACTGGTCAATGTCAAAGAAAACTGCACCATCAAAGAAAACTGCACCAGGGATGTGGCGCTCCTCAAATTCCCGCTTTGGGTCACGCTTCATCTTCGGCAAATACCAGGATGCATCCACAATTCTCAAGGCCAAGCCAGCTTGCTGTGACTTGATGGCTTCTGAAAGCCATTTTGCAGATACCAGAGCACGGTACAGAAGTTGTGACATTGCTCCCAAGTTCTAGCCAAGACTACTTGATTCCTGGGGTCTGCCTGAATCCACCTGACTGCAAAAGGAGGGAAGTCAGCAAATTAGAGACCAGACTTATAAAAAGTGACAGGAAGAACATGCATATTGGGACTAAAGATGTGCATCTGCACTAAGGTGCTGGCTAAGCCTGCAGTAAAGGAGTTTCACAAAATCACAAGGTTGGAAAAGACCCATGAGATCATTTTGTCCAACCATTCCTATCAATCACTAAACCATGCCCTCCAGCACCTCAACCACCCATCCTTTAAACACCTCCAGGGAAGGAGACTCAACCACCTTCCGGGGCAGCCTGTTCCAATGCCCAACGACCCTTTCTGTGAAAAATCTGTTCCTGATGTCAAGCCTGAACCTCCCCAGGCAGAGTTTGAGGTCATTCCCTCTCGTCCTGTCCCCTGTCACTTGGAAGAAACGGCCAGCTCCTTCCTCTCCACAACCTCCTTTCAGGTAGTTGTAGAGAGCAATAAGGTCTCCCCTCAGCCTCCTCTTCTCCAGGCTAAACAACTCCAGCTCTCTCAGCTGCTCCTCATAGACTTGTTCTCCAGCCCCTTCACCAGCTTTGTTGCTCTTCTCTGGACTTGCTCCAGAGCCTCAACATCCTTCTTGTGGTGAGGGGCCCAGAACTGAACACCAGGATTCAAGGTGTGGTCTCACCAGTGCCAAATACAGAGGGAGAATAACTTCCCTGGACCTGCTGGTCACACCATTTCTGATACAAGCCAAGATGCCACTGGCCTTCTTTGCCACCTGGGCACACTGCTGGCTCATGTTCAGTCGGCTGTCGACCAACACTTACAGGTCCTTCTCCTCCTTTGAAATACTCCAGCCCCAAAACCAGAATTCCACAGCGCTCAGCTCAAACCCTGACCTGAGTGGGACAGCCGTGACAGCCTGGAGACCACCCTTGCAGCCCACACGGCTCCTCCACCACCAGGCAGCGCTGAGAGCAGCGAGGGGCTCAGGGCAGTCCCAGGGACCCCGAGCAGAGGGGACACGAGCTCCAGGAGAGCTGACAACAGCGAGAGGGGAACGCGGGGCACCCCTGACAGCAGCTCTGCAGGCCTCCGAGCGGAGGAGACGGAGCCCTCCGGGTGAAGAACTGCCCCGAGACGAGAAAGGGCTCTGTCCCCCCCCTCCCCCAGCTCCCACCGCCCCGAGCTCCTCCCGTCGCTCTCCAGCCCCAGGGCCGCGCCTCGCCCCGCGCAGCGCCGGGGGAAGGAGGGGAGCGGGACCAGCCCGTACCTCCGTGCCGAGCCCTCCGCCCCCAACAGCCTCGACAGCCGCGGGGCGGACCCCGGGGCCCTCCCAGACCGTCCCCCGCACCGCCCCCTGGGGCTGCACCTCCCACCCCACCCCTCCCCTCCATTTTGCGTGCGCAACCCCCAGACCCCGGCCGCCATTTTGCACGCGCGCGCGCGCTTCCCCCGCAGGGACACCCTCTCTCCCACCCCCCACCACCATCTTTCGTGTGTGCGCGCACCCCCAACAACCTCCGGCTGGCTCCGCCCCCTCTCTCTCTCCGCCCGTCACCCCACCCCCCTTTCCGCCGCCATTTTGAGTGCTCGCGACCCCCACTCTCCCGGCGCCGCCCCCGCCGCCATTTTGCGTGCACGTGCCTGCGCGTGCCCGGCCCCGCCCTGCCCCGTCTCTCCCCGCCCATCGCCCCCACCGACCCCTCCCCCCCCCCCTCCCCCCCCCCGCTGCCGCCATTTTGCGAGCACGTGTCCCTATCCCCGCCTTCGGCGTCTCCTCCGGCCCCGTCGCGATGTCGCCGCAGGCGCTGAGCAGGGCGCTGGTGACGGCCAAGTGGCTGTCGGAAGCCGTACGAGCCGGGCGGGTGGGACCGAGCCTGCGGGTCCTGGACGCGTCGTGGTACCCGCCCCAGGAGCGGGACGCCCGGCGGGAGTTCAGGGAGAGGCACATCCCTGGGGCGTCCTTCTTCGACATCGAGGAATGCCGGGACAAGGCCTCCCCCTACGACTTCATGCTGCCCAGCGAGTCCCACTTTGCCGACTACGTGGGGAGCCTCGGCGTCGGGAACGACACCCACGTGGTGGTGTATGATGGCGACAATGTGGGCTCCTTCTATGCCCCTCGTGCCTGGTGGATGTTCCGGGTGTTCGGGCACAAGGAGGTTTCCGTGCTCAATGGCGGCTTCAAGAACTGGGTGAAGGAAGGGCACCCTGTCACAGCCGAGGTCAGCCAGCCTGCCCCGGCTGCCTTTAAGGCCAAGCTGAATACAGCCCTGGTGAAGACCTTTGAGGAGATGATGCAGAACGTGGGTTCCCCGCGGTTCCAGGTGGTGGATTCCCGCCCTGAGGGACGGTTCCGAGGAACCGAACTGGACCAAGGTAATGGACCTGCCCCCTGCAATGGAGTAGGATGAGAATCGTAGAATCACCAGGGTGGAAAAGACCTGAGATCATCAAGTCTAACTATACCTATCTACTGCTAAGCCATATCCTTAAGTACCTTTACTGTCCATACTGGTCTGGGGGTAATGACATCTCCCAGTCAGCAAGCAACTTGTCCTAATGCACAGGCGTGCCTCATCCTAACTCGTTGATTGACCTTAAGGGATCCACAGTTGAACACTCTGATCCCAGTGCCCTCACAGATTGCTCTTCCAGCACTTGGTTGTAAACTGCAGGAGGAAATAGCAGGAAAGGTCTGCAGTCATTTGGCTCCAGGATACACCATCCCACACCCTGCAGAAGTTAATCAGACAGAATGCAAACACAGGAGTTGAGAGCTCCCAGGGGTTTGATCAGAGTCCTATCTAAGACTAGCAGGCATGCATAAGCTATCAGTATTCATACAGGCACTTTTCACCGTAATGAATGCTGCAGCAAAAGCCCAGGTTTTAGGCAATACACTAACCCAGGGGACGTTTCTCTTCCTTGCCCTGGTTCTCAGCGAACTGAGAACTTCTTCAGCTGATCTTTGTCCTTCAGCTCTCTGCTGATAAGTTGCAGCAAGTCAGAAAAGCCCCAGACCCTTCCTGAATGTATGGGCTGTCAGCCTCTCTTGGATGCCCTACAAAACAGGAACAGAAATTGATTTTGTTACCCTCATCAAACACTCGTTAGGGGTGGGAGAAGTCCTGGGCAGCTGTTGCAGCAGTTCCCTAGAATGAAATTCAAGCTGGTTGTTAAGGGTGACCCTTACTTTGTTACTTAAGCTTCAGTATATCCCAGAGTAACCTCTTCTCCAAAGGGGATCACAGATATGCTTTAAAAAAAAACCCCCAAACCTTGAGTTTCAAAAACAAAGCACATAAAAGCTCAGCAACAGTTGTTGGGTCTGAGCTGAGAGCTCCATGCTGCAGGACTGGGAATGCAAGTGGCCTCTGTGGTCCAGAGACAGCAATGTGCTGCTGCCTGGTGCGTAGGTTGACATTCTGATCTGGCTGTTTGCTTGTGTGTGTGCTGCTGTACAGCTACTGACTGTGACAGCATGTCCTGAAATAAATTCCTGCATCCAAACCTCAGGAGCCTTTTGCTGTGAATGGCTCTGGATGTGTGGTTTGCATGAGTGTTTATGGTGGGCCCCTCAATACACTCAACCTGTGCAAGATAACATGGAAAGTGAGAAAGGCAGTGGGAGTGACAGAGAAGAGTGAGTTAGGCTTATCATTAATTCTGTTTCTTCACCTATTACAGCCCTTCAAAACGAAGGTTGTATTTTAACCTCACAATAGGAATAAAATGCTCCCTTCTGGGAGCTGGTGGATTTCACATTCTTTCCCAAAGTTGTCACGAGGTGACAAGTATTGCAGCCCCTGAGAGCACCTTGAAAACAAATTTTTCCTTTTAAATGAGTCAGCATGGAACAGTTTATTTGTGGTGGTCCGGTTTTGCTTCCCACAGCAGATCCAGCAGGATAAGCACTCCAGCTGCAGCTGCTCGTTCCACAGGAGCTTGACAGCCTCCTGAACCAGGCTAGCCAGTAGCTGCACCACAGCCAGCAGCAAGTAGAAGGCATCACATACACCTAAAAGCGCAATTTGAAATCAATGCAGATTAATTACAGGTTTTATCCAATCAGGGAAGAGAACTGTTGCCTGCAATTTAGAGAAGAAGAATGGTCTTGAGGTGAAGGAACTTGCTGTGTTCTCAGGTGATTTCAGTTTAATTATTGCCTCAGCTCTTGACTTCCTAATTAAGTCAATTAATCTCTCCAGCTCTATGAACTCCATCTCTAGAAGAGGCTAATTGCAGCTGACTCTTTTGCCTCTTTAGTTTTTTAGTTCCTTATGGTAAGAATTAGCTGTCCCTGTTTTATGCAGCAGCCACCTTGCTGGGATTTAGACCTCTGTAGCGTTTAAGATAAGCCATAATACATGGATAATTTTTAGTTGCTAAGAGAGGTTTACCCAGGTTTCCAGGGCGGAGAAAGATGGATGGCAATTCTGCAGACCAGGGAGATCTTACAGTGGCCTTCCAGTAGTTAAAGGGGGCCTAGAGGAAAGAGGAGGAGGGGCTCTTTATCAGGGGGTGCAGTGATAGGATGAAGGGTAACTGCTTTAAGCTGTAAGAGAGTACATTTAGATGAGATCATAGGAGGAACTTTTTTACTGTGAGGATGGTGAGGTACTGGAACAGGTTGCCCAGAGAAGTCATGGACACCCCCACCCTTGGAGGTGTTCAAGGCCAGGCTGGATGAGGCTTTCGGCATCCTGATCTAGTGGAAGGCATCCCTGCCCGTGACATAGGGGTGGATCTTTAAAAGGTCCCTTCCAACCCAAACCATTCTGATACGTTTTAAATATAGGTATTGCTTTGGATGAAAAAGCTTGGATATTCATGCATGGTGTGGAGCCCTGGCCTGTGCACTGAGTGGTTAAATGTGTCCATGTACAGTGCTGTGTTTCTGAAGGAACTAGCAACTCGGGCCTGCTAGCTAGCTATAATTTAGCAATGACCCAGCCTGGTTCTGCAAGAGTCTACTAACTCTGGCATTGCAGTATGCAGGTCTGTGGAACCAGCTTGGACTGAGCCAATCCCAGGCAACCCTGGGGCAGATGATATAAATAACTACATGATGGTTACTAGTTCTGACTCTCTTGAGTAATGGGCATTGAAAACCGCGGAACAATGTATAGAGAAAAGCTGTAAATTTCTGATTTTTTTTTTTTTTTTGCAGACACCTGAGAAAAGAAAGGGAACTTACCAGACAGAAATCTGTCATCTAAAAAAAGAAAACAAACCCCAAGTAATTTCATGAGTTTCCTAGTATTTTTCTTCTTATTGTCAGACCTTGGATAGTCTTTGTTTCCCTTGTGGATACACAAGTTTTTGCCTATTTTCCCATCTCTCTGTCTTCCCTCTTCCAAAATATAAAGTTTCTGCTCCAGCTTGAATGTTCAGTGGCAGTAAGAGTAAGAATGAAATGTTGCTACTTCTTCCCTCTCTTTTTCAAGTCTGCAGCTGGGAGTGGACTGGCTCTCCTTTAGCTGTGAAGATTACTTCAAGGCCCAACACGGAGAGTAAGAGACTTTGTATCAGAGTCTGTTTCAATCCACAGGAATTTACAATCAAAAGATGTCCATTCATGTGAGGAGGCTGACAAACATCGGCTGCCAGAATTAGGACCATGGCCCTTCTGATTCTTACAGTTGACTCCTCTGCTGTATACACAGGCAGCATTTTGGCATTGGTGGCAAAGGTGTATTGATCTGACTGCAAAGACTCATCAGGGAGCTAGCCAGGACTGATTCCAGTGAGTTCACGGTAGGTTAGGTGAGATCACTAATGCTCATTTCTGAGACATACAGTTGGGAAAGAGATAAAAAAAGAGGCAACAGAGGAGGTGTTTGGAAAGGAACAGCTCTCTGCAGTCAGCCAACTCCAAAACCATGGGGAGTTAAATGTGGACAAGGCACATCTTTTGTCTTTTTGACATTTAAGAAATTCCATCTGGAGCTTTCATCGCAAAGGGAAAGGCTAAAGTAAAAGGGTTGTAGTCTTAGCTAGATAAACAGCCAACAAAAGAACATATATTTAAGCAGAGAATATTAACAGATGTGGAAAATGGGATTAAGCTGTGAAGAAGAAAACATATTACAGGTTACAAATTGTGAGGGAGGATTGCCAGAAGCCAAGCTGAGTGAGACTTGGCAGAAGGAATTAAAACAAATAACAGAAACTGCTGGAGCAAAGTGAATAAAAAGAGAACAAGGAGAAAAGGAGTCAATAAGACTGCTATGCAGTTCGCAGGGGTTCTAGATGAGAGATTATTTGTGTACAATCTCAGAATTATGCAGGATCTGTACTACCATTTTTTTTTCTATCCTGAGGATAAGTCTGCAGAGTAGGGAGAGGCATAGCAAGAAGAAGGGGAAAGAAGCAGAAATATTAATTTTTAAAGAGGGAATATGGCCAAAAGATATGATCAAGTCTGTTAGGCAGACAATCTCCATCCCAAATACGTGTCAAAACCCAGTCATGTGATATCTCAACTCCACGAGGCAATAATTTAATAAATTTAATTGGAGAATGGTTCTGTAGGATGAAAACACTAGAAAAGTTTGTATGTGTATTTAGGATAGGAAGTACGACACAATCTAGGCAGCTGGTGATCTGCTATCATACTATTAATAAACGGTAAGGCTTTCAAAAAACTTCAAGAAAAAATATCTGAAAGGCAGGCATAATTGAATATAATACTTTGGTAATTTTGCACTGCAGCTATGGGCTCTACTTCCTTGCCAACAGAATTGATTTACCCAGCAAGAGAAATGGGAACATGTATGCCTTGGAGTTAAGTCTGATCTTTCCTTCTAGCTATTGGAAACACCTGCAAGGCAGACTTGTTCCATTTTGAACTTCACTAATACTTTGGACAGAGTGTTAGAGGGGCAATTATTATTTCAATGTGAGAGGAGGGCAAATAGCACAAGTATCGTTAGATTCCCAAAAAGGTGAGTGAATGGAAGGTAAGAGAGATAAGAATACCTTGTGCTGAAGCAGATCTGTAGGGCTGGAAATAGCCAGCGTGGTCTCATTATTATGCTTCTGTACTTTATTTCATGTTTTTCTGAATCATTGAGGCACTGAAGATAGGGAGTTGCAACTGAAACATGCTGCCGGCACAGCCTTGGGAAGGTTTAAATGATTGCGTGGACAGTTTTATTTGAAATACCACCTGCAGCAATAGAAGTGAATGGATGTATAGTATAATGCTACATAGAGCAAAGTTGGATGCTTAGTAGCCCTAATCACTTAATTGTTTGTGTTTCTCTTACAAACTGAAGACCCACATTTGGAAACAGTAAAAGAGAATAAGACTTGAATGAATTAGTTGGGTGTAAGAACCTCAGATGGAATTTGGCCTTGAGAACAGCAATTATTAACCTCCTGCCTACCAACTGAGATGCTAGGAAATGCTACTTCCTTATCCAGGCCCCTGGTGGTCACCTAGAACTGTTTCTAGGGTTGCTGAGGCAGTGAAAAGTGTATCTAATGAGCTCTTAGTGGGTTTAGGCTGAAGGCATGAGGTTCTTGGGAATGCCAAGTGCTCACTGTCAGTATGTTGGAGGAATAAAATAAAGGAAAGGGAGAAAAACTATTGCAGCCACATGGCAACATTAGCTCAAGGATAAATGGTGTATGGACTGACTGTGACGAACTTAATGTTGGAAATGAACATTCCTCTTGATATGAACAAGGAAGTGCCTCAGTGAGAAGTGATGAATCCAAACTGGTTCTGAGATGAGTGCTTTTATGAAAGGGAGCTTAGAAAGTGATTGTTGTAGTAGCAGGGAACCAGGCTCTGTAATCCTAGGGATCCTTCCTGGAGTTTCTAAGGGTGACTGAATCTGACGCTGAGTATGCTTTGTGTCATATGAGGCAGGAGCAGATGTATCCTTTCCCCTGTTCAGATCCCAGCTGTGTCCAGCCTTGCCTTGCAGGTCTGTGTTTTTCTGCTCTTGTCCTAGCAGAAGGAAAGCTGAAAAAAAATTTCCTCTGCTGCTCAGAGCACTTCTTCAGCAGTCCAAGGGATTGTGGTTGTGTAATGTCAGCTTGCCCTTTCAGCTGAACACCCATGTAACGTGAGTACATGCAGTTTTACATAATTCCCCATCTTGCACTTGCAGACTGAAAGCACTGGTTTCTGACTCCAACAGACTTACGAATCTCTGGAATAAGGAAGTCTCGCTATAGATGAAAGTTAAAAACGCTTTAAAGCGAGACTGTTCTTTTCAGATCTGCTCAGCTTCTACCTGAAGAGTGGTTAAAGGTTGATAAGTATATGTCATTCCATTCTTCAGTAAGAAAGAGGTATAAGCCTGCCTGTTTTTAATACGTGTGAACAGTCTAGAAAAGCAATCACAACCCTGGTGCCTGGAACATGTAAGAGCTGAAGCCTAGAGAAGACATAAGAGAAAGCACTGCAACTTTATTGATCATGAGCTGGCCCTGCTAGTTCAGCCCCCAGGATGTCTTCATCTCATTACTCTGCCCAGTGCCTTAAGATAGTTCGAGAATGTTATTCTGTGGCTTACAGACTTGTCTATATTGGGTTGACCTACTGGTACTTCGACAGCGCTTTGCAGAAATCCCTTGCCAAGTGACAGGGTCTGGACCATTCACTCTGTGGGAAGGCAGTAGCCTAGCCCAGGCATGTAACTCTCCACTAAGAAGCTCTGCAGTCTGAGAACTACAAACAAAGTTTTCTCACACTCATTTTTGTTTTATTTCCCCTCTGTCATACAGATGCTATATTAATGAGTGTAGGTTTTACAGTTCACTGTACTGAAGTGATGAACTGTTGTTTTCTGGAACTGGAAAAAATGCGGTGAAAGCATTAGTCCAAAACACTGTCTTATTGGAGGTTTTTTTGAGATGTTAGTCCCTACAGAAGTCAGCACTTTTTCTCCCAACTTCTCCTTGTAATGCTAAATACTTCTGAAGGATGCATGAGGTGACTAATAGACAACAGTGCCAGACTTCTAAGGCACTCAGGGATGATGAATCAAGAGACAAAGAAGGTCCATCTGGAGCAGGGAAAGGTCTTGTGAAGCTGACTCAGGGAAGCCTTGGTTGCCTTTAGGCTCTCGCTCTTAGTCCAACAGAGCAAAAATCCCCTCCTCAGTACCCCACCAAAACCCTGTTTTCCCCTTACCCACCAAACCCCTGTTTTCCCCTTTCATCATCTCATGACATCACTCTGCGTGAGCGATGGAACTGCAGTGTCACTATGATGTGTGATGGTGGTCTCTGAGTAGGCACATGTTAATCATTTGACTGTGACAAATATTCTCTGCCCCAGTCTCTCCCATCTCCTGAGATCAGTTACCCTGATGGCTTAGGCAAGATGTGACTTCCCTAAGGCTGTCTCATTAGAAGCGCAAACCCAGTGAGGAACCATTCCCTGAAATCCATTTCCAACATGAAATACAGTGTTTCCTGCCCCAATGAGGCTTGATCCAAGGCCTCTCAAAAGTCAGTGGAGAAGCTTCCATTGAGTTTAATAGACATTGATTAAGCCTGCAGTGACAGAGTTTGAATTTCAAGAGTGTGATGTCTTACCCTTCTTATTTTTCTGTCTGCTTCTCTCTAAAGATGCAGCTTTTAGCTTGCTTGAAGTGGTCAGTTATAGCAGTAGGAGAATAGAACCCATGCTGATTTCATCCATGGAGTGGATAAGGAGTGATATAAAAATATGAATACTCACTTCTCTGTTCCCATTGCCCCAGAGCTCCCATTGCTCCCCATAGCTGCCTGGGCAGGAATCCAACTGACTTTCAGGTTGCTTGTGACACAGGAATAAACTGTAACAGATCACTACTTTCACAAATGCCACATTCAAACCATACTTCCTACTTCTGAAAGCCGTTTCACTCTGGACTGCTGGTGGACTTGGAGAAGGTTAGAAATGCACTGCTGCATTTCTTTTAACACAGATCCCTATAATGCCTTTGTTAAAATCTTTCTTGTGTTGGTTTTTTTTGACTTTTGTCGCATCTTAAGCTTCAGATCCTTATCTTTCATTGTTTTCGTAGGCAGTTTGCTAAATAGTCTGGAGGTTTTTAAGTTTTCTGGAAGTTGAATGATCTTTGTCTTCTTGGTTTTAGCCCCATACTGTTTTGCAACTTCATCATCACCTGAAACAGATGAGTATCTTGGAAAAGCAGGAGTACCTGCAGTAATGTCTCTTAAATGTCTCTTTTGAAGGTGTCTTTCATCATTTACTTTAATGTCTCCTTGCTTATGTTTCTTTCTCTTCTTTACTTTTGCAGGGCTGGAATCTGGTCACATCCCTGGTGCTGTGAACATACCTTTCCAATCATTCTTATCAGAAACTGGCCATGAGAAGAGTATTGAGGAGATCCAAGAAATATTCCGTGAGAAGAAGGTGGATCTCTCAAAGCCACTGGTAGCCACATGCCGCAAGGGTGTAACAGCATGTTCCATCGCCTTGGCGGCCTACCTGTGTGGGAAGCGTGATGTGGCTGTTTATGATGGTTCGTGGTCAGAGTGGTTCCACCGTGCCCCAGCTCGCTACAAGGTCTCTGAGATGAAGCGCAACAAGGCCTAGAGGGAGAGGTATTTCTCAGGCAGTGAGATCTAGCAGCTGTTTTCAGCCCAGGGTATAGGGAGGAGGTGGAAGAATATGTTGATTAATAATTTGGGAGATTTTCTAAAAATGACTAGTAGATTTCTATCAATTTTTCAATTTCTCACAGTGAATAAAATGTACTTTTAATATGATGCATCCATGAATATTTCAAGTTCTTCTTTGTTGCTTGTGACTTGCTTGTGCTGGGTGGGAAAAACAGCTTTACAAACATGCAGGAGAGTTGCACTCTTCCTTGGAGACTTGCAAAAATTCCAGTGGCCTGGTGTGAGCTCTGGTCCTTGATGGAGCAGAGTGGATGAAAAGTCCTAAAATGTAGTACTGGACACTGGAGGGCCCGATTGTGGTTCTGTCTCTGACCTTTTGCCAGCCCACTATCTGTGCTTTTCTAATGTTGAAGATGGAAGCCCCTTCCCCTTCCTCTCTGTTGGGAGTCAATGAGATCATGTGAATAATTTGAAGATGCCTGGAGACCCAGTTCTGGTGAAATACGGTCTTGCCGGTTGCCGTGACCATGTTACGAAAGCCTCCAAGAAATCCTGTGCATAGAATGAGAACTTCTGTGCACAGATATATTCATGAGACATGAGCCTTTTACTCTCCTGGTTTGTTTTTATCAATCAGCAAGAGTGACCCTGATCTCTGCTTTGTTTCTTCTGTTTCCCATGGAGAATGCAGCTCTTAAAGGGAGGATTGTTCCCTAGCAACTGTCTACTCATCAAGTCTTCATTCCACCATACCTAGACTTCAACACTTGGCTGCTTGTACCAATCACTGTGGAACCACATCAGAGATCACAGACCAGATGAGAGAGATAGTTACGGAAGAGGCTTTACCTCTTGTTAAATCCTGGATCTTTTTATGCTACTGTTAGGTTTACAGATGGACTTGGTGATCTTAAAGGCCCTTTCCAACATAAATAGTTCTGTCATAGAATCATATAATCATAGAATGGTTTGGGGTGGAAGAGACCTTAGAGATCATCTGGTTCCAATCCCTTCCACTACATCAGGTTGCGTGATTCTGTGATTCTCAGATCTGGAAAGTCACTGAGACATCCCTGTATTTCGGAGGCTCAGCCAGATACAGAAGGCACGTAAGACCTTTCTTGACCACATCTGGTGGGTGGTGAGAATGGCACACCAATTACTACACCTGTTGGAGGAGGTTAATTTTCTGCTTGGGAAAGACTGCTCCCTCCGTGGCCGCATGTCAGGGAAGTTAAGCATTAGGCTATACTGAGCATGTGTTTTCCTGTGTTTTCTTCATTCAGAAAGATCAAGTTTAATAAGATTTAAGTCTTTGGTCAGAACAAGCCTTTTCTAGTATGTCATCTGTTGTCCCTCACAGAATTGACTTGGCAAAAGATGGCCCTTGACACCATCCAGGTTTGCATGGACCTGTGTAAGTGAAAACTGCTCATACAGGGATCTCATATGTCATGGGCTGATGGGTTAAAATCCCCCCACCTTGGCTGTGTCTTCTTCCACTGGTGGACTTGTCTCACTACCTCCCCGCACAAGTACTGTAAGTCATTCCTGTGCTGTAAACTCATCAGCAAATTCCCTTGAACCACAGAGACTATAAGCGCATATTCACAAGTGTGAGAGTGATCATGGATTGGAGGGGCCCCTGCATGTAAGGAAAGCACAGAGCTTTGGGTGCATGCTTGACCACAAGATTTTTGCTTCCACGCTTCTGTGTGTGTTCATCTCTCAGGAGTGTTTAAAACTCCTAGGAACCTTCACCTGGTTTAGCAGGAAGCCTGGTATAATGCTGCTAGATAGTTGGGGTTTTTTCTCTTTTCCTTCACTTTTTGAGACCTTTACCAGACCATATAACAGCATGAGACAAATTCCTTTGCCTTATACAGTACATTCCATGACAAGACTCTGCTGGGTATTGAAGACTGCATTGTCCTGGTTTTGTGTAGACACACAAAAAGGAAGGACTTCTTACCCCAGTGAGCAAAAAATCACATATCAAGGGAAAAGTACAATAAAAAGGAAGGGGAAGAGGAATGGGTGAGACATTTATGGCTTAAATTCAAGAGGGGATAAAAAGAGAAATCACAATTGGGAACTGTTCATGAGTAGCTGGCAGAAAAGTAGCTCAAGAGGGCCTGGAGTGGTAAGATGGGGCTTTTTGTGGAGCTGTGCTACTGGATAGGAAGTTACTCACATGAACAAGGGGATTCAACAGGAGATAAGTGGGCACTTGAATGAAGAAAGGGCACTAGGATACAAATAAAGATGATACCTTGCAGGCACCCTCTCTGTGCCTCTTATAGTTGAGGATGAAAAACAGATAAATTGGCAAACACAAGCTCCCTCCTGGGTGATGATGAAGCTATTGTTCAGCACTTAGCCACACACCTGATCAAAAGTATTGCAGTCAACGCGTGCCTTTCCTTGAGCCCTTGAAATTGCTGTTGTTGTTCCCCTACTTCAATTCCAGGACTGCTGTAGATTTCTGCACACAGTTCCTTATTTGCTCTTCCTTGCAGATGGCCCACTGGAGAGCCAAAGCTTGATGAAAGATGTATTTCAATAGGAGATCCCAAGAATTGGCACAGGAGGACTGATGAGTTAGGTGTGGCTTTTGCCAGGAAAAGTGCATTGGTGAATTCCTGACATAGGTACCGCTTCTGCTGAAGACAACAGATGGATTTGGGCAAAGTTGGAGTGGGGGTACTAGAAACTGGCATTTTCACAAGAGAGGAACTCTACAGCTAGAAAAATCCTTGACAGATAATAGCATTAAAAAGGAGGTTGTAACTGAATTATGATTTGCCTTCTTTGGAGGGAAATGGCTTTGGAAAAATGTCGTGTATCTTAATGAGCAAAAAGCGTTAGAGGACAGATACAGGAAGATGAAAAGCAACACTTAGAAGACAAAGGTTGAGGGTTGGAGTGAGGTTTCTTTTTCCTCAACCATCTCATAAAGCCCCATATGAAGCACAAGCCCATTGCTTGCTAGATGTCGACAGGAGATCTGTTAACGGTGCTCTCCTCCCCTCTCAGTTAGGATGTATTGAGGGAATGCAATGCAAAATAAATCTGAATGTGAATACAAAAAAAAAATGCCACTAGTTTGGTCACTGGTAAGGCAGACGCGATTAGTATGTGAGACACATACTTGCAGAGGTTTGTGGTGGTGAGATGAGGCCACATAGAAATTCGTCTGCTCGGCTCGTAAATTGGAGTAAGACCTATGAGTGGTGTAGTGAGGTGATAGTGGTGGCTGGGGGTTGTGCGTGTGTGTGTGTGTGCATGTAAAATCTCATTTTCCAGAAGATCCATGATCCTTCAGCAGCTGCCCAGCTGCCCAAGGACCTGTATCGTGCCCACCTCTCCTCACAGTGAAGGCTGTAAAACTCCCATGCAGGGAAGCTTCAGGGCTGCATCTCCATAGTAGCTAGACACACTAAGCAAAGAAGCAGCTCCCTATTAATGCTTCCAAGGTGAATTCAGGCTCTCTTGTCAAAAAGACATCAAATGGTGTCCACTCAATAACCTGGCCACAACTGTGTGCGATTTGCACTAGATGCCTACATGGGAAAGGAAAAGAAGGTTCTCTGCCCACCACTCTGATTTTGTTGTTATAGCTGCCACATGGAGGATTTCTCACTAGACAAGACAAGGCATCAGGTTATTCATTAAATCCAACACTACTTGCAGGCCAAGGCAATGCTAAAACCCCCAGCTTGTCCCATGTAAAGGGAATAGGAAGAAGCCCAAGGACTTCTCCAGTCTTCAAATCACCTCACAATGTGGATGGACCCCTACTGAAGCCCTCATAAGTGATTCTTGCCCCTGTCACTGCTTTCTCTAATTCACATATAAATGTCTCTCAGAGAAAAGCATGTGCGTCCACCATACAGGCTGCATAATCTGAAGTTCAGAAAGTGTATCTGGACAGTAATAGGACCACTTGAGGACTTGAATGATGCAGGATATGCAGAGTCTTCAGGGCTTCCTGATGTATTTTTGTCACAGTATTTAATGACCCTTATTGTAGGATTCTGCTGTCACTGCCCGCTTCGAAAAGTGAGCTCTTTATCCTGGCACAGCACCAGAGTAATACAAATGACTCAGGAGGGTGTAAACAGCATTTTTACTGAACGAAGTGTATGTCCTTAAAACTCTGGATTAAAATGATCCAACAACCTGTAGGGACAGGGCAGCGACAGGAAGCTGTAACATCTGAATTTTGCAGAACAGCCTGTCCATTGGCAACATTGGCAACGTAATAATCTTAACCCAAAAGACAAACAGCATTGAGAGCCCTAATGCTGCTGAAGTCAGAGCCAAAGCAAAAAAACAAACAAAAAAAAACCAGCAGCTACAGCCTGCTGCAGCCACACATGTTGTAAGGAGAAAAGGGAAAATAAGGAGAGTGAGAGAAAAAGAAAAGGTAAAGAAAAAAGAAAGGAGAAAAGAGAGAAATAGTTACGAGAGAAAAAGAAAAGATTAAAGATAGTCACCACCTCGAAGGCTCTGGGTGCAGCAGTTCTGAGTGTTCCTTTGTTGAGCTGAGTTCAGGAGATGGCAGGTATACTCATTGCAGGTTTTCATGGGGATTTTTAAGCTCTCTGTCCCTGCCTCCTCACCTGTATCAGGTGGTAGGGCAGGCAGCAAGCACGGACATGCTCTCCAGCACCTCCACTCTTGCCTCTTAGAAGCAGAATCAACCTGCTTTGAGACAGTATGCTGGGTTCATACACCTGCCTTCCAGCTCCAAAGCTTAGCAGTTGGATTCAGTGATCACAAAGTATGTATCCAGAAATAGCAATGCCCTGATCTTTTTGTCTGGTCCCAAGCTTTCACCATTTTAAAAGACTGATGCTTTGCTCCCTGATATGAACTGTTTGGGGGCAGAATTTGCATTGTTACTTCTCCCTTCACCAGTTGGGGATTAGATAACAACTTGCAGACTTCATAAAATTAGTGAAGGAGATTAAAATGTAACTAATGATAATCAAGTGATAATCATTTCCCACCAGCAATAATTAACCATTTGGAATTCAGATGTTTCCAGGCACATGTCCAAGTCTTTAAATTTAAGGAGAATGGCCAAATGGCAGCTTGTACAAACCTCCCTGTGGGTTTTCCTTTTGCATCAGTACCAAGTGGCTCTTTTCTGACCACTCTACCTTCAGCTGAACAGCGCAACTCTGTCGGAACGCTCTGTTCTCTGTGTTGCATCCAACACTGATGACCAATATGACTCAAAGTACATAATAAGTGCTGTCTTCTGAGACTGCAGCAAGTCCTGATCCAGAAAACATGGAGCTAAACAGAAATCTACTGACACTGACATACTGAAAGCAGGCAGTTCCATGTACAGTTAGATAATACACAGTCAAGGCGTAACAGGAGCTAAATCAGCATATAGATTTACAGGTTTATTTCTAATGTCTATAGGGCAGGCAGACTGCAGAATTATGGTACAGCTTGCAGAAAATGTCTTCCGCTACCCATGGAAGGTTCATGCAGAAGCTAGTTCAGAAGAGAAACGGTCAGAAAGGTCTTGCTGGTGCACCACTACACTCTGCCACAAACTGTGTTGTTTGCCTCCTGCAGTGGAATAAAGTCACTTTTACACTATTTACAAATTGAAGTATTTTTATAAGCACTTAAATAGTACAAGATAGTTGGCATTATGTAATGCACTCAAATGGGTGACAGCTGTTGAACATACGTGTAGCAATCCCCTTCACCTTTGCTTTGCCAAACGTTACAGCTCAGCTAGGGGCAAACTGTCAGTGAAACAGTCTAGTTATGGGGAGGAATCAGTACCTGAAGCCTCTGAGTGCTGAATAGACTCATTTAGCCAGAACCTTGGCAAGGAACATTACCCAGTGTAGCATTCTGGGGTGCTTTGGATACCCAAACATGCGTATTTAAAGCTAGATTTAGAACAGGATGTCAGATTCAGTTAGACAAGCGCAGGGCTGAAATAAGTGCTCACTGCAGCTGCAGTCTTCCTTCTACACATTCCTCTGCACTCAGCAGTTCATTCCCTCTTGTTTGCTTTGTGCTGGTGCTGACACTGCCCTGCCCACCCTCTGAACTGATTCGACTTGATAAACCAGCGTAAAATCAATACAGAATTTAAAAAAGCGAAGTTAATAAGTTAACTATTGAAATTTTCTAAGCGAACGACCCTGTTGCAAGCAGAGCACTGAGTTATGGAGTATGCAGATGCTGGGGAAGGAGTGGAAAGGGAAGGTTGGAGGAAATGGCCTTTCACTGCTTTTTTTGAGCAGTGAGAAATCAGTTGACCTCCCTTATTCAGTGTCACTAAAGGCAGGACTTTGCAATACGTGCAGCCTGTATTTTAGTGAATTTACAAAGTCTGATCATTGGGTGGCAGCTCTGAGCCAATGTTTTTATCTGGTAGGGCAGAGCTTGGAAAAGGATGTGTTCTCTGGTTTGGCTAAACCATTCACCAAAACAGCTATTTAAGAACTGTTTCAGTCATCTAGAAACAGGCAATGCTCTTGAAAAATAGATACTCGTACTACAGCAATTTGAAATAGAAAATACCAATTACATCCAAGCTTCTGAAGTATTTCTTGCAGAAATTGATATTTATTTCCCAGTTTAGGCTTATGTGTCCCTGCAGCTGAGGCACAGATCATTCTGCAGGATATCACTCCTAGTAAAGATTTCCTGTTCTCCAGACTCTTTTTATTTTTTTTTCTTTCCACTTAACCCTCTAACTTCTGCCTGTCTTGTGCTATCCTGAAAGATCCCAGGCTCCAGTATCTCCACTGCATATGATTTTGAGTGACTCCTTAGAGAAATGGTAACAAGTGTAAGAACAGAAGATAGTCGCTGTAAGAACTCTTAGCTCAGTCTTCAGCCTCCTACTAAAAATCCCTCTTTTATGCTGTAAAGCTTGCACTGAAATGAAACTTAAATTCAGAGCTACTCTGTCTAGAGGTAAGCCCAGTATTCCTAAAAGAGTTAGATTACTTGCTGCTTATCCTGCCTATAATGGGATGGAAGAGAAATTCAACGATTCTTGAAATGGCTGGAGATCACAATAAAGAGGGAGCAAGTGAGTTAGCTTCAGGGGATTTCACTCTTTCACACTGGGTGTGAAATGCAGTTGTCTCTTCAGTGTGAAGGTATTTAAAAAACTGTTAACCATCAAGAAACAATAGTGCTTTGAGGGTTAGGAATTACCTGTGGTGTTTCCCTACCTAAATGGTATTTTCATCAGGGTACTCTTGGGATTTTGTTTGCCACAAACTCCTCTCTGAGGATCTGTAATGTTGAGGGGGCAGCACTGCAGGTTTGGTGGGCTGAGGCTGCCAAGAGCAGCCACCAAGTATGAGAGTAGGATTTCCACACTTGAAACAGCAGGAGAGGTTTAAGAGCAACATCTCCTCACAGATGCACGAGGGACTCGCAACTCTGAGCAAAGCAGGCTCAAAATGAGCTACATTACCAAGAAGCTTTCAAGTTGTATTGCTGACTTTAGTCAATAAACCTACTAGTGTTATACCAAGTTTTATAAATTAAATAAAATTCATTTTAATAAAATTCATTTTCTTTCAAACCCTTGGATGCATTGCTTTTGAGGAGGAAGACTGCTTATTCAAACTTATTATGTACCCAAGCAAAAAAAATTACTTTTGCTACAACCTGAGAGCCTTGAACTGAAATTAATTACTCATTTTTAGAAAGGAGACACAGCTAAATCTGGCTTCTTCCCCTGCTAATCACACCTGTCAGGGGAATATGAGGCAAGGCTATCTGTACAGAGGTACATGGGAATTATAGCCTATCCCCTTTACCCAATGTATTACTGTAACTAAAAAAATATGTAGGGTTGCTTGGTATCTTTCACCATGTTGGACTAGAAGTTGGATAAGAGAGGTAGTATCTGTGGAAAGAAAATGGGGTTGTACTTGGTTATCTGAGAGCCCTACAACTCCAGCAGGCTTTTCTGAATCTCAGAAGTGACTGCTTTCCTTTACACAATAGCTTTCTTTAATATTCTGAAGAGCTGAATGACCTTGCTATTCTGTGCATTGTCTTCTCAACTGGACAAAAGAAATAAAATATGATGGAATGATCATGGGTTGAGATAACGACAGGAAGATCACCTACCAATTACCATCACAGGAAAAGTAGGGTCTATTCAGGGAAATAAATTTAATTTATTGCCAATCAAATCAGAGTAGGATAATGAGAAATAAGAACAAATCTTAAAACCACTATCCCTCCGACTCCCCTCTTCTCAGGCTCAACATTGTTCCTGATATCTCTGCCTCTTCCCCACAAGCAAGGCAGGGGGATGGGGATTAGTGTTTGCAGTCAGTTCATCACATGTTGTCTCTGCCACTCCTTCCTCCTCATACTTTTCCACTGCTCCAGCATGGAGTCTTTCACAAATTTCTTAAATGTGGGTTCTCCGCAAATGGCTCCAACATGAGTCCTTTCCTTTCCTTGGGTCCTTTAAGAATGGACCGCTCCAGCATGGGCCCCCATGAGGTCATAAGTCTTGCCAGAAAACCCTCAGCATGGACTTCTCTCTCCGCAGGTTCACAAGTTCTGCCAGAAACCTGCTCCAACATGAAGTCACAGCCCCCTTTAGGCATCCGCCAGCTCCAGCATGGGGTCTTCCACAGGCTGCAGGTGGCTATCTGATCCACTGTGGACCTCTGTTGGCTGAAGGGTGACAAGCTGCTTCACCATAGTCTTCACCACAAACTGTCAGCAGAATCTCTGCTTTGGCTCGTGGAGCACCTCATGCTCTCCTTCATTGACCCTGGTGTCTGCAGAGTTGTTTTCTCTCACATACTCTCACTCCATTCACACAGATGCCCTTGTGCAGCATTTTTTACCCCTTGTTAAACATGTTATCACAAAGCTGCTCGCAACATCACAGATTGGCTCAACTTTAACCAGCAGTGGGTCCATCTTGGAGCTAGCTGGAACTGGTTCTCTTGGAAATGCTGGAAGCTTCTAGCATCTCACAGAAGCCACCTCTGTAGCCTCCCAGCTACTAAAACTTTTCCATGTAAACCAAATACACTTTGCAATCTTTCTGACTCATCTGCACCCTCTTTCTGGGTTTTAGATTAGAGACAAGGTAGCAATTGCCCATAGTGGAGGATAACAGTTATGGTGCTGCCAGGATTAAATAAGACTCCATTGTCCTCCAACACAGATTCTTTGGGGGAAAAAAAATATTCCTTTTCAAGAAATATATAAGGACATTTTTGTGTGTTCTGAAAGTTCATGGAGACCTGAAGAGTCTCCAAACACATCCAGGTACAATTCTGAAGAGGTTCATAGAATCATAGAACAACCAGGTTGGAAGGGACCCATCAGATCTTCTAGTCCAACCACTCCTATCAAACACTAAACCAAGTCCCTCAATACCTCTTCCACCCGTGCCTTAAACACCTCCAGGGAAGGTGAATCAACCACCTCCCTGGGCAACCTATTCCAATGCCCAATGACCCTTTCTGTGAAAATCTCCCCTGGCGGACCTTGAGGCCATTCCCTCTCATCCTGTCCCCTGTCACTTGGGAGAAGAGGCCAGCTCCCTCCTCTCTACAACCTCCCTTCAGGTAGTTGTAGAGAGTAATGAGGTCTCCTCTCAACCTCCTCTTCTCCAGGATAAACAACCTCAGCTCTCTCAGCCACTCCTCACAGGTTCTGTTCTCCAGGCCCTTCACCAACCTTATCACTCTTCTCTGGACTTGCTCCAGAGCCTCAACATACTCCTTGTGGTGAGGGGCCCAGAACTGGACACAATATTCAAGGAGCGGCCTCACCAGAGCTGAGTACAGAGGGAGAATCACCTCCCTGGACCTGCTGGTCACACCATTTCTGATAGAAACCAGGATGCCATTGGCCTTCTTGGCCACCTGGGCACACTGCTGGCTCATGTTCAGTCGGCTGTCAACCAACACCCCCAGGTCCCTCTCCTCCTGGCAGTTTTCCAGCCAGGCTTCTCCCAGTCTGTAGCTCTGCATAGGGTTGTTGTGCCCCAAGTGCAGGACCCGGCATTTGGCCGTGTTAAACCTCATGCCGTTGGACACTGCCCAGCGGTCCAGCCTGTTTAGGTCCCTTTGCAGAGCCTCCCTACCCTCCAGCAGATCGACACTTGCACACAGCTTTGTGTCATCTGCAAACTTGCTAAGGGAAAGTGGTTGTTGCTAAGGTGGTGCTTGACCTGAAACTAGGACTGTGACATCATTTCTCCTAGGACAAAACCCATGGTAAGAGTGGTCACTGGGAGGCTGGGGCTCCTGTGTGTCACAAGGTAACCCCCCAGCAGTGAGAAGTGGCAGAAAGGTGGAGTCACTGGCTGAGGGCAGTAACAGACCCTCTGTTGTGATGTACTCCAAGGGGCAGCTAATTGCTGTTGGAGATTTCTGCTCTTCTGTTCTCACCTTCATGCCTTTTCCATAGGCTGGTGGAGCCAATGAGTCTTTTTTCTCATTGTTGAAGTGCTGCATGAGATGTTCCTCATCTGGGAGCAGGAAGGGCTGTGGAGGACCTGCTCCTGTCTGTTCTTGAGTCTGGCAAGTCTGAGGACAGTCTTCCTTTGGGAGGTTCACATACTGAAGGGAAACTGATTTCTCAGAGATTCCCACTGGATCTGCTGCCAGGGTGTGATGCATATCAAGGTGGGAGGACATCATTGAGTTATACAGATATGGGCCATTGAGAGCAAAGCAAGTCTGGGAAGCAATATTTGCATGAGCAGTACTCTTGCATGGGAGCCTGGCAAACAAGCAGGGTGGACCAGCCATTGTATTTGATGGGCAGGCAAATGTGGACGATGAATGTGAGGTTTTATGTGGCACTACAGCAGTCTGAGAGGAGGTTTGTGAAGCGTGGGAAACCTGTGCTGTCTTTGCTTCAGCTCCATGGAATTCTGCTGGACTTTCAGTCATCCTGTTTAGGTGAAAAAGCACAGGAATTTTAGCTTCTTTCAACAACTCTCTAACCAACAGCGCTCCAAGGTGATACCTGCAAATAACAGGAGATGCTTTAAAGGGGGTACACTGCCTTCCAGGAAACCAGAAGGAACCTTTGGCCACATCTCTTGCATCTTGCTTAGAAGATGCATGCCTCAACCTTTTCTGTGCCACAGCAAGAGAACAACTGTCTATTACCAACTTGTCTCAATGCCAAGATATAAAAGCACAAATCAGCTTTTGAGAAAAGTTATGGTTTTGCTGCAAATAAAACAAGGCTGGGGGCTATTCTTTGGCCCTTTGGTAAAATGCTTTAGACTGGCTGTGTCCATGCTGTATAGCCGTGGTAGTCATCTGGGTTACCCACAGTGTCTCTGCAGTCTAAAACACAGCTAAGGTTCTGGGTCCATTTATTGAGTTCAAAGTGCATGACATGATGTGACCACTGTGTTTCAGTTGTATTGATGGTGTGAAATAGGATGTGTTGCACAGCCTGGATGCAAATCCTGTTAGAATCCTGTTGAAGGACACGGGACACAGCCTAACCAAGTACAGCCATGTCCACGTTGCCTACTGAGAATGGTTGCTACCCTGTGTTATCTCCCAGACTATGCCAGGATGTTACCTTGGAGAGCACTACTTGGCAGAGGCCAAACCATGGCTGGAAGAATGCTGACAGCAAAGCGGTGCAAGCAGTTACAAGGCAGTGCTTGATACTACATCTTGGCTCTGATTTATTTAGTGGTATAGAATCAGGCAATGTGACTGCTAGCATCAGCGTTTATGCAGCTCTCAAGCTTTCAGTGATACTTTGCAGTGACTTCTTCAAAATAAAGGGCCCCTGTCTCTTACAAGCACTCAGTGTGAAGCTGGACAGAGAGGGAAGACAGCAATTGCAAAGAAGAAACAAATATAATCCATCTTTCCTTCTTGTGACTTACAAAATGATATATTTAAATGATATATTATTTGCCTCTCTCTCAGGAGGCAAATAATTCTCATGAAACCTAAGAGTCAGTTTCATTTGTGTCAGCCTCCCTGACTGCTCTGCAACCTGGGATAGATTCCCGAACACAGCACAGTGATCACCTCCCTGCTCTGTCTTTGAAGACCTGACACATATTTGAGGCTGTATGGACAATTTGGAGCTATTTCTGATCAGCTGCATACTGGCCGAGGCCTCTGCAGCATTTCCTTGTTCATATTCCGGTTTGAAAATCAGACTTGGCTTCAAGGAGCAGAATGTGTGTGATTTCTAGAGGATGAAGAGGTAAGGAAATATTGGGGGGGTTGTGAGAGGGAAGTTGTCTTCAGGTGAGCTGGGAGGAATTCAGCCAACAAAATTTCTACCCTCTTAGATCAATGACTTTTTTTCAAGACTATTCCCTAAGGAAATGCAGAGGAAGAAAGGAAGCAGGGTTTATCCCTAGACTTCCAGCCAGGGAAGTCAAGGTCTGCAACTGCAGCAATTAATTCTTATAGATGTATGGAAGATATACACAGACTTAGGAGACATGAAGCTGAAAATGCTTTGTCCTCCCCATTGCAGTGGGTGATATCCATGCACAGACTGATGGTTAGTAAGGAAGCGTTCAAGAAAGGAACAGGGAGTGGGCTGCTTACTTACCCATCCAGCATGTCAAGGCAGTTAATTTGCTCCACCTCCTCAAAAATGTTCTCCTCTTTGAAGCTCACCTGGCTGACTGGCTGCTGGCTGACAGCTTCCTGAAGAGGGAAAATGAATATTGTAACACTTCTGAGGAAAGAGACATCCTGTCAAGATCAGGAAAAACCAGGAACCATGGCACAGGAATGCTAGCAGCACATTTGTGATAGACACTTAGGACAAGAATGAGCTTCCAGACATTCACATTGTATGATGTGTTTTGCCAGTTTATCAACCTGTGGTTTAGGAGTAATCTTTTCTAAATAACTTTTCTCCCAACAATGTTGCTGTTCTCATTTTTAGGGCCATGATGTTTCCTCACCTAAATATAGAGGAAGTATTGCTACAGGCAGTCTTTAATTGATGGAAGTTGAAAAAATAACAGTCTGAAAGTATTCCTGGCACCTTCATGCCTGTTTGATTTGTTTTAGCATTTTCTACTAGCTTTTTCCTTGTTTGTCTTTGCTTTAATCTGCACACCCTCTTCACATGTCATCTTTCATTCTCTAGCCAAAACAAGCTGAGATCAGTTTCAATTCGATCTGGAAGTCACAGTGGGAGCAATCCCACCACTGTGGCTACAAAGTATGTCCTGTCCTTCCGAAGAATATTCCTTCACTTCCATGTTGTCTTTCCCTGACCTATTGTCATACAGCACAGGAGTCAGGGGCTGCTGCAGCTGAAGGTTCATGTCATGATAAAACTCAGAGTTGCTGTTTCATGCAATGCATACTCTGATTCAGTAACACATGAGGACACTGTGGGCAACATTTCACCTGTGGAAAATGACTGTCTGTCTGTGCTGACTGACCACAGAAACAAAATTGCTGGGATATTTACAAAGTTTAGGATGAGGGATGCTACAAGGATGAAAAGTCTGAAAGAACTTTGGGGCTTTTGAGGCTTAGAGCAACCTGATCTAGTAGAAGGTGTCCCTGCCCATGACAGGGAATTTGGAACTAGATGATCTTTATGATCCTTTCTGACCCAAACCATTCTATGGTTCTGTGATCCTATGAAAGTCACAGGATTAACACAGCACCTGTGAGTGGAGAGCTGGATATGAGATAGGTAGCAGAGCTACTCTTTTTTTTTTTTTTTTTTAGAGTAGCAGATGGTCTTGTACTGGTGTTGATTGTTGTGTTTGGACAGAAAGAGAAGTTGATAAAGTCTTATCAACAGCCAAATTAATCAGAAGGAACTTTAGAAGAATGACTGATTTGCAAGGGGGATTCATCAGAGCCTGCAAAAAAATCCTGATACGCATCATGTAAAGCAGTCTAGTGTACTCCGCTTCACCTATATCAACAGCTGACTGGATGCATGCCTGAGAGACTTTGCCTGCTGACTGAATAAGAGGCTGAGAAATACTGGGTGACAAATAAACAACTGAGGACCATGACAGCCCACCATGTGTACCTCAGGAGCAATGCTGAGACCAGGCATTCCACTTCAGGTGAAAACATAAAATGAGACAAAAGGAATCACAAGGTTGAGGACGAAGCTGATAGAGAAGATGGGGGTGGACAGCTAAAAATGTTGCAGTTGGGGAAGTAACTGTTAAGTCTTTGTAAAGACCATCGTTCCCTGGAGTTGTGCATCACTGACTTGCACTGCAGTGAGCCAGAAATGAGGTGGATGTCATTTAGCTTAAGTAGAAGATAAAACACAGTGGCAAAAATAGCACGAGCTCTCTGTCTGTAGAGATTAGCAGCATTGCCTTAAGGAGATAGGGGCGTTAGAGATGTCACTTCCAGGGGAGACTTGCAGATAGATAAAGCTGTGGAGTTACAATAGTGAGAAACTAAAACACACAGGAGTCAGCTCAAGGAAGGAACTCTACCACTGTTTTTGTAAAACTTCAAGTATGCTCCATGCAATATATTTTGATGATATCCACCTACTGGGAAACAATTTCTTTGGATCACAAGATTTGTGTGGCCCTTGCAGATGAAATCAGGAAGTGAGTGAGGGAGAGAATGGAAGAAAAAGAAGCCACTTACTTTTAAAAATGCCTTTAAAGATACAACTATGGAAACTATACATTTCCTTTTCTTTACCTCCTCGTTTCTTACTTGGAGGAAAATGTCCATGTCAATAGCATGTAGGAGGAAAATAGCTCTCAAAGTATGAAGTCAGCTTCCAGCGACTGCAGAGGAGTATACAGGAAAGTAATTATCCAAAGACTATAGAAGGAAGCATGGAAGAAACTCAGGCAACACCCTGACCAGGAACAGAGAAAGATCAAGTCCATCTAGGGACAACAGGTTTCACCTATGAGGAGTCTCAGAGGCGTTTTAGAGGCAAGGGCTGACCAGATACGTCAGAGGGGAGAGTTGGTTTTATTTTTCAGTTCTCAGATCCTGGATACTAAATACTTGTCTCCTATGTACCTAGATACATTCTTCTGAAAAATAGGGAGATGATCAAAGTCTGTAGTGAAGGCTTTCATAATCCTCCTGGACAAGACAGCAGTCAGTTCACTGACAGTCCATACCCTGAGTTGACAACTCCCCCTCAACCAGACATCCCAACACATCCCTTCCTTCTTTCTCTTCACCCTGGGATAAGTCCAAATTGTACTTCTCCAGGAGCACTGTACATGGCACAGTTCCCACTTACCCCCCAGTAGCCCTGGATCAGGAGACTCTTGCTGGGGTTTGGAATCTTTTCCTCCCATACTTGCTTCTTCCTGCAACAATACATGGAGGTTTCACGATTTGCTTCTTAACATGATTGCATCCAGAAAAGACTGCATCCCATACACCGTGTTGCTCTGCACAGCAAGGAACAACCAGGGCCCCGGTGTACCACCACCCAACTCTCACCCTTGGACAGACATGCACAACATTGCCCATTGCACACCCTTCTGTCATGGGGGACAGACAAGCTTCAGCTTTGGGTGACCCATGGAGAAAACATGCCGCTAAATCTCCTGATCACAACACAAGCCTACCTGAGGAGGTACTTATAGCTGCAATGAACAACTATTAGCAAAGTGATGATGAGAGCTGGGAGTGTCACTGGGAGAACCACTGGTGGCACAACTGAAAGAGAGAAGAGAGAAAAAGCTATCCACCTGCAGAGTGGTTGCTTTCCATTACAGGCTTTTCACTCTGGTCGCTCTTCATAAATATAGGCAGCACGTCAAGGGACAGGATCAAGAAGCTTTCTACCTGTTGGGATACCCTCCAAAGTGGGAGAGACCAAATGTGGACTAAACAGCTTAGTGATCAAAGGAGTTCAACATTTCCTTTACTCATTCTTTTTAATTTTATGCAGACATCAGAGTAAAATGCTACCCTACGGTCACTCTGCAAATAGAAAAGACCAATGGCTTATATTCTGACTTCCTGCGGTCTCAAACTCTTCAGTCACTGACAACAGAACAGACTACTGGAATCAGGAAACAAGGATGATCTTCTAGGCAGGATCTTTGCTTGATTCTCCATGTGGAAACTTTTCTGGTTGGCTGTACTCACCTTGTGAAGGGAAGGAGGAAAGAAGATTAATAGGTCATTCTTGCTCACCTCCTTCATCAGTGCTGCTGCTGCATTGAAAGGATGCAGACAGGGCAGATACCAGCTCGTGGCTGGACCAAACATCAACCCGAGCTGAGGGAATGCTTTTTTCTAGAGAGGCATTTCAACCATTAACAGTCCACAAAACCTTACTGAAGCAGCCTGAATGAAAAGTACCATTGTCAGTCTTCCAGGTGAACTCCTCACTCCATTCACTCCAAGGGCCCTCATAATTCGGAGGTGTATTCACCCTTGCACGCATTTTCCCCCTATATTCTGTAGATGAATCAAGTATCTGCAGGGTGAAGATGAAAGGAGGTTCATCATTGCTGATATTTAACTTCTGGAGAGTCTGGGGAGAAGAAAGAAGCACAAATGAAGTAGGTGAGAGGAACTACCTTTCCTATTTGCCCAGCACAGAGAAATCAAGGACTCTGTTCTAAGACTTACCTTTTCATATTGGTTGTTTTTCCAGTACTCAACTTGGTATCTCTGTCTTATGAAGCCAAATTGCAAGTTGTGTTTTATCCATCTGAGTTCATACTCTTGATTCTTTGTCACTGTTACTGACACATTTGCAGGTGGCAGCACCTTAACTGGAACATGGGGAAGGTCTCAGAGTGTTTATCAAGATACTGGTCCAGCACTCCCTCTCACCACCATGAGTTGTTTACAGAGACTGAAAACAATCTTATTTTATGCAATGTTTGATGTCTCAACTTTTTAACACCTCTTAATTCCTCACATCTCCATTTTCTAGTCAAATACAACAAACTCATGGACAGATAACTGAAATTACATATATATTAATACCAAATAACAGAAAACCTATATCCATGAATGGTGGCAGCTCTCCTTGTGTATAGAAAAGCAGTAAAGTAATATTTGAAACATGTACTGGTTCCCACAGTTCCAGAGATTTTCGGCTCTCTAACAGCTAACCGGATATTTTCACACACTGCAGAAGCCCTCCCAGTTCTAGTCTGTAAAAAGCAGCAATGGTGCCTCCAGATACATGTGAGCAGACACGATCTACCTGGCACACCTCACTCAGCAGAGGAGTCCAGCCTTATCTAGTGCTCCACAGGCCACTGCACAAACCCCCAAGAGCTGCAGTGGCTTCTTGAGAAATCACGTAGTGACATACTCCCCACAAACACCTCTCACCACAACTCCCTGTCACCTGGGACATCCATGAAGGTAAATCACAGAGAAGCCAGCAGGGCAACAGTCACTCACAGAGCACCTCAGGGTCACAATCCAAATTTCTGTGCAGCAGTTTCCTCTGCTGCACCTTCCTTGAAGTAACAAGTGCCACTGAGGAACCCCGCACCTACAAGCCGTCAAACGTAGACCTCTGACCTAACAGCCTCCAGTTCCTTTATTCCTCAGTCCCAGTCTCTTCCTTGTCCAACACACTTCCTCACCACCTCTGTCCTCAGCCCCACATACCCAGTCAGGCATCTCTCCAACCAAGAGAAGTCAGGAACAACACCGCAACTCACTGTTCTTACGGACTTCAAACACTTTCTCCTCCGTCTTGGCCCGGACAGACACATGGTAGTGGCTCTGACTGCTGGAGTTGGTAACAGGGATCTCACAGCTCTGGACCATGTATGGGCTGTGTGGCAAAGCCTTCTCATGCACAGGAGAGCACTCCTCTTCTCTGAGGGCAGAAAAGGAGAGTGTGCTGAGATCAGGGGAATGGGATGGAATAGAAACTCCATGGGAGAGGTGCAGGCACACTGCCATAGGCAAAGCACATACGCTGATGCTGGGGTGGCCCTGAAGAACAAACCAAAGAGGACAGAGGTGGTGATGGCTTTCTTCACTTCCCAGCTGCACGTCAAACTATTTGCACCATTGAAGAGGCAGCGAAGGTTCTTGGGCTGAAGGCCACCTTCAGAGAAGTTGAGTGTAAAGTCAGTGACAGGAAAGATCTGGCTTCTCAGCCATCACTTCCACCCTGCACAGCTCTGCTCCATCCCACAATACCTCCAGGGGTCTCCCACAACACTTCTGTGCTCCACTCACTGTACTGCCCAAAGAAGCCACTGGCCACCCACGGTTTGGCTCGCACACGGGCAACGTAGCTGCTCCCTGGGATGAGGTCCTTATGGCTGAGATGGCAACGTGTGGTGTTGGAGAGCAAGACCGAGGTAGATTTCTGTTGTTGTGGAAAAGCAGGGAGAGTGGGGAAGAGAGGAAATTGACAAGTTTTGGATACGCATGCTTAAATAAATGAGTTAATTAATTAAGTTTATAAAATTGTTCAAACTCGAGATTTGTTTCAGAGAAGAACAGATCTTTGCATTCCGTTCAGGACAAATGGTATGAACAAAGGACAAAGTGACTGGGCAGATCACCTGCAAACTGAAATAAAGCCCCTCTGACTTGACCCGAAACAACCCTTGTTGCATCTCCCCATGGTTCCTAAGAACAGAAAGGCCATTCATTTGCACAAACTTTACTATCAGCTCTCAACTACCGAAAAGGCTGCAGCCCAAACGAGGACAACCCAGCTCCTCTGCTCTTACCTCCCAGGACTCCCACAGCCGCTTGTAAGTGACTTCATACTCCAGTGCATTGCCCAACCCTTGGCTCCCATCAGGTGCTTTCCAGGTCAGCAAGAAGTCTCCTGATCTCATCAAGCTGACTGAGAGGTTTTGTGGTGGGAGTGGCTGAACTGAGAGGTCTTGAGGTGGGAGGGTCTGGACTGGAAGGTGAATGTTCAGCCCATGAAAGGAGGTAGTGATGACAGGGACATAAAGAGAGGAAGAAAATGCCTAGTTTATGTTCCCTGAATGGCAGAATCTGGATATTTAACAATTTCCCTGGAATGCTACAAATAATCCATGATGAGAGGGAATGGCCTCAAGCTCCACCAGGGGAGATTCAGGCTGAACATTAGGAAAAAAAATTCACAGAAAGGGTCATTGGGCACTGGCAGAGGCTGCCTGGGGAGGTGTTTGAGTCACCTTCCCTGGAGGTGTTTAAGGGATGGGTGGATGAGGTGCTGAGGACCATGGTTTAGTGTTTGATAGGAATGGTTGGACTCGATGACCTGGTGGGTCTCTTCCAACCTGGTGATTCTATGATTGTATGATTTTTATCTATTCTGAATGCACCAAATTTGAAGGTGCTAGTATGGCTATTTAACTTGACTCTTCCTTACATTTCAGGTTAGGGGCTGACCAAAGTATCTTTCTAGGATTAGGTAATTTATGATTAAGTAATTTAGGATTAATCTGAAAAAATTTTGAATGCTCAAGTATAGAGACAAGACGTAGATGTTCATCATTACCATTCTGAAACAAGTAGACATTTAGCTCTGCATGCAGTGCCAGGTCAAATGTGAAATTGTAGACTGTTTGATCATATCCATGGATGTGGCACACGCAGTGCATTGTGAAGTTCTGGCAGTCAGCATGGCTTACACCTTTGTGGGAACTGCAGGTCATTTCTTTTTTCCTGGTTACACAGAAAAAAGCATGACTGTCTGAATAGGATGCCGCTAGATGATGCAAAGTGTGGTTCCTGAAACCTTCCCCACAAACTGTTTCAAAGTCAATGTTTATCACTGCATTATGTTGTCATACTCCTATTGTTCATTAAATGACGTGAATGAATTCTCTAGTATCAAGCACATCTGCTTTATTCTCTCATCCTTTCCTGAAAGAAAGATGCATTTACAATAACTGTCTCAGGTTGGTGTGTGTCTGTGACCTGAGGACAACCTCGTTCACCACCCATCTCCACCAAGGGGTTTGACTACCCATGCTCAAGGCTGTCTAAGGTGGAATCAGCCTGACTGGGACCCTGCCCGCTTTCTCTCAGATGATGCTTTTAATTTCAGGCCCTTGTCTTTGGTACTTGCCTGAACTACGACACAGTTGTAACTGTACCTGGTGGTAAACATTGCTGATCATGATCCATGGAATTTACTTCCTAGCTTGACCTTAAGCCTGGCTCCTTTATAGTGACTTCCTTGGGGATCTGGACTGATGGCTGATCCTCGTCACTCTCACTGTTCTGCTTTTCTTGTTACTGTGGGACTACAGCATTGTAAATGAGGTCAGTGCCTTGCTGTCACCCTCCAATCCTAGCTTACCTTCCCTTTGCAAGCAAAGCTTGTTGCTTTTGTTACAGTAGGACTGGCAGTTTACACATATACATATGTACGTTATGCTATGCTTACACTAGAGAAGTCAAAGAAGGTAAACCAAAGAAATGCAGCTAGCAGTACAGACAGAAGTATTTTGAGGACTCTGTGTCTGCAGCCCTTCAAAAACCACAAATCTTTCCATGCAGACTATGGAGTCCTTTGTGCCACGGGAACCCTTCTGTGGTTTGTAGACTTAAATCCACAGCAATCTGCTAACATTTGGAATGTTGTTCCATATTGTAGAGACTGTAAGGAGAACCTTCTTCACTGACTTCAACAACGCTCTGGTCAACTCGTGAATGAACTCCAGAGCTCTTTCTCAAAAATAAAGCCAAGATAACTTCTTCCTATTCTTATTTCACTTGATTTCTTTCCACCCACCAATTTCTGCTGTTTAGTCCTCCTCTTCTGCTCCTACTGTTATTCTTTTTTCCCTTTCCCTATCTCTTCCTTCTGTGTCCCTCCATCTCTCTCATGCTCTATAGTTTTACGGTACTGTTTTTCTCTTGAAAGGAAGCAGAAGCAGCAAAAAGATAGAGCAAGATGTAGCCTTGTATCTCTGAGAGGAAACCCAATGAGTCAAACGAACACGTACAGCTTCTGGTTTTCTCACAGTTTCTTTTGCAGAAATTATTTCAACATAGCTGTGTTCTTACTGGCACAAGGAAGAAGCAGCCTTCTTTGCTCTTCTGATTAGTTGTTATCACCACTGTATATAGCGTAACACATTCTTCTCCACTCAGGCACAATAATCTTCTGCCATATTTTGTGTATGTGCTTTCACAGCAAAAGCACCGGAGAGTGATTGGAAAGAGAATGAAATTGATCTTACTACCATGCTATTTTTCCTATTCTTCCTCATCCTGTGCTGATCCAACTTTCTCCCTAGACTGAATATAACACTGGGGTCTGCAATCTGGACAGTATGCTGGCTGCAAGCCCAGTCTACTGTCCTTTCGCCCAGCTCCATCTCTTAGGCTCAGCAGCCAACACCCTTTAGAACCTTCACAGAATACCTGCCCAGTACTTACTTTTTGCTGCTGTTAAAGTTCAGAGTCACATTCAGAAGTTGATGAGCTTCTGAACACTCCAACCATGTGCAGGTTGTAAGAGATATGTAGTCGTTATAACACCGTAGGGTCTGCATTGGGATGGTATCTGAAAAGAGGAGACAATCAGAGACTGGTGGGTCTTAAGGAAGGAGTGGGAAATGGTAAAATGAAAACAAGCTTTACTACTGTACTGGAGAAGGCAGAGACAGGGAAGAGAGGAGCTGGGTGATGAGATCTGCAGGGAATATCCACTATGTTGTTCAGGTCATACTGCATGGATTTCACTAATAAAATTTAACCAATCATGGGAAAGCCTGAAGGCAAAATGTCTCCAACAGCAGCTACTGCTCTTAGAGAAGGCTGGACTGTCATGATGTTGCCTTCTATCAGAATTATTTGACTATTTCTTTGTAAATCAAAATGGTCGTGCAAGAAAAACAAGGTTCTGGTCTACAACCTGTAAAGAAAAACTGGAATTGTTTTGTAAGAGGTAAAATTACTTTTCAAGAAATAGGCTAATTCAAAAGATAAGTCCAAAGGATCAAACTTGGTAATTTTTAAGGCTCATTGGACTTAATGCCTTTGCAGAAGGGTCTCGTAACTCTGGCTAAAACCTCAAACACATCTTCACCCTTCTGTTCCCCACCCATAGACAGGAATCACAGCCATTCTGATACAGTAAATTATGACCTAAGACTTCAGATTGTAACTCTTTTTTTCTTCCTGCACTACAGAAGCCTGATGCTCCATGAAACTCCAGCATGTATGGAAAGCTCAACATGTATGGAAGGCTGGTCAAGCTAGTTTAAATATAACACAGAAAACCTATAAGGGCAGTTCTCCCCAGTGAGAAGCCTGTTGTCTCCTATGAATGATCTTTTGATATTCTTAGGAGGAGGAAATGAGAGAACCAAGACCTACTGGACAATGCTGAATGGGGGTTTATTCTGCTGAGCACTCACAGTAGCATCAGTGTCTTAGGATCAACGCAATTTTGAATTATGGAAAATCTCTGCATGGTTTTGCAATAAATAAGAGTCCTGGGTAAATGGAAAGACCTCAAGGACTTGGGGAGCGTAGTGTTAACTTTTGTACCCCTTTATGACAGAAAGAATCTGAGAAAAATAACTTCTAAAAACATAATTATAGATTTTCAAAAAGCCAAAGAAATGCTCTCACCAGTCTATTGTTGTTCTAGTAGTCAGGAGGTGTATTGGCAGAAAGACAGAAAATGCAAGATGTGAGTGAATGATTTATTGTTTAAGGCAAGAAAACAGATGCCTCATTAAGCAGGACATTTAGCTTTGACTTTGTGGTTTGTTGTCATGGTGGTGAATACATTCATGTCCCCACTGAATAAGCTCACTTGCTTTAGCAAGAGTTATGTCTCTAGGAAGTCATAAGGAAAAGTGAGAGACACCCACTCTGCTTAGCTACAATGACACTTAAGCCACAGAGAGGAGAAAGCTTCCAAACAGGGAAAACATATTTTAAAAAAATCTTTCAGATGAAAAATTTGTGTCCTTCTGTCAGTAAACAAGCATTCCTCATGGGTGGATTTTCAGAGAACCCAGTTTTCCTTTTGTGAAAAAGCTCTGTTCCAGGAGGAGCTGTGTCTGTGCTGTGGAAAGGTCATTGTTAACCTGGGAAAATTAATGTGCCTTTCCCTGAGAATTCAAGCTCCAAGATCAGGTGCAGGAGTTGTCTCTGCTATGATGGCTATGATGGGAACTTCTGACCCTAGGTCAGCTTGGTTCAGAGCTCTTTTTTTTTTTTTTTTTTTCAGAAACAGCAGTCAAGAAATGGTGAGGAATGATTTTGCCTTTCCTTGCAGGCCTTGGGCAGCTGATGCCTAGTCTTGCAAGAAACACCTGTGCCTAAGCCAAGTCACTTTCAGGTTCAGAAATTGAAATATGCTGCAAAGACAAGATTGTTTCAGTCGCTGTAGGCTTATTGCTTGAGATACCATGGAGTCTGTGGTCAGTACTGTGAATCACACCTTAAGCAAGGGAGCGTAATCCTCCCAAGTACCAATGATACATGTATATGTCTGGAAAAATAGGTATGTAATGGGTACATTTTTCAATACTTTTATTTCAGTGCCTTTTATGTAATACCCTAGAGCCTCCAACATTTACAAGGAACGACTAAGTTCCTCACTTGCACATGTTCTGTGCCTCTCTTCTGCCAGCTGTGTTATCAATTAGCTCTCATTTTCTTGTCTCTTAGAGAGTAGCTAAGTCCTCGCTCTATCACTTGGAGGAAGGACAAGTGAACAGACATAGTGAAGAGAAATCTATTATTGAGGAAAAAAGGCAGGTTGGAAAAGAAGTTTAACTTTTGATATCCAAAATGCTGTCTAACAGTGGAACAGGTTATACTGTAACAGTCAGGTCCACATGGATATAAAACTTCACAACTGGTCAATTTAAGTAAATAGTCTAACAGGCTTAGAACATTGTTTGGCCCATGAAGTTCTGGGTCTTGCCTAAATAGCAATATCAATACCAACACTAACATTGAAATATCAAGTTAAAATAAATGGAATAGTAAGATAAAAGAAAGGAGTTAAAAATAGAGGCAAAGAGTCTGAAACTCACCTCGAATATTTCCAACCCCTAAAACCAAGTATGGAGCCAGAAGAATGATGAGCTCTCTCATCTTTACACCTTTGCACACAAGCATGATCTTGTCAGATGAAACTCCCTTTACCACTGGCTGCTCTTCCTCAAACACATGGTCAACACACACTGTCCTTTCTTCTTTGTCACTGGCTGTAGCTGAAAGCAAAACTCATGTGGTTACCTGGGAGAGTCTTGGGCCTAGACCAACCACCTTCTCCACTAACACCAATGTGATCTCTGAGATTTGATTTATGTGAAGATAATTCATTGAGGGGAAAAATTTCTGTCTCTTCACCAGAGGACAAGGACAAAGCTTGTTGTTTGGAACTAATGATAGGATTTTCCACCTCCTTCCTTCACCTTGAGAGTATGAAATAACCCCTAAGTTATGAGGAGGAATTAATTATCCATGTTGATTCACCCATCCGATCCATATAAAGTATATCCTGCTGTTCCATCGAATCATGAACCTGTCCAAAAAGAAACACTTCCTTGCCTCCCTTACTACTCCTACTCACAAAAATGTACTTTTGGTGAATTGAGAGATCTAGTCTTCCTATTTCTTCACTTTAAGATCTGATACACAGGACGTTTAAGTCCTTGTTTGTCTGAGAAGAGAGGGCTTCTTGCCAATTCCTTCTCCACAGTAACAACACATTTGCCTTACCTGAATGCTGAGTGGTCTTCAAGGCAGGTGCTTCACAGCAAGTGGTTATTTGACTTTCTTATTTATCACTTACGTGGAGTGAGTGCAAATGCAACTGCCAGTGGAACACCCACAGCCTTACACCTTCAAATAAGCCCTTTCAGTTGTGGTGTTGTAAGTCTTCAGAACCAGAGGCATGCTTGATTTGTTCTCTCTGAATTTCCTGTTTATAACATAGGTCCACCAACTAGGTTCCTGATCAGATGTCATAGAACTAAGAGGAAAAGGGAAGGAAGTACTTCTCACTGTTCTATCATGAGAATAAAATGTTTCAAAGACATGTGACTCGCTTTTCTTGCAAGTAAGATGTAATGATCTCTTAACAGAGGCTGAAAATTGCTGCTTGTTCTCTTTTCTGTTGATCTGAACTCAAAACCTGCCCTTTAAATCATCATTCTCCTTGTGTGCAATGTTTTCTGAAGTAAAAATTCACTCCCATCAAGTTAAACGATCATTAAATAAAACATTAGTTTACATTGAAAATATTGTCTTAAGGACACGTTGCTGTTGCTAAGCCTGGCCTGCATAAAACTCTCTCCATCGAAACAGCAGCACTAGAAGTGTGGATTCTGCTTAAACCAAAACCACATTGTTAAGAGATTGAAATTCAAGCCACACTCTGATTACATTGTTTTAATTTAAGTGATAATATCAGTCTGCATCAGTAGAAGTGAGGCAAACACATTCAAATGGAGACAGTGTAATTTAATATATATTTAGATCTTCTTTTCATCCTTAGGAAAAAAAGGAAGGACTGTGGTGGCATCTAAAGAAGTGAGAGGCAGAGAAGCTTCTCTGACCTAGACTGGAGTCTTTGTGAAGAGACAACTATAGTTTTGGGCTGTATCTTTATCAACTGAAAGTACCAGAGACTGGGCAACTTTCCTCCTCAGCATACAGTTTCTTATGAATCAGTGGCAGCTGGAAGTGCATTAGAAGATTTTTTTTAAAAAAAAAAAAGATAAATGGAAAGCAGAGGAAGCCAAATACAGGAAGAAGAATGGAAAGTTACTTGACAATAATTTTCAGGATATGCTGCAAAAGTGAACACTGCACACAATGTATGGACATGATCTCAAGGATGGAGACTTTTTATCCTCACAGTCCCAGAAGGGCGTATATCTACTCTCCTTCTTTCCATGGTTCTTACACAGATAAAAAATAATAAGAGTTGTAACTTTTTCCCTTTGGTGTCTTCTTAGCAAGCAGAACAATTATCCCACTTACATGCAGAGACATCAGTGGACAAAACTGAGGATTGATAGTGAATACACATGCTCTGTGTTTCTTGAAGCTTCAGTCATTCATAAGTAATTGCTTTTTTTTCTTCTTGTGCTTGTTGGGAACACTCACACTGTATGTAATTCCAAGCAATAATCTATTACTCCTCTCACTTAATTTACTCCAATTTGGTTTTCATATCGCTAGACACAAAGGATCTACCCATCAGAAGGAGTGCTTCTGCAGTAGAGCAATGGCCTCAAGCTCCGCCAGGGTAGGTTTAGGCTGGAGATTAGGAGGAGGTTTTTCACACAGAGGGTCATTGGGCATTGGAATAGACTGCCCAGGGATGTGGTTGAGTCACCTTCCCTGGAGGTGTTTAAGGCACGGGTGGATGAGGTCTTGAGGGACTTGGTTTAGTGTTAGATAGGAATGGTTGGACTAGAAGATCCGATGGGTCCCTTCCAACCTGGTTGTTCTGTGATTCTGTGATTCTGTTTGGTGAAAGTGAGATTACGGATCCATTGGATGAAATTGAGACATTCAACTAATGTAGCAGACAAGTTGCTATGTTAACTTGAGCTTGCAGGGAGAGTTTCTGAATCAGCAATAGTAAATTGACCATGCTAGCCTGACTCTGTGTCAGGAGTTACATAATAGATACCGTGTTCAGCAGAGGCTGATGGGTGCCTTAAGTAGATGGCTCCCTTCAAGACCAGGAAAAGTAAAATATCTCCTTCGTTGCTAACAAAATTAAACAAGATCATGACCAAGTAAATAAAAACATGGACAAATATTTTACTAGAAACGACCCATGCACTTGGAAAGATCATAGAATCATAGAATCACCAGGTTGGAAGAGACCCATCGGACCATCGAGTCTAATCATTCCTATCAAACACTAAACCATGTCCCTCAGGACCTTATCTACCCGTCCCTTAAACATCTCCAGGAAGATCATAGAATCATAGAATCATAGAACAACCAGATTGGAAGGGACCCATCGGATCTTCTAGTCCAACCATTCCTATCAAACACTAAACCAAGTCCCTCAAGACCTCATCCACCTGTGCCTTAAACACCTCCAGGGAAGGTGAATCAACCACCTCCCTGGGCAGCCTATTCCAATGCCCAATGACCCTTTCTGTGAAAAACTTCCTCCTAATCTCTAGCCTAAATCTCCCCTGGCGCAGCTTGAGGCCATTCCCTCTTGTCCTGTCCCCTGTCACTTGAGAGAACAGCCCAGCTCCCTCCTCTCCACAACCTCCCTTCAGGTAGTTGTAGAGAGTAATGAGGTCTCCTCTCAGCCTCCTCTTCTCCAGGATAAACAACCCCAGGTCTCTCAACCGCTCCTCATAGGGCCTGTTCTCCAGCCCCTTCACCAGCTTTGTTGCTCTTCTCTGGACTTGCTCCAGAGCCTCAACATCCTTCTTGTGATGAGGGGCCCAGAACTGGACACAATATTCAAGGAGCGGCCTCACCAGTGCTGATACCACATACCAGGAGGAATCTAAACATTCTCTTATTCAGTGCCAAGAAAGACCCAATGGTTATGGTCCATACACATATCACCAGCACAGAAACAGCAGACGGGAGATCCTGAAAGCAAAGTTTAAAGCAGGAGGCTAAAAATGCCATCCTACATAGTAACATTTTGGGATGGCCCTGGTTTTCTATGCTGTGTCAGGTAACAAAGGCTCAGTCATGATTGATTAATGTGTAGAGGGAAATAGGTATTATATTTATTAGTATATGAAAATGTTTTGATGTGAATTAAGTTTATGTAAGGTGGATTCCACCTAATCAAAACAGAATCAATGCTGCTGACATTTAAGATTTAAAATGCTATGAGGCAATTTTAAAATGAAAACTGAGGAAATCATGCCAGGTATGGAAAGTAAATTGTTGAGATCGATATAACTGTATAGTCTGAAATAACAGAAATCCTATGGCTTGGAAAAACGGATAGAATAGAAGGCAAGAATAAAAACCAATATCCCAGGTAAGCAGAGCGTATAAAAATATGCAACGAGTACAAGACAAAAGGTCACATATATCTATACAAATACTTCAGTTTTAAAATATGATTTAAATGGCAAAACCACTGGTGAATGCCTTTTCAAAAAATGTAATACGTATTACAGAAGGTTGCTGAAAACAAGCTGTTTTGTGGAACACTAATACAAGAATACACATTTTGTACAAGAATACACATTTTTTTACAATAAGAGTTGTTTGCATTTACACAGTAATGCTAAAGATAGCACAGTGTCAAACATAGCATGTGTCAACCGTTGTATTGTACGACAGAATTTCAATGGTTGTAGAATTTCATTCCACACTAAAACTAACAGCATGCTGTTAGTGCTGTGCTGTCAATCACGGGACCAAAAGCAAGTGAGTGAAATGCTAGAGACTATTAGAGAGCTCAGAGGGCAGAATAATCATGGAGTCATAGAATCATAGAATCACCAGGTTGGAAGAGACCCATCGGATCATCAAGTCCAACCATTTCTATCAAACACTAAAACATGTCCCTCAGGACCTCGTCCACCCGTGCCTTAAACAGTAACAACTGGACAGTCCAATCATACTAGACTAGGTAAACATCACAGTGAATCTTGATGAGGCTATATCTGTGCTGGTAGACAAAACCAGGTCAAGACAAAGGTTTGAGCTTTGGAATGAAACCATAGACTCCTATCAGCTGTTGCTGAACTCTTTGACATGGCTTTTGTCCATGGCAATGAGCAAGCCAGGGGCAGTTTCCAGCATGAAATAGGCCAGCTTCTACTGCTCGGGAAAGAGTTTGGATACACAAATCTTCCACGACTTCTCCACGTCATTTACTCTTACAGATACAAATGGACCTCGGTCTGCGTTATTTGTTAGTATGAATATAATCACAGATTCTCCTATTTTAGCTGCTATAGATGATTGGTTCAAATTAGAGCTATTTGTGAAAGCATGCACAAGAAAAGAAACATTGATTTAATCCTGAATAATACACAAGACATATTACAAGCTGAAACAACAAAAGACAAAAGTTTACTAAAATTACGTTTTAAAGACATATGTAAAAATAAAACAAAAACAAAAACAAAAACAAAAACAAGCCAAAGAATCTGTGAAAAGGTTCAAATGTTTGCAATACCGAAGGGACCGTTTAAAGAATCATTTAAAATCTTCAAAGTGAACTTAGGTCTTTTGCAAGTCTACTCATGCTATAAAGGTAGGTTTATTGTAGCCTTAATCTTCTGAAAAAGTAAATGAGGCAAGACACATACAGAAAAATGATAACTTATAATGATCCTTTCAAACTAAATCTTTCAGTTTAATAAAACATAGTGACTTTCTTTACAAGCCTCCCATAACCTACATTCTTTCTCAATTGCTTTCTTGTAATAAAATCTGTAAAGGAATTTAAAAATTCAATTGCCAAACAAGTAATTGTAGTAAATAATCATAAGGCTTTAACTGGTCTCTATATGAGAGAAAAAAGAGTTTTGTACCTAGATATCTAAGAGCTTGATGAAGTCCCTCAAAAATGCGGTTGCAAGAAACTTAAGAAATACAATAAATGTTAAAGACCGTTAAAGGCAGAAAACAAGAGAAATTGATGGTTAGTTTACATTTTGTAGGAAAGCTTTAAGTGAGTTCTCACAGATATTTATGATCTTCAGTATAATTATAAATGATTTGGAAGACTGAATAATGAGAAATCTCTTACCTGAAATTTTATTTAGGGTACTCCAATCTCACAATGACAGAAGAAATACTAAGTTATGTATAAATGGGGTATGAAATTATAATCATAGAACAACAGATTCATAGAATGGTTTAGGTTGGAAGGGTCCCGACCCCCTGCCATGAGCTGGGACATCTTTAAGTAGATCTGCTTGCTCAAAGTCCTCTTCAACCTGACCTTGAACACTTCAATGATGTGGCATCTACCACTTCTCTGGGCAACTCACTTCCATGTCTCACCACCCTCACTGTAAAAAATGTATTCCTTATATCCAATTTAAATCTATTCTCTTCTCTTTCAGTTTAAAACCGTTGTCCCTTGTCCTTTTACTACAGGTAAAAAGTCTTTCTCCATTATTCTTATAAGCCCCATGTATATGTTGAAAGGCCACAATAAGGTCTCTTCTCCAGACTGAACAACCCCAGCCCTCTCATCCTGTCTTCATGGCAGAGTTTTTCCAGCTCTCTAAGGATTTCCATGGCCCTCTCCACACCCATTCTATCAAATTCATGCCTTTCTTGTACTGGAAACCCCAGAGCTTAACACAGTGGGGCCTCACCAGAGCAGAGGGTCAAAATAACCTCCCTCCATCTGCTGATCATGCTTCTTTTGTTGCAGGAAGGATACAATTTGCTTTCTGGGCTGTAAGCTTACATTGCTAGCTAAGATCTAAATTTTCATCTACCATTATCCCAAAGTCTTTCTCAGCAGAGCTGCTCTCGATCAATTAATCAATTCAATGTTAACAAATACAAAGACACTCGTATGACAAGAAAATCTGTTCTAACTGTACAACTAAGTTAAAGAATCTGTAAGAGCAGACAAATAATAACAGAAATGCTAGAGTCCAATTATCACAGACTGGCTAAATGATATATTTCTTGAATATCATATTCAGTTTGTACTATATCATCTCTGAAGGAATTCTGTAGAAACAGAAAAAAGTACAAATATCAGAAGTATAGGACCAATGGGAAGAGAGATTAAGTATTATGGAATTCTTCAGCTTGGAGAAATAAACAGCTGTGTGGTGTTTTGACAGAAGTTTGCAGCATCTCAAACAGGAAATGAGGAATAAGTGACGGTTTATCAATTCTTCTAGAAGAAGAACAAAGGAGCAACTTGCCATGCAACTGGCACAAAATGAGTCCAGGAAAATCTGGACTTCTTTTTGTTGGAATGCTTTTATTTATAAATGAATTGATTAATGCTTTACTAGCAGACATTATGAAGCCAAAAATTAAGTAGTTTTAGAAAGGGATTAGTTGAATCTCTAGAGACCAGAACTGTTAAGTATGTATTATCTGCAACAGCTTAGATATAACATCCAACTCGGGAAGGCTCTGAGTCAGATACTAGCTAAATGTATCAGTTAAGTATTTGATTATTTACTGCATACTTTTCTATGTTTACTACATCTTAGCTTGAAGAATCCACTAAAAATATTGGCAGAGAATACTTAGCAAGAGGAAATGACTGTTCAGATTCAGTGTGTTAGCCTTATGTTTCCATATTGCAGCCTCTACTGCGAGTAGAAGTGTCTTTAAATGCAGAAATAGAATCACGAATCCATCATGAATTTGCAATGAATTAAATAAACTCAAAAACATGTGTCAATATGCTATATACCTCTGAATGCAGCAGAAGGACAAATAGATTAGAAGTGCCCTACAATGCTACAGCAGATGCAAAATTACTCGTCTCAATAGTTAACAATGTATGTGCATGATGTAAACAAGGAGCTGGATTTTTTAAAAAAAAAGAGAATGGGAAAAGTAAGCCAATAATTTCAGATAGCTTTACATCTACATTTCTAGATAAACAAATCAGCCTTCAGCAATCAGTTTCCCTATCAGTAAACTCAAAAGGACACAATGAATCTTTGGAGCTCTTGACCTAAATCTGCCTCATGTTGAGCAACTTTGCAGAGCAGTCTGGTCTCACACACCTAATGCAACGGGGAAATATCCGTAGTGTAATAACAGGAGTTGTTGGGATCAAGGTTGGAGCATACTGAAACCAGGTAGCTACCCGGGAGGACTTTAAAAGGGCATGAAGTCATTGTGTTAGTTATCCCCCATGTACAGAACATGACACACAGCGTTTCCCTTCAGTGACAGCAGAGGGAGAACATAGGGAATGAGGAGAAAGAGGGAGAGACCATTCATTGCACTTGTATGAGAATAAGATTGCATGTACAAATGTGCTTAACTGAATGAACAAAACTACAGAGGGACTGGCAGATTGGCTTGGGTTTGTTTTCGGTTACCCTGCAGAGATATGGGATTCTCAGAAATTCTCCAGTTATTGTTCCTTCAGGCCTTGGAGGGATTTCCACTGCATGCTTCCTTTTCTCACAGACCATTCAACCTCATTCTCCTTCCTTACGTAAAAGACACCCCCCCAGGCTAGCAGAATTAGAACAACAGACTAGTTCAACATGGATCTTAATTAGAATTATTGAGGTCACAATATAGTTACTACCCTAATCTCATGCAAATTCAGGTAAAGCATTTCTGTTTGAGGAAGATTATGATAAGGGAATAATAAGCTGATTACTACAGAGCAACAAAGAGAAAATTGCCTGCTGTTAAAACGCAGATTCTTTGAGTATACAATAAGGAAAAGGTTGCAATAATTTCATTACTGTATATTCAACGTAAATAGAGAGTTGTAAAATGCAATTTACAGTATTAATTGAGATGCCTATATCTCCTTTTTTTGACTGTTTAGGAAACATTGGTGAATCATCACTCAGATATATAGGCAGAGGGGATGGAACTGCTTAGTGAGGAGCCCTACAGAGAGAAGCTTGTCATAATTGGCTCCTGAATCATCAGACTGATTCCTCTCCTGCACATGAGTCCCTAGCACTGGGGAAGGTAGAAGCAGTTTTCTTTTGTGCAGTAACTTTTTGGCTCAAGTTAATGATCAGGAAGTTGAAGACATGGGACTTGAAACAGTTCCTAAGCCTCGAATCATCAGGCTACAGGATTGTAAAATTCATTTTACCACCCCTACTGCATCTGGACCTCTTCCAGAAGGGAGTGGAAGGTTCATACAATCACCAGCAGATGAAGTTTACAGAAGCTTTGATTCTGTACCCCAGTGCAAAGTGGATTCTTCTGGCACAGTGGACCCACAGGTTGTGACTTCTGTTTCCTATGTCCATTGCATGTTTTACTTAATGATGTTTAAGTAGATACTGAACAGTGAATCCCTGGAGCAGAAACTCATCCTGCCCTAAAACAATTGTTATAGTTGTAAAAGAAAAAAGCTGTTCAGTTCCCTTAGCTTGTTATTCTGCAAGTTCCAGTGTCCTAAAGTGATCTTCAGATCTTCAGATCATAATACGTGTTCTGTGGGGTCACAAGAAATGTTGTTGTATTTATAAATCCTACCTCCAAAACCAACTTCTCCAAATGCCCAGTGAAGTCCAGAAGGACAGAGAAACAGGTAGCTCTTAGAATACAGATCACAATGCAAATGAACTTCATCCAAAAGCCACTGAGTTGAATAAAAGTTCTCTCACTCACAGTTCTTCTTGGTTATTAAAACCACAGCAATTCAAGGGGCAGCAAGGTGATGCATATCTAAGATGTGAATCCAGTAATCAAATTTGCATATAAATTTGAACACCTCCTTTTAGTACATGGCTAGATAAAGCACAGTCATATAGCCTGGAAGAAATTGTTTGTGCTACTCATAAAAGGTCAAAGAGAAGACTAACAAAAAAATCCATTGATTAGAAAAGGACTAAATTGAAAAAATCCCTTAAATTGTTCCTTAATATTCTCTATCAATCAGAGGCTGCAACTGCCTGCTTTTTGCTGTCAAGAAGACCAAATTTAATTTGCACACCTTTCAAATTTAAAATGCTATGTATAAGGATTTACATTCTGAAAAAAAACCAATGTATTTCACTGCAATTTCTGAATCAGCACTGTTCCATTAACCCAGCAGGAGGAATCAGCTGGCACACAGAATTCCTTCTGATTATCTCTGTCAAATGCTATAGCAAAGTCAGGAGAAGGCATCCTACCTCATGGGTGACACAGCTGAACCTACAGAATTTTTTGAGGCCTGATCAGATGACTTAATAGTAATGTTATTGTAACCACAATGCTCTTAATATATGAAAGAAAATATTATAAGAAGAAAGAATATTTTTTTTATTAGTACAAATTTTATATTTGAAAAAAAGATTTTTTTTTAATGCAACCCCATCTTCAGGTCTGAAACAGCTGGCAGGTCTGAACAAATGCTCTTACTTTACACCACTTTCTTTAGCAGAAGTCGGGGGAAATGGCTTCTTCTTCTCAACAGAGCTTATTAGTCAGCAAAAAAAAAACAAAAAACCAAACGCTTAGTATAAATTACATACTTAATTAAATCATGCGGAAAACATCCAATCAACTTAAAAGAAAATCAAATAGTATTTTAACACTTAGAAATAGAAAAATCCCAGCAGACAGATTCTTGTGTTTTCTTTCAGTAATGCATCTTCTCCGTGGTTCTTTACAGCCTAGTTTATGTATCTTGGCAATGCTTCCTTCTTACCATTAGAATACACTGTGATACACTGTACCTTAACATTACAGTTCCCATCTCAAGGGGGCTGGAACTAGATGATCTTTAAGGTCCCTTCGAACCCAAACTATTCTATGATTCTATGATTCTGTGATTCTGTGATTCTATGATTCTGTGATTCTATGAGTCTATGATTCTATGAGTCTATGATTCAGAAAGGTTTCTTGGACTTCAACAGTTTTTTCCTTATTTTTTTATTTACATTTCTATTACTGTCTGGGGGTTTTTTCACCTTAGACAATACCTATTCCATGCCAGTAGTGGAAAAGCAGAGGTAGAAAAGCTCCTTGGTGACTCTTGGATCTGTTTTACACACACATACATAAGTTCAACAAAATTGCTCTTAAGAATGTAAGTTTTCTTTCTAAGGTTTCCAAATCTGTCTTCTGACAGTATTTCATGCAGATAAGTCCACATTTCCTGCCACAAGTCTTGCCTCAGGCAATCTGGTAATATCGCAAGCTGACTATGATCTGTCACAGGATCATGAGGCGGTTAAACTGTTCATCATAGATAAGCCAAAAAGTTTGAAAAACCCCAGAGGGCAATATTTGGATCGTCTTTCATGCCAAATCTGTGAAGGCCACGGAGGATATTGAGCTACTTCAAGTCTTCCAATGTGCTGGACTAGGAGCTAGGAAAGGAAACTAAGAGTTTATTTATTCCTAGGTTTAAGGGTTCATTTTCATCAGATATTTGCAAACTCTTCCCGCTATCTGTAGTTTTGCTGTTCATTGATATCTGCCCATTTAACAGATTTCTCTGATCCTCAAAGATTGGTGCCAGGAAAAGTAATCATCTGATTTCAGGTTTTTGAAAAGCTGAATAGCCTGCATTTTTGATACATCCTTTTCCTTGCCATTGATGGATTCATTATCTGATGTAGGTTTCACAGGTGTTATCTTGCCTTCAGAAGGTTTCTTCGCTTCGTGTTCTTCCTGACTAACATCCATCTTCACACCAGATTTTAGGCTGTGGAAACAATAGTCACCAACCTGGCAGAGGAAAACTGGCTCAGTGCTGTCAGGGTTTAATACCACTAAGTTACCTTCTGACAAAGGCTGCTTTCCAGGAAGATCATTTCCCTTCTGTAAGACAGGCAAAGAAGTGTTTGTGGGCTCTGAATGTCCATGGAGACTTAAAGGGACAGTAAGATAGTCTCCAAATGTATCCAGGTGCAATTCAGGAGAAGCTGGTGTTTGACCTGAAACCGGGACCACGACATCGGTTTTCCCAGGAGAAAACTCATGGCAAGAGTGGTCACTGGGAGGCTTGGGCTTGTGTGAGTCACAAGGTAACTCCTCAGCAGTGACAAGTGGCGGAAGGCTGGAGTCGCTGGCTGAGGGCAGTAACAGACTCTCTGTGGTAACATACTCCAAGGGGCAGCTAAGAGCTGCTGGAGATTTCTGCTCTTCTGTTCTCACATTCATGCCTTTCCCATCGGCTGGTGGGGCCAGTGAGACGTCTTTCTCATTGCTGAGGTGCCGAATCATTGGCTTCTTGTCTGGGAGCGGGAAGGGCTGTGGAGGACCTGCTCCTGTCTGTTCTTGACTCGGTGGGTCCTGAGGACAGTCTTCCTTTGGGAGAGCCATATACTGGAGGGAAATTGATTTCTCATGGATCCCTACTGGGTTCACTGCCAGACTGTGATGCATATCAGGGTGGGAGGACATCATTGAGCTGTACAAGTATGGACCGTTGAAAGCAAAGCAAGGGATTGCTGCCTGAGAAGCAGTACTTGCATCAGCACTGTTTCTTCTTGAATCACAAAAGGAATGACCAGCAATTTGACTTGAGCAGACAAGTGGGGCATGCTCTGGCTCATTTAAAGCATAGTATGAGTTCTGTAGGTCCAGTGCAACAGGCAGAACATCTGTCTTTATAGTCTGCCCTTCAGGGGACTTTAACGAAGTCTTCATCTGCCTGAATGAAGGAAAGTTAAAAGTTGTTCATGAGAAATACTGTTGTGGTAAACATTAATTACAAAACAAGTTTAGTTGAAAACACACATATCTCTATGCAGAGAATTAGAAAAAATCTTTCATGGAGAAGCAGGCTAAACAAGATAACAAAAAAAAAATATATCCCTGTGTCAAAAGCAACTTGCATAGGCTTTTTAGTGACAGAGCATTTGATAATACCTGCCATGACTTGGAGAGCTCTTTGAGACCGTCATTCACAGTGTCACTAGAGTATGCTCTTCACTTACCTATCCACAACTTGAAGGATACTAGCCTGCTCCATCTTCTCTGAAAGGCTGTATTTGTTGAAGTCCAGTTGGCTACTTGTTGGCCAGTTTCCTAAAGGTACTTTCTGAAAAATAAAAGGGCATATGTTACGAAAGGGTGGGGTATCACTGGCAGTAGAATCAAGAACGACACATTCCCTATGGACAAATAAAACAAATAGGAGAGCCTGCAGCATCCAGCAATAGGGATACAACTTCACTTATTACTAGAAGGTATGTTCTGTTCTCCGGAAGACTGTGACCTCAAACCCGTATTACCCTACCAGTGACTGAACTACAAGTACCCAGGGAGCCAACTAGGAAAGTTGCCCTCCTAGACTTGTTATTTGTGAATAGAGAAAGACTCATGGGGAATGTGATGGCAGGTGGCTGCTTGGTCACAGTGATTGTTAAATTGTTGAGATTAAAATTTTCAGAGTAATGAGAAAAGGGAACAGCAGACTTGCTTACGTTGGGTTTAAAGAGATCAAACTTTAATCTACACAGGGATCTACTTTGCAATGTCCGATGGGAATCTGCTTTTGAGGACTTGGGAGTCCATGAGTGCTGGTCAGTTTTTAAGAACCACTTTTTAAAAGCATAGAAACAGGCAATACCATCGTGTCATAAGTCAAGCAAGCTGGGCAGATCTGCTTGGCTGAACAGGAAACTCCTCATACAGCTCAAGAGGAAAAATAAATTGTTTGATTTCTGGAAGAATGCTCAGGCTTTGAAGGAATACTACAGCTCTGCAGTTTCTGTATTCAGGGACAAGGCACAAAAGGCCAACACTCAGTTAGAGCTGAAGCTGGCCAGTGTCTCAGACAACAAGAAGGGATTTTTTTTAAGTATATTAATAACAACAGCAGGTCCAGAGAAAACATTGGATCAATACTTGATGATGGTCACCATATTAATAGGAATGAAATAAAAACAGAGGCATTCAATGCTTTTTTTTTTTCCTCAGTCTTTATAATACTGACAGAGTTTGGGCTACTCCGTCCTCTGAGTCAGTGGATCATGAGTGCAAGAACAGTAACATTCGGTTTTTAATGTAGAGATTAGGGATATGAACTTGAGGCTTTAGCATGAAGCCTTCTGGCACAAGAGAATTCATCTCTAGTCTTTGCTGTCTATTTGTAAATTATTTATTAATCCAGGTCATTACTATTAAAGTCCATTTAGCAGTATAATTAATACACAATGATTAGCAAACAAGTACACACAAATATAGATACACACTCACACACAAATATAGTCACTGCAAGCACTCATTCACCTCACACAGAAGCCATATCGTAAAATATACTCATTGAATTGCCAGTTATCTATACTTACTGTAATGCATTCCTTATGAATATAGAATAGAATCAACTGTTATATGAAAAGTACATGTGTCTGTGTGTTGGGGTGGACATATTATTGAATTAGCTATTCTTGTAACACTGGAAGAACTTTACCACCAAAATCTAGAGAAGCCTATACCACCTTTTCCAGATGTTGAATTTTTTTTTTTTTCAGAGAGGAAGAAGGGAGGGAGGTTCCACTTAACAGTTTTGACAAATTTTGTCTGTTCCTTGATTTCCAATAAAGAATGCTTGTCCAGGTAACAGAGAGGCATGTGGCAAAATTAATTGCAGAAAATCCAGCTCCTTTAAAATAAAAGTTTCTTTTCTAGGGCTGCCTACTCTATAAAGCCCTGAATAAGTGTTCATTACTATTTGGAGAAGACTGAAAGTATAAGCTGATGAAGTTTGATAATGAAACTAGATTATTTCAGTCAGTTAAAATTTTAAAGTGTTGAAAATATTCTGGCTTGATTTCAAATCACAGCGAGGCTGACAAGCACAACACAAAGAAATCTACTAGTATAGTCTTAAGATCACATTTATGTTGAATATGACCAGAACTTCTTCTAAACATAAAACATAGACTAATGAAGATATCTGCTAATTGTGGACCAGGAGACAAGAAGGTCTCTTAGGTACTACCAGTCCTGAAAAAGAGAGAGAGAGAAATAATGAACCCTTGAAGGTGCAGTTCCCACTTACCCGCAGGTAGCTCTGAATCAGGAGACTCTTGCTGGGGTTTGGAATCTTTTCCTCCCATACTTGCTTCTTCCTGCAACAACACGCAGAGGTTTCAAGATTTGCTTCTCAATGCGGCTGCATCCAGAAAAGACTGAACCCCATACACCTTGCAAGGCACCACCAAGACCCCAGCACGCCACCACCCAACTCTTGTCCTTGCACAGACATGCACAGCCTTGCCCATTGCACACCAAGGCTCATCTCCATGTAGACCTCTTTCTCATGGGGAACAAGCAGTGCCTCAGCCTTTAAGTAACCCATGTGGCCAACACACTGCTAAATCTCCTAGTCACAACGCATGCCTACCTGAGGAAATACTTATAGCTGCAGTAAGCAACTGTTAGCAAAGTGATGATGACAGCTGGGAACACCACTGGGAGAACCACTGGTGGCAGAACTGAAAGAGAGAAGAGAGAAAAAGATATCCACCTGCAGAGTGGTTGCTTCCCATTACAGGCTTTTCACTCTGGTTGCTCTTCATACAAGCAGGTTGGGGAAATGTAGGCAGCACATAAAGGGACAGTATCATGAAGCCTTCTAACTGTTGGGGTACCCTCCGGAGTGGGAGAGACCAAACACGATTTAGTGGTCAAAGGAGTTCATTGTTTCCTTTACTGCTTATTTTTCTCTGACCTCAGAGTAAACAGTTTATGCTAACAAAAAGATACCTTACTCCACCATGAATTACAGGCACACATCTTCACACATCTTAGGCCTGCTTCTTCCATACAGTCCTGAACAGATGAAGGGTCTCAGAGGTTTTTCTAAGACAGAGCTTCCTCTGCTAATGCTCATAACTGATCATTGACAACAGACCCATTGCTTTCTGAGTACACTCATCAGAATTTGCCCACTGTCTTACCACTACAAGCTTCTTCAGCATCACTCATATCAGTTCCTATTGTTTTGGGTGCAAGACCATATGATAGCAAATATTCTGGCAAAACCAAGAAAAATATGTAAACGTTGTTATCTCGAGTAGACTCTAGTGTGTGTTTTATGCAACCCTACATTCACCCTGCAGATAGAAAAGACCAATGGCTTATATTCTGACTTCCTGCAGTCTCAAGTTCTTCGGTCACTGACAACAGAATGGACTGCTGGAATCAGGAAACCGGGATGATCTTTTGGGCAGGATCTTTGCTTGATTCTCCATGTGGAAACCTTTCTGGCTGGCTGTACTCACCTTGTGAAGGAAATGAGGAAGGAAGACTAGTAAGTCATTCCTGCTGCTGCATTGGGAGGATACAGACAGGGCAGATACCTTATTAAGTGACTCCAACTAGGTCGTGGCTAGACCAAACATCAACCCCTACATTTTTCTAGAGAGGCATTTCAGCCATTAACAGCCTACAGAACCTTACTGAAGCAACCTGAATGAAAAGTACCATTCTCGGTCTTCCAGGTGAATTCCTCACTCCATTCACTCCAAGGCCCCTCGTAATCCAGAGGTGTATTCACCCTTGCACGCATTTTCCCCCTATATTCTGTAGATGAATCGAGCATCTGCAGGGTGAAGATGAAAGGAGGTTCATCGTTGTTGATATTTAACTTCTGGAGAGTCTGGGGAGAAGAAAGAAGCACAAATGAAGTAGGTGAGAGGAACTACCTTTCCTATTTGCCCAGCACAGAGAAATCAAGGACTCTGTTCTAAGACTTACCTTTTCATATTGGTTGTTTTTCCAGTACTCAACTTGGTATCTCTGCTTTATGAAGTTATATGACAAATTGTGTTTTATCCATCTGAGTTCGTACTCTTGGCTCTCTGTCAATGTTACTGACACATTTGCAGGTGGTAGTACCTTAACTGGAACACAGGGAAAGTCTCAGAGTGTTTATCAAGATACTGGTCCAGTACTCCTTCTCACCACTGTGAGTTATTTTCAGAGACTGAAAACAATAGAATGGGTCATTGGGCACTGGAAGAGGCTGCCCATGGTGGTGGTTGAGACACCTTCCCTGGAGGTGTTTAAGGCACAGGTGGACAAAGTGCTGAGGGACATGGTTTAATGATTGATAGGAATCTAGCTATGATCCATTGGGTCTCTTCCAACCTGGTGATTCTATGATTGTAATATTGTTTTGTGCAATGTACAGAGTCTCAGCTATTCAACACTTCTTAATTCCCCACATCTTTATTTTCTAATCAAATACAATAACCCCATAGACCATTAAATAGCAGAAAACCTATATCCATTAGTATTGACAGCCTTCACTGTGTACTGAATCATAGACTCATAGCATCATTAAGATTGGACAATACCTCTAATGTCATTCTGTCCATATCCCAAAGTGCCACATCTACACACTTTTTCAGCTCCTCCAGGGAAGGAGACTCCACCATTTCCCTGGGCAACTTGTTCCAGTGCTTCCGCACTCTGTCAGTAAAGAAACTTTTCCTAATATCTAATATCTAAACCTCTCCTGACACAACTTGAAGATACTTGTCCTATCAATTGTTACTTGTCAGAAGAGACCAGTACCCACCTCACTACAACCTCCTTTCAGGTAGTTGTAGAGGGAGATAAGGTCTCCCCTCAACCTACTCTTCTCCAGACTAAACAATCTCCTTTGTCACTCCTTATGAGAATTGTTCTCCAGACCCTTTGCCAGCTTCACTGCTCCAGCAACTTGAAGTCTTTTGTGAAGTAAGGGTCAAAATATGAACAAAGTATTCAAGATGTGTGTTCAGCAGTGTCAAGTACAGAGGGACAATCACTAATCTGCTGGCCACACCATTTCTGATACAAGCCAGGATGCTTTTGGCCTTCTTGTCCACCTGGACACACTATTGCCTTATGTTCAACTGGCTGTCAGGCAGTTTTCCAGCCACTCTTTCCCAAACCTATAGCATTCTGTGGGGTTGTTGTGGCCCAATGTGTAGGTCCTGGCACATGGCCTTGCTAAACCTTATATAATGAACCTCAGCCCATCAGTCTAGCCTGTCCAAATCCCTCTGCACAAACTTCCTACCCTCAAGCGCATTGATACTCCCACCCAATTTGTTACTGAGGGTACACTCAATCCTTCATCCAGAAAACCAATTAAGATATTAAACAAGACTGGAACCAAAACAGAGCACTGAGGAGCACCACTTGTGACTGGCCATGAAGTGGATTTGAAACCAACTGGTGAAGAGGAGTAAAACATTGCTTGAAACATCTGTACTGGTTCCCCACATTTGCAGAGATTTTCAGCTCTCTCACAGCTGATACCGGATATTTTCACACACTGCAGGACCCCTCTCAGTTCTAGTCTGTAAAAAGCAGCAACAGTGCCTCCAGATACATGTGAGCAGACGTGATCCACCTGGCACACCTCACTCAGCAGAGGAGTCCGGCCTCATCCAGTGCTCCATGGGCCTCTGCCCAAACCCACATGAGCTGCAGTGGCTTCTTGAGAAATCACGTAGTGACATACTCCCCACAAACACCTCTCACCACAGCTCCCTGTCACCTGGGACATCCAGGAAGGTAAATCACAGAGAAGCCAGCAGGGCAACAGTCACTCACAGAGCACCTCAGGGTCACAATCCAAATTTCTGTGTAGCAGTTTCCTCTGCTGCACCTTCCTTCAAGTAACAAGTGCCACTGAGAAACCCTGCACCTACAAACCATCAAACGTAGACCTCTGACCTAACAGCCTTTATTCCTCAGTCCCAGTCTCTTCCTTGTCCAACACACTTCCTCACCACCTCTGTCCTCAGCCCCACATGCCCAGTCAGGCATCTCTCCAACCAAGAGAAGTCAGGAACAACACCGCAACTCACTGTTCTTGTAGGCTTCAATCACTTTCTCCTCCGTCTTGGCCCGGACAGACACATGGTAGTGGCTCTGACTGCTGGAGTTGGTAACAGGGATCTCACAGCTCTGGACCACATAGGGGCTGTGTGGCAAAGCCTTCTCATGCACAGGAGAGCACTCCTCTTCTCTGAGGGCAGAAAAAGAGGGTGTGCTGAGATCAGGGGAATGGGATGGAACAGAAACTCCATGGGAGAGGTGCAGGCACACTGCCATAGGCAAAGCACATACGCTGATGCTGGGGTGGCCCTGAAGAACAAACCAAAGAGGACAGAGGTGGTGATGGCTTTCTTCACTTCCCAGCTGCACGTCAAACTATTTGCACCATTGAAGAGACAGCGAAGGTTCTTGGGCTGAAGGCCACCTTCAGAGAAGTTGAGAGCAAAGTCAGTGACAGGAAAGATCTGGCTTCTCAGCCATCACTTCCACCCTGCACGGTTCTGCTCCGTCCCACGATACCTTCAGGTGTTTCCCACAATGCTTCTGTGCTCCACTCGCTGCACTGCCCAGAGAAGCCACTGGCCACCCACGGTTTGGCTCGCACACGGGCAACGTAGCTGTTCCCTGGGATGAGGTCCTCATGGTTGAGATGGCAACGTGTGGTGTTGGAGAGCAAGACCGAGGTAGCTTTCTGTTTTGGGGGGAGAAAAGATGGAGAATAGGAAGGGAAGAAGTTGAGGAGTTAGGTAATGGAGAAGAGGAGTAGAGGGGAGTCAGGGAAGGAGTGATAGGAGGTGACTACTGGGCTGCATCTCCCAGCTTTCCCACACATGTGGTGGTCCATGCGCACACTGCAGTGCTTCTTGCTCCCATACTAGAGGTGTTTTGGTGTGCTTGCTGACAGCATTGCACAAGAGAGGTAAGGCACAGGCACAGGCACAGGTTGGCCAGCTTCTGCAGCCTGCAGGGCCTCAGTTGTCTTCAGGAACATCTATCCAAGTTCACAACACTAGTCTGTGCAGAATTTTGTGGGAATCTGACCAAGACACTTCTCTTAAAAACTAAAGATCAGCCTGACAGATACAGAACAGAAACATATGTAGATCTAGAGAATTTATAAGGCAAAGGGCATGGACACCTAAAAATTAAAAGAAAACCCACCAAACATAACCTTCTGAAAGAAGCAGCAACTTCAATATATTTTGCTCTTCTCGAAAATGAACCAGCAAGTTCCTGTTGGAACATGCTTTAATTCCATTTGGGAGGGATTCAGGGCAAAATCAATTTGAACTCAAAACCCAAGCACACTGCTTTTTTCTTCAGAGAAGAACAAATCTTTACCTTGGGTTCGGGACAAATGGTAAGAACAAAGGACAAGTCACTTGCAAAGAGAGAACCCATCCCACCTGACCTGAAACAACACTTGTTGCATCTCCCCATGGTTCCTACGAACAGAAAGGCCATTCATTTGCACAACTTTGCCAGCAGCACTCAACCACCAAAAAGGATGCAGCCTAAACAGGGATAACCCAGCTCCTCTGCTCTTACCTCCCAGGACTCCCACAGCCGCTTGTAAGTGACTTCATACTCCAGTTCATTGCCCAGCCCTTGGCTCCCATCAGGTGCTTTCCAGGTCAGCAAGAAGTCTCCTGATCTCATCAAGCTGACTGAGAGGTTTTGTGGTGGGAGGGGCTGAACTGGAAGGTGAAGATGCAGGCCATAAGATGAGATAGTGAGGACACAAAGAGGGGAAGAAAAACCTAGGTAATCTTCCCCAATTCCAGAATATCTTATCCTTGCCACACCAAGTAGCTCCTGCTTGGGCTGCTTACAGAAACTTGACCTCTCCCCTCCCTGTCCCAGCCTCTCAATATGTAACTCTGACAGTTGTCACGATGGAAGTAGAATTCCCTTCCTGGTTGAATAGCAAATACTTTCTCAAAGATCCCTAATATTCATTTTAAAAATGAGAACTTGGTATTTAGTCCTTACCATTTTTGAAAAGGTCAACATTTAGTTCTGCTTGAAGTATCTTGTTGGGTTTGAAGCTATAAGTTTGATCTACCCCTATTCCGAAATAGTACGTAGTGTTGTGACAAACCCAGTGCACGTAGGAGTCTACAGGCTCATGCAAGTCATTTTCTGTCTGATGTTTGCAAAACATCTCCTTGTTCTCCCTGTGAAAGAGAAAGTGATCTATAAAGATGATTTGAAGACCTATAGTTAATGCAAAAATAAATACCTGAAACCATTCCATTCCATTATGTTGTTATAAGTTACTCAGGCAGTTATTTCATCTTCTCACTGTACTTATTAGTCCTGTTTTTTATCAGTTAATAAGACAAATATTTTTAACACCAGGATTTTTGTCTAATGACTTCCCATTCCGAAGGTGTGCAGATGAATGTTTATATTTTGGTACCAGACCAGTTAGTTTTTAGCCTAAGTCTACATATTCTCATATTTTTGTGTGAGAAATAGTATGATGAAAAATAATACATGGAAATGCATCTTTTACTCAGAGTCAAAGGCCATAAAGTTTCTGATGATTCTTAGCTTCTTAAAGACTTAACTTCTTCATTTTGCAGTCCCAGAAAAACACTTCAAAAATCACATTTTCCAACCAAAATGTACTTTGATATCCTCAGTAGTTCTGTTCTGTCAGCGGACCTCATGCATTCATTAAAACATTTCACCCAGAATGTTAATCAACCTTTCAGATAGCCTTTCTCCAGGCCAAGGAGCATCAGGAAAATTAGAAGGAGTATTTTAAACTAGACAGGAGAGGATAAGCTTTGTGTGCTTGCAGTAGCCTGAGCTGCTGGACAGATGTGTTGCTTCTTTTTGTACCCTCTGGAATTTTGTCTGTGCTTGTGGCTTCATGCCCAGTATGTTGCATTGTTTCAGTTCAGATGAGAAATATTAAGTTATGAATATCTGAGGCCAAATACTGTCTTCCAGGATAGGATGGAGTCTCATAGCCAACTGTATGTCAGCAAGCATTACTCAGCATTATTTTTGAAAGGGTATTAGAGGGAAACCAGGAATATTCCTGAAGTATGAGTGAGACCGACCATACACGCAGCACCCTTAAATCAAAGAGTCAGCCAAAGAGTTGTGAAGTCCAGAAGATATTTCCATCTACTCACCAGCATTATCTTACAGTTTGGGATTTACTCAACTATTCTACATGTATGAATTGACCTTGTTTGATCCTCCTAATTGTTATTTCAGCAGTGTGACTGTCCACACTTAATATCTGATTGTCCAATTAGTTCCCATTGGTCATGTTCCCTGTGTGATCCACATACTTCATCGCACAACAAGGTCCCAGAGAATCCTCCAAAGATCCAAGTAATTTTATATCATCTTTTCCAAGAAATATTAGCTTCAAGGTCCTGTTCCAAAGACCTGCCACTACTTTCAACTGCATTTAAATCTCTTAATTTGTCTTTCCTTTCCTTCCTGTATCCCTAGATTTTAATTCATCATCTTCTCAATTTTCCATCTTTGTCTTCTTCCCTCTCAAGACTATTCCTTCTCTTCTGTCCCTTCTTATCCTCACAATTGATCCAGTTTGGTGATTCACTTCCCTTTTCACAAGGAAACAGATGTAGCAGAGAGATACTGTCATAAACAGAAGTATCTCTGGGAGGAAAAGCAATAGCCAGATGAAGTTACCAGCCTTCTTTATCTCACGTACACACAGTCTGTATGTGTTTCTCAGAAATGATCAAACCCATAATCTCAGCAATGCCCCTAAATAGGCAAAATAATAGCAGGAATGTCTCCTCACTTTTAGTGTCAGGCTGACACTTGTTTTGACCCCATCTTCTCCTCTCTATTCACAGTAACCTATAATCCCCATTTTATTTCATATCTATGATTGTACAACAAAATTATGGGAAAACAATTGCAATGATGATAATAATAATTCCACTCACCCTACTCACTCCTTCCTTCCTAAAAGAGGCCTCAGAAGCAGGCACAACTTTTACTTTAACCCAATGATAGGAAGAGGGGGCCATGCTTTCTGAAAAGCTGACTGCTGATCCTAGGGACTCCAAGTTGTGGTCTAGCTCCTTTTGGACTCTCATCCAACACAGCATATTTCAGGTACTTACATCATAATATTATCCCTTTGATAAAGAACCATGCCAACAAGGGCATGAGCCTCCAAATGCTCTCTCCACATGCAGGTCACCTGTGAGGTGTAGTCATTGTAGCACCTCAAGCTCTTCATAGGGATACTCTCTGAGAAAGGAATTCAAGAATAAAAAAAATGCAGTGATTACAAATGTAAATAAGGAGGAGGTACAGTGATTCTGCCAGCAGAATAGGGAAGGCACTAGTAACAACACCATTCTCACGCCACCAGAAAATGACTCTTGGTGAAAGTATGTACAGAATTGTGGCCATTCAGTACTTCCTTGCTTATTTCCAAAGCAGTCGCCTTTTCCAGGGATTAGTAGATACCAGGTCATCAGGCATATGGTGACCATTTCATCTTTGTGTGTTGCTGCGTGGGACTACTTTGCAACTGACGTCCTAGTAAAGGTTATGCAACTAGAAAGGCATAATTAAAAGAGAGGTGCTCTGGTAAGAAACCTGTTATGACTCAGAAAAATGCCCAAAGTAATTTGTTGGAATAAGATTTATGACACAGAAATAGTGAGACATCTCATCAAGCATAACTTTGGGGTTTTTTTAGCTTCACAGCTATGAAATGGGAAAATACAGACCACCTCTTGTACATGCACTATGAAGAAAGTTGCTTTCTTCTCCTTCTTTATTTTCTCCGAAGGTGATATCTGTGACTCACTACTGGGCTATGACCTTCAGATGACAGAGATATCAGTGTGCACACAAGAATGTGCTCTCTCAAATAATTTTTTCTTGATGGGAACTACTATCAGCTTGGCTAAGGGGCCAAAACAAAAACAAGCCAAAAACATTAGGAAAGTATGATGATGTTTTAGCTAGTGGACATAAGAAGGACATTACTTTGATCTTCTACTGAAAACCAGTGCAAATTAAGTTCTGTGGCATTCCTTGCACAACCAGAAAAAGGAGCATCCAACATAAAAAGGGGTGGTTGGTCTGAATGTAGGTATAAAAGAATGCCAGGAAGACCAGTGTGACCTACACTACCACATTTTCTCTCAGAGATCTCAAAGGGAGATGTCCTGCAGCTGGCACTGGCTTTGGGCCAGAAAGCATAACTCCTCCAGCTACTGCAGGCATTGATGTCTGTTTTGGAAAATATAGATGTCCATGAGACACGCTTCTGACAACGCATTTGTTGTGACAGGATGAGGATGAGGATGAGGATGAGGAGAGAGGAGAGGAGAGGAGAGGAGAGGAGAGGAGAGGAGAGGAGAGGAGAGGAGAGGAGAGGAGAGGAGAGGAGAGGAGAGGAGAGGAGAGGAGAGGAGAGGAGAGGAGAGGAGAGGAGAGGAGAGGAGAGGAGAGGAGAGGAGAGGAGGAAAGACATTAAACTCAGAAACACAAGCAGTGGATATGGCAGATGGTGTCTTTATCTGTCAGCATTTCTACAAGAAAAAAATCAGGTCATCTGGATCTTGCTGCTGGTAACCCCCTCACACATTGCTGTCCTGTGTCTGTCTATTTGCCTCTGTTCCTGTACCCTACCATCTGATTCATGCAGCCCTTCATTCTCCTGTGTTTTCATTAATTATCAAGGTCTATTCCCTCTTCCTATTCACTCATTATCCAGTCAGTTTGTTCATCTCATCCATTTGTTTAGTATTTCATCTTTCCATACCACCAACCTACGACTCAACTGTCTGCAGAAACATCTGCTGCGCTCTGGTTTTGATCAAGATGTCTGTTCTCCTACAGCATTGAAGATGGTGGCAGAAGGAAGCATTAAAACAAGCAGAAAATGAGGAAGACCATTAGCCAAAAGGAGTCAGATAAAAAGAAAGGCAATAATGGAGGGATAAAAGAAAATATACTTTAAACTCACCTCGAATGGCTTGGACATTGAAGACCAAATATAGATTCAGCAGAAGGGTGAAAAAGTCTTTCATGATCGTACTGTTCTTTGCACACAAGTTTGATCCTAAATCAGGAGACAACTGTTTTCATTTCCCACTGGCTACAGTCTTGCTTTACTTATTGTTTTTGTTTCACTTAAAGAGAAGTAAAACCGAATTAGGAAACTTCTTTAGGTTTCGTGTTGCATGACATTCAGGAAGAACTTCTATCAAGTTTAATTTGGGACAAAATTCATTTCTTCTTTTTGTGTGAACTTGCAATATGGGAAAAGTATGAGGAATTAAATGCACATTTCCAAGGAAGTGCAGGGATTCTTTCAGCTGAGTAGCAACAAAATCCAGTCTTACACTGTGAAAAAAACTCAGCCTTCAGATTTATTCATCCTTCTGCTCTTCATGCTCAAAGGCTTCCTAATGAACCACAATGGTGTTGGTTTTTACCTTTTTTTAAAATTATGATCCCCAACCACAGTTTCTGGGAGCTATAGGGGTTGAATTTCCTTATTCATGCACTTTCAGGCTTCTCTTCACCATGCTACTTTTCCAGTTGCTCTCCAAACAAAATGCAAATTGTTTAAACAATATTGTCAAAAGACCGTGGGTCACCTTGTTCAATACTGGAATTCCAAGTCCTTTTGGCGATCTTTCATTGCTCTCTCAAAAGTATAGTAAACTTGCCTACTCAAGCATGTTACAGAGGTCAGAGTTTTTTCTACTCGAGAGGAGCATGAAAAAAAACTCCTTTTAAGTTCCTATTGACTTTCAGATTCCTGAATGCCATTTCCTTATATGAGAAAGAGATGGCTGAGCCCTTCAATAATCATTGCAGATAATGAATCTCTTAATTGTTTACAAGGCCTTGTAGGAGAGCAGAATCTTTGCCAGTTTACTTTTATTTCAAGGGGGAAGCAGTTTGCTTACCTGGATCCAGAGCTGTCTATGAGGCAGATGATTCAACCTGATGGTTGACTCTCCCTTTCTAGCCTCCTCCCAGAGCATCAGAATCTGCTGGTGTAGAAACCAGCAAAGTCGCACCTCCCTAGAACTAGAGACATAAGGACCACAGGATCTTCCTGGCAAATAAGTCTTCAAAAATGAGTCCTATATAACTCCTATGCACCTCAAATGCCACTTTCAAAGAAGCAAACCACGCCCTTTCGAGGAAAGTCTGTGTAATTGCTTGTAAAATAGGAAGTCTTTACTTCCTATTTGATCCCCCAAAGTATGCATTTAGATGGGACTGCTTAACTGGGAAGGGCGAGGAAGGAAGTTTGTCATTGCCAATCTGCATCTCAACAATCACCAGATCACAGGACTTACATATCTTTATTTAAAAAGAGGATTGACTGCAGCAGAAGTGAGAAAGACTAAGAAAGAATTCTCTGGTTTTCACTCCAGTGCTGTTTCTTTTATCTCTAGGCTAAACAACCTTCAAGACAAGGATCACGCTTCTTTACAGTTTTTTGCACAAATATGTTGGGGGAGGGAGAGAACCACCTTTATCTCTGTACGCCTTGAATCTGAGTAATATTTTTAAATGTAAATTTTACCAATTTCAACAACAATTAATAATAAATTATAAGAATTACAGTACATAGAGGAAACAAAAGAAAACTGGCAAGAAAAGTTGGTCTGAAGTTATACTACTTTCAAAGCAAACACGCTGCTTTGAATCCGGCTTTAAAACTTAGCCCAGTAGTCTCCAATAATAAGAGCTATAGGAAAGTTAGGTAGTCATAAGAGAAAGACACAGTCAGGTTTGCAGTCTTGGAGGTAAACTATAGGGGAGTAAGATCAGTCCCCAGGTACAGAATATGACTGCCAGAGTCTGTCTGCCCCACACTGCAACCTCACCCTCTCTAAGTCCCTGTAGTATTGATCAAAACCATGGTTAGCACTATTAAGGTCTCACAAGAGCTGCATCAATACACAAGGGAAAAAAAATATATACTGTGCGTAGGAATACATACAGAGCAAGAGGAAGAACATGAGAGCATCTTAGGAAACTCTGTGTCGTTCTGGATGTGTGCATATAAAACCTGCAGAAAAGGAGGGGAATATGCAACTTTGCCAGATGCGCAGAATTTACTTTGCATTACAGGATAAGTTTATGTATATTCTTCTCCCCCATCCTTAGCAAAGAAGTTTCTTGTTTCCCAGCAGACATCTTCCTTCCTTCTCCTTCGTCACTCAAACAGCTCTTCCATCGTCAAATAGACTTGCTGGCCTAACCACTTGGTGGTTATATCACAGGATCCTAGCAGTCAGTGAAAATCTTCAGATGTTATTTGCTCTGTTGGACTCTTGGAACAGGTAACAAATAATCCTGCACACCAGAAACTTTGCAGGCCAGGCATGCCAATTAGGTTTCAAATTTACAGTGCATTCCCTTGTGTATCACAAGCTGTAAGATCATAGAATCATAGAGTCATAGAATCACCAGGTTGGAAGAGACCCATCGGATCATCGAGTCCAACCATTCCTATCAAACAATAAACCATGTCACTCAGGACCTCATGTACCCGTGCCTTAAACACCTCCAGGGAAGGTGAATCAACCACCTCCCTGGGCAGCCTATTCCAATGCCCAATGACCCTTTCTGTGAAAAACTTCCTCCTAATCTCTAGCCTAAATCTCCCCTGGCGGAGCTTGAGGCCATTCCCTCTTGTCCTGTCATCTCTAACATTGTCATTGTATATTTCTTCATCTCCTTCCTAAACCACATTGCTGCAATGCTTGCGAAATGGGAAGTTACGTTTTGTAACATTTTAGTTAAATATGGTCATCTAAAACCCTCCATCAGCAGAAAAAAGAAAGACATGATCTATGTCTCTTGTAAATATGTTATTTGCCTCTTAAATTCAACATACATGGTTTTTTCAGGTGGAACCTTTGTACCTGGAAAGCAGATATGGCCTGTATCACATCTTATAACTCTTTGGAGAGAGCATTTTCTTACACAAGTCTGTACAGGATTCGTATACCGCTAGAACTATGCACTTAATAATTATGTGTCAAGTAAGAAATGATTCATGGATCCCAATATAGCAAGTGAGATGCTTATCTTTAAATATAAACTCTTTCCTTTACTTCCCATATATGGATATGCATAGTGCAGGGCTACGGGTAATAGAATATTGAAACGAATGTATGTAAATAAGATTACAAATATACATCAGGAATTAAAATAAGCATGTTTAAAGAATAAGTAACCTTAAATGCTTTTGTTGTTGTTGAAGATCTTGTTTCCTGATAACACTACCAGTAACTATTTCTTAGTACATTCAGATGCTCATTAATCTTCCATTTTTTCTGTACAAATTTTAACAAGTCAAGGTCTAGGACAGAGATTTTTTTTTAAAAATGGGGAATTGTAGCTTAATATCACAGACTCTAACACTTCAATCCAAAGCATGGTGTTTGAAAACTCTTTTTAACTTCTTTTCTTTTGCATCTGGGAGTAACTTTTTACACGATGACTGTATGGTCGTTTTTGAGATATAGAATTTAGGTATCAAACAATTCATGTTAAACATACATAGCTTGTAAGTAAATGCAAGCAATAAATACAATACATAGCAGCAGTAAATTTCTTCAAGAATACAATATTTTAATTACATGACCATTAAAGAAATTCTTGTGAGATTTGTATTTTTTTCAGTAATGAACTCCTCCTTAAGGAAAGCTGAATAGGTAACATTTGAACTTTTCTTCAAGAATATCTCCCTTTCAAGGCGCAGAATTATTGCATCCCCCCAAAAAAAATCAATTTGAATAGAAGGTGATAAAATAAACTCATATGTAATTTTATTTATTGAAGAACCTGATGCAATAATTTGTTGCTAGTTCTACATTGCAATGAAGTATCAGAAAGCAGAAGATTTTTCCCAAAATGCAGAAATAAGCAGTCTGTACAATCACAAGACATGAGGAACACCACAGATGAACAAAGTTTGATTCACAGAATTCAAAATAGTGGTCAGTGGAAAGAACACAGCAGAGATGGTCTGTGGTTTCTTCACTGATATAAGAAAAGCATTTTTTGATGCTTCCAGAACAAACTCTGAATGCCCAATTAGACTCCTAAATGACAGAAATAATTACACATTCATTAGCGCTGGGATACAAACATTCATCTCAGCAAGGGAAGAGAAAATTATGGTAGACCAGAAAAAAAAACTTTATGAAGATATTCTGGACAAAGAATTAGGTCTAGGAGTGAGACTAGAGGTTAGAGCAGGTCTTGGGGCTCAGGAAACCGATCTCTGTTGCAGAGTAACACTGACTTGCTTTGTGAATATGGCCAGTGATTTTATTACTGTATTCTTTGCTTTCTCTGGTGTCTATCTAGATGCTTCTATTACAGAGGAATGCTAAAAAGCTGAAGAAGCTAACTAAATACAGATTTGACAATAAAACATAAGATATTAACAAAAATTACTCTTTTATAGTTCACTTTAAATACTCGTTACAAGAAACGATATGCAGAGAGAGATTACAGAAGGGTTGCATAGCTACCTACTGGAACATCTCTATATGGCACTTATATGGTTCTTACTCTTTGATTAGCACCTATTTCTGGACTAGTGTTGTAGACATTCAAGTCGTCTTTGTGAGTGATATGTAACTCCCAAGGGAAGAAATGCTTCTTAGAAGGCTTTCTTTTGCTCAGAGACACCATGAGTTCAACATCCTGATCGGAGAGCAACCGGATCAGATCACCATCAAGGTCTCGGTAATTCAAAACAATGTCATCTTGGTCAAACTCCTGCCTGGCAGAAAAGAAATGGATTGATCACAGAGATCAAGGAATGCCTGGGAGATCCTGCATGGTGAACAATATACTGGTAATCTAACTCATTCTGCTAAAAGCCATGCAAAGCCCTGGGTGTCCTGGCATTCTTGGTAGAGCTAGTAATACAAATCATACAGCCAAATTCACACTGTGTTCTGCTTAAGCAAAGAAATCTGTCAGAATCATGAAACGCTTCCAGTAACACGACATGCATGGCACAATTAATCTGTGAGTTCGATAAAATTACCATACGTAAGAGCTGACTATTGTTACTTCCCACCTTTGCCTACTCTTGGTTGCTTTTCTGAGGGGAATGTAGGATAGGAAATGGAAGAATATTAACACAGGTGCTCTGTTCTAAAATTTGATGTTCTAGTGTTTTAATGGTCAAACGTAGATTAATCTAGTCTAGCACTAATTTCACAGGTGTTAGAAGGCGGTGTCCTGTATCCTGAAGAGGTACATTAGACAAAAGATCCTTGCATGAGGGTATGGCTCGGATCTTAGAATGAGAAATGAAAACTTCTACCCAGCATAACTGAGTTAGAAGTGTGTAGCACTCCATACTTATTGGCAATCCCAAGGCTGACTAATATTTGCACAGATAGCCCTGGAACAATTCACAGTACAACTCCAGGACACGTAAAAAGTACTTCACACGCAAAGCTTGGTGATAATCAAGTAGTATGTGGAAAATCTAGCACTGGAGGGAACTGAACAAATGTTCAAATGGTCCTAAACACACAACTAACTGCTTGCATTGTACCTCATCAATTCCATGAGATCTTTGAATGATGGAATGCTGCTCAGATCTTCTTCCACTGAGATATCCCTGTAGCAATAACAAATGTCATCATGACCTATTGTGAAGATAATTGTCAGAATTTCTTCTGCACTAAACTGAAAGACTATTTTTCTCATTACCTGATAGTGCTTACACTCTCATCATGGTAATAACAACGAACTTTATTAACTGCATCTTCCTGCTGTGGTAAATCTTTTATGATCTTCACAAAAGCACATGGGAAAATCCCAGTAGCATCCCCAGCTGTTCCCTAGAATTATAGAAAGTGTTAAATGAAGACAACTATGCCATATTGGCCAAATTCAAAAGTTCTGGAATTTAATTAATTTCCTTGGAAAGAACAGTAAGAATTTTTCTATTGTAATCAAGAAAAGAAAGGCTATGTAAGTGACCTGGGGGCATCCCTACAAAAAGATTATACAATTGTGTAGTCAAATACGAGGCAGGGGAGTGAAACAGGGTGTAAAAAATAAAAGTCAGATGGTTACCAAGGAAGGCTGTGGTGTTTGAACAAGAAAAGATAACATATCAGCAAACACACGGTATGTTCTCCTCATCCTTTTCCAGAAGGATGCTGCATTGCCCAAATTCTGTCCAATCAAGCTGACATGTGTTGTGGTATGAAGCATGAAGTATATAGCAACTAACCCTGAGGCAAGAAACCAATTAATCGCTGAAATGGAGTTTCCATCTATTTTCTGTGGCCTTCTTATGTTCTAATCAACTCCAAAGAACTTAAAAGCATTCCAGTAGAAGGAAATGCAAATTAAAACTGAAGTCTAGAGGGCAAAATTTGTAAGCTAAAAACTATCAAGGAAGAAAACAATTTCAAATTTGTAGTTAAGGATTTATTCTTGACAGTAAGACCTGATTATGATATAGTTTCTCTTTGAAAGGAGAAGACATGTCCCAAGAAGTACGAAAGCCCTTTCTACTCATATATTTCAAGGTATGCTAATAACTCGGTGCTGCTACTGCCCTCTTACCTCCAACCAGTCTTTGTTTACTCTGCTGAGTAGATAGATCAAGTCTCCCTTCTTGAAGCTGAGTTCCAATTTACTGGTTCCAGAAAAATCAAACAGTGCCTATGGAAAGTAACAGTGAAATTATTAATTCACAGAGTTACAAAAGTGAATCTTTCAGTTCTGTTGTTGGTGTGGGAGCATAAAGCAATGTGGTAGTATGCACTTTGTTATCGCAGACGTATTTCTGGGGTAATGTCATACATATGTCTGCAGTTTGCATTTCTCACAATCTCTTCTACTCAGCACATACAAAAATGTTTTGAAGAAGTAGTGTAAGCACCTGGGTAAATGCGGCTCTGAGAGGGTTTCATGCTAGGATTCTTAAAGTGGCAGAACACTGAGCACTTGATAAATAAATATAATTAGATTGAAAACACTTAAGACCAAGCAAGTCAACTGCTGAAGACAACTGACAGCTTGAACACTTGAAATCGTAAGAATTGGGAAAATATACATTATTTCAGTTTTATGGCTTTCAGATCTGCTGTAAAATCTCGCGAAGAGTCTTAAAAATTGCAGATGCGTTGTGTCCCAGTTTAAGGGCAACTAACTATTGTTTTTACATCTGGTTTTCAGGTTTGTGTGCTGAACTGAAAAAATTGGAGAAGTCTGGGAAATTGTCATGTAGTTAATATGTAACTTAAGAGTCCTCCTTCAGGTTAAAATAAAGGGGTAAGTCCATGCTACCACCCTAACAAGCTGTTCTTGACTAATTAAAGTGGCTGAGTTATCAAAAACGTGCATCTCCCTCATTGTCCTTAGAGAACATGATAACATTTGAATGCTCCTAAAGGATTAAAAATGGAAAGGTGTTCTTTACTCTGTGTTGAGACAGTTATTTTGGTCTTGTTAATTCCAAGAATTCTCCTAATTAAAGAAAGATAATGGTTACTCTTTCACTAGTAATTCAAGTATCTATTTACTAGTTCTTTCAAAAGCCTTTTTTCATCTATTGAAAAGTTTTTGTAAGGTATATTCAATACTAATAAATTAATAGATAAAAGAAGAGACATGACTGATCCAAGACCTGCAATAGTCGGTGTAAAAAACAAACCAAATGAAATCTCAAAGCATTTCCACGACCTCTTTTAATTTTACATGGCAAAGTCATAGAATCATAGAATCACCGGGTTGGAAGAGACCCACCAGATCATGGAGTCCAACCATTCCTATCAAACAATAAACCATGTCCCTCAGGACCTCATCTACCCATCCCTTAAACACCTCCAGGGAAGGTGAATCAACCACCTCCCTGGACAGCCTATGCCCAATGACCCTTTCCATGAAAAACTGCCTCCTAATCTCTAGCCTAAATCTCCCCTGGTGGAGCTTGAGGCCATTCCCTCTTGTCCTGTCCCCTGGTACTTGGGAGAAGAGCCCAGCTCCCTTCTCTCTATAACCTCCTTTCAGGTAGTTGTAGAGAGCAATGAGGTCTCCCCTCAGCCTCCTCTTCTCTAGGCTAAACAACCCCAGTTCTCTCAGCCATTCCTCATAAGGCCTGTTCTCCAGATCCCTTACCAGCCTTGTTGCTCTTCTCTGGACTCGCTCCAGAGCCTCAACATCCTTCTTGTGCTGAGGGGCCCGGAACTGAATACAGGATTCAAGGAGTGGCCTCACCAGTGCTGAGTACAGAGGGAGAATAACCTCCCTGGACCTGCTGGTCACACCATTTCTGATAGAAGCCAGGATGCCATTGGCCTTCTTGGCCACCTGGGCACACTGCTGGTACATGTTCAGTCAGCTGTCTGAACATGTTTTAGGAAGCAAGACCATGCTCAGACAAGTACTGGTTCCATGTGCTTAATAGTGAGACAATATACAGCAAAGTACAGTATAAGCACTTTCCGTAGGACACCTACGTTACAGAAACTTCTAGGTACCTCATCTGCAAAGCCTTTAAACATATGCTGAAATCAATGAGACTGAAGTGTGTGCTTGTTTTAAATTTAACTTCTGGGTATTCTTATGCACGTGTAGATCATTTGGCATAAGCTGAACGTGTCTCTCAATTTTGAACAACCTACCATTCAAACTTCATGGTGGAGCTTCTTATTACTCAAGTAAAGTAAGGTGACCAAGAAGGCCAATGGCATCTTGGCTTGTATCAGAAACAGTGTGACCAGCAGGTCCAGGGAGGTTATTCTCCCTCTCTACTCTGCAGTGGTGAGACCGCTCTTTGAATACTGCGTCCAGTTCTGGGCCCCTCAGCACAAGAAGAATGTTGAGGCTCTGGAGTGAGTCCAGAGAAGAGCAACAAAGCTGGTGAAGGGGCTGGAGAACAGGCCTTATGAGGAATGGCTGAGAGAGCTGGGGTTGTTTAGCCTGGAGAAGAGGAGGCTGAGAGGAGACCTCATTGCTCTCTACAACTACCTGAAAGGAGGTTGTAGAGAGGAGGGAGCTGGCCTCTTCACCCAAGTGATAGGGGACAGGACAAGAGGGAATGGCCTCAAGCTCTGCCAGGGGAGATTTAGGCTAGAGATTAGGAGGAAGTTTTTCACAGAAAGGGTCATTGGGCATAGGCTGCCCAGGGAGGTGGTTGATTCACCTTCCCTGGAGGTGCTTAGGGCATGGGTGGATGAGGTCCTGAGGGACATGCTTTATTGTTTGATAGGAATGGTTGGACTCGATGATCTGGTGGGTCTCTTCCAACCAGGTTGTTCTATGATTCTATGATTCTAAAGAGCAATGAGAAACTTCTTTCCATCCTTTGTTTCATCCCTGGATGTGAAAATAAATTCCTGTGTTAATTTAACTTTCCCTTCCTTCCCCAATCTCTGATTGGAAGACAACTTGATAGATGAGATACCAAAATAAAACAGAGTTCAATCTCCTATTCTATGACAGATAGTGGAGTGTACTCACTTCAGCCCGTGGGGTTGCCATGCGGTCAAAAACAGGTTTTTGAGGTGAAATGCTTTTACTGCAAAAAAAAAGGAGGCAACAGAGAGGTAAATAAGTCATTCTAGGCATTACAAATACTACAGAACCAGTGGTACGGTGTCTGCATTTTCATTATTTAAGAGGCAGGCGAGCCACAGATCACTGGAGAAACTGCAAGAGAATCTGTGTGCAGCACTGAAGTAAATAAATATGGATGCAACAACAGTGCCCTAGTTCTCTCTGTTTCAGTGCAGAGCAGCAGCAATCTGATGATGTCTGCTGCTGAGAACAGATGGAATTTTTAATATAGTCAGTATCCTGGACCTCTCTTCCACAGTACTGCTCAGCCCCCCCTACTTTGCCTTCTGGGCATCCCCATTTCTAGCATTTATGGTGTTCGGTTCAAATTCTGCCATCATACACACATCCAGGAATGCATATACACATTCAGGTTTTGCACCATTTCAGGTAAACAAAAAAGAAGCAGGTCCATCCTTGCTAGGCTGAAAGGAGAATTAATTTGTCTGGAGAGTAATGAAGTATGACATCTACTTAGCAGCTCTCCAAAGAGGTGTCAATGCTGCAGTGTAGGACAGGCCCCTGTTTAGACAAAGGACAGGAACAAATTAAGTATTCAGTTTCATTTAGTGTCTAAACCAGATCTCGCTGAATTCAGTGCTGAAATTCACATTGACTTCAGTGGTGCAAGCCTATGTCCTTAAGCTTGACCTGTACATTCTGCATATCAGAATAGATACTATCAATAAGGAATTATCAACAGATAGAGTTGAACAGTGTTATTTTTAAAAGAAAATTATACTCCAATTTTGGAATCTTCCTTTAACCAAAGTACCACATCCACTTAAAAAAATCTGATATTACTGAAAACAAGAAATACCCTGTGATCACTCTGCTACAAAGATCCCTATATTAGGACCTTATGGTTTCACTTGGGAAACACAGTAGTGATCCTCATCTCTGTGGTGATCCTCATCTCTCTCTCCCCTCAAAACTGGACATCATCTCTTACATCAAGCCATGCTAAAAAAAAAAGCGTGTCAATCACTTACACTCGACGTGTCCGTGGGCGAAGCCGTCTCAGTCTGTGAGGCACCTGTTCACAATCAAAGTTTGAGTGGTAGAAGAAAAGCCGTACCTCTTCATCCATCAACACCCAAACGGGTAAGCAGAGTAGGTTCTGTGCCAAGAGCAAGTGGGAAGCAGAGTTTGGCAGCGGGAGACACTAATTCTCTATTTATTTACAAGTAACAAATATACCTCTCTGACCTACAGGATCACAAAGGATATTCATTACTGCCAAAAACCTCCCTCCTCTCCCTTCTCACTCAGCAGGACACAGATGAATATCTGACAGTTTCTCCTGTTTACTCCTAGAGTTGGCCAATGTAATGCTTCACTCTTTTTGTGCCTGATTTACTGCAGAAGGGGTGAATTGCTATTTATGTTTCTCTTCAGAACATGAATGACTGTGAAAAGAAGGCAATCTTAAGTACTAGAAGCCTTGGCCAGTGTTTAGGACTTTTACTGGTTTAAAGTCAGGTCTTCAGTTACCCTGAAAAAAAGAATTTCTCTCCTCAATGTTACTGGCTGCATCTTCACTGTAGAGTAGGTACCCCCAGAAGCCCACCCCACCCTTCTAGTCCCTTAGGTGCACATACCAACTCCATAACCACACAACATCTGGAGATCCTTCGTTTCCCTGTGCATCTTGGGTTGGGTTTTTTTAAGGATATCTATATATATACAGGCAGGGAGTGAGTCTTTTTGAACTGCATACTGCAGCAAACCCTACAGTCTGAACAATCTTGGGAATAAAATTGCAGATTGTTCCACTGTGTGGACACTGCATCTTCAGGAAAAATGCAGGGAGAAACAGATACCTAGGTCTATAATAGTATTGTCTCACTTTGCTGATTTTGAGGGGTAAGTCTCTGCAGCGCTTAGTGCAGTTTCTACCTTAAAATTAAGTGTTACCTTTATGTAGACATTTAGGATAGGAATTCTGCTTTCAGCAATTTCCCTTTTGGCCCCAACATACACTTTTCCTGGAAAACATAAAACCTGTGACAGTTACTGAAGAAAAAAAATGGAATCTGTCAGAGAAATGATACAATCAGGAGAAAGTAGGAGCTCAAAAAAAATACATATTTTCTACAGGATTTTAGACTTTTACATGATCTTTATCACAAACGGAGGGACTGCCAAAGGAACCTGACTTCTCCAGCATCCAGGGCTGGGTTCCTTCTCACAACTACCTCCCTACAATGCACTCCCCTTTAGTACAGTCTGGGGCTGAGAAAGCTGCTAACCATGCACAGATTTTGTACTGGCAGCTTACCTGGCAATATGGGGAGTGTGCAGGTAAAAGGGCTATTTTTGCTCTCTGGCCCATATCTCTCTTCCAGTTTGGTGTGCAGGTCATAGAACTGACGATAGCGTCGGAAAATCAGGTATCTGCCACCACCTTTAACTTTTACTTCAATGACAAACATCTGAAACAGAGAAGGGGGATTCATGCTGATATTCGTACTTACAAATACTTACCAAAAGAAAGTGAGGTATACAATAGAAACATCAGTGCTCTGGTAGTGTGAATATTTTCTTAGGGACAGAATACTAGAGAATAGCACATTAGCACCAGACTCTGGCTGCTATCTATGACATGTATGTGAGGGTCCAGCTTTCCCCTGGATCACGTCCCTCTGGCTTTTGTCTATTACATAATCTTAAAAGGAAACCTAGAAAGATTAGATACTACTTTATGTTTACACACCTACACTCAGTGACAAACAAAACATATTAGGGAGGCAACTACAAATCATAGAATCATAGAATCATAGAACAACCAGGTTGGAAGGGACCCATTGGATCATTGAGTCCAACCATTCCTATCAAACACTAAACCATGTCCCTCAGGACCTCATCTACCTGTGCCTTAAACACCTCCAGGGAAGGTGAATCAACCACCTCCCTGGGCAGCCTATTCCAATGCCCAATGACCCTTTCTGTGAAAAACTTCCTCCTAATCTCCAGCCTAAATCTCCCCTGGCGGAGCTTGAGGCCATTTTACAGCAGAATCCTTTGGACATCTAAATTTATAGACAGGCATCTAAATCAATTGATTTTCATAGCTAAAGGCATTCATGCCTCTTTTTGACTTTAAAGCACATCATTTCAAAAATTATGGTCTGACCAAAGGTAAGGCCAGAAAAAGATGCATAGTTGCCTTACTTCCAGTGCTTTCCTCCAACCACTGTCTTGTTTCTTATCTCTTGTCAAAATTGCTTTGCTCCAAAGGAGCCCACAATTTGCATGCACTGACCTCTGAGTCATGTCGCAGCCAGATCCTTCAGAAAACAAATACAGAGCAAGCGAACGTCCCTATATTGCAGAGTGAAACCTGCTTACTACTGTGGGAAGTTTTCATGAGCAATGTTTCCAGCGAAAGCAGCATAGCTTCCAGAAGTTAGACTGGTCTTATACAAAACCTCCCTTGAGAAAATGTCATAGTGCTTTCACTACTATTCCCTTCCTCCATGCTATTTCATGATTTATCAATATGCTACCTTCTGTGGAGATGGAAGCATTCTAATTTACCTGTACCATGGAATAAAGAAGACAAAACCCTGCTCTTCTATCCTCTTTGAATTCTGTACCCACTGTCTTCAACAAAGGTACAGCACTCAAACCGGAAATCAATCAGAAATTAAGCAAGTATTTGGAAAACAAGCAATTTTAGAGGATACCTCTCCCACATTTCATGCAGATGATAAATTTTTATATTAAATCTGTGATAGACTAATCTCCATTCCAGGGGAAAAAAAAAAAAAGAAAAAGAAGCACTGAGACGTTCTCCACATGGAACAATTCATGCCAAAAAGCAGCTACATGAGATTAACTGCATTTTGCTCCCACAACCAAACCAGTCACAGACGAGGGCATATAGAGACAAGAAAAATCTCCCTTCTTACAAAATAATTAGTAAAGCCTTTCTTCTCTTCAATATCTGCAATGTTGGCTGAAACAGGTACATCATCTGGAAGCTGGTCAAAATCACTGTCAAGTGAGAACAAAAGATTTAGGTTATTTATACTGGCGTTAGCCCTCAGAGGTCTCTATGCCATTCAGAACAAAGACAATTAGGCAACACTACATTATCTAGTGTGAAAACTAAGAAGTTAGAAACTCGTGATGTCATTCTTTTCTTCTGGAAGTCTGATATTGAGGTATTCAGTTTCCATAAGTTCAGCACAAGTCAGTGACAGATGTGAAGATTCCTCAAGCCAGAAGAATATCCCTATCATTCCTATGCTTGCTAGAGTAGCAGGAGTACAAAAGAAACACTTGAACTGCTAAGCTTTTCTTGAGAAATGTGATCAGCTGTGGATGCATTCTTAATCCTTCCTATAGCATCTAGTAGACTTAAAATAATAATTCTGCAGCAACATCTCTCATTCTAAGAAGATCATTTTATACCATGATTTATATCATTATTATTACTGCATTACTGTAGGGAATAGGAAACAATTCTGAGAAAAGGACTTGTGTTATGTGCTGTAAAAGCTCACAGTACAAAGTTAATTCTTAAAAACCATACACTCTGTGTAAGAAGCATATGTTGTCCCTTATACACATAAGAAACAATGGAAGGATAAGCACAAACATAAAAGAAAGGCAATGAAAAAGAAGATATAGTATTGTTCTATTTGATAACTAGTGGCACCTGCACTAGCTGTCAAGTTTTCTTGTAAACATCACAGTAAAGCTGTCTCCTAAAGATGCTTTGAAAAAAAGAGTAAGTTGCCCAGCAGATATTTACATGGAGACTTCCCAGTCACGGCAGATAACATGAAGCAAGCACAAAGACACTTGTCTAAAAGTACTGAAAATGTGTGAAGAAACACATGATAGTGGGCAAGGTTAGAATAAGCTTTGCAGACCCTAGAAAGTACTGGATTTGAAGCGAGAAGGGAGGATCTGTGCAGTAACACCTAATGGGCAGCCATGCGACTACACCCTCATATTTCTTGTCTATATTGTTCATGAAATAAAGTATCAGGGACTGGTAGGTGCTTTTTCCTCTGAGGTCTCCTCCCTGGTACATCATCTTTGACAAACAGAAGACATTCACTTTTTTTTGAACTTACAACTCAATGTTATTAGAGCGGTATTTACATTTACGTTTAAGTAAAAATGTTCAAAAATGAGGGGAAAAGAATAACAAATGAGACAGACAAAAAAGGGAAAAACTTTAAAAAGGACCATCTAAGAAATGCCAAATTGACATAATGTTAAATATTTTGATAATACAAAATCCATGGCATTTGGCTAAACTTATCCTCCTAGAAGAATAGCCCAAGCAGGGGCTTCCACAATGCGTAGCCCATCTGAAAGGCTGAAGTAATGATGCAAAGTCTTGCAATAGTTTGCTGTATGAGGGGGATGACATGAATCGGCACCACCCACAACACCATAAATACTACCACTTAACGGGAAGAGGGATGTGGTTATAGGATCAAGAGACAGAATTACTCATATCACAAACCCCAATAAAAGCGAAACTCTTCGCAGCTGTAAAGGGAGCAATGACACACTATTGTCTTAAGTGGTAAATATTCCCCAGGAAAAGAAGAAAGTACGTCCATTCCAGATCAAGAAATAGTCTGCTCCACACTAGGCAGCCTAATAGTTTGGAAGATACAATAACAAGAAGCCTTTCAGAATCACCAAAGAAGCTTACAGCCAAATTAAATTAACAGATCACAGCAGTTACATGGAGGCTTATGGGGAAGCGGGAGGAGAGACAGGCACATTACCTCTTTTCTCGCAGCTGTCGGGGAAGAGACATGGTTTCAGCTTCTCAAATCCAGATGGTTAAGTGCTATTTCTCCACTCCTTGAGCAGTTCCTGGTTCAATAGGATGAACACAGTCAAAGCAATTCTCCCTGCGTGAATCAAGATTCCTTTGCAAGGCCTCAGAGATCTTTTTTTAATGTTTGAGTGTCAGACGATGTTTTTGTACCTCCCCACCCCCATGAGATTGAGGAAGTACCAAAGGAAAAAGTCATAAAGAAAGGCTGCTTTGCGATGTCTGTCATGTATCAAAATTGCCACAGTTGAGAAACCGAAAGCCCAACAAAAAGCAGAAGTTATGAGCCATATATTCTGTTGTCTACCTCTTCACCAAAACATCTGACTCTGTAGAAAGTCCATATCCTAGATCAACAAATTCTATTTTGGGTATTTCCCAGCTAAAATGTCTACAAATATACCTCTACACTAAAGTTTGTAAACTAGGATTAGTAATTCTGATTCCTTCTTGAGGATTGCTAAGAATCCTCCTTTCCAGGGACCAAGAACCAGGAGGTGGAGCTAAAGAATAAATTTTCAAGTGGGAGTAAAAAGTATGGTCAGGAAATTTGACCTTGTCAAACGTATAGGTAGCAGGATGTCAGGCACTGGAAATTAGAAAATAAGCTTTGAAGGATGGATCAATGCAAGTAAGATATTAGTCCTTGAAAGAGCAGAGATCTTTTCAGCTTCATGTGCTCAAAACAATTTGCCATCCAAAGAGAATCATGACTGCCCTGCTTTGTACACAAAGGCAGTGTTATAGCATTTGTATAACATCAGTTGACAATCTTTCAAGAAGAAAATAAAAGGAAGAAAGTGACAAAGAAACCGTCATTTCCTAACACTGCGGATAAGTTGCAGCATAGCTTATCTGTCTTTGTCAGAAGCTGTCACGTATACTAACTTTTCCTCCCCATTTCAGTCTTCAAGTCTCTTCGATTTCCATGTTTGGTACATATTTGGTTGCTTTTCCTCTTTCTCAACTGAACAAAGCAAAAGTCAACCAATGTCCTTCAAAATAAAATTCTGTTTATAATTGTAAGCATTAGCCTTCGGATGCATTTCACTGCATTTTAATGAAATAAATTCTTCACCCATCTCTTCTCTGTGGATAATTGCAGGCCCCATCGTCAGATTTGAGAGGGGACGTAGTTTCTTTTGATAAGAAAGGACAAAAAGAAGCTACAAAAGTCTGAACTGTATTTTCTGACTGATCTGCTACTTCATGCTGCCCACACAGACTTGGCAGAGTAGTTTTAAGTGCTGGTGTTGGATATAACTGTTTCCCAGACCTCCACACTCTCCTATGTATTCTATGTTCTTGATTAGTCCTGCAGTCCTTATGTAACCCGAAGTCAGGTTCTTTCCTTTACCTTGAGTGAGAGAGACAATAATCAAGTTTTCTAACTGCAATCCTCTTGTTTTCTCCTGACATTCAGAAGGAAATACAAGCAGATCACCCTGACCAGAACTCTTAGTCACAAGATCAATATATATGAACTCATGAAAATTCAGAGGGTCCCTCTTGACAGGTGTAAAAAAGATTGTGGAAAGCACAAGGACTGTGCAAACTTTAATAGAATTGAAAGAGAAAGGCTGGAAGGGTTCTTTTAAGGTAACTGTCTATATTTGATGCCTATCATAGTTTCAACACGAAAATCATAGAAAGGATATTCTTGTCTTTTCAAATCTTTTGGAAGATAATTTAGATACAATGCAGGTACATGTCTTAAGAGACAAAGGATATGATTCAATGCAAAAATACTTGCTCATTATTTACGCGGAGACGTGGTTTTTCAAGAACAAGTTGACAGACAACCTCACAGACAAATTAGCTATGCAACTGCTTTGCAGTAAGATGAGTAAAACAAATTGAGAGCAGCTCCTCAATTTCACTACTCTCTAATACAGATTATAGCTGGTAATAATACTAATTTGACAGAATAACCCTAAAACTGCTAAGGAAGCTTCTGATTCTGCAATATTTTCTTATTCTGAACTAAACCAAACCCAAGACCTTCTTTTCTGACAAGAAGACAAATTCCTGCCTTAGAGGAGTGGATAACTGACTGGTTAGAAGTCTCACTTAGTCTGTAAAGACAAAAATTTGAAATACTACTTTACTATGTTCTTCTGTGCCACATCTGTTCCTCAACTACCAGGTGTTTTCTCTCAATTTCTACTATCCTGCTACTATAGCAGAAATAACAATTTCTGCTGTTTGACTTGAGGAAACGGGCTTTGTCTAGTCAAACCCACATTCTATCTCTGTTCAAGTAATTACTTTATTATTGATGAATGAAATAAATGTCCATTACAAAATTGATACCTTAATGACAGTACCCATGTCAAGAGATATACCTACATTAGGGGAATATTCAATTTCATCAGCTGACATGGCCAGCTCTGTTTTGAGAAAACCCACTCATACACCATGGGCAGCATGGTCATTTCAGAACTGTGCACCAACCGTGTGCAAGAGAAAGCAGGAACCCAAGTAGAAGACTTAGTAACAATTTAATTAATTAAAGACTACTAAGAAAATCCTCAGAAGACTGACTCATCACCACATGCTGACACCATTACATACCTTTTCACAGTTCAGCACTGACTGTATTATTTTGGCCGTGTATGCCTGTGAGCTGTGAAATTGTGGCCTTCTGCTTAATGCACATGTTGTTAGAAAATACTTATACAAAGATAAATGACACCTTGGAAATCTGAGAGTATCAGCTATAACCAAACAGCCAGAGCGAACATGGAATTTTAACATAAAATGGGAACGTATTCCCAAGTCAGAATTGTAAGGGAGAGCTGGGGTTGTTTAGCCTAGGGAAGAGGAGGCTGAGAGGAGACCTCATTGCTCTCTCCAACTACCTGAAAGGAGGTTGTAGAGAGGAGGGAGCTGGCCTCTTCTCCCAAGTGACAGGGGACAGGACAAGAAGGAATGGCCTCAAGCTCCACCAGGGGAGATCTAGGCTGGACATCAGGACGAAGTTTTCACACAGAAGGTCATTGGTCATTGGAATAGGCTGCCCAGGGAGGTGGTTGATTCACCTTCCCTGGAGGTGTTTAAGGGATGGGTAGATGAGGTCCTGAGGGACATGGTTTAGTGTTTGATAGGAATGGTTAGACTCGATGATCCAATGGGTCTCTTTCAACCTGGTGATTCTATGATTCTATCATTCTAAGTCACCGAACATACATGAACTACTAATAAGAGGTAAGTCAAAGGAACTTAGCAAAACCACTTTGCTGAATCAATTCTCATGACAATACTGCATGTCTCTGCACTCTAGAATAATGGCTTCTCTCACATGCACCTAATGTTAGAATAGTGCTGTGTATTTCTGTTCGATCTCCAGCCATAGCATAAATTTGTTAAGTGACATAATAAAATGAATAATATTTCTAAAAGATGCCTGGTCTGATCACAGACTAATCTGTAAAGGAAATAACATTTTAATAGTCACTGCAAGAAAGTCAAATATCAAACAGAAACACATACAGCAGAGTTGGCTTGCAAGATACTTTCATTCAACCTGTTGTTTTCAAAGGATATGTTTCTGTATCAACATATCATTAGTAGTTGAGTGTCTTTTCTTCCACAGTTGCTTGAGACTGAGCTACAGCTCATGACACTGATTTGGAAAAAGTGATATGGGGCTATGTTTCATTTTCTCTTCACATCACATACTTCTACGCTTTCCATCAGCTTTATAGAATGCTTTAATACACTTCTGCAGTATTTATTTCAAATGCAGTCATGTTTAAACCCCTTATCATTATTATAATAACACACAAATAATGAATTACAACTTCTCATCTCTGCCCTGTAATCTTTAGTGCTTTTTTGCAAGTAGTGTTACAAAAGGCTTAGAAAATAGTTGGTCCAATGGTAAGCTATGAAATCCTCTTTCTTCAGTATTTGCTTTCAGGACAGATGAAAACAAACCCATTAAAAAAATTGTTGAATTTGTCCTGTCTTTCTGAACTTCTCGAAAAAAACCAAAACCACAGAAAGGACATAGGTTGAGCTGATTTGGTTTATATTCTTTATCTCCATATTGGCTGAGTGCATGGATAGTCTCCTTGCCACACATTGGGGGAAAAAGGCACAGAAGTACAGATAAACAGAAATTTGCTTTGATTTAAATCTGGGCACAGTTTCCATGACTGCTTGTTTATGGTGAAAAGTAACTAGTAGGCATCTGCAAAAAAAGGACTATGACCACATCCTGCTGATAAAAGCACAACTAGACAATCTTCCCTGAGCTAAAGAAATTTAGAGGTCAGCATCTACCACAGTTCCTGCCAGTGAGTTTCTAAAATAAATTACTCCTCGACATGAAAGGCCTTTACAGAACCAATTATTAAAGAAACAGCAGACTTTTTTTTTTAATGACATTTTTCTTGGAATGTCAAACTAAATCCAGTAACCAAGTCTTGGCTTTTGCACCTCAATTGCTTGAGCAGAACAAGGAATCACTTCCAGAACAGAAGATGCAAACAGGGAGGAAAATAGGGCAGAGCTTGTCTCTGCTGCTGTGTATGACAGATGTGGGCTGGAGGTGGACCTGTATGCTACAGTCAACTACCAGTGTCAAAATCTAGTAACTGGTCATTGCAGACAAGGAAGTAGAAGAGCTCCAAGAATTCCTGAGAGACCTATGCCTACAACCATTCCCTGAGAAGCTTAAAATCTAGTTTTAAGTGCATAGCAGCAGTGAACCTTTGTGGCAGGAGGATATCTGTGGTTTAGTCACTTGATCATCTTAAGAGACAAAAATCTGCCAGAGTTATTGATACTTGTGACAAAGAAAATCCTGTTTCATCTGTTTCACAAGTTCAAAACACCTTTCCAAATTATATATATAAAAAAAAATCACTAAACTTTCTCAAATCTCAAAGTAGAGTTGGCGTTTTTTTAAAATTTGTGCAGTGCTGCATTCAAACTATCCTATGCTGTTCCTAATAGTTTCATTTCCCCATTCATTTGATGAAGTCTTCTGACTAAATTCCTTTTTCTTAATTTAGTATCTTTAGATAAGTGCCTTTAGTCCTCTGAATAGACAGGGAAGAGACAGGCACGACTGGCCAGTAAATTAGACATCAAGTGGGCCAGTGCCCACTCTGAAGGTTTTATCTGTCTCCTTGGAACATACATGGATTATAAAGTAACTGTATTCCCAATATTGTCACCTCGGGTTCCTAAAGATAAGGAAATAAATCTGTGCCTTACTGTGGACCTAGTTATTACTGGTATAAAGGTACCTTCCCATTTGGGACTCAGCTATATTTGGATATGCACTTTTACACTGGTATAATTGTATTTACCCTAGGGGAGTTGTACTACTTAAGCTACACTGATATAGTCAAAGAAGCACAATTTTCTGGCACAGACACATCGAGTCTGCTCATTATAGAGAGTTTATGGCTCATTTTCTAAGGGTCCATAAATTGGGACAATATTCCCTAATAAAACTGGGGGGGACAAGGCGGCTAGAGATGAGTGTAGGCAGGCAAGAGGCAAAATATAGAGGCAGTAAGTATCAAAATGGTGTAATTTTCCAGATTCTATTCTGCCAATATTCCTCACAGTGTATACTTACAGCATTTCACCTGCTGCCTCACCTACTGGCCTTCTATTACTTCAGCCTTTATTCCTTGAAAGATAAGCTTGAGGAATGAGCCCACCAGTTACCATACCAAGAAGCAATCTGATCCCAAAGCAGCTGCCAGTCTGTCCATGGCAAGTGTTGAAGGCTGCAGTCTGTTCCTCCCCAACCCAACAGGCAGAAGGCTGCCTAGGGAAGATGTGGCTGCCCCATCCCTGGAGGTGTTCAAGGCCAGGTTGGATGGGGCTTTGGGCAGTCTGATCTAGTGGAATGTCCCTGCTCATGGCAGCGGGTTGGAATTGGATGATCTTTAAGGTCCCTTCCAACCCAAACCATTCTGTGATTCTATGATTCTGCTTAACAACCCTCCTGCTCTCAAAATCACCTACAGTGCAAACCGAAAATAGCATAAAAATGTAGTTTATTAAAAATGTGCCAGTAATACCCTGATGCCAGGCCTTAGCACTCATTCCCAAACTCTTAGAAAAGAACAGAGTTGCTAAACTGCCATGTATGTCAAATAGCAGTAGACAAATATAGAATGGTAGAATCACCAGGTTGGAAGAGACTCACCAGATCATCAGGTCCAATCAGTAAACCATTCCCCTCAGCACCTCATCCACCCATCCCTTAAACAGCTCCAGGGAAGGTAAATCAACCACGTCCCTAGGCAGCCTCTGCCACTGCCCAGTGACCCTTTCTACGAAAAATTTTTTCATAATATCCAGCCTAAAACTCCCATGGCAGAGCTTGAGGCCATTCCCTCTTATCCTGTCTCCTGTCATTTGGGAGAAGAGGCCAGCTCCCTCCTCTCTACAACCTCCTTTCAGGTAGTTGAAGAGAGCGATGAGGACTCCTCTCAGCCTCCTCTTCTCCAGGCTAAACAACCCCAGTTCCCTCAGCTGTTCCTCATAAGGCCTGTTCTCCAGCCCCTTCACCAGCTTTGTTGCTCTTCTCTGGACTCACTCCAGAGCCTCAACATCCTTCTTGTGGTGAGAGGCCCAGAACTGAATACAAGATTCAAGGAGCGATCTCACCAGGGCCGAGTACAGAGGGAGAATAACCTCCCTGGATCTGCTGGTCACACCATTTCTGATACAAGCCAGGATGCCATTGGCCTTCTTGGCCACCTGGACACACTACTGGCTCATGTTCAGTCTGCTGTCAACCAACACCCCCAGGTCCTTCTCCTCCAGGCAGCTTTCTAGACAGACTTCTCCTAGTCTGTAGCTCTGCTCAGGGTTGTTGTGCCCCAAGTGCAGGACGCAAAATTTGGCCTTGTTAAACCTCATCCCACTGGACTCAGCCCAGCGGTCCAGCCTGTTCAGAACCCTTTGCAGAGCCTCCCTACCCTCCAGCAGATCAACACTTCCACGTAGCTTAGTTTCATCCGCAGACTTGCTAAGGGTGCACTCAATGCCTTCATCCAGGTCATTGATAAGGACAAAGAACAGGGCTGGACCCAGCACTGAGCCCTGGAGAACCCTATTTGTAACTGGCCTCCAGCTGGAGTTAATGCCATTTACCACCACTCTCTGGTCCTGGCCATCCAACCAGTTTTCCATCTATCCTGCCCTACTACGGAAAACAACAAGGAAAGAAAATTAAGAGCAGCTTTCTGCCCCAGAGTGCTATCAAATCTGAGAATACATTGTCCTGCTTGTGGATTGCTTTATTAATCTGAGCCAAATAAAAGTAGTGGGGGACCTTAAGGTTGGGATTTCAAGAAATGAATCTGTGGTGACTGCCTCAGCCTAGGAAAGTCCCTGCCCTCACATACTCTTGGTTTTCATGCCCCACAGGAAGGCACATCTGAGGTTGTACTGCAAAATATATCAGCTAAGTGACCCTGCTGTAAAAACATTCTTTTAAGCCATGTATCAATTTCCCAGCCCAGCTGACAGCACAGACATCAATACAGAGAATGAACAGTGAAGAATACATTAAACCAAGATTGCTAGCTGATAACTTTGTCTTAGAAAACCAGTCTGACAACACAGTGAATGTAGGTATGTACATTTGCCCTAACAATTCAGACAAGTGTACGTTTATGTCTCTTGGTAATCTCCACATCGCATGCTAACCCAGCCTTCCACACACGTACCCTTCAGGGCAATCTAACACTGGTGTGGCAACCACTTTTATGATGTAAGGAAGGAGCCAAAACACACCCTTAAATCATGACCTTTTGTGTAAAAGTTTTCTGAGTGAGATAGCTGCTACTAAGATAATAGCTAAAGAATCCAGTCCTTGAATACCTGCTTCTCCCTCTGCTTTTGTGCCTTTGCCCTGTTTGCCATCGCTTTTTCCAGTTTTCCAAATTGCACTACTAACAATTTGTTTAAGATGTTGCACGGTTTGAACGTAGTACCACTACAGCAGGTTTCTAGCCAGGAGTCAGGCCATGGGGAGGTGAAAAGGAGGGCAGAAAACTATATGTCAATAGCACTTCTTCATGAGTGAAAAGCGATGTCCTTGTGAAAAGACAAAAAGTAAGTTATCTTCAAAATAAAGGAAAAAGAGCAAGTGAAGGGGAGGAAAAAGGAAGAAAAATCAAACCATTGTTACTAATATATAAAATAAAGTCCATTTACTATCCAAATAATCTTTGCCAGCTGGTTAGGATAGTCTCAGGTATGTCGGCTGCAAAACAGTAAAAAGTAGAGGAGGATTGATGTCCCGTTCCAGTTCTTTCTGTTCCACCTCTCGCCTCTGAGTTCTGCTGAATGTGACATTTTTCCCTGGCGCCTAATACACAGAACTCTGCTGCTAATTTTATGCACAGAGTTCTCATGCTGTGTAATTTGAGGCCAGAGACTCCTCCAACAGCCTGCCAGACAGAGTACGCACACCCTTCAACATTGCTTCTGCTGCAGAGAAATGGGGGCAGGGAGAAGGAACTCAGCCAAATAAGAAATAAGAAACAAGCTTTCCAAGTTGTCTGGACAACTTTTGGCTCTCAAATCTACCTGGTATCTATCTCCAGCTTTCCCTGTCCTGTTTGTCAACAGACTAGTCCAGTGGATTTGCCAACAGTTACAAAAACTCAGTCAACTCCAAGCATTCATTTCTCCCTTACCTTTCTCCTGTATTATATTCTGTCTGATTGGTCTAAGACTAAATCAGGTTGTTGACCACAAGGCTCTTTTAATACTATCCTGAGGTGACATAAGAAGTGGTTTCTGCAAGATTGTAATCAAGTACTTAAAAAAGAAACTGGTGTCTCTTTTTCCTCACCTTGGGTAACATCTCTGCCTTTCACAGAGATAGTCTGCACTGTAACATATTCCACTAAAATGAGAATGCACAAGTAGCCTTCAAAACCTGGCCTGGTCGTGCTCAAAAGGGGTTTGAACTGGACACATCCCAATTAACAGACTAGAAAAGCCCTTGTGCTAGGTGCCCATCTTTGCTTCCAGCTAACTAAGCCAATTTTTGCTGAAGCCTTTTAGTGGAATCATCACTTTCTGCAGTAGAGGAAGTACTGAATTAGATCCATTTTTCATACTACTTACTTCTGCACTGGGGCTGCTGATGCCAGAAGGAAAATGTCCTATACCATTGTCTCCTCCCAGTTCCAATTTTTCTCGTCGTGACTGTATCAACCAATAGACAGTGAGGGAACTACAGGTTAAAAACAAAAAAAGGAACTTTTACACTAGAATTATGTCAGTAACTTCTCCTACCGCGAATACTTTATGCCAGAAAAAAATAAACTGCACTGTCTAAAGACTTCTTTGGGTAGTAGGGCATCCTCCTCACTAATGCTTCTTCTCTTATAATCATGTTGACCAGTAGTATTAAGTACAGATCTGGTCTTTAAAAAATGACAGATTTTAGGCCCTGCTGTACAGAAAGTGCTTTTACAGCCTAGAGACCTATGAAACTAAATAAAATCTTTCTTGAGAATTTGAGAAGAGCTGCAACCTTTACTGCTGTTTGTCTGCAACAGAACATCATGATACGTGACACTCAAAGAATTTTCTTTGCAGTTTCTGTCATCATGAAATATGTGCCTGTGTAGAGAGAACGATGGAGTAAAGGCTGGGAAGAGGAGCATAGTCCTTTAAACCATATCTAGGGTGTGGGATATACAGAAGATAAGGTATAAAAATCAACTAAGTTCACATACTGATCTGGTACAGACATCAACATGCTCTCTGGAGAAAGAGAATGAGAGGAAAACTAGGGACAATGGGCAGTTGACAAAAAGAGGAACAGAACAGGAATAAATAGGGATGTGTGGAAACAATCTAATGTAAAGAAGGATTGTGAAGAATCTATCCCTCCTCTAAACACGTGCATTGCATTTCCAGACTTGACCTACATGTGTCTGGTTATCTAATTTATGAGAGACATGAGGCTGACCAGCCAGCAGGCTGGTCATAAATTATATCTTTTAGATAAGCCAAGATGATTTACATGAGAAGAGAGGAAGGGGAAACTAACAAGAATCTCGCCCTTGCCCTCCTGGGCACTGCCTGGCATACACTTTGTTGGCACCTAAAAAACTACAGGAGTCCTGAGGTGGCTATATTCCTTGCCAAGACTTCTCCATTATAAAAGCTAGTAGATCAGAGCCTTTTTTCCACTGCCGGACAGCTTGGCTGTCTAGCACTACTACACTTTCAGATCCATGATACTTGACGTTTTGCTGATGAAGCTTTGCTCAAATAATTGGGTTTTTTCCTCTTATTTTATGTATTAGCTCTTTTATTTCTCTCACTATATGCAAGAGAATTACAGTTCTTCTCTATAAAGCTGTACCTGCAATACCATGACCAGTTTCGGAGCCAACAAAACAAAATAAATATTGACAACTTGGAGAGAGTTCAACAGAGGACAAATAAAGCTGGAGCATATGATATATGAGGAAAGGCTGAAGTAAATGGGTGTCATGGTTTAGCCCCGACCAAGCCTAATTGGCAGTCAAACACGAGCGGTTGCAATCCCAATTCCCTTATCCCCACCTCCCCAAGGAAAGTGGAAAGAGAAATGAGATAAAAAGACTTGCAGGTTTCAAACTAAAACAGCTTTAATGAAACAGTAAGAACAACAACAACAACAATAATAATATACAAATCTAGAAAATTCCTCCCCCCAGTCCCCAGTGACAATGTCACCACAGACGCTGCAGAGCAGGCATGAGGAAGAGATCCCAAGTTGGACTCAGGAACTGGATTCAAGAACATACAGGATGAGGATCGGGATCAAAGACAAATGATGTCCTCACTGGATATCAGTCATCAAAGAAGAGAGATGATCCCTCGCTTTTGTAACAAGTATGACATATACAGGATGGAATACTCTGTTGGTCAGTTGGAGGTCACCTGTCCTGTCCACCCTTCCCTGCATGTGTGACCCTTTTTTGACACTTTAACTCACATTGCTCCATCAGCTCGAGGATGGCCTTGCTCTCTACAGAAATAAGTATAAGCAACAGCCTTTCTGCACACCAATGGCCTGTGTTACCATTTCTAGAGAGCAATAGTGCCTGAAAAACATGCATTTAACTTCCAGAAAATGAAGTTGCTCAGACAAGGCATAGCTAAATTAGAGAACTGGTTCTGCTTTAGCTCAGACCTGAACAATGGGTTTGTTTAGCTTAGAGAAGACTGGAAGGGAGATGTAATTGGTAATCCAACTTAACTAATGGGGTTAAAAAGGAGACATAGTGAGACTCTTCCCCTATGTGCACAGTTAAAGGACAAGAAACAAGAATCACAAGTTGCAACGAGGGAAACACTTCATAGGATATAGGGAAAAATGATCCAATATGACATTGAAACAGAGGTCGAGGAAGACCATGGGATCTCTATCAAGGAGATTTGCAAACTTCAACTAGACAAGCTCAATCTAACTTCTATATTATTCTAGCTTTAGGCAATATATTGCATAGATGACAACCAGTAGACCCTTCAAACTTTTTTATTCAATGTTCAGATACCAGACATTATTGTCAGCTAACCAAAGTCTCTATCGGAGTTACCTGTCATCTTATCCAGGACAATCTGCTTGGATTAAATTAAATTTCACATGCATTTGGCAACTGTGATCATGTCAGACAGTCTACTGTACAGTGCTATGAAATAAAATTTCTTGTATAAAAAGGGGGGAAAAGGAATGGGAGGAAACACAAGGTCTCATAAAAACATGATTTTCAAAAACATAACCTTTAATAACTTCAAAATAAAGCACATTGATGGATATTTTTGGACTGGGTTACCAGTGAAAAAGCAATCAGATGACCTCTGTATCTTACTTTTACTATTTCTTGCATCTACAAATTCTTTTATCTTTGAACACCAACTTTTCCCTCCTCACCATTGTCTTCTTTGTGGCACTCACCTCCTCTCCAAGTCCATCTTCCTCCTCAACATACTTTCTTCTCCACATCACCTTTTTTTGGTCTGTTTTTGGTCCCTATCTCATACCTTGTTCTTCTAGTCCTAAATCTCTGATTCTGAGTTGGAAAAGAATTCTTCAAGGCACTAACCTTAAGGAGCAGGTAATGATTTGGCTTTGGCCCTGCTCCTGCTCTGTCAGCTCTTTCTTGTCAACAGGTCTAATCAACTATGTGGGGAAGCTTTGCAATGACTAAGACAGCCATAAACTAACCTGGTAATCCCGGGGAAAGCCTGGCTGCATTACTGATTCTTGGAAGGTAAACAAGAGAGTCTGATGCCTAAAGTAGCTTAGAGCAACCTTCCTCAAATGACACCTGACACATCAAGTTTTCAGTGCTCGAAATGAGGGAACAGGGGGGAATACAGCCTCTGTGAAAATTAATAGAGGGACTAAACTTCTGCACTGCACAAGCATTAGATTTGCACTAATTTTATTAGCAATAATTATAGCTTTTCAGGGTTTATTTTACCTTTGTAGCTTGGCTCCCATAACTCTCAAACTTTTTACTGTGGTTAGTGCCGTAGTTTTTAGGCATCAAGACTCTTACTGTAAGAAATAAAAAGGTTATAGATACTTAGCATGCCTGGCTATATATCTGACACAGTGAAAAAAAAGGATGAAGAAAAATGTATACAACTAGATATTGGACTCTCGAGGCAGAAAAGCTGCAGAGTTTTACAAATATACCTGGTTCAGAGCAGAAGAAACACAGAAGATAACCCTTTCACCATGAAACTATAGAAATCTAACTGGCATTTCAGAGATACAGTTTGAAAAGTCAGTTGCTGAAAAGTTGTTTGTATATTTTTGAATAGCAGGTATAATGCTTACCAATCCACATATGTCATGATTTAACTTTACAAGTGGCTTATGAACTTCAGAAATTTTTATACTAGAAAAATTGCTAGTTTCTCTCACTCTCAATCCATATTTTGATTCAGCAAAGCAGACCTGTGTTCCTAGTCCGAATACTTTGTGTCCAATAGTGCTTTATTCCAGGTGTTGCAGAAGAAAAGCTGACTACATAAGACTTTTGCCTGCCTTGGCAATATAATTCACATTCTTACCCCTACTGATGTTTCTCTTATGCTTTCAAAGGCTACCAGATTTAGCTAGGCTAGCAGCAGATACTCTAGTTCTTCATATAATCCTTCTTCAAATCTCAATGAACTCTTTGCTGAAATAATAGCCATCAGGCTGCTAAACCCAGAAGATAATGAAACACTATGTGAAATGACATTTCTTTTTAAGCAGATTTAAATTTTATCAAATAATTACTCCATCTTAATTTGAATAGTAATTATTCAAATACGTTTTGTTTTTAACCTTTTCCCACCTAAGTCCTTTCTTGGGCCGTTGGGCAATAGAAAAACTAAAATTGTTAACTGCGGGATAGCAGAAGGAGGAGTGAAAAAGGCAAGGAAAAAAGTCATTAAATAGTTACTGCACTCTCATTTAGGCTCCAAATTTGCCTTCAGAAGGGCTATTCATAGTTTAAAAGTTAAGTATAAAGCAGAAGACTGCAATATCACAGTGTCTTTCGCACAAGAACTGTTTCTTGCTATGAGACGCTTAAGGACAATACTCATGGAAGGTCCTAGTTACAGTTGGACCTACGGAATTAGATGTAATTAAAAAAACTGTGAGAAAGAAGCATCTAGGAAAATAAACTTTTATAAATTTCTATTAAGTCTATCCTCAAAAAAAAAAAAAAAAACAACTGAGTTTTCTTCTACTTACCTAGTTTAAGTCTTCATTTTTGACTGTATATATAAAGTACTGGTCAACACCTCTACTTTACCAAGCACAGACAGTGCTAAGAAGATCCGGTAGCCGTGCTTAAAAATTTAGACTTGAGTTAATGCTGCCACAGAAGTGCAAAGACTTTATCTAAACATGACAGTCTACAAAAAAAAGATGTAATGGGGGAAAGGAATTTACAACAGCTATTTCTTAAGGGCTAGCAAACCCCCTAAAACTAGAGGAGAAAGGTGCTTGCTATATGCTATTGATTCCAGTCGGGATACCCTTTCCTCCACTTTGTAAAGGGAAGACCTCTCTTAAATACTTAGACATTTGGTTCTCTTTTTGCAAGTGTCTGTATCTATAAAAGTCACTTCTTGCCTGAAAAAAACCCTAATTATTACTCTAGACTATGACTGTATGGTGTGCTACCATTCCAAGGGACACTTTAACAGATGTTTTTATTTGGCTGTCTCATCTTCAGGCTCCTTTTAAGGACCTATTAGTCTTTACGGTTCCCTAATCCCCCAACTAAATTTATCAGCAGTTGATTGCAGCCAAGAGTTAAGCTAAATTAAACTTTTGAAATCCCCATACAGTGTATCAGATGCACTTCTGGTAGGGGAGGTGGAGCAGAGAGCTTCAAATGCTACACTCAGCAAGACGCAGCAGAACCATGCTTTTCTCCAAAGACTTCTCAATGCTTCCACACATTTTTCAAGATCATCCAATTTCCCTGATTTTATAAACTCAACTGTTGAAACGAGTTGTCATTTAACTCCATATCAGGTCTGTGCATGCATACGTTGGCATAAATTTGCACACAGGTAAGCACTCTCCTCTACAGAAGCGTACATTGTATATGGAGGAGCTGTCTGTACACACACACTTGGGTTAAGGCTATATGAGTGCCTGAGACCTCTGTTCCAACTGACACAAGTGGGAAAAAAGCTATTTGTCTACACATATACACACACACTATTCACAAACACACACATACGTGTGTGTGGGTATGTATGCATCTGCTTCCCAGTCTTTATCCTCAGACAGTGATTCCCTTGTTTGCTTCTCTCACTCGTAGTCATAAGTAATTATCAGAACAGATTTTCCTCCTTCTCTCACTCTTGCTCTTAATGAGTAGTAAAATACACAGTCTCTTAAATAATTTGCATGTCAACATCAGTAGCTGGCTGGTTTTGATGACAATATATGATAAACCCTTATTATTCCAGAACTGTGAACTTCTATGGGACTTCTGTGGGAGAAGAGGGACAATAATATATCCTTACACAACACCAAAAAAATTTAATTAAATGACCACACAAAACAAAACATAAAAAGTCACAATCCAGTAGGTACTCTTTCTTAAAAAGAAAAAAGCACATAATAAAAATATGGATGCTGGAAAGGAAAGGGCACAAGATATAGATTTTTTACTTGTGGGCCAGTAATTGCAATCTAAACCATTAGCAGTTTTCAGAATTCACTGATATGTAACAAGAGAACCCTCTTAGACAGATGTTGTAAATCAAATTCCTAACAAACCGGCCTTCTCTCTTCAAAGTATTTATTCAGTGGTACCAATTGATCTCTACTTCTTTGCAATTTCTGTAAAAATGTCTAGAAGTGGGGCCTAGTGAAATTGCTACTAAAACCCACCAGAAAGAGTCCCAGTGACAGCAGTGGAAGATGGTTCAGGTCCTAAATGACAACTGAGTTGAGACTATGGCTTTCTAGATGTAAAAGCAGTTCTTGCAAACCAGGTTACAGTAAAGGGGTAACATAGCATTTACTCAGAGGACACATCAAAGATTTGCTTCCAAAATAATGCGTCTATCATTTTCTCCAGTCTTTTTTTTGGGGGGGGAGAGAAAGCGTGTCCAAAAAGTGTGATTTCTGCTGTCTGTATCCCCATGGCTACTAGAAACAGCTCAAAAGGGAATGGGGCACATCATAGCTCACAAAATGTCAGGTTAACAAATTCCAACACAACAGCTCAGAGAAACAGACGCTTGCTTTCTCCCACCTTCATCCTCCCATATCACACTAAAAGAAAAGAAACTAGCCAAAGCCAAGTAAGGGACACAAATATGTCCTTCAGAAATGTAAACTTCTCTAAAAATAGGATGAAAGGCTAAGCAAGTAATTTGTTTTTACTCATAGCAGTGATAAAGGCTCCTTGTAAGGGATCCGCAGAAGTTCTGTGCTGTTACAGTAGCATCTGTCTCCTCATTGCTGGAGAGAAATGGTGAAGAGGATTTAGACAGCGTGTAACCTGAGAGAGAAATCATCTGTTATTCCTTCACAGGGCATTGGCAAACTTTCTCCTGGGAGAGGGGAGAGCCACTCTCCTTCCCCTACCTCTTGGGATTACAGCTTTAAGCATACATACGTGTTTATGAATAATATAATAATTATAAAAACCTAGCTCTATTAAGAAAGGGTAAGAGAAGTCCAGTTGAAAAAAGGTAATATTCACAGGGTGAACCTAGTAGAAAAGGTGAGGTCAAGTAACAAACAGATCTTGAAACAGTTGATCCCTTTGCTCTACTCAAATAAAACTGCTATTACAAGCTATTCTTCTCACAAATAAGATCTAGAGCAAGAAAAAAGAAAAGGATTATCCATTTTGGAAGATATTATCCCAGGAGAGGATGCAACATGCCATTTGTTGTGCCATTGTGTGGTCTCATGCGAACAATTGACTTGTTGGTGTTTCAGTTGTCTACCCCTTAACAGGAGAAAGTGTTGCTGTAAAAATAAATCCCAACGCAGTCAGATGACAGTGATGGAAGACACCGAAGCTTGCTACCTCAGAGATCAATGAAGGTTTTAGTATGCCCTGCTGTTGGTTTTGTCTTTCCTAAATCAGAGGGCAGAAATGTCAACAGAAAAATAACAGAGGTGATGTAATACATTTCAAAGAGGTAAAACACTGCTAATAAGCGCATCAGTCATATCTTGCTAGTCTCTGCTTCATCCAAAAGCAAGGCAGTAATGATCAATTTGCTATTAATGATCAATTTATTGAAACAGCTAGTTCTTCTTTGAGACAGCAACTTGAGTGTCCCACTGACATCAAAATTCAAAGGCCTGGGAGTTATCGTCTCTTACAAATAATTGTCAAAATATCATAGCATGAACTAAAAGTGCTGTTGCTGTCGTTCAGATCAGTACCACACGTTATGGTGATGCTCCACTTCTAGATTACAATATTTATTTCACTTACATAAGGAATATTCACAAGGTTTTGAAAGGACAAATGCAAAAAAGCCCTGCAATGAGGTGATTTATGTAACAGATCACCACCATTAACCTTTTCAGGAAGGAGAAACAATACAAATATTCAAGTTAAAAAGTATGCCCATAATAAGCATCAATTAAGACGTGTAGAATATAAAAATAATGTAATGTACATTTCTATAAAAAGGGGTAGGCCAATAAAGCTAATTTTTTTTTTCAAATTATATTTCAAATTACAGCAATAAACTTTTTCACGTTGCCTAGGAAAAAAAACAAAACAAATCCCCATATATGAGTTTTCCCTGCTCACTGCAGGGGGGTTGGACGAGATGACATTCTTGGTCCCTTCCAGCCCAAACCAGTCTATGATTCTGTGATTATGACCAAGTAGCTATGATCATTATCAGAAGGAATATCCAGAAGTGAATTGTAAAGAAGTTGTGGTACACCAATAATGGCAGTGAAAATACTTATTATACTCATTATAATATTATATATTTATATGTACTTATGAAAATTTTCAATTTGACATTTATCTGAGGGAATCCCAGATGCAGAAGTGGATGCTATTGGACAACCTAACACTTGAACGTCTATCCTTTCCCTAAAGGAGTTTATCATAGGTAAGAAAAGTGGGGATTTCCTTCCTGCAGTCATTCCTTTAGGCAACATAATAAGATAAAGAAGAGAAGGTACTGGAGAATTCAGTGTTTGGGTCTGATTCAGGCTGTGAAGTACATGAAGATATTCTTTTACTGCCAATAAGTTTGTTTTGTGTGTTTCTGTTTATTAGCAACTGGAGCTTTTCAACTCATTTTGTCACTGAAAGAGTTCCACAGAATAATGATTGTTATTTACTGATATTCTCCTTGACTGCATTTAAGTAATGACCTAAGCCTGAGAAGATATCTCATTTTTCAGTCATGTAAGTGGAATAATTGTTTTCTAATGAAATATTGACAAAAATTGAACAGCTGACACAACCTTGCTCCTTTTCTACTGCTAGTTATAGACTTTCTTAGGCAGCAGTTTCCACTTGGGAGGTTGGCAGGAAAAGCCCCAACTTGCCATTTCAGCATCACTGCTAAGAAATTCTTTACAAACCTTGGACTTGTAAATCCATCTCATTGTCCAGTAACTGCTCTGAAACAAATCATAAGAGCATAAGAAAAAATCCCCAAATTCATTAAAGAATAACAATCAATGTTTGGGTTAGTGCAGTAATCCATCTGCTAAAACTGAAGTCAAATTTCCCCAGAAGCTGTTTACCCTGATCTAAATGCTTTGCCTGCTCTCCTACCAGCAGCCTAGTATAAATGGGAATAAGTAATGAAGTCATCTTTCTGCTGGGCTAGTTTTTGTAGAATATAACCCCTGTGGTAATAATTACATGGGCTTATTCATCCCAGTGTGACCAACACCAGAGTGTCAATTATGACAAATGTCTGATACCCATAAGTATTTGTTGTAAAAAAACCCAACTGTTTCCATTCTCTTAACCTTGGGGTCAGGGTTTCCCACTGGGACTAACAGCTTTTTTTCCTGCTGCAAGTATCCATTTGAGAGTTGCTGAGAGGTGTGATGATACACAGACCTACACTTCTAGCGCTAGTTCTTTTCTTCTTTGGTGATCTAAGCCTAGTTCTCACCAAGGGTTTACACAGAAACACCTTTTACTGATTTTCATTTGTATTCTCTCCTTTGGGTGATACTGTTTAAGACATCTCACTTTCTTTTCCACACCATTTGCAATACAAGCTGGAGAGCCCCCACAGCCCACAGGTATCGTGGACTACTATTGACCTACTTCTCCCTCTGGGGTACCTCTCGTAATCATTTACTATTTCCAGCTTTTGAGCCAATTATCAGAGGAGTAGTGTGTAAAAATGGAACCACTCAGCTTAGAAACTTGGAATACAGACTCCTCTCAGGCAAACGGAAAAATAGCCCATTGCATGGACTATGGAGAAGTAATAGAACCTAAAAAGCCTGAATCAATCTGATACACCCCATGAGAAAGAAAGAAATTATAATTACCATATACTAAACAACCAACATTTTCGGTCACAGGGTAGTAGTATAATATATATATCACAGAATCACAGAATCATTTAAGTTGGAAAAGACCTTTAAGATCATCAAGTCCAACTGTAAACCTAACACTGCTAAGTCCACCATGGCCCTAAGTGCCACATATACATGTCTTTTAAGTACCTCCGGGATGGTGACTCAACTATTTCCCGTGGCTGCTGCTTTCAGGCCATTGCAAAACAGGTGTAAAACTGCCTCCTGGCTGTCTAATGTCACAGCTGAAACCCTTTTAAGTCCCAACATCTAATAATAACCCCAGAGACACTTTCTTTCCTCCTGCCAAGGAAAACCAAGTGAGATAGAACCCTGTTCATCTCAGCAAGTTCTCATCTACTGTGGGACCCCAATATGTACCTGAACAAATACGTTCATAGGCAGCCTAAAGAGGGCATATACAAACTCAATGCCAGCATACAGGTAGAAGTAAGAGTAAACATGTACTGAAGTTTCTTGGTTTATATTAGCAAAGAAAAAGACTTTTTTCTAGGGGTACTCTGAGCCATTTATTTTCTATATGCATTGTGTCCACTTGATCCTTCCACTTTTCATGTGTGAGAAAAACTATGCAGAGGAAAATAAGAACAACCATACCGGATCACAGTAAGTTTCCTCTAGTCCTCTAACCCAGCATCCTGTCCCCAACAATGGATAAAGATAAAAACCTCTGGAGGAACGTAAGCACAAGGCAATCACATTATGACAATTTCCCCTAATCCTATGCCAAATCCTAAACCCTTTAGTTCAGAAACTTCACAAGCTGGCTATGGCCTGTATTAGTTTGATAACCTTCAATGGGTCACTCTTCCATTAATTTGAACATTCTCCTCTCCCTACATATAGAAGCTTGCCACATTAAAACATCACTAGCAGGCTAAATTTAATAGGTGCCAATTCTTTACTATGTAAAGGTATCTCATGAGAAACTACAAGTTGTATTCATCAACATGAAAGGTTGGCAGTACTTTTGCTGGGAGAGATTTCTCCCAAAATTCTGAACAACTTCTAATGTGGCTATTGACATTTAGTCTTCCTAATAATTCCCAGTTGAGTTATATTAATTGAAATTCATATCTACTGCTACTTCTCCAAAAGAATTTTGGTACAGGGTTTCTAGAATCGTGAATCACAATATTGTATGTTTTATGGTTGTACAGAGTACCTGTAGCATCTCATTTCAGCTAAAAATTATAGTAATATGATAGTTCTTTCTTTCTTTCTTTCTTTCTTTCTTTCTTTCTTTCTTTCTTTCTTTCTTTCTTTCTTTCTTTCTTTCTTTCTTTCTTTCTTTCTTTCTTTCTTTCTTTCTTTCTTTCTTTCTTTCTTTCTTTCTTTCTTTCTTTCTTTCTTTCTTTCTTTCTTTCTTTCTTTCTTTCTTTCTTTCTTTCTTTCTTTCTTTCTTTCTTTCTTTCTTTCTTTCTTTCTTTCTTTCTTTCTTTCTTTCTTTCTTTTTCTTTCTTTGTAAGTTGAAAGAGGACAATATACCTAAGACCTCGTGAGAAGGCCTCTGAACATAGTTGAGACCAGCACTGAGATTTGCCTTGGAGGAAAATGAAGGAATTCCTATATAATGAGTGTTGGTTATAAAATGCTTCAAAACATTTTTAATCAAAAAAGGCTGCAGGTATACAAATTATTTTTAAAATATTTTAAATCACTGTGTGAATCCTTTCCAAATCTAAATGCAACATGGATGGGTACTAGATTGTACATACATCTAGGACTACAGCAAGTTTAAACTGATTCGTCATTCTTGTCTTATAGTTGGAGACTTTAAAAGATACTTTAGAATACACAAGCTCAGACAGCAAAGTAACTCCATAGTATGCTGGACACTGCAAGAACAAGAATATGTCAACAAAACCAGAGGAATACTAAAAGTAAGTAAGAAAAGATGATTACAAGTCTAGAGAATCTCATTAAAGAGAAAAGATGTAAAATAAATAACTCTGTAGAACTTGGCTAACCCAAGGATTGTAGGATATTATAACTGTTTGTAAAAAACAAATAAAAGGCATAAGCACCAAGAAGACAGTGAAAAACAAGACTGATCCAGAGACTTATATGAGATATTGATGAGATTAAAATACGTAAGAGAAATTTTAACTAGCAACCAAGAAACATTGCTTATAAATGAAACGCAAAATCTTTAGAGCATGCTTTCAAATAAAGGAAGTCATATGGCTTCTTTAAAAAGTAAGTAGGAAAAGAAATGCATGGTGAGTGAAAAGTGGCTAACTGGTATCCCTGAAGACTAAAGTTACTTGTCAAAACACACATACTAGACATGTGAGACAGCAGCAGGAAAAGCTTTCTTTTTAAAGTTCCTTGTTGGCACTATAATTATAACATAAAAAGCTCCAGGTACATCAGCTCATATGGACCAGGAGCACCTTATTATTCAGAGTACAGTTAGTTACATGTGGTGGGAAAGGGCAAAAAAATTATAGTGGATTAGCCACCCAATTGACTCTGCAGTGTGTATTATCCTAAAGAGGAAGCCCAGTCTGAATCTTTGCCTGGATGAACCTGATTGAGATATAGTAAATATGTAACCACATTACTGAAAATAACGAGTGCAGTAACATAAATGTCCTCCCTAAATTCTATCATTTCGCATGTGAACACTCATTGATCCTGTTTGCCAATACCCTCCATGCCTTACGGTTTCAGGTAGATTTGTAGGACTAACCTAGACAGGTCAGATTTTAATTGTATTATTCTTACCACAAAAAAAAAAAAATCTCAACAACAAAACCTCTTTTACTTAATTAAATACTTGTCATGTAACAAAGACCTTGCTATGTGCCCTATGAGGCCACAAATCTGCTTTTGCCTTTGTAAATAAGCCTTAGTAGGAACTAACTAAAAGGATAAGAAAGGATTTCCACTGATCAGGATTGCTTTTATATGTGTGAATTACTCAGAAGAATCACAATGACTATCCCTGCACATGCTCTCCTTTTACCACTGGAAAGATGCACTCATTCTAATAGAACAGACAGAAAAGGAAGCCACACTCTGGTAGTTAAAAAAACAGTCCTACAATCCTTATCCTCTCTAAGCTGACAAAAGAAGGTAAAAGTGAAATTCTGCCAGATACCACAGGGAAATAGAGCACCCGGCTAACAACCAGAAAAGCCTGGTATCTCCAAGCCAGAATCTTATCTTGATACTACATCAAGGGTACGTAATATGTGAAAATGTAAACCAAACCTCACATCACTGACTTTAGCAAACAGCGTACTGGGAACTGTACTGCTCCAAAGGAAACAAGCCAGTTGGTTGAAACATTTGGACCCACAAGAGTCAGTAATATCATATGGTGGTTAAATATAAAGTCTCACCTGCTCTGAGCTAGGGCACAGGCACATTGTGAGAAATAAAGGATGCTACCTGAAAGGAAATGTTACTTCTTGTATTACTGTAGCACACTGAAAATTCAAAAACTACTACAGAAAGCTTAGTGAAAAGAAAAGAGAGAACATTAAACCAATTGAATTAACCTTTGCCATGTTTGGTTCAATAAAGCTTCCTCTTTAGAAATTATCTAAAGATGCTGGAGAACTTCCAATTCATTACGGAACTCAGCATCAAAATCATATTTTCAGTAGAGAAATATATTTAAATGCTCTTATACCAAATATATCTCAATTATTTTTCTTTGCTTCTAGGATTAATAATCAAGATAGAAAATCGAATCCCACTTTTGCAGCACCTGACTTTCCCAAAAGATAATTTTAGTTGTATCACAACAGCCTTGGTTGCTTTTTAACCTAAAAACTGTTACGTTTCAGTCTTGAAACAGAAAATATTCTTTGCATACCCACAAATATATTCCAGATAAAAGTATTCCTTTATAAAATGTTTCCCCTTGCCAGAAAACTATTAAATACAAGGGAAAGTGTCCCCAGATGTATTACAGAATGGCAAATAGCTCTCAACGCCAGCTTTATTGTTGTTATTATTGCTTGACGGAGCAAAAATAGAGGTATCTTCAAAGGTGTCTTTCCGTGGAATGAGCAACTCAGCATAAAGAGAATTTATACCCTAAAAAAGTTACAGCCAATGTATTGCGACTGTATATATAGTATCTCTATTTCATAGAACCATAGAATCACAGAACAACCAGATTGGAAGGGACCCATTGGATCTTCCATGGATCCAACCATTCCTATCAAACACTAAACCAAGTCCCTCAAGACCTCATCCACCCGTGCCTTAAACACCTCCAGGGAAGGTGAATCAACCACCTCCCTGGGCAGCCTATTCCAATTTATAATGCTCTGCCCCTCCTAAGAAAGCTCAAGTTGTAAATTTTTTAGCCTTCCACAGCACCTTGCCCAGTGGGGCCCAGAATGGAGATTTTGGATATTCCCATGAGTATGGGCAACAAGAATTACACAGTTGAGTTTGCTGTTGCCTACAGGAGAAATTACTTACGTCTTCCTACAAGACCAACAGGTAAAGCTGACTACTGAATCTTTAGGAGCAGGATGCAGTTTAAGGTTGCTCTCTTTTGTTTCAAGTGGTACCTGCCAGGGGTAAAGAGAATCATAGAATCATAGAATCATAGAATCATAGAACGACCAGGCTGGAAGAGACCCATCGGATCATTGAGTCCAACCATATATCTGGAGCAAGTCCAGAGAAGAGCGACGAGGCTGGTGAAGGGGCTGGAGAACAGAACCTATGAGGAGTGGCTGAGAGAGCTGGGGTTGTTTAGCCTGGAGAAGAGGAGGCTGAGAGGAGACCTCATTACTCTCTACAACTACCTGAAGGGAGGTTGTAGAGAGGAGGGAGCTGGGCTCTTCTCCCAAGTGACAGGGACAAGAGGGAATGGCCTCAAGCTCCGCCAGGGAAGATTTAGGCTGGAGATTAGGAGGAAGTTTTTAACAGAAAGGGTCATTGGGCATTGGACTAGGCTGCCCAGGGAGGTGGTTGATTCCCCTTCCCTGGAGGTGTTTAAGGCACGGGTAGATGAGGTCTTGAGGGACTTGGTTTAGTGTTTTGATGGGAATGGTTGGACTAGAAGATCCGATGGGTCCCTTCCAACCTGGTTGTTCTATGATTCTATGATTCTATGATTCAGGACCTCATCCACCCGTCCCTCAAACCTCTCCAGGGAAGGTGAATCAACCACCTCCCTGGGAAGCCCACTCCAACGCCCAATGACCCCCTCCATGAAAAACTTCCTCCCAATCTCCAGCCCAAATCTCCCCCGGCGGAGCTTGAGGCCACTCCCTCCCATCCTGTCCCCATGTATTAGTGAGCTCAGCCCCTTAAATATGCTCCTCCCAGCAGTATAGAATCACAGAACAGTTTGACTTAGAAGGAACCTCATAGATCATCTAATTCCAACCTCCAGCCCCGGGCAGGGACACCTCTCACTAGATCCAACCTTGCCTCAAACACCTCCAGGGACATGACAGCCAAAACTTCTCTAGGCATACTGTTGCTGTGCCTCACCACCTTCACCATGAAGAATTTCCTCCTTATTTAGAATCGTAGAATCATAGAATCACCAGGTTGGAAGAGACCCACCGGATCATCGAGTCCAACCATTCCGATCAATCACTAGACCATGCCCCTCAGCATGGTTTCTCTCTTTTCAGAGAGAAAAGGACAAACACCTGAGAGTGTCTTTGCTTTCCCTCAGCCTGATGAGAAGGTTGCATCTTCCTATTCCCATCCTTCTGAGCAGGGTCCCGTCTCTTGAACTGAACTGATTCATCATGACAGATCTCCACCTCCACCTGATGGAAGATGAAGTGCCCGTTTGCCCCCAAACCGCTGATTCATACCTTCTGCCTCTCCCCTTAACAATAACGCTTCAAGCGGATCCTGGGTTTGCCGAGGTAATAGGTTTTCACAGCCAGGAGAAGGTGAGTGCCAAGGATTATTAATAGCCTCCCTTGATTAGTTAAGGGAAAGATAAATGTGACACCGCCACCAAAATCCCTGAATCTGATACCAGCGAGGAGTGGGTATCACCTGCCAAAAATAGAAAGCGCGAGAGAGATTATATAAGTGGGGTTCCCACCCCGAGTTCCACCTCTTTTTGACCACCTCCGTGTCTCACCCCTTTTCCAAGCCTGCTCGGGAGAGACCCCAAAGGTGAGTAGCAAGAAAATGTTCAAACTTTCACAGCAGGAACTCAGGACCTTCTCCCGAAGGAAAGCAGATACGGATACCTCCCATCACCCCGACCCTATCCCTCTTTCCCCCAAACAAAAGCCCAGAGCCAAAGAGGTGCAAGTCTTCTGGCTTCCCGCAGAGAAGACCGAAAATGAGAAGAAAGGGATGTTAAAAGGAGGAAATAGGTGACCAACTGAGGGGAGAGGAGAAAAGGAGGGGGGAAGTGAGAAAATGCAGATAACAGTAGAGGAAAGGAGAGGGGTGAAAGTGAACTAGGAATACGAGCAAGGACCTAGAGAACAAAATTTACTGAAGCCCTCAGTGGTGAAGCAAAGGGCCTCCAAAACTCTCTGTGCACAAACCATCGCCAGCGATGGCATGAAGTTGTTCTCCTTGGTGTTGTCATCAGGAAGGGAAAGGAAAGGTGTTACCCTTTTTCTCAAAGGGCTCCTGGCTTTCTGCGTCAACTTTTGGCGTGGGGGGTACTCTGCTGTTTGTGAAGCTCTTCCCTGCATTGTGTGTTTTTTTGACAAGAGTGGTTTGATTTCTATTCAATTCACTCGGTCATTTACTTAGCGCGAGTGTCATCCCGGTGGGAGAGGGGAGTTGATCTGTAGAAGAGCTTCTGGGGAGACAACTTGGAAATCCACCGTGTGGATTTTTGTGCGAGAGGTTGGGGCAGGGAAATTGGCAGAACCTCAGGGATACAGAGAAACGCGTCATTCGTCTCTCGGGAATGATGAGGAGAAGGTGAAGGGGTCGAGCGCGGAACTGCCAATTCGTGAAACGCCTTTTTTTTTTTTTTTAATATTAGAATAACATAGGGGGTTTGACTAAAGCTGGGTGGTTCGTCCTTCTCCGGATCAGCTGCCCCCCGAGCTGCCTGCTTTTTAACCCTTTGTGCGAGTTAACTTTTCACTGTTCTGGCCTCTCAGCTTCAGAGCAGGGGATGGGGGGGGGGGGGGGGGGGGGTTGGAAAGACAGGGGAGCTGGAGAGGGCAGGGTGGGGAAAGGGTTCTTTACGCCATCCAGGCAGCTCCACCTGATCCGAAGCCTCGTTTTTCTGGCACCTCTCACTTTTCGCCTCCGCAGCACGATGGGGCAGGAGGGGCCCCGGCCGATCCGTTCGCGCATCGTTAGGGATGCGGCGGATCCGGGATTCCAGGGCACGGGTTCGCCGGGCGTGGAGGCTAATTAACCTGATTGGCGTCTGCCGGCGCAGCAGGGTCGAGTTCCTCGCGGGGCAGCCCTCCAAAGGCTCTCTGCCTCGTCAGCACAGCGGGACTGACAGCGAAACACGAGAGACCCGCGAGGAGAGCATCCCGGGGGCAGCGACCTAAAAGGAGGCTCCGAGCGGGAGGGAACCTCAGCCTTGGGCTTGCAAAAGGTTCCCAAGAAAGAAAAGAAACGGTGGAGACTGAGGCCCAGTTTCTACGGAGCTCGGCAAAGCAGGGAAGAAGAGTCTCTGCTGGCAACAAGGGGCTCTTCGCTCATTGCTCTCTCCTGCTACCTGAAAGGAGGTTGTGGAGAGGAGGGAGCTGGCCTCTTCTTCCAAGTGACAGGGGACAGGACAAGAGGGAATGGCCTCAAGCTCCGCCAGGGGAGATTTAGGCTGGACATCAGGAGGAATTTTTTCACAGGAAGGGTCATTGGGCACTGGAACAGGCTGCCCAGGGAGGTGGTTGATTCACTTTCCCTGGAGCTGGCATAGGTGGACGAGGTGCTGAGGGACATGGTTTAGTGTTTGATAGGAATGGTTGGACTCTGATCCGGTGGGTCTCTTCCAACCTGGTTATTCTATGATTCTATGATTCTGTCAGTTAAGGAAAAGTGAAGGGCGAGGGCAATATGAGGGAAGATCATGCACCTAGAATCGCTAAGTTGGAAAAGACCTTTGAGGTCAAGTCATAGAATCATAGAATAACCAGGTTGGAAGAGACCCATCGGGTCATCGAGTCTAACCATTCCTATCAATCACCAACCTATGCCCCTCAGCACCTCGTTCACTCATCCCTTCAACACCTCCAGGGAAGGTGAATCAACCACCTCCCTGGGCAGCCTCTGCCACTGCCCAATGACCCTTTCCATGAAAATTTTTTTCCTAATGTCCAACCTGAACCTCCCCTGACGAAGCTTGAGGCCATTCCCTCTCATCCTGTCCCCTGTCTCTTGGGAGAAGAGCCCAGCTCCCTCCTCTCTACAACCTCCTCTCAGGAGTTATAGAGAGCAATGAGGTCTCCCCTCATCCTCCTCTTCTCCAGGCTAAACTCCCCCAGCCGCTCCTCTTCTTCTCCAGCCCCTTCCCCAGCTCCGGTCTCCATTGATTTCTCTTAAGCAGCTGGGGCTGCGTTTAACCTGAGCGCAGTACACACTAACTAACTAATCGGGTTTTAACCTGTGCCACACGAGGCTTTTTCAGCTCTGTTTTCCAAGCTTCAGTCCCGCAAGAGACCCGAGTAACCCCAGCGCTGCCTTTACTAGATGCTTTTTACCTCCCAGCTCCAAAACAATGTGGGGAGCCAAGCCAGAGGATGCAGCGAGAGGATGCTTGGAGCCCTTCTGGAGGGCCACAGCTTATCTCGGGTCAGCATCCCTTGTAGAGCAGAAAAAAGAGGAATTTGGCCTGGGGAGAGGGACTCTGCTCCCTGATCTGTTTCCTTGTTTGTCCTTGGAGGAAAACAAGTCGCTCTTGTGGCTCAGGGAAGAGAAATGCAGGGTGGGGTGGGGGTTCCAACGAGAGAAAAATGTCAGTCCCTCCCACAAGTAAAGAGCTGCTGTTTAAAAAAAGAAAAAAGGGGGGGACACCCCAGTGTCACCTCCTCCTCCTCCGTCCTTCTGCGCTGGGTGGCGTGTGCTAATGACTCACCCTTAGAGCCAAACTGGGGGGGGGGGGAAGGTGGATGGGGGCTCCTACTTTGGAAACTGGAATTACTAACAGAGTGACCCCAGTTTTGTTTGGTTGGTTGGGGGTGGGGGATTTTTTTGGGTTTGATTTTATTTTTTGAGGCCGCTCCCCGTTCAGGACGAGGGTGTGAGTGTGTCAGCAGGATCAGGCTGTACCCGTGGGGACATCTGGAGCAGAGATGTCACTGCTCCTTGCAGGGATCTGTCCTGCTCCTGGGCCCTCACCTCGGCTTGTCTCAGCCTGGTGGCTCCTTCCCAAGCTCTGACAAGGGCTTGGACTGGTTGCCCTGGGCACGGTTTCTTGGAGAAAATAACCCCAAAACCTAGAAAACACATCACACTTCCTAAATCTTCTTTTTTGGAGTGCCTGGTCCCACCTGAGAAGCCCCCCACCACCCAGCAGCTCCGCACGAGCGAGTCGTCCCTCCTTATCTCGCTTCCCCATATCATATCGTGGAAGATTTTTTTGCAGCATCTTGTGCCTTCCAAGTGGGATCTGTAGGATTCACAGGGATGTGATAATTCATTCAGCGAGGATGATGCTTAATATGGACTGGCCCGAAAGAAACGAGGTCTGAAAGGAATGTGTGTGTGTGTGTGTGGAGGGAGGGGGGGAAGGGAGAAGAGGGAGATGTTTGAACGGTAAGGAGAATGTTCAAAAGCTACTTTACGTTCGCTTCCCGACCTCAGGAGCAGCTCGAAGCTTGGCATATGCTGCAGTTCTGAGTAGAACTCTTGCCGACTTACTAAAAAGAACAAGGCTTCCTGCTCTGCACCACTAGCTCTTCCACCGCACCCGAGAACTTGACCTTGACACAACTCTTTCTCCACCGCTGCCCCCGTAAGGCTCCAGCTCCAGCCTCCCAGGGAGTGACCCCCTCTGCCCCCACCCCGGCCCCTGCAGGGGCATCCCCGCACCCCCTTCTTGAGCCTCCGTGGACTCCCTGGTGCTCTGCAAGCCGGAGAGCGACAAGCCCGTGGCTCGGATCCACGCGGAGCTATATAGCTGGCGCGGCTCCAGCCTTCCCCGGTGTGACATCCCCACACAGCACTGCAGCTTTGGTCATATGAGCCGAAATGATGAGAAAAGCACTTTTTAATCTTTTCGCACTTGCTTCCCTGTTCAAACAGTTGCAGGATGGCTATGACCGACTTGCTCAGCGCTGAGGATATCAAGAAGGCTGTGGGAGCCTTTTCAGGTGAGTGCTTTTTTTTTTTTTTTTCCCTCTTCTCTCCTCTTTCCCCTTCTTCATCTCTCCAGCTTAGGATATCAGTGCATTTATTTAAACTCGAGGAAGATTAGAGGATCCGGCTAGACAAAAATCTCAAACGAGGATGTGTTTTCAGAAGTGCAGTGAAAGCGTGACAGGTTTATCAAGTGCAGGGTTGCATCCTCAGCAAACTTACCCTGCACGTTACAGAGGGGGAATATTTATTTTAAAGACAGACTTGCCTTCTACCTAGAGGATGCTTCTAAAAGGAACAAAACCCTCGGTGAACCAGGGTGGATTATACCTTGAGGTGGGATGGGGAAGGCAGCCACGGATGTTGGCAGCTTCCCTGTCACCTTCGAAATTCAATTTCAGGTCTTACATCACCTTCGAAATTCGGTTTCAGGTATTACAGAACTGCTGCCTGTCGTTCCAATGAGATAAGGAACTATTCTTTTCTTACTTCCTATGTGGGATCCCCAGGTGCGCTTCCCTTTTCGGGGCAGAGCAGAAGGCAACAGTAGAGCACGGGGGGTGCACTGCTCGACTGCAGAAGCTTTCTGCAGGAGGAATGGCTGCAGCCGTCCCTACTGCCTCCTCAGCCTCCTCCGGCTTTCAGATGCTCCCTACCCCCTCTAATCCATCGCGACCCCTAAACTGACAGCAGGACCTTCTTCAAAATTACGGAGATTCGGGTAGCTCAGGGAAAAAAGCTTAGTGAAGCGGCAGCAGTGCCGCTCCGGGATGCACACGTTGTGTCCCATCCCCATCCCACCTCCCCATCCCCATCCCCATCCCCATCCCACCTCCCCATCCCACCTCCCCATCCCCATCCCTATCCCTATCCCTATCCCTATCCCCATCCCCATCCCAATCCCACCTCCCCATCCCTATCCCACCTCCCCATCCCCATCCCACCTACCTCCCCATCCCCATCGCCATCCCACCTCCCCATGCCCATCCCCATCCCCATCCCACCTCCCCATCCCGCCTCAGTCCAGCAGAGCAGCCTCTCTCTGTCCTGCTCTCTTGCCGTGACCTTCCCAAACACGCTCGAAGCGCAAAACCCGCTGAGCCCCAATAAACTCAGCAGCCGGAGAGGGGAAGGGACCGAGCAAACTGCTTTGCTCCATCCAACAGCTGCTCCTCTCATTAGCTTCCATTGTTCTGGGGCCACCTCTGAGTCCCGGAGCAGATGCAATTAGCAGCAGCTAATGACACATCTCAGTCAAGCAGATCACGAAAAGTCTGAGCCTGCTTAATTTTATGCAATAGGAAATGCGGGAATAACAATGCCCGGGGAAGGGAAAACAACAAGTCCACACAACACGTTTTGGAGGTCACCGTATTGGATTTCCAATTTACACCATAGTGTAAAGTGCTAGGCGGGTGGGGTTACAGGACGAGAGAAGTGGAGCAGGTAAACTCATTTATCTCAGCTCCGTTTCAAGGACTCTGCTGCTTTTTTTTTTTTTTTTTTTTTGTGTGTGTGTGTTTGGTTCTCCTCCCCCTTCCCCAAGAGCCTCACAAGGTCTTGCAGGCAGCACACAGGCTGCACCTCGCAGCGCCTGAAGCTGATCGACCACGATTACACACATACCTTGAGCCTTCGAAATGTAGCTCTGGTTTCTAGGAAGGCTTCAGGAAAAAAAAAGAAACAGAACTGAAACCCCCATGTGCTCCGAAACACTTCTCGTCAGGGCTGGGATGGGTGGTTGAGCAAGAGTGGGTTTGTATTTTTGGGTGTTGTTTTTTTTTTTTTTTTTCCCAGGGGTGGGAATGTCCAAAAGGTAACAGGGATGTAATAGCCAGAGTCTGCTCTCAGGTGACTGTTTTAGTGTAAAACTTAGCAAAAAGGGGGGGAAAAATATAAAAAAAAATAGTGTGTGGGGGTGCTGAGGCACTGGGCACCAAGCAGGGTAGACTTCAGCTCCCAACTCTGTCACAGACTTCATGAGTGACCTTGTGCAACTCCATATTCCTCTGTCCCTCTCAACTCTTCACCTGCAAAACAGAGTCCCCTATTTCAGTTAGTGTCTGTGAAGCACAGAAAACTACAGTGCTTACACCCACCTCCTAGCAGAGCCAGGCTCGACCGTGTCTCTCAGAGTAGGACATGCAGCAGGAAGGAAGAAAAATATGGGTGTGTGTTACTATAAGTTTCCATGATTTTTTCTAAGCAGTTCTCTGGCTTTTCATCTCTTATAGCAGCCGAATCTTTCAACTACAAGAAGTTTTTTGAGATGGTGGGGTTGAAAAAGAAGAGCCCAGAAGATGTGAAGAAGGTTTTCCATATTCTTGATAAAGACCAAAGCGGCTTCATTGAAGAGGATGAATTAAAGTAAGTAAAGATACGTCCTCCCTCAATTAACCTCTCCCTGAGGGTCTAATTTCATGTTTCCTTTTTTACAGGACTCAAGGTAATTGCATACAATTCAATCTCTTGACCAATATTTGTGTGGAATAATCAGTTGTTTGCTGATTATACACTCTCAAGTGCCATGGAGGGAGATAGCTGTAGCTTTTATTGCAGGACCCTGAAACGCATGAGTGATCAATACCTTAGCAGATAGTTCTTCAGTCAGATGCAGTTTCAGAGTACAGTACTTCTCCTGAATGTTAAGGAAGGTCAGCAACGCAAGATACAGTGTGAGACTCCAACTCGTACACTGAAACAGTGGTACAGTTAAAAACAAAGCGCAAATTCTCTGAAAAAAACACTCCTTTTTTTTTCCATGCCTCCTCTTTAGGTTTGTACTGAAGGGGTTTACCCCAGATGGAAGAGACCTATCAGACACAGAAACGAAGGCTCTTCTGGCTGCTGGAGACAAGGACGGTGACGGTAAAATCGGCGCTGATGGTACGTGATTAGAGGAGTAAACTTTGACAGTAACAATCGAATATTACGCTTACACACAAGAAGTGGGGTAATCTAGAAATCACTGGGGGCTGTGACCTTCTGAAGGACACGTTTTGGATTTAATTTAATTTGCTGTACCTTGCTGGCAGGCTTTAGGGGAAACAGGAGCCGAGTTCTGACACTAGAGGGGGCAGCGTTTACAGAAACTGAGGTATAGTTAAGACCCAATACAGCACAGGGCCAACTACCCATTCACTCAGTTTAACTTTTCTGTGTATCTCAGTGGAGTGGGGGTCCAGACATTGAAAGCTCAAATTCACGGGCCTGACTATAAAACTTAGAAAGGAGAAGGAAAAAAGAGGAGTGCCAATATTTCTGCTCGGTGATTAGTAAAGAGGAAAGTAATGCAAAACTTGGCAAAGCAATGCTTTTAAAATTCAAAGTAGAATCAGTCTGCTACAGGATCTTTAAACAATAACTGTCTATCCAGCTTTTGCTAGTGTTTATATGGGTCTTCACAGCTAAGAGAAAGCTTGTCACTCTGTTTTACTAAATATGAATCACAGAATCATAGAATAACCAGGTTGGAAGGGATCCATTGGATCATCGAGTCCAACCATTCCTATCAAACACTAAACCATGTCCCTCAGGACCTCATCTACCTGTGCCTTAAACACCTCCAGGGAAGGTGAATCAACCACCTCCCTGGGCAGCCTGTTCCAGTGCCCAATGAACCTTTCTGTGAAAAACTTCCTCCTAATCTCCAGCCTAAATCTCCCCTGGCGGAGCTTGAGGCCATTCCCTCTTGTCCTGTCCCCTGTCACTTGGGAAACTACTAGAAATGAAAATTTTCCTCTCATGGCATTGATAAAAAAAATTACTGTTGTTTTCTGTTCCCTCTTGGGATGAATTAAATTAGCCCACATACAAAAATGCTCCTTTTCCCTCTTTGTTCTGTATCCCTGAGACACACTGGAACAGATATGAAGAGATGTATTTCTGAATTAAATCTTTCTTCACTGGAGAAGGCAGTAGCAGAGGTTTGTGGTCAGAGCACTAAGTCATTGGACATGGTTTAGTGTTTGATAGGAATGGTTGGACTCGATGATTCAATGTATCTCTTCCAACCTGGTTTTTCTATGATTCTGTGATTCTCCTAGACGACAGGCAACTGCTAAATTTTCTCCATACCAACAAACTTAGGATAGAGTGAAATCTAAAACATATGTAAAAGCCCTGTCTTCTCCCCGTGTTACCTGTTCTCTGGGATTTTAAAAACGTGGTCTCCAAATAAAAAGCAATTAAAAAAGGAATAAAAAGCAAAATAAGCTTAACTAACAGTTTCTCAGTTTAAAAGTTGAAAAAAATACTTACAAAATCACCTACTGACAAATGAGTCAGGTGATATATTAGCTAATCTGCTGTCCCTAGAACACTAGCATATAAGAAACTACGATCATGTTTCCAGACTAAAGCCCCTTAACTTCTCCCATCATGATTGTATTACAGTTGCAGAGGAGCAATTGTAACACATCTAGGGGAATACCCTGCTAAACTTCAGCAGTGCCTCTGAGCCCGAGGAGCATGTCATTATTTGAAATTTCATATAATTTATTATATAACTTCTCCTTATTCCCATTAAAATTAATGGCAGTGGTATTAAAATCAGTGGGCAAGAGTTTCAGAAGAAAACTTGATCCAGGTAAGTAAGCTACAGGTGAACTGCCATCCTCTCATCAGACACATTCTCAGTTATTCCTGGAAGGCTGTAAAACAAACATAGTATCAATTGGAATAAAAGTACCATATTTATCATGAGGGTGGTGAGGCACTGGCACAGGTTGCCCAGGGAAGCTGTGGCTGCCCCATCCCTGGAGGTGCTCAAGGCTGGGTTGGATGGGGCCTGTGGCAGCCTGGCCCAGTGGGAGGTGTCCCTGCCCATGGCAGAGGGGTTGGAAGTGGATGATCTTTAAGGTCTCTCTAAACCCAAACCATTCCATGATTCTGTGATGTTGATTCTGGTTTATAGAAGAGGATACAGCACTAACCTTTTTTATATAAGATTGACCATTATTTTTTTTGTAAAGATGAAACGATACCTGCAAGCTGGTATATTGTAACAAAGCAATATGAAACATCTCTTTTCCTTATCCCTTTCTTCTGCAACATTTACCTGTCCTTAACTGTAAACTGTAATTACTCTGAATCTATATGCAATAACGAAATAAGAAGGAAGGGGGTTTTTTTATATTTTGCTTCTTCTGGCCATATCCCTACTACACCACATTGGTTGGTTTCTTTTCCATTCCTTTAATTTGACTCCCAGCAGCAAATTCTTACACCGGAAGGGCTTGAAATACATGCAAAGTTACCAGCAGCAACTGTGACAAAAGGATGAGGATGACAGATGCTTTCTCAGTTTTCACTTGGTTCATAAATCAAATTCCAGGTTATAACAGCCTATGTAAATAAAATTTAAAATCACAAATGTATATCGTATTTATATTCAGTATTGCAGTGCTGTTTTCCCATTGCAAATAATTTCTTTGTTTCCCCATAACTGAATTGTCAGGCTTCACTTCTACCCCTTGTTTCAAACATTAGCTTCTTACACCTCTAAATGGTCACAAACATGCAGCTCTTCACGGGGTTAATGTTAATTCACGAGGTGGCCCTTGAATGCTGTCCCTAAGGTGCCCACAGCAGTTGTAAGAACTGATCTTCATGGATTTCTAACACCACTGAGCCCTCTTTCTCAGGTGTATTGTCCCAAACGTTAATCTCAGCCTAATCAGCCTTCTCAAGTTAGAGACCTCATGTTACAAATTTCCTCTCCAGTCTCCTGCTTTAAACCTTTTATCATTCCTGCCAGACCATTCAGCTGAGAAATATTTCCACCATCTTACCTCTTGTCTGACCAAGATTAGTAATTTTTGGGCTGATCTGCCAGTTTTAAACCATTGAAAACTTGCAGCCTGTTCATGCAAGGCATGGCCATCTTCTGTGCAATGTCGTATCCCCTCCATCTTCCACTGATGTTAAGAGAAGATGGTAAAATGGACAAAAATTGCAGGCCAAGGCCAAGTTACCTAACAAAACTATAAACATTAGCTTCCAGATTGAATTGGGAAGTGATGCTGAAGCAGCTCTGTCAGCTTTAGGAGAACATTTATAAGAAAGAGGAGAAAAGAAAATGAAGATTTCTGCTCATAATGTGGCAGGTTTTTTTAAATTTATTTAGTGTATTAGCGCTGGACATGAACATCGTGACTTTCATTTATTGATGTCAATAGCCTTGGGAAAGTACATAGAAAATTTCAAGATCATGCACTGCAGACAGGAAAAAAAAAATCAACATTTTTATCCCAGTAGGTCAAAATATTTTCCCTGATACAGCTCTATCTCTGCAAATATTTTAAAATATTTCAATGATTTTCTTTAAATGTTGTAAAAATAAGATATCAGGCATTCAAATTACGGCTGATAGGTCATGGCCTTGCCACAGGTAGAAGTCAAGACAAAGAAGAAAAACTTTCTGCAAGTCCTTTTCTTATCCTCCCCTGTGCTCTCGCATCTTCCAAAACAAATCAGTGCTATTACTTATGAAGCTTCTTAAACAGATTTGCTGTTGTATGGATAATGTAAAAAAACACATTCTGAGGAGAGAATTCATTGATCTACAATGTGTCCTCTGTAATTACACCTGTCATTTCAGTAAATTGCAACAGAGTGTGCTTTAGTCTGGTATAAACTACTGAACTGCATTGAATGCAGGGAAACAATCTTTTCCTTTCAAGTCAGAGCTTTGACACAAGACCACTAGTAAATTATTTTACGTAACAAAATAGTCTATTCTCACAGATTCTTTTCTAACAGGCCCATCAGAGGCAATAAACACCAGAATGACCAAGAAGCAGGGGCTGATAAACATTGCCTTATCTCAGAAGTTTTGTGTGTACGAGTAGGCTTTGTAACAATGCTTCCACAAGCCACCTGTGGTCAGATGACCCTTCAGGTGAAAATAAATAGTGAACTACTTTACAAGATTATTCAACTGGAATATCTTTGAAATATTTAAATTACATTGAAAAAAAATCCTGGGAAAAGCATAAAGTGCATTAGTCCTGAAGGAGTATTTTGTGGTTTGCTGGCTATCAGAAAATGGCTATGAAATATATTGCCACTACATGGTAATATTGCTATCATAATGCATTACAGAAAATATTTGGCTGCAAGTCTCAATAACCTTTTCCAAATATATTCCATAGATACAAATTATTACAGAAAGGATTTAATTTAGCTGTGGCAAGTACAACAACTTGTTCTAATAGAGTATGCATAGTTAGTTTTCCCTTTTGGAAATGTTTTTATCAATTGCAGTTCATGTTTCTCTCTACACAGTTTATTCACACAGTGATTTAATAATCATAGCCTTTTTCCTTTTCTACCCAGAGCAGTCTGGGTTTCTATCACAAGTACTTTATGTTATCTCTTAAATTCAGTTTGCAACACTTTCTGTCTATGTACCCACCATGAACAGGATTTATACATGTTTTGTGTTAAGTAATCTGCATCGCTAATCCTAATTTGGATTAACATCTTTCAAAATGATGGATAAATTTGGATTTAATTTAAACCCTCTAACACTTTTATTTCTCAGCCTGACTCGTCAGCATTTGGCAACATGGTTTTTTGGACACACCATCAAATGTGCTGTCTGTTTGCACACACCAGTCAGTAAAGACCTCACTTGTTTAGAGTTTAACACTTTCAGATGAACATTAGAATGTTCTTTAAAATGCCTAATTTTAATCTTTTATCCTTTTGAGTTGCAAGACATTACTCTTCACTATGTCACACTTCAATAATTTTCTCTTGAGCCTGTGTAGACGACTGCCTCCCCTATTTGTCATTTTCCTCTCAGCTGATTATGTTAAACCCATAAACCGCCCTCTCTGTGTGCCCTCTAATCCCTTTATCATCTTTGTTGCCCTTCTTGGAATTCCCTCTAGTCTGTCATTTTTAATGCTCTGAGGCACGCGGAACTGTGCAAGGTATTCTCATGTGTTACTGTTCCAAGGTTAGATGGAGCTAGAAATTATAACCTCCTTGAGTAATAGAGTGTGCAGAACGCAGTATGCCAGACAGCTATTCACCAGGATACAAATGCGCCTTTTCCATGCTCTATCACCCTGCTGAAAGGCATCATATATACCAAATCATAAAATAACAGCAAACTGCAAATAGATTCATTTATGCAAATATTATGGTGTAACGCTAATAAAAGCTACCAAGTAAAATCCCGGCCCTCTGAGATCTCGGAAATTTCTTTCGTTATCATCAGTGTGGTCAAGACTGCTTACATAGGTTTGTATAAGCCTTCTGTTTATGTAATCTGTCATTTTCAGTCAATTTGCCATTACAAAATTGAGTTTAAATGTAATATATTTATAATATAAAGACATGAATACTCTGAAAGACCCATTAATGAGTCTCTTTGCCAAACTCTGACATAAAAGAAATTTATCTCAGTGCAAAATTAAATTTCTAGTTCTTCCCTTTTTCCCACTGAGATTTACAAAGGAATAACAGGGAACTAATCAAGTTCTTCAGATGAATAGCAGTGGACAGTCTTGACAGTCTGGTATGTATTGCATTTCTCCCTTACCCTCAAAAAATCCTTTCATGTCACTGTAAGATTTCCCCAGTCATAGTTCCCCTTTAATTAACTTGGATGTCTTTGTTCTTCTGTTATTGTGATATTTCTGCTATGCCGGTGACTCTGTAATCTTGTAATATGCTTCCTCCTTCTTTACATATTTTTTTCTTTAATACTTCTTACTTTTTTTCCCCTCTTCCAGAATTTGCAACTATGGTGGCTGAATCATAAAGGCTTCGACCAATGCAAACCCTTCACCCATCCTTCACTGCCCAATTCCAACCACCTTCTGCTGAGTGCTTCGGCTCCTGTTCTATTTATTTATGTTATTTTATACTCCAGCTCTGTTCTCTGCAATCCTGCAACTCTGTAATTGTGCTGAAAGACACTGTTAAAATAATAAAGGTCACATCAACCTGGGCTTTATTCTCTCTCACTGTAACTCATTTCCCATTTCACGTAGGCTTGGTACACACTGAGAGAAAATTTTATTCTTCTTTGCCGACATCCCCGCTGCTTTATCCCTAGCTGAAGTGGGAAGAAATTTTAAAAATTATTTGGGATAAAACATGCATATAATCAGTCATTCAGCCCAAGTTCTGAACTGTGGCAAAACTGACTTCATTATTTTTAAGCCATCCCATCTAAATAGATGCATACTCAAAGCCTGGAGAATCTCTAGTGATGGCAATTACCCAACTTCATTGGCAGTTTGATCTTTTGACTTAGTATCATAGCTAAAAAGTATTTCCTAATATTTAACCTACATCTCCCCTGCTGCATTTTGGTCATCAGTAAATTGATCCTTGACTGTATCGTTTGTGAAATTTGCCTGGTACGGGGGTATTTTTGGATAAAAGATTGGACAAGAATATGAGTTGGTGCCCATCATACATGGGAATAACTCCATAAACTAACACAAAGCAGTCACTTCTGAAACACGGGATATGTTTACTAGTAATATTATACAACTATCTAGGGCATGAAGAACAAAATATTCACAGGAAACAATAGTATTAATTTCAGGAAAGAGGACATCAAAATTCATGTGATACTGCTGTTGACTCTCCCACCGTTAAAACAGTGTAGAAAAAAAATCCCATCACCCCCCCCCCCCATTTCTTCTAAAACTTCACCAGAGGATAGAATATCTTTTGGTTTTTGAGTTGCACATAGAAAAAGGACTCAAGCAAAGGAAACAACTAGGCAACCATAAGCCTATGACAGAGCCAATCGCTGAACACTTGTTTCCCAAATCCTGTTCAGTAACTTTAGCATCAGGCTTGTTCTTTTCACCCTTTTTTTTTTTTTTCTAATCAGATATTAATTAAGGGAGGGGGGGAAAAAAACCTTTTAGGCAACATCTTACCTACATCTTGACAGAACATTGATTATTACTGCAATAAAAAGCAAGGATATTTGCCATTTCTGGATTCCAAACTCTTCCCTGCAGCAATAATACCTCATTCCACTCAGATTTAGTATTACTAATTTAGTAATAAACAAAAATATAAGACTGAAAGCCTGGTACCGACACATTGCGCAGAATAGAAATCTCTGCCATAGCGATTCCCCAACGCTCTTCGGAAGCCAATAAACACTCCCTAGAGCCACTCCGGATTTTCACTCTCTAGTAACTTAAAAGGAAGATCTTTTTTTTTTTTTTTTCCCCTGAATCTGCTGTGCGTTCAAAAGGAATCCTTTGGCTTTGCACAACATATACGGATCTGAAGAAAGTATTGATTTTTAAGTACTCTAAATAAAGCAAATGAAAGCGAATTGCCACGAAGCGACAGTTTATTGACTTCTTTTCCTCGGCAGCTGCTGACCTCAAGTGGCAATAAAGAGTAATTACAAGAGTATACGTGGTACATCAAAAAAAAACCATTAGGAAACTATATGCAATTGAAGCATCATCAGAGAATTGACATAAAAAGCCCTTTATAGCCTTTTCCTCTTCTTTGGACGTGCGAGGATTTATACACTAATGCTTCACTAGATGGCTCAAAATCTGAACTCTTACCCAGGGCTTTTAAAACAAACAGCAAATAAACACAGCCAGTAATGAGTCTAAAAAATTATTTATAGTGCATTATGTGAAATAAAGCAAGTTACAGCGACATTTATGGAGATATGTTGCTATTATAAAGTCCAAAGAACCCAATGATTCCTATACCAGTCTTTCTTCACATTATTCCCTCAATAACACCTGAACAAGCAACGCTGAATGCCTAATTTGGCCTGAAAATCTTCAGTTATATAGTAACGGATAAGATGAAGAGAAATATCCTTTTATTTCAAACTAAAAAGGTTACACTGGGTAGAGAGACCTGCAAAATATCATCTTTACTTCTTATGTTGACAGTACCTGATATTCTAAATACACATTTGGTATTAGGCTGGAGATTAGGAGGAAGTTTTTCACACAGAGTGTCATTGGAATAGGCTGCCCAGGGAGGTGGTTGATTCACCTTCCCTGGAGGTGTTTAAGGCATGGGTGGGTGAGGTCTTGAGGGACTTGGTTTAGTGTTTGATAGGAATGATTGGACTAGAAGATCCGATGGGTCCTTTCCAACCTGGTTGTTCTATGAACCTATGATTCTATCATTCTATCATTCTATGATTCTATGGTCAGATTGTTTAGCTATGCAACTGGTATACTCAGAACTTATGTAGTCAGAATTTTCATAAAATCTGTTTTAATCTTGTTTTCCTAACTGTATTTTAAATTCAGAGTTCAAGTTTCAATATTTCATGCCTCTATCACTGAAGAAAAAAAACCAAACACACGTGTAACATAAATAAATATCTGTCCAAACATAAAATGACTGTTTTATCAGTTACCATCAAAGTATCACTTTTTTTTTTCACTGCTGGCTTTTCAGTGTTTGTCTTCAATTCTTACTTTTCCCACCTAAATTCCTTCCAAACTTTCCCCAAATCTTGAATTGCCCCATTTCCAATTAACAAAAATTGTCAGAACTTCCCTGTTAAGTGGAGGTTATTGGGTCATGGCTCAAAATGCTGCAGAAATGCAGAACTTTAAGTGACAAAATGTAAAATAAAACATTACACATACAATATATTTAATAATTCATTGTCATGTTGCTCTTGTTTTAACATCTTCAAGACTGTCACAGAAACTACTGTAAAGACTGAAGAAAGCAGAACTTGGTACAAGATTTAACCAGGTTTTCAGCAGGGTGTGGATTACAGTGTGCTTGACAAACACAAAAAATCCACATCCCCCTGCAATGTACTATTTCATGAAGCAAATTAAGTTTCTCCTAGGGACATTTACCTTTAATTTCTTAATTTGCATCTTACATCTTCTTCTTTGCCCTGAACAGTAATTGCTTCATAATTTTCTCCCACGTTCTAATACAGTAGAAATTATGAAAAAAATGCCAACTCCAGCCATCACGTTGAAAACAGAATTTTAAGTAATCAGTACACGTCCTTTCATTAGACTCACGGCCAATGGTTTGTAACGAGACACAACTGAATGATTTAATGTACGTAAACTATGTTTACACATGTGAAAAAGACACCGCTTGTTCACATCAGTATTACATATTGCTAGGACAGAAATAGAGCTGGCTTTCAGCTACAACTCAAAAGGAAGAAGAGCCAAATCCTTAAGTCATAGACAAACGAACATCTCCTGATAAATGACATTTGCATTAACGAAAAAGATTTTGTACCAACAGGCCATCACCAACTCTCAAAATTTCTCTGATCACCATCCACCAAACCCTAAACCAACACATTCATAATTGTTTATGCTTTACGGGTCCTGCCAAGCTCTTAATGGAGTTTCATGGATCAGCAGTTTTCCACATGTCTTATTTTGGGAATCAATGGACTGGAGGCCATAGCACCTGTTCACTTTGCAGAAGCTAAGACAAGATTTATATTTACAGTCTACCCACTGGTCCTGAGCTCAACACTGTCTAATGTCCTATGATTGCTTCCAATCTTTGTTCACTTCTTCAAAGCAAACCTTGCTCGTTTGCTTCTTTTACCTTTTCTGACTTTGCATCTGTTGGGGGGAGGTATGGACAATTTTTCCCTAGTTTCTGCATACTTTCAAAGACTGGAAAAGTCTCTCCTCAGCTTTCCTGTAACCCCCTTCGAGGACTGGAAGGCCACTATAAGGTTTCCTTGGAGACTTCTCTTCTCCAGGCTGAACACCTCTGACTCTGTAAGCCTGTCCTCATAGCAGAGGTGCTCCAGCCCTCTGATCATCTTTGTGGCCCTCCTCTGGACTCATTCCAACAGCTCCATATCCTCCTTATGTAGGGGATTCAGAACTGGACACAGTACTCTAAGCGGGATCTCACGAAAACAGAGTAGAGAGAGAGAGAATCACCTCCCTCGACCTGCTGGCCATGCTTCTTTTGATGAAGCCCAGAATATAGTTGGTCTTCTGGGCTGCAAGCACACATTGCTAGCTCATATTGAGCCTTCTCTCGGTCCTGGACTCTCTCATCGCTAACCTGTTCTTGAACCTAAGCTGCTGCACATTCATTCTTAGAGAGAAATTTGGCACATTCTCTTTTCCAAAGAGACATACCCTTTAGAAATCACAACACTCTCTGGAGCTTCAAAATTTTAAAAAAACTTTTCTCCTAAACAAAAGAGTGAAGCAAAATGTGTCTAAAGGGGGTTAGCCGTGTGCATTAGAGATCAATCATCAAAACTTTCCCAGACTGTAGAATCTCCTAATGTGGGATAATTATTTCATGAGGAAGAAAGTACATTTCTGGTTAGTGCTCTTCTGGTCGATAAAGTAACAAAGCTTAACAAAGACTGATACACTTTCAAAACCAACAGTAAATATAAACACAGATACTAGAGTCCCTTCTTCAGCCACCAGCAAAACAGATGGGACTTCATGAGCTATAACAATAAATGGATTAGGAAATCCAAATAAAAATACTGGAAATCACTTTACTAACTTACAGAACATGCAGCTAAAATGAAGGGGTTTTTCATAAACACATTTGGTCTTCCACCTAATAAAATCAAAGTGAAAGGATCTTGTGAGTGTCTGAATCAGTGTGTCTAACTCTTACTGCAACAATTCTAGTTTTTAATTCTAGTAGATGGTCGCTTAAGCAATTGTTTATGTACAAAAATTCAGTTGGCTTCACTGGTGTTACAGTGCCACAACACTGTCGTTAACAGATGGATTCTGGTGGTAAGAACAAAGCAACTCTCTATTAATTCCAGCTTTGCCACTAGAGCTTCTACATAGGTGCTATAAAGCACAGGACCAGAGGTCAAACAGAGAACTGTTGATTACTGGAGGGAAGGTCCATGGGTTGCTGAAAAGCCAAAGGGTTCAGAGAGATTTTCAGGTATGGGAAATGGTGCCTGTAAGGCTTTTTTTTTTTTTTTTAAATTTTCTCATTTTAATTGTTAACTACACTTCCTGTATTTTCACAATGCGATGCACTTTAAAAATTGTATCATTTTTGCTAAATGATACTGAAATTTATATGCAATATTATTAGTGCTTTAATATAAAGAGGAAAAAGAATTGTGTGGCTGTGCTAATTTTATGCTTCCTACTGCAGATGAATGAAGATTCTCTGTCTTAAAACATTTGCATTCCCCCCCCCAAGTAATTTTCAGTTTTGCTGGATACAGCACAATCACAGCTACTCTTTCAGCTGCAATGGGTTGTTGAAATTGAGCTATTGCCCAGCACCTGCTCTTCGTCAGACAGCTGAAATCAGAGGTTAGGGGAAAAAATAAAGATTTTATGTCATTGTAATGCAAGTCTCCTTTTAGCTTTGCTGCAGTCAGTGTTCAATTATGTTCTGTAACAATCTCCATTACCAAAGCCAGTGTTTTTCTGTTCCTCTCTGCATGTATTAGCTTTCTTGTTTGCACGTAATAGCTGTCTTAGCAAAGCAAGGGAGACTTAAGAGACATTTGCCCATAGATTTAGTGACTGCATGGCTTTTTTGGCCTGTTGAGGATCTTAGTGTTGAAATGTATCTTCATTCTGAATGCAACAAAGGAAGATAACTGATACAATAGAACTTACATTATTTCTCGCTGAAGGCCTGATAGATGAAAATTAACCTGAAATTTCATCTAGTCAATTTAATACAAAACACAGAGCAGAAAACAATGATGGGCTTTCAGGTAATTTTTTTGCCTGGATGTATCCTATTCTTACAAGCTCAGGATTTTTCTCATTCAGAATTTTTATAAGTTCACTGCATAGCTGAAATGAACAGAAGCTGGAATCAAGGTCCTGCATCTGTGGGAAGAAAGCCACAAAGACTCTGACCAGCAAGGCTCAGCAGTGAAAGGGAAAGAAGTATCTAGTGTGAACAGCTACTGGGAATTCAGAAGCAGGAGTCTCAATTTTGGAGTAGGAGAGAGCAACAATAGATGGACAGAGAGCTCTGAGACAGCAGCCAGAGGGTGAACAACACAGAAATTCAGAGTCTGGGACTTGGGGAAAAGGCAATTGAGAGCAGGAAAGACTAGAGATGATTAGAGGGAGGATTTGAAAAGCTTAATGCAGAAAAGGTTTTATTATAATTTAAATACATTATAATAAATTGACCTTGGAAAAAAGAGGAAATGGATGAGGTGGAAGTTTGTGCCTAGAATGAACCTGTTAGAAGAGGGGCAATGATATAAAAAAAAGTGCGTGGTAAAGTTTTGAAAATTTCATTAGGAGTCTCAAATATTTCCCTTCTTCCTTAATTAAAGTTCCAGGTTCTGGAGTCACATGGCTGACTCTGATTTTTCAGCAACAGGAAAAGGAAATCTAGCTCTTGTACCTGCAGAGAAAACCTTGAACATTCAAACCCTAAAAGCATAAGCAGAATATAAACCAAAACATAACCTTTTATTTTTTTAATAAATCTCCTCATTTCAATGTAGCCTGTCTTATAGTTTTTAACTCGTGTAAGCCTAGGAGCTGCTTTCTAAGCAGGCAGCAGCTAGAGATCCAAAAAAAGATTGCCAGCTGATATAATAATCATCATCACCACATAATGACTGACATTCTGGAATTATGGGTAGCTCGTTTTCAAATGCCATGTATTCATATGTTCTGTATTCGACAGATTAACTCCTTCCTCATGATGCAGAAGCATACTCAGCGCTCACTTACCAGCACCCAATCACCCAGTGCGTGACTCTGGGCAAAAGAGCGTGACAATGAGTGCTCCAGTAACAAAGTGCTCACAGTTCAAAGGTTCAGGCCACACACAAGGCCACAGCAAGTCCTCAGTCTGTCACAGATCCACCCCCATGCAGAGATCTGTAGAACACTAACACTTTCTGTATGAAGTTCCAGATCTATGCCTAATGCTTTGGGGTGTATTGTTAAAAACTAAACAGGGCTTTAGGTTTTGTTCCCAGCACCATTCCCAGCTTTCTAATTTTTCAGTGCAACCCAATATTTAATTGTGACTCCAATTTTCCTAGTTTCCATGTGCAAGAACAAGCAAATAGAGATCCAATCTGGAATTTTTCCAGACATTCTTGTACACAAAATAATTATTTCCCTCAAAATGCATCCTTGAGAAATCTATCCATCACTCTACATTCTTTGGAAAAGAGCACATAATAGCTACAATTAGCATACCTGAGCCAAGTTTACCACCACGTAGAAGTACCTACCCTACATCTAATAATTTAACATTTTTCATTGATGACACAACCATCATTCATTTCGAACTTCCACCTTCCCAACACAGTAGATCAGAAACAAATGATAGATATGCCAGATAAGACAGAGGCACTGTTGCAACTGCCAACAAATCCTTTGGCTGATTCAACCATTTCATAATAACGCTACATTTCAGTGAACTGAGTCTCAGCCAAAAAGCCTTCATACCCATGTCTCAGTCCCTATCACAAAAGAGCAAAATCTGAAGACCTGGAACTATAATGCCGTTATCAACAGCGATGTACAAAGCATTCAAACTCATACTTCTGTGCTAACAGCTTCACTCTGAAGAGAAATAAAAGGTAATTTTGGGGATGCCAAATGAAGTATCCCTCAAAATAGATGAAGTTTCTATTTATTCTACTACTTAGTGAAAGTGTAAAGAATGGAAATCTACAATAAAATTTATATATCTGCTCTTCCAGTTTTCAAAGCTCTCCAGACATATCACTGATAAACACTCAGACTCAATTCTATAAGAATGTATAAAGATTTCAAAAGCTGCATGAACTCTGAATATTCATTCATTCACAAGATATTTCTTTGTCATGCTGTTTCCTTTTAGTAAGGCAGATTTAAAAAAAGAACTGATGAAAAGCTTTGCCGTTAAGAGATTTCTTACACAAAGATCTACTGATTCCTTTCCTCAACATTAATGGCCCCCCGAGAAGCATTGCTTACTCCAAAGAAAGCTACATTACTTCCTCAGCAGCTTTTATTAGGCAGCACATTTCAGTTACAGGTTGCAACCTGTTCAACTCGGAACATACCCAGAATGTTTGCATTATACATGAATCACTATAAAAACAAGTCCTAGGAATACTAGTGAATTCTGCCTCGCAAAAGGAACTTTTTAACAGGTATACATTGTGAAGGAGGCATTGAAATTATTTGTGTAGTGCCAAACAGAATCTGAAGCACAAGCCATATATCAGTCTAAAAGACCGTATGACCTAGGTTTAATCCTCATTGCAAAGCCTTACCTTGTTTCTGAAGTTCCTTGCCACTCTTACTGGAGCTGCAGATCCACCATCGCTGTCTTCTGTTGCCTGATGAAATGCAATCCGACCATGGACACATGCAGTTCCTCTGCTCTTCTGAGATCACTGCCTAAAGAAACACAACTTCAAATTTCAGGGTCTTGTGGCTGTCAGTGCAACTTATCCTGCCCACATTAGAGAATGTGCACTTCCCACTTATTAGAATCTTGCTTTATTTGAGGAAGAAATTAAATGTGTGAATAAAAAAAAATTACTTTATTTCTCCTTAGCTGATAAGTAAAGGATTTAACCTAATAAACACTTCTCTAGGGTAAGGACATCATCTTCTGTAGTTGTTGAGGTTTCTTAATTCCACGGGGTTTCTCTGCCTCTTTCTTTCTCACGTATTCAAGCTGAGAGAAGCTTCAGTGAACACAGCTACCCGTATTCCAATTTATTCAGCAGCAACCCCTGTGGACTGCTAACAGCAGACTGCGATTCTGCTTGGATTACAAGGTGTAGATAAGTAACTGCATCCTAAATCTATCACTGTCAATGCTGGTAAGGGAAGAGCTTTTACCTGTGAGAAGTCAGGCAGAGGGGGAAATTGTGATTGAGGGACAAAAGCATGGGGTAAAAGGACAGCAAAACAGAGAGGACTCAAGTCCATGAAGAGCTCTATGTACAAGAGCATGTAGAGGCAAGTAGGAAATGAGGGAATGGGATGAAGGACCGAGGTGCTAATAGAAAAGTAGCAAACAGAAGGAGAAAGGAGATAGCAGATTTCAAGCAGATTTTTTCAATAGCAATGAAAATCTCACTTCCAATATAATTTATGCCTTCTATTACACTGGTCCGAGTGTAAAACAGCAGAGATGTTTGATACCTTGGTAAGTGCTGATGGATACCACTACATTAGAGCCACAATCAATAAATCTCAAGTACATCATAATGGAGCCTCAAAGTCTTCACATACAGACCTGTCAGTAAACTGGGACAATATTACAAATAGACAACAAAGGATAATGCAAAGATGGCAAAAATGGAACAACACAGAGACAAGTGAATTTCTCGGAGGAAGTAATGGAAGGCAAAAAAGATGAAAAAGCAGATAAGCTATTTAGACATAAGTGATGAAAAACATCAATAACCACATACCTGTGTGACATGATGGACGATTCAGGAATGGAAAACAGTGAAAGCAATAATGAGGCCTGGGATTAATTCTTCTTCTCTTTCTTGAAGGAACTCCATCACTACACTTCACTACAGTCACCGCCTACAATAAAAGCGTCTGCCCTCTCAGGCTACAGAAGTATCTTTAATATTTTTATCACAGAAACAATATTTTTAATGTACATAGAAAGGACTTCTTTGATTTTGCTATAGGTACTTATTATTTTCATGTTGCTTGCCTGACTGGATGTCTGGCAGATACGTCACATAGTCCCAAACATGGAAAAAGAGTCATTCATACTAGAAAAGACCTAAAAAAAGCCACCTTCTAAGCAGGCACTACCTTGAGGTTAAAATAAAACTCGGGAAAAATTAATTTCAACAAACTCTGCTCTTGGAATGTCCAACCTTAAAACCCAAATACAGATACATTATTGATTATTCTCTTCTTCCTAAGATTGCTTACTGCTTTTCATAGTAAGCAGATTCTTTGCTCCACAGTAAAAAATCTAAAGTGTAGCAAAGTAAAGTTTATATTCTGAAAATGTATTGTTAATGACATGCTTCCTAGCAGTGCAAGATCTTTCAAAGAGATTGGAAGGAGGGGAAAACACGAAGCTTCACAGTCAGCTTTTTCAGTTCTTACCTAAACTCAAGTTTGATTGGAACTGCTTAGGGAAGAAAGATTAGTTTAAAGAGCCAGAATAGAGCACAGAAATAGTAAGAGTAGTCAAGGGAGATCTTAGTAAAAATGTTTGAAAAAGAAGAAAAACAAATAACTAAAGGAACCAAAATGCTGCAGTGTGAAATACTATAAAAATAACAAAGAAAGAGGGGGGGGGGAAAGGAACAACGTTCTGAGACACAAAGAAGAAAAAACCTAAGGAACTGGTGAACAAGAAGTGAACTCTCTCCAGGTGAAAAATTAACAGTTAAAAGCAAGAAAAGGCCTAGAATCATAGAATAGTTCAGGTTTGAAGGGACCTTAAATGTCAACTAGTTCCAACCGCCCTGCGATGGGCAGGAACATCCCACTAGATCAGGCTACCCAAAGCCCCATCCAACCTGGTCTTGAACTCCTCCAAGGATGGGGCAGTCACAGTTTCCCTGAGCAACCTGTGCCAGTGCCTCACTGCTCTCATGGTGAATAAATTCTTCCTTATATCAAGCCTAAATCTGCCCCTCTCCAGTTTATACCCATTGTCCTTCATTGTATCATGCTTAAAGAAAAAAAGAGAGGGTTATAGAATGTGTTTCCCACTTAAATGCATATGTATAAATTTTCCCAGAAATCTTATGCATCTTCTATTAGTTTCCAAGGACTAATTTGAATGTTGTTATGAACTTCACAACATAAAATCATAGAATCATAGAAAACCTGAGTTGAAAGGGACTACAAGGACCATCAAGTCCAGCTCCTGCCCCCGCACAGGACAACCCCAATGCTCACTTCATGCCCTGAGGGCGTGATCCAAATGTGTCTTGAATATTGTCAGGCTTGGCACCGTGACAACTTCCCTGGGGAGCTGTTCCAGTGCTCCACTGCCCTCTGAGTAAAGAGCCTTTTCCTAACATTCAACCTAAACCTTCCACAGCACATCATCCTACCATTCCTTCAGGTCCTGATCACCAAAGAGAAAAGATGAGCACTTGCTTCCCTTTTGAGGAAGCAACAGACTGCAAGATCTCCCCTCAGCCTTCTCTTCTCCAGGCTGAACAGACCAAGTAATTTGGCTACTCCTCAGCTTCCCCTCTAAACCCTACACCAACTTTATGGCCCTCCTCTGGGCACTATCCAGTAGCTTTGGATCCTTTTTATCCTGAGGCACCTAACATGTAAAGGCTAGTCTGGCAGACAAATCTTCACTAATTGGGGCAGTACCAGTTCTCTGTCTGACTTTAAATTCTTTATACAGAGAGAGAGAGAGACTGCAAATGGAAATTATTATACCCGGGTTGGGGCAAGCCCCTATTTCAGTACACAGTGGGGTATGATGTGATTGAGAGTAGCCCTACAGACAAGGATCTGCGGGTGCTGATTGATGAGTAGCTTGATATGAGATGTCAAAGTGCACTCGCAGCCCAGAAGGTAAATTATATTCTGGGTTGCATCAAAAGAAGCGTGGCCAGCACGTTGAGGGAGGGGATTCTACCCCTCTGTTCCTCTCTTGTGAGACCTCACCTGGAGTATCGTGTCCAGTCCTGGAATCCTCAGCATGAGAAAGATATGGAGGTCCAGAGGAGGGCTACAGGGATGATCAGAGGGCTGGAGCACCTTCCACAGGAGGACAGATTGAGAGAGTCGGGGTTGTTCATCCGGGAGAAGGCTCCAAGGAGACCTTATAGTGACCTTCCAATACCTGAAGAGGGCCTGCAAGAAAGCTGGGGAGGGACTGTTTACAAAGGCTTGTAGTGATAGGACTAGGGACACTGGGTATAAACTGGAGAGAGGCAGATTTAGACTAGACATTTGGAAGAATTTCTTCACCATGAGGGTGGTGAGGCACTGGCACAGGTTGCCCAGGGAAGCTGTGGCTGCCCTATCCCTGCAGCAGTTCAAGGCCAGGCTCAATGGGGCCTTGGGCAGCCTGGTTTGCTGGGAGGTGTCCCTGCCCATGGCAGGAGGGTTGAAACGGGATGGTCTCTAAGGCCGCATCAAACCCAAACCACTCTATAAAATACTCTTGGACTCGAGGAGTCTGTGGTTCTAGGATTCTGTGATTTGGGCTGCGTGGTACAGCCCCCTGCCTCCTATCCAATCACAAGCCGCCCCCCGATGACGCAGTAGGTTGCTAGGCAGAACTCCCCCCAAGCCGTGTTCCCCCCAGGTCAGCGCGTGGCCCCGCCTTCGCCCCCGCCCCGGGTTTGACCGCCAGGACGCTCGGTGGGCGGGGAAAAGGCGAACAGACCAATAGAAGCCCCGCTCGGCCGTTGATGGGCGGCGCTCGCAGCCAATAGAGATGCGCGAGGCGCGGTTGCTAGGGTCGCGCGGTTGCTAAGGCCTCTGCCCCCTCTCCTGCATCCCCGCGGCCCAGCCGTGAAGCGATGGTGAAACTCGCTGCCAAGTGCGTCCTGGCAGGTGAGGACGGGCTCGTCGGGGCCTGGAGTGGGGGCGGCGGGACCCCGGGGCGAGTGGGTGTGCAGTCGAGGAGAGGAGGTGGGGAAGGAGGCGGTGGGAGAGGGGTGGGGACTGGGAAACGGTGGAAGTCTACCTACCTCGACGTACTGGAAGGCTACGGAGAAAGTGAGGGGCCTGGAGCATCGCTCAGACCAGAGAAACGATTGTGTCCCTGTGCTGGGCGCTGGTGGGGCTGCACCTCGAATCCCATATCCAGTTTTGACTTCTTCACTGTCTACAACTACCTGAAAAGAGGTTGTAGAGAGGTGAGTGTTGTTCTCTTCTCCCGAGTGACAGGTGATAGAACGAGAGGGAATGGCTTCAAGCTGCAGCAGGGGAGGTTCAGATTAGGAACAATTTCTTTACATAAAGGGTTATTGTGCACTGGCAGAGCCTGCACAGGGAAGTGGTTGACTACCCATCCCTGGAGGTATTTAGAAGATGTGTAGGTGAGGTGCTCAGGGGAATGGTTTAGTAGAGGACAGGTACAGCTGGACTCGGTGATCTCAAAGTTCTTTTCCAACCTAACAGTTCTATAATTCTTATGAGGAAAGGCTGAGGGATCTCGGTCTAGTTAGCCTGGAGAAGAGAAGACTGAGAGGAGACGTTATCAATGCTTGTAAATTATGGTTGGACTCGATGACCCGATGGGTCCCTTCCAACCTGGTTGTTCTATGATTCTATGAAATACCCAAGGGACAATTGTAAAGAGGATGGGACCAGACTCTTTCCAGCAACAAGACAAGGGGCAATGGACACAAACTGGAGCACAGGATGTTCAATCCGAACACGAGGAAGAAGTTCTTTACTGTGAGAGTGATGAAGTATTGGAACAGGCTGCCTGGAGAGGCTGTGGACTCTCCTTCTCTGGAGATATTCAAAACTCACCTGGACGTGATCCTGTGCAACCTGCTGTAGGTGAACCTGCTTTAGCAGGGGGTTAGACAATGTGATCTCCACAGGTGTCTTCTAACCCCAACCATTCTGTGATTCTGCTGGAGAAAAAAGTTGTGAAAGAAATGTGGATGATACTGAAAGCATGATGCAGAGAGTTGAAGGATGAAGCATGTCTACTTCTCAGAGTTGTATTTTTCCCCAAGCAAGCTGAAGTTTAACCTGAAAAAAAATGGTGAGGTCAGGACACCAATTTATTTAGTCAGGATGGATTGTTGAGGTGGTGAGGGTAAATACCGCTGACTCTTAACACTGCAGGAAGAAAACTCTTTTCCCTCCCTCTGTGTTGAAGCTCAGTGCAGCTTCAGCCAGAAGTGCAAATCCGTACAACCTTTGTGTGCACATACTCCCAGATTTAACTCTTTGCTCCAAACCTATTTTCTTTCATGCAGTATGACATTTGCCTTTTTTTTTTTAACCTCAGAAGCAGCTAACCAGGACAAAGTCAGAAGGAATCTTTGGCAAAGGCAAAAGAATTAATTTCCCTTGTGCCTCTCCTGATAGTTACTGTGGGCAGCATGAGTATCTTGCCTGTCTTCTACATTTTAAACTTACATATTTTTTCCAGTTTCGATATTTCCCGTTCCCAATATGCAGACTTTGCTTAAGTCTTTCAAGTTCAGTCATTTAGCATTTCCAGAGGCCAATTCCATCATTTTAAATTCACATAGGTTTTCTTCAGATGACCTAGTTATGTGCTTAATCCTAATAGGGTCTGGAGCTGCCTTTTCAATTCTGTTCACAACACAAACAAGAAGGACCTATGCCACATGTAATGCTCCTAAGTGCTACAATAATATCCGTGTATTATTAAAAATAATAAATTGGTGAAGCAGACCAGGCAAAATAACTTTTCTTATGCAGAAGAAACCAATATAGTGAAAGGGATGTAAGAGATGTGTAACCACACCAGCATAAAGGGAATAAGAAAATGCAGTTACATAGGTAGGATACAAAAACACAGAGGTGGTTTTTGGAAACAGTGATGAAGAATAAAGTGGCTCTCAGTACTGGGAGCTGCACCAAGGTCAAAGAGAACAGGAGGGGAAAAGGGAGTTTATTAGCAAAATAGAGACTGTTAACTTGACAATAGAAAGCGATTCCTGTGTTATCTCAAACGTAATTCACAGACGCACAGTAAAGACATTGTTTTTTGAGCTCACTGTGGAGAGTCTACAAAAAGGTTCTCATTGTAGAAAGAAAGTTGGCAGTAGCAGGCGTTTTAGAGACACACTACAGATTCTGGCAGAAGAACAGAAATATGGATAGAATAAATACTGTGGGATGCAGTACTGGCAGATGAGTGTGAACTAAATGAAATGGGCAAGGAAACTTATACTGAGAAAGTGTAGTGATGTAATGGGCTAAGAGGATGGCAAAGAATAACGGGAGATAAAGAACTGAGGCTGTGGAATTGAAGAAAGGCAACACATTGATTAAGAATGTGCAGTGGATGATGCCTGCACAGTTTGGAGCAATGTATGCTTCTCTGCCTGATTTTACAAAGACAGATCTAATTGTCTATTGAAATACAGAATAGCTTCCACTCAGAACAGAGTGTTGTCTTCAGCACAGGCTTGAACTGATCAGAGAACAAACAAGCTGACTTACCAGATTTTCCTGTCTAAATATTATGAGCTCAATTCATCTCAAAGTAAGCAAGCATGCAAAAAATGTTTAAACAAGAACTACATTTGGTTAATGCATCTAGGAGCAATTATCGCTATACAAAACACCCTTTCCCCTCCATAATATCGTGTGAATAGATAGCTTTCCTGATTTCCTTCAAAACACCATCTTGGAAGCAGTAATAGGGTCAAAATGTACCACTTTCTGGGTTTATTTATTAACAATATAATGTAAAAGACTTGTATTCCAGGCTTGGCTGTCACAAGCGTTCCTTAAAGGGCAAAGCTACAATTACTGACATATTTAATTCCTGGTTCCTGTCCTTTGCCCTGTCCAGGATAGTGAGACAGTATGTTAAAAGAGGATAAGCTCTCTGTCAAGATGAAGCCTTTGTTTTGCAAGGATTATGATATTTTTCATGGAGTGTTATGGGCATATTTGAATTCTGCAGTTCTCTGCCTTTGCTTTGGATCTTGTGGAGTTTTGTAAGAGCAGGCCAAAACAGGCAGCTGCCAGGTTTGTCCCAAGTGTTGTGCAAGCCATACCAGAAAGCCTTGGCTCTAGAAGAGTGAAAACTAAAGCTCCTTGATTTTTCTTCCATATAGGGATGAATCAGCAGGCTCTTTCTCTCCAGTCAAGTGACATTTGCTTATGTTATGCTCAGGATGCAACTAATGAGCCACCAGCAGCATTGAGTCAGCAAGAGTTGCTCTCTTAGCAGGGTCAGCAAGAAGAGTTCATCGAGGAATGTTACCGGCTTAAGCAGCTTTTTAGTACATAATGACCTGTCCCTTCCCTAAACTCAGTATATAACAAGAATTTGAATCTGAGGAAATGGGTAATTCAAGGAGGGGTAATGGTCTTTTAGGCAGCCCAGTCTGTGTGTATCACATTGTGTTTTTCTGTAAATGATGACATACCTGGGAAATTTTGATTCTTAGGTAAAGGCTATAGAGTAGACTTGAATTTTAGAACAAACAGCAGTTCCACCCTGATATGGGTGCCCTTTACTGTTGTTTGTAGAACAGAAATCTGATGTCAGCACCAGTAATGGCAATATTCATTTCCTCACATGGCTATTACCTTTCATGGGTTTTTTTTTGTTCTTGTGACAGTTATCTTGCTCATATTCAGAGTTATAGCATCCAAGCTCTTATGGCATGTGATGGTAACAGAACTAAGGGAAAATGACATTCTCTAAGATGAAACAAAAATCTTTGCTGTTTTCGGTTTTGTAGGAGATCCAGCTGTGGGGAAGAGTGCTTTAGCCCAGATGTTCTGTAGTGACGGGGCTGATTTTCAGAAGAACTACACACTGGTAAGCATACAACTGCTGTCCAAAATTTTTCTGAGCTGCAGGAGAAAGCTAAGAAGGTCTAGAGCAAAACAAATAATATGACTTTAAGTTGAGGCATTAAGGTGAAGTCTTACAGGGTTTTCTTTCCCTAGATTCAGAAGAGAAACCATTTAATATTCTGTAAGTCATGATATGGGTGCTGGTTTTGAAACTTAATGCAGAGTAATTGAGTTAATTTTATAGTTTTCCTGCTGAACCAATGTTTTCACAAGCTTTTGTGGTGTTACAGAGCTTCGCCCTTTAGGGACTGCTTTATTAAAAAGCATCACTGAAGGAGAAAGCTTTTAATTCCCACTATTAAATGAGCATGTGGACAGTGCTCTTATCACTATGCAAACATGAAGATGTGCTGCGTAGCCCCAAGATAATTATAATCTACAGAAACTGTTCCCAGATGAAGAGGATACAGTTTGCAGTCTTTCAGTGTGAGAATCAATGATGATGACTAATCAGAAGCAGGATAAAAATAAAAGTAAATATAAGTAAAGTAAAAAGAGGAAAATATGAGTGTGGAGGAAAAAAACCCTAAAATACGTTTATTCATTGAAACAAAGATGGAAGCCAGAAGTTAAGGATAGAAATAGAACAAACAAACAAGCTACAAAGCAGAATGAGATAAAAGGTGGAAGAGGCACAAATAACCTCAGTCCTTCATGTTAGCTGATCACATGGTTGGTGCAAAATGTTCTAAGGCGAGTTTTAAAGCAGCAATGTGATAGTGAATGTAGCCCTGCAGATTTCAGCTAATGCCCTTAGTTCTATATAAGCAAACCTTTAGACACTGGTTCTTCTCTGTCGTTTTCCTCCATCAGAACAGATCTATCTGGCTTTGACACATAGGTGGGAGTATATTTCCAGAGCTATGAGGAGTATTGCTGAGTTCCCAGCAGTCTGTGTTTGATGGGATTGTAATGATTCACAAGAATTGCCTCAATCTAATGCATAGTTGGTATGTGGTCAGACAGGCTCTTAAAAACTCTTCTGATCCTTGTTTTCCTGATTCTTCTTGACAGACAACGGGCATAGATCTGTTGGTGAAGGCTGTATCAGTTCCAGAGACAAGTGATAGTGTGGTGAGTTCTTCTGTGACATAAATTGGGTCAGAAAGTGACATCCAGAGCTCAAACCACACTTCAGTCTCATTCTGGAGGAATACTACTCCGCATGTTGGCAAGGTCATTAAGTTGCATTAAGGAAATGAGGCTGATCATGTACAATTACCAATGCTTCAGGGTTAGTTTAATTTAAAAAATGTAAGTTTTACATACTAGTATGCAATGTGACATCTTAAACCAAAGCTGTTACCAGCTTTGTTAGGATTCTGTTCTGTCCTTTAGGGCATTCAGGTTTAGTTCATGTTTCTTAGAACCACAGAAGCTGGAACTTTGTTACTTTCCCTTCAGATCCTTTATTCCCACTATAGGAATGTGGACCACCTGTATAGTTTTGCTCAAATAGTAAAGGCTACTGTCTTACTCCACATATTCTCTTCCCGTTAGAGGTGGTAACCCTTTGATTGGTTATATACAAAAAACAGGTTTGTTTTTTTTTCATTCATGCTCTCTGGACTATTCTCAGTGCGGAGAACTTGTCCCTTAAAGACATGACTCTGCTGTACTTAAAAAAATGCAGCAGCTATGAGTTCCAGTATTTACTTTCAAAATCTTTCCCTACACTGCATTTTTCCTGGCAAGAGCCCTTCTTTCTGCTTCCGCTTTCAGGAATTCTTCATTTTTGACTCTGCAGGAAAAGATCTATTTTCTGAAATGCTGGAGAAACTGGTAAGTCTTATGTAACAGTCCTCTTCTTCCAAAGAAGTGCTTTTTGCTTTGAAGATCTGAACTTCCCAGTCTGGCAGATGTAGCAAAGTTTATCTTTAGTGTAAATGGGAGCAATTACCTCAGTTGCCAGTGCTTCCTGTTCTACCTCTCTAAAACTTGTAAAAGTACTGGAAGAGATACTTTCCAGAGGAAGGCAGGCAGATAGTCATTCAGTTTTCTTACAAAAGAAATAGGGATATTGAACTGAGAATGACTGCGTGCTGTTGGTTAAAGATATTTTTATTTCTTAGAAAAACATCTATTTTGCTGCCACTCCAACAGCGGGGTTTTTTGTGTCATAGTGATGTGTTTGATCCAACAAGGACTCATTCTTATCCTTGAGCATAATACTGCCCTTGATTTTTTCCTTCGTGCATTTGTGTTCTTACCTGTACATTTCTCCATTGTGTTATCTCATTTTGAGATGTAGGATCAATTAATTGATACAGGGTTTCATAAGATGGCTAAGTCAACACAGTGGTTCATTGCTCTACAAGAGGCAATTCCACTTTTGCCCTTGCACTGGGTCTGGTTTGCAAGGGAACCCTCTAGAAACTGGCTCAGCTTCTCAAACTGGAAGAAAACCTTTCTACTTTTTTCCCTAGGATTTTGCTCTGATTCAGCATGAAGAATCAGCTTCCCCAGGGATCAGATGAATGCCAGAGCTGATAGAAGGAGCAGAACCATGCAAACAGGAATGAGGGGAAAGAGCAAGACCACTTTTCCCAGTGCCAACTATCCATTTAGTCAACTCAACTGAAATGTGAAACCTCAGGCAGGGCATAGGATTCCTGTATATTAGTCTTTTTATTTTTGTCTTAGCATCTGGGTTTGCTGTGTTTACAGACTGGCTGTTGACCACATCAGTTTCATTAGAGCTGACAATGTTCTTTTCTTGCTGCGCAGTGGGAGCAACCTAACGTCCTGTGCCTTGTGTATGATGTCACTAATGAGCAATCTTTCAACAACTGTGCCAAGTGGCTGGAGAAGCTGAGGGCTCAAGCAGTTGGAGTGCATATCCCAGGTAGGAAATGGATGAGATTCTTGTTATCTCCTGTCCTCTTGTGTGACAACAGTTGTTCCCATTGTCTGGTGACATGGAGTATTTATTTTAAGCTGGGGCAGGCATGGCTTCTTCCAACTCATTTGCTTTTATCACAAAGCGGATAAGGAATGAATATGTTTCCCTTGTGGAACCTTTCGTAGGTAGCTGTAGACTTCCTCCACACCCCCACATTTTTCAGCTACTTCTACAAATGTTTCGGCGGTTATTGCTAACACGTCAGCATTTCTGGGTTGTTTTTCCTATGCTTCATGGATTTATTTTTCTGTAGGTGTCTTAGTGGGGAACAAAACAGACCTGATGGGTCGTCGAGTTGTAGAGCAGAAACAAGCACAGGAGTGGGCTGAGAAACATGGCCTGGAATACTGTGAGATGTCAGTGGTGGGTACCTGCTCCTTTCACTGCCTGTGGAAGTGGGTGTTTGCAAACTTATCTTCTCTTTCAAGTAAAGAAAGGTACTTGGAGGTTTTCCTCCAGTGGTTTGTCATCTAACTCACTCTCTGTTTTAATCTGTCTTTTGTGAGGCAGTTAGAGCAGAAACAATCAAATGTTTGTTCTGTCTGTCATTCACAGCTTTCTTATTTCTTTACAGAAGGAGATGAAAAACTTCGAGGCCCCTTTCCACATCCTGGCAAAGTCATTCCACCAACTGTACAAAGAGAAAGTGGAAACTTTTCACTTACTAGCTTGGAGGCCATGACTGGGATGACTTAACCTCTAAGCTCCTTCTAGTGCCTAGAATCCTGCAGGATGGAATACAGAAAGATGAACAAAAAAAAAGTTGAGCTATGTGCTTCTTCATGGTCATCTTCCGGTAATTCGAAATAAACTAGAAATAAGCAAGTGGAAAGACACTCTTCCGAAGCTGCTACCTCAGCATTCCTTCCATGTCCTCTGAGTTGGTTCTCTGCTCGCTGAAAGCCTGCTAGGTCGAAGGAGGCGGGGAGTAAAAAGGGAGGGTAGAATGGAAATTGCCAGCTCTTTGCTTTGATATTTTCTTGTCTCTTGTCTGAACAGACTTCCTGCTGCTACAAGCAAGGATTTAGAGGTTTGGAGAAGGAGAGAGGAAGCTGACAGGATGTTTTTCATCTTAAGTAACCCAGCCTTGATACATATGTTCCAGGGCAGGACTGATTTAGCCCTGCTGCTTGAAAAGCATTTTCAGGAGGTGGCCTATACCCCAAAATCAACACATGGAGACAAATGTGTGGGGACCAAGTTTGATTTAGGTGTGTTTCTGGAAATGCCCAGAGTTTGAGGCCTGTTTTAACAGTGTTACCCTTAACAGTTGCAGGGCTGCTGTGTTGGTGACTAGTTATATGTTTCTAACTTCTAGAATCTGGTTCTTTTCTCACGCATGACTGAATTTCACCGCCGGGTAGGAACTGTCTTGCATCTGTACTGCTGTCATTTAGTAACGCAGTGCCCTCTGCTGGTCCCAGGTCACAAGATTTCTCAAGAAGCTGCTCCTCTTGAAGCGAGCAGGTCTTCTTACAGGCACATTCAAATTGGGTTATCTGCAAAATGGGGTCAGATAGCAAGAATATCTCTTTTATTCTAGGCATGAGAGCAAAATTTAAAAGAAATTATCTTTCCTTCTGTGTGCATCTGTCATCTTAAGTGTTTTGGTATCATTTTTCGTTTTGTCAGCTGAACCTGGCAATACCATGTTCTCATTTAGTTCAGTTCTCAAACCTTGTCAGAAGGAGAGTCCTCTTTGTTGTTAAACTTTCCCTGCTTGTCCTTTAATTTTGGATTAAAGATCATGATTGTGTTGTTGCCAGTGGCTGGTCTTTTGTGTGGGGCACTGATGCTGCATGTGTAAGAGTCTGTTTGCTAATGCAGTGTGTGAAAGCATCCATCTTCTAAATGGGCCTAACACCAAGGAGTTAAAAACTGTATCCTTTGTCTTCTGCCAAATTATGTTAGCGTTTTTTTGGGAAGGGGAAGCTGAATTTTGTAGGGAGTAAGCAGTGGGTGATTTTTTTCAGGCAGGCTTTTCAGGAGTCTGTGCTTCAAAGCTTTTATACGTGCGTTTTATAACCACTCATATGCCCAAATGCTAGAGAAAGTACATTGGATTGAACATAAGAAATATGGCTGCAGATGTTGTAGCAGAGTTTATGAAGCACTTCAAGAATCTGGAGAAGCAGCTGGGCTCATTTCACTGGCAACAGAGTGTTGATGCTGGGAATTAGCTGGGGACCATGAATACCAGCAAAAGAGTTTAAGTACTTGATCAGCCCACAGGAAAAGAAAATGAATGGGTTCTTTTGTTAGAAGCAACCTCAAAAAAAATGACAGAAACTTCTGGGAAAACTCTTGCTACCTCCAGAGAAGGAAGGACTCCTCCATGAGCTTACAGTAACTAGAAGACTCATTCTTTTTTCAATTGGGTTAGCATTATTGTCATTTTTCTCTTGAGTTGTCTTGTTAATCCTGGGTGAGGGGAAGATATTGATTTATATGCACTGAGTAGAGTCTTGTCTGCAGACGCTAATACCTGTGACTATTAAGAATAAAAGTTACTTTGGATGCTGTGCTGATCTAGTTAAAGAACTAAAGTCAGTTTGTTTCGATTTGGTGGCTCGTTTCTCCCTGCTTCCATGGACGATGTGGTTACAACACAAGACAGATATTTTTTCATACTGAAAATAGCCTGCTAGGTGTGTGTGCCACCTGTGACGCGGTATGCGGTGAGGTGAATGCCTTGGGAATGGGCCGTCTTTAACCAGAGAGTTCAATCTCTCTGCATCAGAAGGACCTCCCATAACTTCAAATAAACAGTCTAAATGCACCAGCAAGATGAAGATTGGTGAACAGTGTTTTATTAAATGAATGCAAAAGCTGGAGGATCTCATTAAGGGAATGCTTGCAGTGGTGATTTGTGATTTATAGGGAAGCTGCTTTTGAGACGTTAGTGAAGAAAAATGCATCCCATGCAGGGAAAGATATATTGCCTGAGAGAGGAAATATATGATCTAATTAGCTAGCGGTAGGGATTCACCCACTGCCCCTTTCCCTCTTTCCACAGGCCATGACTAGAATTAGAAAAGAAGTTGTGTCTAAAACATGCCGCCCAACTTGCTTTTTACAGGGCTGTTTCAAGCTCTAATGCAGACACAATGCAATGTCCTTCAAAACAGCGTGTTTGACAGTAACCATCCTAGTTCTTCCAAACTCACTTTTAAAACATAGCATATTGTTCTTCTGGGCTAATGTGCTGTAGGAATGCGAGTGATGCTTGTTACTGTGTTCCTAGCTTCTTTGTGACCTTGGTCGTAGAGGCTAGTAGTGGAGACTGGTTAGAGAAAACAGGAACTAGATATGGGAAGGCTGTGGAAAATGGTTTTGTGTCTGTGTGAAGGAGTAAGCCAAACAAGCAGGATCAGTAAGAGTCCGAAGCCATTACTAAGTTTCTCTTAATGTGTTCAGAAACTTTTGTGGTCACTTCTGTAGGGTGAGGATGCATATTTGCTGCTTGTAGCCTTAGTGTCACTCTGAATTACAGACACCGTGGAGAACAGTGGGAGGAAGGCAGAGGGGCTCTTCTGACCAGAAAGCTCGCTGACTTCTTTCAACTCCTCGACTTTGTCCAGCTGTGCACTGCTGCAGATGTTCAACATGGATGTTTATAATTCAAAAGAGACCCAGCTCAATCAGAACCAAAATTTCAAAAGAAGGGGGAGGAAACAAACAGGCCTTTATCCGTTTTTAAGAGATAAGAGTCCTTCTTCTTCCCGCTTCCTCGTTTTATTAGACCAAAAAAAAATTTTTCCTCACTGGAGTCCCTTCTTCTTACCTTTCATTTGGTCCTTCTGGTTCTGCTGCACAGAATCCCTTTTATACTTGTGCCCTGCTTTACTTAGCTTGTTACATCTGTAGCTGATGTTTTTTTAATCCTTCTAATTTCTATATTATCTATACTCAAGGCTGGGAGACATTTCTTTTTAGAGAGATCAATAGACAAAAGAAAACAAAAGCGGAATTTTTAGTCAAATTGTCTTGGAAGAAAGAACCTTAAGAAGCTGACTGACATCCTGAAGTTTTACTGGAGATTCATTTGTGTAAAGTTGTCATATTAAAAATGCTTTAATGGTTTTGTTTTGTCGTGCCAGACATATTCTGCTATGGAGTGAAATGCAGGATGTGAAATTCCAGAAAGATCCGGTATTATTGAGGGAGTTAATAGGAGTTTCAAAGCTGATCATACTGTGATAAGATTTGTTCAGTCTTAACAATGGAGTGGTCACTGCTGTTCATAATAAAGCATTAAATATACTGAGATGATGCAGTCAGAACAGTTTCTTCTAGGGATTTGTTCATTTTAGAGACTTAAAACTTAAGAAAGGACATCTTTCAGAAAACTGATCAGATAAATGACACCATCTGGTCCAGGGTTATTTCTGATAGAACTTCAGTGACTTAAAGGGCTGGATTTAGCTTTTATGCCAATTGGCTCCCCTGGGTAAGCTTCATTTCTTTACCCGCTATACATCTTGGACCAATCTGACCTGATAGCAAAAGACACATGATGTTGTTGGAAATGAAATACTGCCTTGGGGCAGGAGGATAAACTGTGTGGCCTCCTGAGGTCCTCCCAGCAATACTTGCTATAATTCTATTAGATTAAGAGGGGAAAGAAGTAGTGTGGAAAGCACAAAACAGGCTAAGTCATAAACTAGCAATTAAACTGGGAGCTAGGCTGGGCTACAGCAGAAAACGTACAATCTATCCCAATTAAGAGCTGTATCTCAAGAGAAACCAGGAGCCTGACGCAGGTGCTGACAGCAGGGAAAACAGTGCGTTTCTGTTCTGTAGGCAGCAACTGCTTTCTACTCGTGCTTACACAGATCCATGGGGGTCCATAACCCACTCAGGACTGTTCTCTCCTTGTAATAATTACTGCATCTATGATGGTCAGGTGGCAACTGCCTGCAGTTGTCTCATCTGCCTGTATAAAGCCAGGAGTGTGATGGAACATTATCTGCTAGCAGGAGGACATTCCTCTTTTTGACACCATCCACGATAGGATCCCTCTGTCCCAATGCATTCTCAGTTTCTCTATCTCATATCCACTTGATGGAGAATATCAACCTCTGCTTGTTCTTCGCAAGCAATTTTTGCATCTTGCAGATCATGCTCCATGGAAGCTGGGGCTAAGGGACACCCAGCACCTTCTGCAGCAGAGGTGGAGTCTGAGCAGGAGCTCTTCAAGGGCTATGTTGACCCCTGCAACATCTCTCTTAGCCTTAGGGCACATCATCTCTCTGCTTCTCGCATCCTATTTCCTTCTCCTGCTGTCATCTTGCCTTGAGAACAACATCTTCTATTCCAGTTGCCCTTGGCTTTGCTGACCCAGAACAACAATGCTTAGGGGAGGGAGAACGAAGAGAGCTACTCAGTCTCTAGTCTTTTCACGGCTTTTGGGATGTTGTGACTCCCTATTGAAGTCACCTGGGAGATGGGGATGTTGCTCAGTCTAGGATGTAATTTCCTGGCAGGAGCCCCCCAGCAGAGTCCTGGTAGCCTCATGTTGGCTCTTCAGAGCTTACCACTATGTAACTTTCACAGACGTTGGCTGTTCTCATTCTGACTTGGGTTGTTTTTTGGGTTGTTCTTTTTGGTTTTTTTTCTTACTCCTTGGGGGTCTTTCTCTCATTCTTCTGACATAGCTTCACATATTTCCTCACTTAGAGCTGTTTGTCAAGAGAAGCCTGGAATTGCTCTCTTTCCTGGCCTCTGAGATCAAAACAAAATCTGGCAATGTTTAAAAGGGAAATGTGACAGACCCTACATGTCAAGCTAGGGTCAGGGATGGGATCAGTTTGATGAGCTTCCCTCCAGCCAGATATGCTTCAATTGAAGAAATGTGGAGCCTGAAATCTTTATGCACAAGTACTGGAAAAATACACAACACAGGCACTTTGAGTCCTGGGACTGAGAGCAGAATAGGTATATAGGCAGAATTTCTCAGCTGCCATGTCCCACACAGTTGAAATGCAGGTGCAGCAGTGTAATATGAATATGTAGGAAAGAGTAAGTTTTATATCCCTTAATGAAGAGCCCAAAATGCTTGCTGAGTCAGAGTGGGATGGTAGGAATTAGAGATGGGAAGACCGAAGGCTTTTCCTGGCTTGCATAATGATGTATGGAAATAAAGTGAGAGGAAAAGCAATTTTAGCATGAGCCATGGAAGGAAAATGAGGATACAGAGTAGAGGTGGATGACATCGCAGGTGGTAAGAATAAATAACTGAACAGAGATTTTCAGAGCCAAGATCTCAGACACAAGGTCTGTTTCAGAAATTCAGAGCCGTGATGAGTAAGGTCAGTAATAATCGTAAGTGTGGGTTCAAGATTAGAAAATTAGAATAAGGCCTGACAGGATTGACACTGGGGTTTGTTAGGACAATAGCAAGAATCCAGAATGATAAACCTAGGAGTAGTGTGGGGAGATATGAACAGCAAGCTGTGATGTTGTGAGGAGCAGTGGCTGGATTTACCATATCCAGGTGAGACCAGAAAAAACAGAGTAGTTAAGCTAAGAACATTATCAGACCAAAAGGGTAGAAGAGTGCTACGAGATGTTGGAAACTCATTTTGAGTACAATTCTTCCAGGGGGATTCTGAAGTGGAAGGAAATAAATGCCTACAATTGTTACCTGTGCATCTTTGTATCATTTAAAACACAAATTAGTTGCAGCACTAGCTCTCTTAGCTTTTGCCAGAAAGTGAGGTGACCTATTTGCTTAAACTCTTCAGGTTTGCATTTTTTTTTCTTTTTATTTTGAGTTGGGGAAGGAACGACACATAAACTTATGCCTAATTGTGCTGCAGAGTCCTGAACACATCCAGTTAGGGAATGAAAGGACAACCTGCACCTCATGTGACCAAGGAGAAGTCCCACTGCAACCTGAGTGTTGACATCTCCCAGTAAAAACTGTGTGTTTAGTTCATACAGCAGAAGATGTTCCCGGAGTATCAATATTTAACTTTGAAAAATAGAAAAATGCAATGTATGTGATGTCAATGTAAAGTAGATAGAAATCACTCTGTTCATGAATAAAACTACCTGCAGTAAAAATTGCTTTCAGCTCTGTATGGGAGGCCTCTCTTTTCTGCTTTGGTTTACTTTCTCTGTTTTGCTAATTCATTTTGATCCCTGTGAAGCGTCACTTTCTCTTAGTCTAACAGTTGTGTGTGGCCATTGTGTGCTGTGTCTGAGATTCTGGTTTTGTGATGTTGCGTGGCTTCAGTTTGGGGACTGTGAAACTAGTTCACGTTGCAGTGGAAGCACTGGGCATAAAATCAACTTGTAAGGACAGCAGAACAGAGTATGTAGGAAAGATGTCTTACAGGGTTAAGATAATGCTTTTCAGTGCTGTTGTCAGCAGAGAGAGATCAGCAGCAATGATGGTGGAAATCTCAGATGGGGAAAGGAACGCTGGTGGGTTTGGAAATGGGTAACAAGTGGGTTCCTTGTAACTCAGGTAAATGCAAAGGAAAGGATGCTGCAAGTTTCTGGATGCAGGTGTCTGGGAAGGTAGTGGAGAAGGTAAAGGAACATTCTTGTACAACGTCATGAAAGCAGGTGAGGGCACAGGACGGTTCTGGTGTGAACAAAAGCAGAATAATGCGGACTCTGTCCTCTAGTTTCTGCACCTATTGTGACCTGGGTACGTTTCCCTTACGTGGATTAAGTCACTGCTTTTGATGGTGCTCCCAGCTAAGACTAGCAGTAGGGTGGCTTTCCTTCTTCACCAAGACAGAAGTGATCACAGGATGCTGTCTCAGTCCACAACCATTTTGATAGCTATCTTCTCTATGCTGTGCATGCCTCTTGCCTTTTTCTTCCTAACTGTCCCAGCACAGGAAGATCTTGTAGCCATACATTCCTACAATCCTGATGCACCTCCCATGCTTACATCCTTCCTCGTTATCCCGAGACTACTTAGATCCCCCCATGTAGTTTTCTTTCTGGGTTTATAAACTGCTGTTAGAGAAAAAGCCCACTGGTCTTTCTATCCACTGACACCCTCTTCTACCCCCTCTCCTCTCCATCTGCTCCTAGGGTAGAGCTTGTGCCTTACGCAGCTGGTGAGTTGTGGCACAAAACTGCACTGGTATAAGAACGAGAGTGCTGTGCCGACGTTGGATGTGTGAGGGGTATCCGAGGCAGGCACCCTTCCCTCCTTTTATCAGACTGCACTCATTTATTACACCATCTGTTTTCCCAGTGCCGGAGATGATGCTGGGGATATGTGACTTGGGGCACTCAGGCAGAAACTGGCCTGCACAAGGCCAGCCATGTGTTTGCCTCCTAGCAATGCAGCGGTCAGCAGCAAATTCTTTGCCACCGCCTCCTCTCAGTATGGAAGAGAGCAAGCGTGGGCCTGGGTGTGTAGGAGACACAAAGAGATGGAGTGTATGAGGCAGGAGGTGGGGAGGAAGATGAGGGGGGAGAGAGAGATGTACTGGGGTACATGTGTATCAGCTGGAGAGAACTGTAGGAAGGTGGGACAGACAGACAGATGGGCAGAGTGGGGGAGAAGGAAAGAGGAGAAGAAAGAGGCGGAGAGACAAAGAAATTGGCTGGCTGGGGGACAGCAAGAAAAAAGGTTGTGAGAGAAGGAAAGACAGGCAGATTTGGCAGATGTGGGGTGTAGAGATAGATGGGTTGTCTGTGAGATAGAGATGTGTGTCAGCTACGTACTACAGTAATAGATATGTGGAGAACTACAGAGATGGAGATAAAGAGTTTGGGGAGGGGTGGTGTTCACATAGGCATATGTAAAGGGGAGCTGAATGGCAATGAGGAGGAAGAGCCATGAGGAAAGATGAGAGAGATAAAGCAAGAGGAACAAAAGAGCAAGGCTAGAGATGAACTGCGGGAAAGAAAGAGGCATGGGAAGGCAAGGCAGCCCTCAGAGTGCAAACAAGAACTGGGATCGGGCAGGGGGGAGGGAGCGGATTCATATGAGAAGAAAGGAGACTGGCAGCACTCGTGTTTGGAGCTGAGATTTTCTTATTGGAACCTGAGAGAGGATGCAGGGAAGAGATCAGAGCACAACCCCTCACTACTAAACAGAAGCATTTTTATGCATGCCAGGCTCACTGCCAGTGCACAGAGACCAAATGGACCTGGGAGTATGTCAATGCCTCTTTGCCAGTGCAGACTGTTTCCTGCATGCTGAATGGCAGTGTGTACCTGAGCATTTGCAACCTGTGGACTGCCTACTTCCAATGTACCTGCTTGACTGCTCGGAGCTGTTTAAGATGGCAGCTCGGGCATTTGTTTATCCTTTATTTCCTCCTCCTCTTGCCCTTTTCCTCAGAGTGTACTCTCAGTGGAAAAGGAGATTTTAAAAAGCAGTTCTCAAATTCACAGCACCTTCTTAATTCTTCTGCCTCATACAATAGACACCACCTTTATTTGCTGCCTGTTTTGACCTCCCTCCCACTCCCTTTGACCATTCATTTTCTCTTCTGTCCTTTCCTCTGTCTTTTTTCCATCCCTTCCTTTAACTTTCTATCATTTAAAATTTCTACTCTTCCCTGTAACTCCATCTCCCTTTCTCTGTTGTGTTCTAGACTCTTATTTCCATGCCTTCCTTTGTTGTTGCAGCTTATTCCTTCTGCTTGCCCTGTTTCTTTTCTTCCGCTCCTTTTTATCTCTCTCTGATTCCTCTGTTTCCTTCTGTCTGTGCCTGTCTGCCTGCTTTCTCTCACTCACTGTCTGTCTCTCTTGAACTGGGTTGTGAATTCTGTTGGCATCAGAGTGGGACAAACTGTAAAACTGAGGTTCCCGGAGGGCCAGGTTGTGATCATTTTATTTTTACAACGTCCTTGGATGTGTAAAGGTGTTTGTTTGAGGGGGAGGAGCAGTGTCTGTGCTCCATGTGGGAGAAGAGAGAGGAGCGCAGGCCAGAACAAATGAAGCTTATAACTAATATAGGTCAGTTGCAGAGAAGCATCCCAATGGTCTGTGAAACAAGGGAAGTGGTTTGTAGTTTCAGGCTGGCTACTGGAAAGATGGCAACTGAATAGTTTTATCTGAAAGTTGCAAACAACATGGAAAAGTGTCCTGTCAAAGAAGGGCACTTCTACGCTGTGAGCATAGTGGGAGGACCAGCTCTGCACAGGGGGCTGCTCATCTCCCAACCATCCCCTTCACCCAGGGAATAACCAACCTGAGATTCCTTTTTCCTGCCTCTGAACTGTCTTCTCCTGTGCACAATCCCATGTCCCTGGTACTATGGAGGGGTACAGCTGGCTGAGCTACATCTTCTGTCCCCTGCCAGACTTGCTCATTGTGTCAAAGTGGACAACAACAGAGCAAACAAATTAACAATAAACAATACCCTCGCACCTTTGGAAGATGAGCTGGAGTGTTTGGTCAGCCTCTGCTGGAGTTTGTGCTGCCAAGGAAACTCACATAGCCGGTGGAGAAGACCTGAGCCTGGTCCAGTGGAGCTGGATGATCCAAGTGCACCGCTGGGTATTGTTTTGCTCTGCAGTAGAATCTTAGAATCACAGAATCACCAGGTTGGAAGAGACCCATTGGATCATTGAGTCCAACCATTCCTATCAAGCACTATTTGCCACAGTATGAGTAAACTCTGCTTTCAGGCCATTCACAGAAATTTTTTCAAGTGGTCTGTAGCCGCAGCAAAAGACTGAACATGGCAAATCCCAGTGAGCCCAGCACTTGGTCTTGGGACTTCTGATTTAATATTGGTTAAGAATGGTGTTGTTATATGCAGCCAAAGTTAATCTGCTAAGATGACTTTTAGACATCAAAACAGACATCTAGATTTTCAGAGTTATTTGGAACCTCTACATCTTGGCAAAATCAATGTGAGATGCCGACTGCTCAGCACATCTGAAAATCAGGACAGTTCTTCAATGTCTAAACATGGAGTTAGAAGCCTAAATAGACATGCATTTCATTTGCTTTTTAAAATGGGCCTCTATTCCCAAGGCAGAACATATGATCTCTCTATGGTCTCTCTCCATAGTATACTCCTCTGTGCACCATCATAATCCTCCAGTCTAGCATCTGACTGGCTTATTCTGAATTATCTATAGGAATTCACACTGGAGATCCTAAACCATTACAGTGGTAATGTAAGAGCAAATTCTAGGAGTACCTATAGTGACTCCGTGGGCACAATACATCAGCTGGCTTTCTCTGAAACAGTGTCTAAAGTACATGTACATCTCATAGGATTCTCCCCAGACTATGTGGGACTGCAAAAAGAAACTCTTCTACCATTAAAATCAGTAGCCTGCTCTTGACATCAATGGGACCTGGTGATCTTGAATTTCCTAAGATTTCCCACTCACTGACCTCCTGAACAGTATTGGGATACCAACAGGTCTTGGGATATGAGCTTCTTTCACATACATGAAGCCCCAGTGATACCTTAATGGCTTCTGAGGACCAGGTGGCAAAAACTCGTGTTTGGGCTGGATTGTGGCTTTAAATGATGATATTGAACGAACGAGGCAGCACAGGATCCTCTTCTCCATCCCCATCTGTGCCCTTTACACTGCAAGAAAGCCTGATATCACAGAATATTGATCAGTGTCAACATGAACTATCCTCACTACAGGCCTCACCTTTCCCTCAGCATTTGTCATTGTGCTGATGCTTCCAGAAAGATTCTGAAAAGCTTCAGCACAGAAAAAACCCAAGGCCTTTCTCTTTCTCAACTTATCCTTTCCAATTCTCCAATTTCTGCTATGTTTACATGAAAACAACCTTTTTCCTTCTTTAAGATCCAAACTGTAACTGCTGCACATTTCCTCATTGGAGTTTCATTGATCTATTTGTCAAGAAATTATGATTTCTTTAACTCACAGATTCTGAAGCTGACCAGGAGAGATGATGCCTTACCATGAGAGGCAGATCAAGAGTGTGCGTCTGTTCTAGTTACAGCCAGTGAATGGATGGACAAAGACTTTATCAGAAGCAAGACAGTTTACTTGTGCCTTTACTTCATGCAAAATGGGCAATGAGACCCATTGCCTCTCCGATTCATTCTGGAGACCTTTTCCCTATGCCTTGACCTTAGAACAGGTTTTAGTTACAAAACCTGTGCCATAGTCTTTTCACCAACTTTTTGCTTCCTGGAATATACTTCGAGGGTTAGATGTATTTGGATGTCAATGGGAAATATCTGTGCCTGATTTTGGATATGAATGGTAAGAAAAAAAATGTCCATGAAGGATCTGGGAATACAGCAAAGAAGAAGGAACAACTATATCATGGAATCATGGAATCATAGAATCACCACCAGGTTGGAAGAGACCCATCGGATCATCAAGTCCAACCATTCCCATCAAACACTAAACCATGTCCCTCAGGACCTCATCTACCCGTGCCTTAAACACCTCCAGGGAAGATGAATCAACCACCTCCCTGGGCAGCCTATTCCAATGCCCAATGACCCTTTCCGTGAAAAACTTCCTCCTAATCTCCAGCCTAAATCTCCCTTGGCAGAGTTTGAAGCTATACCCTCTTGTCCTGTCCCCTGTCACTTGGGAGAAGAGGCCAGCTCCCTCCTCTCTACAACCTCCTTTCAGGTAGTTATAGAGAGCAATGAGGTCTCCTCTCAGCCTCCTCTTCTCCAGGCTAAACAACCCAATATATGCTTGTGAGTAGACGGGGCTCAGATTGGATTTCTATGGTATATGGTTTATGAGAGAGTAAGGATGTGCAGAGACATGTACTTATTCATATATAGGATAGTCCAGCATGAAGATAGCCAGGAATTACAGATTAAGTGTAGAAAAATATGTGCTCTGCAGTGGAAAAGTATGAGGGACAGCATCTGGGTAGGGGAAATCATGTCTTTAGTTTAACATAGTTATGCAAATACATGAGATTAGATATGCTGATGGGATGGGGAATGTTCTCATAACTGATTATCCCTGCTATCTACAGAGTATGTTTGTATCTACATGTATGCATATGTCCTCACTGAGGATGCTTTACCAAATACTGGAATTCCAGCTAGAGTGACTTGTTAGCAGCCTGCCCTCTGTTAGAGCTAATGGGTTGCATGCATCGATTTTTTTTCCCTGTTCCTATTGATTAGGAGGCTGCTGTGCATACAAAGCTCAACCCAGCATGCAAAGAGAAAGAGAAGCAAAACAGTTCACATCCCAGCAATTCATCATGGTGGAAAATTCATCCTGGGAATCCCAGTCTTTCCGCACTATCTCTTTCAAGTAAGGAAGGAAGCCTTTCCTTTTCTGAAGAAATCACCCCACAGGGCTCATGAGCTGACACTGTGTTTTTCCAACCATCTTCAAGCAGCAAACATTTCAAAGGTTGCCATTCAATGAAAGATAACGTTATACGAGAAAAGTTAGCCTTGCATGGAAAGCACAGGACTTCTGACTTCGACTCAATCTGAAATAGATACTTTGAGTATCCGTGGGTACCCAATTCATTTATAACAACACCCAGTTTTCACTAAAATCAGTGCAAGTATTTTCACTTCAGGGCTTTGACATTATGCTCTGAATTTTTCAGTGCCTCAGTGCCCCTGCAAACTAGTGACCGTTACTTTGTAAGAATGTTATGAGGCTAAATCAGTTGTTTGCACAACATTTAGCTTGGAAGAGAATATAAATCGGAAAGTGACCTGGAGTTATTATAACTTCGTACTTAGTGCCTGCCAGAGTTCCAGGTATTGCAGTCTTGTAACCTCTCACTTGGTGCCTGCCAGAGTTCCACTGATGTCTAACACAGGAGATTGTAATGCACTTTCAGGGCAACACCAGCATCAATTTTTCATGGAAACCCACTCATTTTAATTGTTAGACCTCTTTACCCTTTATATCCTTTCTTTTTTCCTCCTTTCCAGTTGCAGTGCTACACTAGAGGTGAATCTCCTGTAAGATTTGAATATATGATGTTTGAACTGCCTTTTATGCTGATCCTCATGTTATATGAATCTGAAAATAAAAAGGGAGGACCACTGTGGCTTTTTCCATGTGTATTTATTTCCCTGTCTCTCTCTTTAGCTCATCTCTATCTCTATTACTATCTCTCTATCATCTCCACCTGTAATTCTCTGGCTAAACCACAAATCTTCTTTCCTCCATTTGCTGATTTGTTAAATCAATCTAAGGAAACTACCATTATGCAGATATGATGTGAATAACGTTTCTCAAGTGCTTTGGGGCCCTCAGCTTTGGGTGCCTGCATCGACTGCTCTGACCACCTCCTCTGCTTGTATAACCATACAGATAGGTGACTTTTTTTCCCCCCCACTTTCTCCAGTGAAGTCTCTTAAATATTAATTCTCTTTCTGCATCATATCTCACTTCTATCTTCACTGGCCCATTGGTTTTCAGTTCTGTAATCATCACCCTAACCCCAATTTATTTTTCCTAACGTCTCCTCTGCTGGTGCATCTGTCTATTAACACCTCTGCTCTGCCTGTGAATGCAGCTGCATCAACTCCATCTCTTTTTACATCTCATTACAGCAGCTCCTTCTGAGCTGGCCTCCCCAGGATGGAGATTCCTAGATACCAGTTTTCATGTACCATTACTTTCTGATTTTGTCCTGTGTGCTGAAAATCTCCACTGCAGCGCTCAGTGCACAAACATTCTGTTCAGTTCCATTACTATCCTATGGAGTTGCTTCCGACTTCGTGCCCTTCATCTCCCTTCCTGCATCTTTCTTGTGCCCCTTTTTTTTTCCGATAGCACTGCCCCTTCTCTCCACAAATAGCAGCACTCTTGGTTTGCCATTGGAAGCAGACTTCCTGTGGCTCACTGTCTCATCAGCTTCTCATTTCAAGTAATTTAAAATGTAATTTAAAATCTCTCTATTTCCTCCAGACTATTAATTTCCCTCTCCTTACTCTTCTGTAGATGTCATTCTGTGTTGTGCTATTCAGTAAGATGCGACCGTTGTAAAAATCTACCAGCATTTTTTTTATTCTGTATTCTTGTTTCGTATTATCATTTTTAGTGATTCTTTGTAGGAAAGATGAATTCTCAGCACTGCATCTGGCCACAGCACAAGCAGTCACACAGGGCGTTCTGGCATTTGCACTGCCTTTGTTCCATTCTCCTGTGGCATTTAGAACTGTAGAGGGTGTGGAAGGTCGACCCTGGCTGGATGCCAGGCTCTCCCCAAAGCTGCTCTATTACTCTCCCTCTTCGGCTGGACAGGGGAGAGAAAATATAACAAGGGGCTCATGGGCTGAGATAAGGACAGGGAGAGATCATTCAGCAATTACTGTCAGGGGCAAACCAGACTCAACTTGGGGAAATTAATTTAATTTATTACCAATCAAATCAGAGTAAGACAATGAAAAGTAAAAATCAAATCTTAAATCATCTTCCCCCACATCCCTCTTCTTCCTGGGCTTAACTACGCTCCTGACTTTCTGTACCTCTTCTCCTCATGCTGGCACAGTGGGATAAGGAATGGGGATTCTGTTCAGTTCATCAAACATTGTTTCTGCTGCTTCTTCCTCCTCAGGGGGAGGACTCTTCACACTCTTCCCCTGTTGCAGTGTGGGATCCCTCCCACGGGAGACAGTTCCCCATGAACTTCTCATGAGTCCTTCCCACAGCTGTTCTTCCATTGAAAGGGAAGAAATTCTGCAGTTCTTCACCAGCTGCTCTAGTGTGGGTCCTTTTCAGAGGACGCATTCTTTCAAGGGCAGACTGCTCCAGCATAGGTCCCCCAGGGTCACAAGTCCCACCAGCAAGCCTGTTCCAGCATGGGCTTCTCTGTTCATGAGGTCCACAGGTCCTGCCAGTAACCTGCTCCTGTGTAGGCTTTCCATGGAGTAACAGTCTCCTTTGGACATCCATCTGCTCCAGCTTGGGATCCTTCACAGGCAGCAGGTGGATATTTGCTCAACAGTCAACCTCTACGGGCTGCAAGAGGATAGACTTCCACACCATGGTCTTTCCTATAGGGTCCAGGGGAATCTTTGCTCTGGCACTTGGAGCACCACCTCCCTTCCTTCTCACTGACTTTGGTGTCTGCAAAGTTGTTTCTCTCACATACTCTCACTCCTCAGCTGCAGTTTCCCCTCCTTTCTTAAATATGTTATCCCAAAGGTGCTATCAGCAATGCTGATTGCCCTGGCCTTGGCCAGTGGCACATCCATCTTGGAGTCAGCTGGCATCGGCCTTCTTGGGCATGAGAGAAACTTCTAGTAGGTCCTGACAGAAGTCACCCCTGTAGCCCCGCCACCCGCCTCCAACTACCAAAACCTTGCCAGACAGCAGGAAGATAATTATTTCCGGAAATTGGGAAGTGCGAGGCAGGAAGTCATGTTTAATCCTGATCCTGAGATGTACTGAGCCCTCACAAGTCTCACTCCTCTTAGCCAGAGATTAGAGGACTCACCACCCTCCAAACCTACCCTTCTTACACTGGCAGTTTCTTTGGGGAGAACATGTCCCTCTCCTGTTGCTGTAGTCACTTGAAATCAAATTGGCCAAAGCTGTAGATATATTTAATGAAGACAACAGTTCTGGATTGTTTTGAGAATCTCTGTTTTGGTCTGGCTGGAGCTTCACCCTCTGTATCTGGTTGGATTTTTTAAAAGTAAAGATAAGTAATCCTGACATTTCAGCATTGTTTTTCTTGATGCAGATAAAAACTGTGATTTAGAATCATAGAATCATAGAACAACCAAGTTGGAAGAGACCCATCAGATCATCGAGTCCAACCATTCCTATCAAACACTAAACCATGTCCCTCAGGACCTCATCTACCCGTGCCTTAAACACCTCCAGGGAAGGTGAATCAACCACCTCTCTGGGCAACAGTTCTCACAGTGTTTGGGGTCCCCTGCAAGCCCAAATCTACAATCTCTGCAGTGACTGCTTGGTCACCCAACAAGTCTCACTAGACTCAGATACTAACAGAAGCAAGCTCCTCAACTCAGAGATAACCCCGTCTGTGCAGCCCAGCATAGCCTGACCACTACCGTTTGTAGTGGTAAAACAAACATGTAACCACGTGGGCTACACAGGTGAGCCCTAAATGAAAACACACATCATAGTCCCTTTTTCCCTTCTTCTCCTCTTTGAATGCACCGCACTGATTCCAAAAGACCTGAGACGTTTTTGCTTCAACTCCAGGTAGGTTTCTTTGTTTTGCATTACTAGAAGTCCCGTGCTACACGTTTTTTGAGAGTACAGAGTAATTGAGGAGCCTGCCTTTCATGGAACTCCACAGTTTGAGTTCTACAGTAAGCTCCATAGATTTCCAGAATGTCTTTCCCATTCACACATAAAATGTTGGTGTCTGATGGATTTGAGAGCCAGAATAGCCAGACAAAGTTTTTACTATTCAGAGCCTTTTAGGCTTCTGGCTCAGTTTTTCTGCACTCCTTTGAAGAGTGAAAATATTGGAATGTTAGGGTGGGGCTGGAGGGCCACAACCACCAACGCAAAAAGAAAATTACCCAGAGTTTCAAGAATTATTCCTCCCTGACATCTTTCCTCTTCAAGGCCCCTTCCTTCTTTCAGTGGAAATACCTGAGAACTAAAGGAGAGGTCCTCAAGTCTTCCTCCTTCTTAGGAGGACGTCTTTCACACAGAGGGTCATTGGGCATTGGAATAGGCTGCCCAGGGAGGTGGTTGAGTCACCTTCCATGGAGGTGTTTAAGGCACGGGTAGATGAGGTCCTGAGGGACATGGTTTAGTGTTTGATAGGAGTGATTGGACTCGATGATCCGATGGGTCTCTTCCAACCTGGTTGTTCTATGATTCTATGATTCTAAGTGGTCTCCTCTAGCTTCCTCGATTATGAGGAGTCTCCTCCTCCTCATTGCAGGCCATTTCTGTAGAGCCATGATCTCCCACCATCTTAGGGGTGCTCTCTGCATTTCTGCCTTTCAAACTCCTCTAAACCAAGAGCAAGTTTAGAAAGCCTCTCCACAACTACCATCCTCTGCACTCCTGCAGTCGGCTGTACTCGAAGAGCTAAAGGCGCATTGTGACCACCTTCCCCCCTCACCCTTCCTCAGCTGTTTGGCAGCTTCGTGAGTGCAGAAAGAGACTCGCAGCTACTGTGGCAGATGACGAGGCCAGGAGTACCTCATGTGAGGCCAGGAGTACCTCATGTGAGGCTAGGGACTGTGTTTGTCCCCCCAAAATTTGTCAGTGGTCTCAGCCTGCACTGTCTCCTACCAGTCCTTCCCCATTCCCCTCTCCTTCTTTCCCAGGGCTTTTCCTGACTGCTGGTGGTGATCTGCATATAACTGATGCCATACACCATGAATGCTTGCTGCTAAACACCCCTATCTCAGTCTTGGCTGCAAAGACCGCCTGCTCTGTGCCCTCCAAATGGGGAAAACGATCAGTGGTCTGTAGGGCAGCCAATGCCCCCTCTGCTGCTTGCTATAGAGCCCTTCGTGTCCAACAGTCCTGGGGGAGATTGTCCTGAAAGGGTAACCCCTTTCTGGGCCCAGAAAGGAGGAAGGGAAGAGAGATAAATGGAATTATGAAATTGCAACATGGCTGAAGCCCTACAACCGATCCAACTTCCCAGCACCCCATTCCCTCAGCCCTGCTCCCCTCATGGAATGGCAGTGAACCTAAAGCAGCTCTTCTGCTGTCTTCTTCACTGAACAATGAATCCGATCAGAGAGAAACAAAATTGGGAGCATCGAGGATTAGATTATTTCTTTTCTTTATGATCATTGCATTAATGAGCAGTTACATGTATAGAACCAGGAGGTGACTAATGTAATTAACCTGGTGTAATGATATTGCTGAGGAAGAGAGAGAGGATTATGACATACTTAGATGTCAGTATTGCACAATTTTGTATACGTTCCCAGTACTATCAGGTTGTGTCTGACACAGGAAACTTAAGCGGTGATAGATTTCAGTCTGCATCCATTCAGCTCAGGCACTTTTCTGTGTAAAATGAGACTATGAAAGCTGGATTGCTTTCTAGGGGCTGGGGAGGAAGGGATTCATTTCGGCGATTCCTTTCCTTAACAAAATAATGTTAATAGTGATAAATCCTCCTTTCTTGCGAAGAATCGTCCCAAAATGTCTGCTTCTCGGAGCCGGCGTTGGGATTTTACAGAAAGCTCTAAAGACAAAGTCAGAAGACAGGGATTCACACAGCACCAGTCAGGGGAAGTCAGAGGAATGGAAAATGAGCAACACCAAAACATATGCAACTTGCAGAGGAACCAAGAAGAGCACTTAAATATCGTAACAGCGGGAATAATAATAGTAAAAAGCGCTCATTTTCTTTAAAAAAAAATTACCCTTCCATGTTACGTGTCACCCATCTCCCGGGGTGACTGAAGTTTCGCGCGGGTTGCGTGAGGCGGAGGTGGGGGGCAGAAAGGGCAGAAAAGCGAGAAAGAGGGCGAGCCCCGGCTGCTCCTTCCCCCGGGCTCCTCGGCCGGCTCGGGGAGCCACCGTCCCCGGCTGTGGCAGCGGCGGGGTAGGCGCAGGGAGCTGGGAGGAGGGGGGGGGAGGGGGGGGGGGGTAGGTGGGTTAGCGGGGAGGCTGGTCGCCCTCCGCCCCTCCCCGCCTGCCTCCCGCGCAGAGCGGAGGAGGGCGGCTGCCGCCCGCGGATGCTGGGGCGCGGGCGGCGCGGGCGGCGAGGGAGCTGTCCTTCAGCACCACCGCGGGCCGCGGAGCGCGCCGCCCGGGGAGCTGTCCTTCAGCACCACCGGGGGCCCCGGAGCGCTCCTCCCGCGCCGCCACAGCCCGGGGAGCTGTCCTTCAGCACCGCCGCCGCGGGGGACTCGTCCAGCGCCTCCACCGCCGCCGCCGCCGCCTGGATGCAGTAACGGGGCCCGGGAGCCGCCGGGGGCCCCCGCGGGGCAAGAGGGGACGCAGCCCGGCACCGCTCTGCCCCCCGAGCCCGGGAGAGAAGCCGCCCCTCGCCACCTCTACACCCCCACCCCCCCCGTCCCCCCCTCTCTCCTAGCCCGCCGCTGCTGGGAGAGAGCGTCGCGGCTGTGCGGAAAAGCCATGGGAGGCGAGACCTCGGCACCTGTTCAGCTGAAATCAAGGGCTTACAGTATACTGGGCAGTCTGGCTTGGTGGTAGAAGCGAGCGAAAGGAAGGAGAAGCGAGCGAGAAAAAAGTGAGACAGGATTGGAGCAACCGCCGCTGCCGGGAAAAAAAAAAAATAAAAAACCCAAGGAAGATAACTGGGAAGGAAAAGGATTTTCATGGCGCAGGCTGCAGAGCTAAGCAAGAAGACTGAAGGTTGCATCTCTGCTCTTACAGTCTCTAACTGTCTAGGTCCAGATAATGAGAGATTGTGTTGAGGATGCTGCTGCTGCTCCCCCGTTCACTGTGGAAGCCATCTCCAAATTAGCCATTACATATGGAAACTGGAGACCAGAATTTTAGAAAAAGGGATTAAGGCGTCTCGTTTTGGGGGGGGTTCTCTCTTTATTTGTTTGGTTTTTTTCTTCGTTCTTTTCTCTCTTTTTTTTTTCTTTTTCCTTTTTCCTTTTTTTATATTTCGACCAGAACGTTTCCGATTTAAAAGGCAAGCCTCCTCCTGTGTGATCTTTCTAATTTACACTCTTTTCCGTGGGCTTTCTTACCTCCCTTTTTTGATATCTATCTCTCTCTATACACCCATTATATTATTAGTCGGAATTATTATCCTTTTATTTTATTAAACACACACACCCCAAGAATCAGAAGGCGGTTGGGTATTTGTATAATGAAGAATTATGGGGCTCTTTGACAGAGGTGTTCAGATGCTTTTAACCACCGTTGGTGCTTTCGCTGCCTTCAGCCTGATGACCATAGCTGTGGGGACCGACTACTGGCTTTACTCCAGAGGGGTTTGCAAGACTAAAACTGTCAGTGAGAACGAAACCAGCAAAAAGAACGAGGAAGTCATGACCCATTCTGGATTATGGAGAACCTGCTGCCTGGAAGGTATTTGATTCTGGATCTCCACACACTCACCCTTTCCTCTCCCACCACCCCATGTTCTAACCCCCACCCCCCCACCACCCACCCCCCAAATAAATCCCTCCACATTCCACCATTTTCTCACTTCATTCCTTTCATCGTGGATCGAGAGCAGTGGGCTCAGCTCTCAGGGCACAGAGGCAAGAAGACAGGCAAAACATTCTCTTCTCTGTTCTCTTCTTCCTTCCCCTTCTGCACCCCACCTCCACCACCACCTCCACCACCTTCCCCAAAAATTCACTTCCTCCCTTCAGCTGTAATAACGTGTGCGTTACAAAAACACCGAGAGATCGTTTCAAAAAGCAACTGTGCAGTCTGCCTGTCTTCAGCTTGTTTGTATTGCCTGGGAAAGCGGTGCCAAAAATGCTGTAATATTGCTGTGCTCCGGCTGTAAGCACAGAGTGAAGTAATTGCTCTCTTTGCAAATGGCTTATTTGCAAAGAGAAGACTAGGAGTGAGGGTTGATGTGGGGAGGGGTGACTGTGAGGCACTTGGAATGCAATTATTAGTTCACTTTAGGAAGGAAAAAGAGAAAGAGAGGCAATCCTGACATGTACAAAATGCCTCGTATGGTATATTTAACAATTCCAGTCATCTCGAGCAGAGTTCATAGCATTTCATAATGTCTATAAGCACTGGGCTGGGTGCAGAGGAGTCTATTTGGCGGCTGACTGGTTTGGTTTGGGGCTGGGATTTTTCCCCTGTTTGTTTGTTGTCGGGTTGTGGAGGTTTGTTTGGGGCTATTTTTTAAGGTTTTTGGTAAAGGCTAAAAATAAACAAGTCTCTGAATGGAGAAATCAGCCCAAGTCTGATGTGGTGAAACTGAACAGCAACTCAGTGACATGTCTGATGGCAGAAGAGACACCGCCGCAACCAACTTCTGGAATCAGACGTTCCTAAGGGAGGGGGAAAGAAAAGAGGGGCCGGTGATTCGCTTTTAAATGCGTGCTGCTCGGTAGTGCTATTGGCGTACATGTGGGCTGGGGAGGTGGTCTTCAGCCTGCACCGGAGGGATAGGGGCGACTGATGTAAATGCATGGTTTATGTTACACATGTAGCGAGAAGGAGAGAGCGAGAGCACAGGCGTGCACATTACAGCCCATTGTAAAAGCCCTGTTTGTGAATCAGCTCCCAGCTGGAGGGTGGATTGCTGAGGGTTTATAGACAGAAAGGGATAACGTCTGTGCCTGTCGGTGTCCACCAGAGCTGGGTGTGCCTGGAGGTCCCCAGTGGGAGAGAACGGGGAGTCGGTACCGCAGAACTAATTTTCTAAGACCGGAGCTGGGAGATAGAAGGCGGGGGTGGATGGGGAGAATACGTATGTCCCAATGTCTCTCACCAAAGCAAGCTAAAGCTGCTGTTTGGAAATGATTGTGCCTGGGAAGAAGCACGAATTTCCCCCCCATTCTTGGTGCAAACAGTTGAGTGATGGCTGGACATGTTTTGAATAGCTAAGTGACTTCATTGAGCGATGGTCTATTTGACGCATACTGCATTTAGTGCCCTTTGTCAACCCAAACTGCTGCCTTTTAACATATCCTGCAGAGGAGCTCTATGCTGAATACTATATGCTGTCTCCACGCCAGAAAATCAATAGCAGTAAATTAATGGGGGATGTTTTAAACCCAGTCGCTCACACACACACACACACTCATTTCCTCCAAATAGATAAATATATAGATATATATTAATAAAAATTTAAAAGCCTTTCACACAGCTATTCATTACAATCAGTGAAGGATATATCTCCTTAATTAAAAATTAATGAGAGAAGGAAGGAGGGGGGGAAAAAAAAAGGAAGCCCAAATGCAAAGCCGTGCGGGGAAGGGAGGCTGTGGGGAAGAGCTCCCCAAGCTGAAGGGTGGGGGGAGGCTGGGGTGGAGACAGCAGGTATGAGGACCCTGGTCGGGAGCAGCAGTGGATTCAGATCATGTCTATCTGCCTACAGAGCTGTACCCAGAGGAACATGGTCTGAAGGGGAGGAGGAAGGGGCGGGTGAGGTTTGTCAGATCGGAGGAGCTTGGGGCTCCTTCTCCTTTACATCTGACAGGACCCCACAGGCACTGTGGAGAAGTGGCTTGCATGGCAAGGGAAAGTGCCAGGATGCTTCCAATTAAAAGGTTCAACGTGACCCCGGCCTCTACCGCCCGTCCACTGCGCTGTCAGCCCAGGCCTCCTGTCCTCCCTGTTGATGCTCTCCAGTAGGCTCAAACTGCAGCCCTGCGTGAGGGGTGCGAAATGCAGCTTGAGAGCAAGCTGCATGGCATGGCAGGGTGCTCTGGTTTACCCGAGTCATATGAAGGATGACCTGTCCCATTCCCCCACCCCCTGGATGCTGGGCAGAAGCGGCAGGTGGGGCTGGAAGGTGCAATGAACTGCACAGGAGCTGAGATGGGCTCCGAGTCCCTAACCTGAGGGCACAGGTTGCACCAGAACCTGAACAAGGGCCAGATAGAAAGAACACCTCCTCAGGAGGCAAAGCCCTATGGTCGCGTGTCAAGCAGGGCCTGGCAGGAATGCACCTCATGGGCCAACACGGTACAGGTCTGGCACTGACGCTGCCAGGTTGCCTTTGCTTGTCTTCCTGCAGCCCCACAGCCTGCAACGGCTAGTGACTGGCACTTTCTTGCTCCCTGATGAGCGCAGTCCAATCTCCCCACCAACCCCTGGACTGCAGGCTTTTTACTGTCGCGTCCGATTTGCTTGCAGGGGAGTTCTCTTCTTTCTCGGCAAAAGGAATCAGAAAGGTGTCCCTGACTGACTTGCTTTCCCTGGTAAAAACTACCTGCCTGATGAGTGGGAGGGAGAAGAGCGCACCAGAGACTATTTTCCCTCATGATGTAGACAGTGGGCAGATTTGTGGAGGGAAGAACTTGGTCCCAGGAGGCTGTAAAACGGGCAAAACCCTTGGACTCTGCTCACATTCTGCCCACAGTGTGGCGAAAGCACCTGACAAAGAGTGTGAAATGCTTCTACTGCCTGGGATGGGTGTCAGGGCAGCTCTGTAGGGTGAAGGGAGGTAGTGAAGAGGAGAACAGGTGTATTTTTAGCAAACAAATAATCAAAGAACGAGCCCAAACTGCCTCCTGCTACTGGTAGGAAGCCTCTGACTGAGTTGTTTTCATTTTGGGGGATGTGGGGAAATGGTGGCATTAGTCAATACTGTAGGCTGTCAGAGACGATGGACTCCTTGTGTTCAAAACATTGTGCTAAATTGCCTTTTCTTTTCTTGGACAAGATATCCAATAGGAGACATTGACATGGGGACTTGGTCTTGGGCTGCAGGCATAGATAAGCTGTGGTCAGAATTGGAAGCTCCTCCTGAAGGCTTTCAGTTTTCAGGTTCCTCTCTCTCCAGTCATTCAGTTGCGGCCTTTCAGTCAGCATCTTCAGATCTTTGTATTGCTCCAAAGGGAATGTCATTTAGGATGTTCCTCCTGTATCAAGATTTCTTACGCCCCTTTCCTGTGTCCTAGAGTGAGCCCATGTCCCTGAAGGAGAAAGGTGGTGTCAGTTCACATTACTGCACATCATACTTCTGATATTTCTTCCTAATTTTCTTCAAGATAATCCTTTCTCAGACTCTGAGGTTGCCCAAATGTGTCCCCAGGCCATTAAAAGATCTTTGCCCCTCAAGAGAAATGGCCTTTCTTAGCCCTTTAACTAGCTAGGCGCAAAACACAGACGTGCACCAAGCAATTGCAATCTGCAAGCTCATGCCACACATGGATACTGCACCTCTTACAACTTCGAAATGGCTGCAGATCTTCCAGCCTAATTCCTTCTTGGCACCAAATGCTTTAAAACCACTTTTTATTATGAGTGATGCCTTGTCTAATTCTTTCATTAGCTCCTGTATATCCCCTACAGTATCTCAAAAAGTGAGCGACGATGCCTTATCAAGGTCTTATGAAGCAAGCAAATGAAATGCATTTTATATCTGTAGGTTATTGGTTTTGTCATGTTGTCATTATTATTAGGAAATAGATAGGTCTGGGAGGCTTTTATACTAAGAAAGAGAAAGAGAAGAGTCCAGGGCAGGCAGGCATGAGTGATGCGCATGGGGTTAGACATCCCTGTAGATCTGACTGGTGTGAAGGCAAGTAATTGAATGGATGTTGGTGCAGAAAATAATTCCTGCCTAGAGACCCTTCCCAAGGAAAATTAATGAGCTGATCTGTTCCCTTTTCGGCTTGTTATATCTGAACAGCGCATGAGAGTTAAGTGCAGTTTCAGTGTTGGCAAAAATGAGCAGCTGACAGCAAAGCAGGGCAGGGCACAGGCAGTGGACAAGCTTCTGCCAGAAAATTGTGATGCTGCATCTCTCCTCGCATCGCCTTATCCCACTGCTGTTTGCTTCTGGGCTACTTCTTTCATAGAATCATAGGATCATAGAACAACCAGGTTGGAAGGGACCCATCGGATCATCGAGTCCAACCATTTCCTTTCACACCCATCTTATGACAGTTTTTTTTCCTTCTCTCTCCCTACTACCTTTCCCAATTTCCTTCCTTTTAGCCTTCATTTGTGTCAGTATCCCTAGTTTCACCCTGCAGAATTGCCTGCCATCCTGCTTCCAAGGATCCACAAATTTGCCAGAGTCCTTTCCCCAGACTTTTGCTGTCCTAACCCAGGGGTTTTGGGGTTTTTTTTCCTGACTATGCAGTGAATATAGCAGCAGATTAAGTCCGGGTCTCCATGTCTTTGCAATTCAGGCCCAGGAACAGCCTATCACAGCCCTGAGATGCAGCAGGAGGCAATGGCCCGGCACATAGCTGATTGCTGCTGGCATTGCATCTGCCAGGAAGAAGGAGGATGCAGAGCTGGACAGGCCTTGAATGAAGAGAAAGACAAAGGATTTAAAAATTTGTGTTGGGAGATGGCAAGGCCGAATTACTCGGGATACTAGACTTTGGTGGGTTTGGCCGTTTGGCTCTCCTCTCAGCTTAAATTCGCACCTGACTGTAAGTCAACGAGAAGCTAGGGATCTGAGGGGCTGAGACCTGCGAGCTCAGTTCTTGTGTAAGGTTTGACAAGGAAATGCTGCTCCTCACTATGAGTCGCTAGAACTGACTTTTAAATTGCTCTTAAATTATGAATCTTCCTACTGAGAGAAAAAGAGGAAGGGGTTAATATTGTCCTGAAATGCACCAGAAATTGCCTTGCTGAAGAGAGTGAGAGCGAAATGCAGTGGGAGGGACATGGAGATGCAGTGTGGCAGCAGTAATGTATAAAGAAATTACACAGAGACAGAACAAATGTCTCTTTGCCAGGGAGACCAGGAGCTATTCCTATCCAATGTTTCCATTTTAACCCATCCCTTTCCCCATGCCGCCTTCTGAGCCCCTGTCTCGCTTCACTGTGTTTTGCTATGATCTAAGCTAGAGTTTTGGGGGAGGAGGACCACTGAGGCTTAACAGTAGAATCTCCATATTTGTTTAATTTAAAAGCAGTAGCGAGGAGGTTGCCGTGGGGAGCAGGGAACATTTCAGACTCTCACATGGCTCTGCCCCCTGCCCCTGTTTTAAGAGCAGATTCCCAATCAAGCATACCCGATTTATCCCAGAGGGAGCCCTCGCTGCTCCATTCTGTGCTGCCTCTCCCTTCCATATTGCACTCGTTGTCAGGAGATGCGCTGCTGCCTTTCATGACACAAAATCTTCCACCTTGCAGGGGGCTCTTAGGCAGGGAAGAGGGTGCTGCTGGGGAAATGGGTTAGCAGTGGGGCTCTCACTCTGTCTCCTCCCCCTGCCTCTCAGGGTGACAGCTACCCAGCAGGGGAAACACGGTGCAGAACAGGTCAGGGATACACAGAACATACTGTAAATACAATACACCTAAAGGTTATTTTCCCCTTGCCTGTAAGACCCCAGCTTTTTCCTTGCCCTCCATCTTTGACTCATTCTATCCATCTCCATTTTAATTTGTTCTTGTTTCCCTACCCTGTTTTTCCTATTTTTTCCTTCTCTTTCATCTTCATGTCTCTTCCGTGCTTTCTCTCAAAAGCAGCTTTTCCTTCATTATTTCTCAGTTTCTCTCCAAGTTCTGTAAGGCCTATCCCCCCTCACTCTTTCCTCTTTTATATTATCTTGTCCTTGTTCTCCTCTGTCCCTTTTGCTCCTGCCGTCTCATCTATCTGTCCTCTTTCCTCTTCTCTCTGCCATCATTTACCCCTGGCTTTCCCTCATCTCACATACAGTCATCCCCTGCCAGCCAAAAGACCCCATCCATTTGGAGCTGTGCTGCCTCTCCGATGGGTCCCTTCCAACCTGGTTGTTCTATGATTCTATGATTCTATGTTTCTAAAGCAACTCTTTTCTGACCCCTCCCTGGCTCTCCAGCTCCTCCTTTCTCTGGCCAGTGTACCCCTTTCTCGAAGAATTGTCTGACACTGGTTGCTGTCACTGTCTTCTCTTGTCCTTAGGGTAACCCAGCTATTTCTGATGGGGGTGAGACCCAAGTCCCTCCTTTTGCTCCCTTCAGTGCTCGTTGCCCGTGGTCAAACCAACATCCCTTCACTTTGCTGCCTCCAAGCTCCCGTGGCCGGAGGGCTTACTGGCAGCTCAGTTGATGAGCTGGCTCATCTGCATGCAGCCAGCAACTGGGCTGGAAGGAGCTCACGGCAGCCCTAAATACCCTTCCTGGCAACCCTCAGACATGGATCAGGCCAGAATCCAAATGGAAAATAAGGGTCTTTGTAGTCACAAGCCTGGGGCAGTTGTTGTGCGCTACAGTGAAAGATCTCCGGTTGTCAGGATGAAGTGTCTCAGCAAGCAGTGGTCCTTTTCAAGCTGTTTAGAGAGGGACGATTTTCTCTGAGACTCTGAGGAACACTCCAGGGGGTGAGGTGAACGGGGCTGGGGGTCTCTCAGTGATCATCTGAATGAATCTCAGTGAGTCAGGTCAGATTGTACTATTGACTGGGGCTGAGAGGAGACCTCATTACTCTCTACAAGTACCTGAGAGGTTGTGGAGAGGAGGGAGCTGGGCTCTTCTCCCAAGTGACAGGATGAGAGGGAATGGCCTCAAGCTCCGCCAGGGAAGATTTAGGCTGGAGATTAGGAAGAGGTTTTTCACAGAAAGGGTCATTGGACATTGGAATAGGCTGCCCAGGGAGGTGGTTGATTCCCCTTCCCTGGAGGTGTTTAAGGCACGGGTGGATGAGGTCTTGAGGGACTTGGTTTAGTGTTAGATAGGAATGGCTGGACTAGAAGATCCGATGGGTCTTTTCCAACCTGGTTGTTCTATGATTCTGTGATTCTGTGAAAAAGTGAGTTTTGTAGCATGCAGGGCTCTACGTGAACCATGGCAGCTCTATGGAGGCCAGAAAGAGAGATACCGCTGTCATTGGCCCAGTGCAGCACACAGCTGCAGATAGAAAACCCACCAGCAGCAAGTCTGTAGGTGTAAGGAGCAGAGCAGAGAGATAACAGAGAATGCAGTTGTCCCAGGAGGGGATTTGCAAAGTCAAAAGAAGTTTCATAATAGGGGGACAGGAACAAGGAAGAGTAGGAAAGACCAAGTGTGTGAAGGCAGCCTGCAACATGTTTGCTCGGAAAAGGAGGTGAATGAGAGTGAAAGCAACTGGATTGTATTGAATAATGAATGGGCTAGGGAAGATGGATCAGTAGCTCTTGATTTCCCCATTTTGTAACACACAGACAAGAGGACCTGACATGAGTCACCGGAGACCCAGTTAAAGCTTTCTCATTTGATGCGTATCAGGGCTGCGTAGCTCATTGCCACTGGAGCTCCTGTGGCCAAGATTTTGACAACATTTAGTAAGCAAGTGGGCCTTTACGATAGAGCTCACAAAAACTAAGCATCCTCCTAATGGATGTGAACAGTATTTTGGATGTTTCATAATTCAGCAATTAAGCCAGTCGCCATAAAAACTAGGATAACATTTCACAAGGGCAATCCATCCCCTATCTGACTGCCGTGTGGTTCTTGCCTCTTCCCTGAAACATTTGTCAGGAATTAAACGGAGCTCAGATTTACTTAGTCTGGCATTTCTTTTGTTTCTAGGTGCTACGCTATGCAGTTGCAATATGAGATACAAACTAGAGCCTGCATTTCTTCTGGTGTCAATGACTGCCCTAATTTCACAAATTCACAGCAAGTTTAGATATTTCTATCGCATTTTGCCAGGAAGGATCTGGGATAGAAACCAATTAAGAGCATAGGGAATTAGGTGGAGTCCTTCTTCTTTACACCCTAGCGTATAAAGTAACTAGTTAGCAATGAAGGTGCTATATATGTGCGAAGAATTATTATTGTTGAATCCCCTGCTTCCCAGAAAGCAATAGGCTTTGGGTCTCTTTGATGCTATCATGACTAAATTAGAAATGAGGTTGTCTCTTGTCTCTTGTATCTCTGGAAATGATTACTGAACTGGCATCTGATGACGTACAAAACTGTAGTGTTTCTATGCACAAGAGATGAAGGTCTGATCCTCACCTCGTTTGCACTGATGCAACCTCACTGACTCGGATGGGGCCACACAGTTTACACTGTCCGTGTAAACAAGGGGAGAACGAGGCTGAGGAAGGGTTGTGTGTGCTTTAAACAGCCATGCCCTGAAGGTCACTGCATGTCCCTACTTTTCCAATGCCATACCAAATAAACCAGGGGCTAAATTCACTTCCAGTGCGAGTGGGTTGAACAGTCCCAAATTTGATGAGATTCTGCACTTATTTATGCCAGCTGTTCACCCAGTCCAGCAATTCCACTTTTTAACTATTTCCACTTTCATAGTCTTACACCCTCATTAGAAAAATTCAGCCTGGCTGCCCTCCTTGTGGGGCAAAAAACCTCTTACGGACTCCTCACTTGGGATCAACGAGTGTGTAAAATGGCAGACGTGACCATGAACCTTTCTTTTTTTCTTCTTCCTGCATTTCTGTCTTTCATTGAATCTGTTTCATTCACTGACCTTCATTCATTTACCTTCTTTGTGTTACAGAAAAGCTCTCCCATAAAATTCCAAACTACATGATCAGAGTTTTCATAACAAGCCCTGCAGGATAGGTGAAATCTACTTCTGTTTCTGTGGCACAAGCTGCTAAAGATTTTACACTAGCTTCCTATCAAAGCTATAACTCCCCAGAGAAGCATATGGACTTTATCCTGCACCTCCTTTTCCCCCAGAGCATATACTCCTGCCTGCTAGCTGTGAAAAACAGAAAATGAGGATGGTATACAAAATCTTGAGAATGCAATGCCATTCTGTCCACGAGTAGGAATTTTTCTGATGTGTGTTTTTGCTAGAAGCAAACAACTATAAGTTTCTGATTTAGCTTGTTGTATAAAGTACACATTCTGTCAAATAAACAACAACACTATCCACCTCCGTCCCCTGGATTTTCTATCCCTTTCTGATTTTTCTCAGTTTTCATTCTCCCCCTGAACATGATTTTTTTTTTAGTGTTTGTTTTATTTTTCTCCTCCCACTGCTTCCTAACTACATGTCATTCTTAAATTTGCTACCGCTCAGAGGACTTCTGTCTTTCTTAGGTTTTGTTCATACCACCAGTGTAGCTGTAGTGTGACAGATATTACTTTTGAACACTGAATATTTCCCAGGTTTATGGTCACGTTCATTCAGTGTCATAGACCAAGCACTCTCAATCAAACCACTTTTGATCCAACCCTATTTGCTGCCTTCTGTAATCTAACTGTGATCTGTCCATTGTGAACAGCAAATTTCTGAGAACCTGCTCCTGGAGATATATTTCCTTCTGAAGATTTTATCTAGTACTTTTCTTTCTTGGTTTCAATTCTTCTTCATTCTCTCCGAGGCTCCTCTTCAGAATTCACTGTATGTTCTTTTCTTCTCTTTTTCTCCACTTCATCTCGCACATCTACCATTTTCTCCCCCAGCCCGTGACCCTGATGACATTTCTTCTCTTCCTTTTACATTTCTAGCCCTCGGTCCTTCTCAGTAGGAACCATTCCTCTTGATCTCGTTCTGTTCAGCCTCTACGGAGAGGTGGTGGAAAAGGGTTGACAACTAAGTGTGTTCCTGTGTGTGGATGTGTGTGTGTGTGTGCACATGTGCATCTCCTTTCAGACATGGTTGGTATGAAAGCTGGGTGGTTGAGATGAAGTGGCCTGGCTCTGACTTTTGCCTTTCAGACAGACATGAAGAGTCATTTCCGAATGCAGATGCCCCCTAGAATTGCCTTCAGAGTACACGGTCTCAAGGGATCAATCATCAAGAATTTCTGTTGCTTCCTTTTAGATTCAAACATTGCCCTTTTCCTTAGGCTGAGGGTCATGGTTTTTTGAAGGGCAGTGGAAGAATCATGAAAGAAGACATTTTTCTCTTGCTCATTTTTGAGTGAGGGAGTGAATGAACTGTGATAAATATTTTTCAGTACATACCTAGAGCTGTCTCAAAGAAGTGGCAAAGGAAACAGATGGCAAAGGCCCTTTATAGGCAGCTGCTGTTGTCTCTTAAGGTGTTACCAGCACAAGAAAAGTGGTTTTAATTGGGGATCTTCAAGATCAGCAGCGCCTGAAAGGACTTGAGCAGGAAAGAATATCACACAGAGTGAAGCGGTGAGAGGGGTGAGATGGAAAGCAGATATTCAGAGACTAAAGAATGGTCCTTGAAAGGTGAAATAAAGTACACTGGATAGATTGAGGCATCTATGAAGTTTTACTAAATGGTGTGGTCACAGGATGGAAGATTTGCCTGCATTTGGGAGTTTATACTTGGCCACAGACAGTGGGAATATTGTGGGCCGAGTGAAGAAGGTGGTTTAGGGTATTTTAGGGACTGATAAGAGGGGCTGATGTCCAGAGGAAATAGCTGAGTGAGAGACAGATATCCCAAACACACTGTGGAAATGCAACCAGGGAAGAGAAGTCCAGGGATAGCTAGCTCCGGGTCCCTATCTCCTTCAGCTTGCTTCAGTGCACCCCTGCAGTGTATGATGAGCAGGTGCTATGCTTCAGTGTAGAAGCCTCTATCCCAGATTGTCCTCAAATAATTTGCCTGCCTCAAAATCTGTCATCTCAGTTTACGCAGCACAAAGAGAAATTATAAGTCGTTCTGTAAAACAACAGAAGTGGAGACATGGAGACATTCTCTCAAGAAATAACCAAGGCTAGATTCCTTCATGACTTCCAGTCTGGAAGTGATCGCACAGTGGGCTAGACCCATCATGGAGTTGTTTAAATCTCTCCTGCTCTTCTTGTTTCTCAAAAAGCAGGAGCTTTCAAGGTATCCATTTCAAGGAAGAGAAAAATCACAGAGAAGTTCAATAGGAAGCTTGGGAAGAAACTAGGGAGGATGACAGATTCTGTCATGAGGTGCAAGAATTCAGGGTAGCAGAGCAGCTAGGAACAGAATCAGTGTTAGGGATTAATTGGAGCTGCACATTACAGTGTCCTCCAGCTGAAACTACCTCCATCACAACCATACTCTAGAACCTCACAGTCTCGAAGAAAACAACTGTCACGAGCAGAGCAGTGCAGCTGTTTAGCTGTTGGGAAAGGGGGAAACAGAGAAACTAATATGCCTACCCTGCTGAGTGAGCCGCAATGCAAACGGTGCACAGCACCAGGGAAAAGCATGGAATGACAATTTTCCTAAATTTCAGGTGACCACCTAATCATTGCACCGCTCTTCTCCAATCATCACACCACTTTTCCCCTTTTCAGATATCACTTTGTCTGTGTGTTCGCAGGAAAGCAAAACTCAGAAAGCCAAAGAACAGCTTTCCAGGAATTAATTCCAGGGGCTGTGTAAGATAACAGGAGAAAGGTGTTTTTCTGTATGCTGCATCATTATAGCTTGGCCCACATTTGCCGGAACAGTGAAAGGAAAAGCATGCAGAGCAAAGCAAGACTGTGAGAAAGAGCACTGTGTGGATGTAAAGGCACCGGAGCCAGGGAGGATTTATTCTCTTCTGCAGAAATTGAAAGGAAGGGATGTTTCTGGGAGTAGACTGACTCATCTGTGGAGGAAAACATCTCTGTATGCTGGAAACAGAGGCACGATTGGGGCTGGACTGGTCTGTGGCAACCAGAAAGCACAGCTGACCAGATGGAAAAACTAGGCACAAGGGGACTCAGGACTTGGCCGTGGCACAGTATGGTGAAGTGACAATGTAACAGGAGTGCAATGCAAGTGCTGTAAGGAGGTAATTGAGAAATATGGTCTGAAAGAGGAGTGTGAGTCAGGAGAAACCCTGGGAATCGGAGGTAGGAGAGACCTGAATTACTGAGAGGAGCAGGAATATCAGTTGGAGCAAACGGATGGAGAGACAGGCATCCTCACCCACCTTCTCTGCCTTGTGGAATGGGATGGATTTTCTCCTGTCTGATGCCGACATCTGCCATCCCTAAGGCCCTTTCGCTCCTCTCCCCACTGCTCCAGCCCATGGGAGAAGATAGGGTTTACACACACACAGACAGAGCAAGATGAATTACACAAACCAACCAACCATGGACCCACACCGGTTTGGAAAGTATGACCGGTGATCGTGGCTCCTTGTGGTAAATACTGACAAAGGAAAGCTGAAGAGAGGAATTGAGCTGGAATATAATTTTTTTTTTTTTTCCTGAATTGGTCATGTCAAGGAATTTATCTGTGTAAGAAACTCAAGGCAGACCTGGGCACCTTCTACATTGAGGTTCTTTGCTGGTCTCACAGTGATAAGCACATGAATTTGTCCTTCTGGAGGGTACAGTTTTTGTGGCAGAGGACCCATGGTTTGACCAGATTAACATTTGTAAAGCAGGAGAACCAAAACTTAACGCTCATCTCTGGCTGCTGCTCTTCAGCATGGGGTCTTTGACTATTTCATATTTTATTGCCATTGTAGCTGCACCAGAACACTTCATGTAGGGTGGAAATACCCTTATGCTAGACACCATACATACACAAAAGCTGTCGGCCCTACATCAAAGAAGTGACAATCTAAGATGACAAATGACATATGAAAGGCAGCAAGGCAGAAGACAGAAAACGTGTAGAACTTGTTTCTGCATTGTTGCTCTTGACATCAGTAAGAGGGTATTACACCTAGAACTGACTTCACCTTGTTCTCCAGGCAGAGCATAATGCCTAATACGGCATGTCCGCCCAGTGCCAGGCAACACCAGAAGGAGGTACCCAAATAACTCTAAGCAAGTTAGCTTAGGTATTTCAAGCCCTAATGGCTGCTCAAGCGTGGTGCTCCGCACGGGCAAATTAGCAGCGTGTCTGAGAGTTGTCAGGATGTGGTGCTTACTCAGGTGTTCTGCTTCCAAGGCCCATGCGAGGTCATATTACATTGTGCCATGGAGACTTATAGTACAAGTCTCTCTCAGCTCTCATTCCAAACATAGTTCCTTCATCCCCAAAAGGGCATGACTATGTGATTGGAGGGGGTTCTCCCCCTACTCAGTAACCACAGGTGGTCTGAAAGAAATGAATGAATGCATCTCCTTTTGATTCCCTTGGGAGGGGTACTGTACTATTTGGAGTTCTGAACGAGAGTTTGGTCCCAGATGTGTTTCTGAATGCTTGAGAAACCCGGAGCCAGAAGATGTCATCACAGCTGGATTTCTCCTTTGCCATTTTAGCAGGCAAGGCTGAAGGACAGAGACACTAATCTCCATGTGATCTGCAGATCCTGTCCTTTCACATGAGGGCTGAAGCTTGCTGAAAAGGCAATGCTAGAATGCTTTTTGCCCATGTGGCATCTGCCCTGGGGATACATGGCCACTTCTCTCTCTGGGGCTGTCATTTACCAGTGAAAATTCATTGGATTCATGAGAAAACTGCAGGATTTGCCAGCAAAGAAATAGTTTGTTCTGAAAATAAATAAAATCTGATCTGGAGGTGGTAATTTACTCAGGCACCCAAGAGATCACTTATTTTGAGTATCTTGTTTAATTCTCACTGAGACTGCTAGTTTTCTGTCATTCTTGATCTTAGTTTTCTTGGGAAAAGGTGTAATACGTCACATGGATTTTTTTCCCTGTAATAAAAACAAAAGAAGGGACTCAAGGAACTGAAAGGTTCCATGCCCATCACTTCACTGAGCTGCACCACAACAGGGACAGGGGTTGAACCCACACACAAACAAATTCTCAGGACCTATATGAAGCCCTACTCTTCTTTGGGATCTACGTGAAGAATGGGATTTCTGCAACAGACACACAGTCAGTAGCTTTTCCCAAATAACGAACTAATGAGAAACACTAAAAATAGGCTGCATTGGAACATCAGTTCAGCCATTTGGAATGTAGAGCAAATGGCACTGAATGTGTTTAATGAAGTGAAAGACCTTTGTTTTTAATCACTGAGCTATTGATAAATTGTTGATAGGTGATCAAATGTGGACTTTGCTTTCAAATGTTGTGACTTCATGAACCTGCCAAAACCTTCTTGAGCTGCCCTTGTTCCTTTCATTGCTAATATAGTAAGAATTTCTGCCCTTTTCAGGACCTAAAATAACAGTAAATGTAATGTCGTCTTTTTTTTCCGGATAATAAACATTTAGCCTCTGGGCCAGTGATCAATTTTCAAGAATAAATGGTCATAGTTGTACAAAATCAGACCCTGGGAACTGGGTCGGATATGTGAGAGAAGATGACAAGATGGGAGGCAGATCAGTTCACATGTCTACATGCTGTTAAAAGACCACACCATTAAATTAGGAGGACGGTGAGAGCAAATGAGGGAGAATCTGGTTTTCAGTTGCACAGCAGCAAAATGAGTGGGGAATTGGGGTGGAGCCTACAGCTCAAGGAAGATTTAATTTTTGTGCATGGAAGGAAGTGAGCTCAGACCTCGTGGATGTTAGACCAAGGGATATGCAAAAGGAGTAAACTGAGGCTCTAATAGGAAAAAATAAGTTTATTATCAGGGTCAAGGCAATATTGTTTAATCAGTTTAGTTCATGTTAGATCCTATTTGTTGTCCTTCACATGCAGACTAGATCTTCAAATGTCTCTGGATTATACTGAGTCCAGAATGACAGAGGAGGAGAAAAGTCTTAAAATGCCTCCATATTCACATGTCCCTGAACTTACCATCCAGGATTTCTCTTATATACTGAATGTCTTCAGGAGGAATTTAAGCAAAATTCTTCAGTGTTTTATGCTATCAAATGGGGCAAAACAACTGGAATGAATTTGGCTGACATACATGAAATATACACTCGTGATTTTAGTGGACAGTTTGCTATGCAACATCAAGATACCTTTACTTGTTCTTCCAATGGAGAAGAACAGCAGTGTCTTTCTCACGTTCTGCAGGAAAACTCAAACTATATTTAAAATATAGCTTACACATTTTACAACAACATTTTAACACTGGTATGCTTAGTACACACTGTCCTCAACAGTTCCATGTTAATGTTACTGGTCGAGGGGTACATCACCCAACCTGTGCTAAGCCAGTATGGTAATTAATTAGTTGATTGAACATTTGTATTCTGATTATAAACTCACAAATTATTCAACTCTATCCCATTAGGAATGAGGTTTTTCTTTTAACCTCAACTGCAAGTCAGCTTGTCCATCAATTACAACATGCTCATACCGTAGGGTGATGAGTGCAGCAGAAAAAGCCTAAATGGGTTGTTAGTAAGCGCTACAGGTAAAACAGAGATGTATTTCATTAGTGTTGGGAAGATTGGCCACTCTTTAATTGGATGAATCATCCAATGGGTGTGTCCCCAAAGCCAATCAGAGCGTGCCAGTTCAGTAGAGCCACAGTGAGCAATGCTGTGCTGCGTCATTTGGCATTCTCTGGTGAGTGATTAAATACATGTCATTTATAATAAATCAAATGTTGTCACAGGGTCAATCTGGTGCCTCATGCTAGGTTATTGTGGTGATTTTGCACCGATTATATCAGGAACTACTGTGTCATACAGGTTTTTGTTAGGTCATGCTGGGTTCCTCATATACCATCTCTTGAACTTGCCAGGAGCCCTGCTGGAGTACATCAGGGGAATGATGAGCAGGGTTTGCTGTGTAGCCTTCTAGTGCACCTGGTTATGGCCTCTTCTCATGGATGAAGTATCTCATCTCTGGAAAATGTGCATTTGTCTCATTTATTGGTTTAAACAGCCACTATGACTTTTGTGATTTGTCTCCTCCAAAAGGACACGTGCCCAAGGCTCAAAACAGGCAAGATCTAGTCTTGAGACAGTGACTTCTTTTTTTTCAGAACAGAAAACATCATGCTATTCCACTTAGTTATATTGCTGCCTGACTCCACAGAGTCAGAAAGAGATCCTGCCCTCTTCTAACATTGCTGCACATTACTGGCTTAAGTGGCTACTTGGGGATCATCCTCTTACAGGGAAACTCCCACATAGCAAAGAAATGAATAAACTTCCCTTCAATTAGGGGATGTGGCCAAAGGAACATTACTATAAGTAACAAGACATTATGTTCCATGAGTCCCCTGATTCATTGCTATCTTGTTTTGAGTTGTGATTTGGTCAGGTATATGTTAGAACAGCCCTGAGGTGTCTCTAACTCGCATCAGAGACTAAGCCAATCTCTTCTGGTCTGATGGCCAGAAAAAATACAACTGCAGTACAAAACTACCTTTAACCTCCACGCTATCCACCTCATTTCAGATAAAACTGAGAAAGCTGGAAAGCCACAGCTTCCCTACAGAAGCGGCTTTGAATGCAGGGTTTAAAATGCTGAAAATTTTATGCACAGAAAGACAATTCTAAGATTTTCTTGAAGATCATTGTGGCCGCCTGTGAAGTCTGTTGGGTCTGGTTAGGTGAGTAGTAACTGATGCTTGCTTTCACATAGAAGAAGCATCAGAATAGTCTCAGTAACATTTTTAAACTTCTCAAAATAAATTTATTTTCTATGACACACATAGCACTTCCAGAACAGAGAGTGGAAAATTGTGGTACGAAGTTTTACTGGTACAAATCAAGATGACAGATGATTTACTGAAGGAAATGTCCGATTATTCATCAGTAGAACCAATGTTGCTGGTGAGGTTTCAACTTGTGCTTTCTTGTGTCCTCACCCCACAGCAACAGAAGTTCTGCCTCTGCAGGTTTTTTTCAGTCCTTGATGGATTTCATCATGCGGTGCTCCTGCAGCATGAGAAAATGCTCCATACCCAATCTGTACGTGGAAAATTTCAGACATAAGAAGGTTAAGTGTTTAGCCAAGCAAGCAGAAGGACAGTGGCAGAGTTATATGCACTTTTTGCCAAGTCTTGGTCCATAACCACATCACTCCACCATCCTTCCAGAGCGCTGTCTACCCAGCCCTACTGCCTATCACTCCACAGAAAGGCATTGCCAGTTTTCCAAGCGTGAAGTACATAGCTGAACTCTAAAGCACCATGGAAATGTCATGGATTACAATCAGTAATGTATTAGAGATGATTCAAGCTCTACAGTACTTCTTGCAAGCTCACAGATCCTTTGAACATGGGAGGTCTTCTAATGGAGTCAGACAGTGAGCCAAGAAAAAAGTTATTCCCTCTGCAATTGAAATCAAATTCATCTTTTCCTCAGCAGAGCTATTTTAAGTCATTCATTATTATGTTTTTCTCTCCAAAGCAGGGCCTGTTTGATGCTCAGAGGTTGTCAGAACCAAAGGGGAAAGAGAGAACACTGTGGTATTGTTCTTACTGCAATTGCAGACATACTTGGTACCTTAAAAAGATTTTATTAAAAAACAAGCCAACTCTACAATGCTTTGAGTGAGAAGAAGAAAAATAGCAAAGGAAAAAAGAAAAAGAAAATCCATGCTGTTGAAGTCTCGGGCAGTGTCAGGGAAGTAAGGTCTAAAGTTGACATAAGTGAGCACAAACCACTGATTCTTATGTTCAGTGATGATGCATGTGAGGCTAAGACACAGTTTATCTCATTTAACCTTCATGATGTAGAACGGAGCCAATACTGAGCTCCTGAGTACATCTGTGGCAGATGGTGTTTAATAGCAACTACAGTCGCTGTGGGTATGCCTTTCCACATCTTGCTAGATTCCAGCTTCATCCTCAGGCTTTCCATGTTAGTTGTGACTCACCTGGGGAAATTCTCAGGTGTGCTTTTCTGCTGCAAAAACAAGACATGGAAATGCATCCATATTAACTTGCCACAGCAGCACAGGCTCATGTGTGATGCAGGCAAAGACACAGTGGGGCTCCTCACATTGCTTCTTTTCTTCCACACACCAGCACAAAGAATTATCTCACTATAGTCCATTCATTTATTTCTCCACCTGCTCATTTGGAGCACATCCAGAGAAGGGCAATGAAGCTCGTGAAGAAGCTGGAGAACAAGCCTCATGAAGGGTGGCTGAGGGAACTGCAGTTGTTTACCCTGGAGATAAGGAGACTGAGGGGAGACCTTATCACCATCTACAACTGCCTGAAAGGAGGTTGTAGTGAGGTAGGTGTTGGTCTCTTCTCTCAAGTGACAGGTGATAGGATGAGAGGAAATGGCTTCAAGTTTAACGAAGGAAGATTCAGATTAAACACCAAGAAAAACTTCATTGCTGAAAGGGTTATCGGTTACTGGCAGAGGCTGCCCAGAGAGTTAGCTGAGTCGCTATCCCCAGAGGAATTTAAAAGATGGGAAGATGAAGTGCTCAAGGATATGGTTTAGCAGACAGGTACAGTTGGACTTGATGACCTCAGAGGTCTTTTCCAACCAAGCAATTCTACGATTCTATGATCTCTGGTTTATTAATTTCTCATTCATGTTCAGCAGGTGCCTTCACTTCCCAAGCATGTTCCCTGATCTTTCCCAATGTCAGCTGTGGAGCTAAAAAGGGATTTTCTGGGTTTGATTGATCAGGTTGTCACAAACCTGGCTGGGAGCCATTTGTTGGACATTCATCAGGCTGCTACCACAGAATCCAGCTGCTGAGTTTCTAATGTGCTTTTAGCCTCCGGAGCATAAAGAGAGACAAAAGCACTACACCTGCCTGGACACCTCCGGAAATGCACAGAGCCTTTATCAACCATCCTCTGCTGAGAACTTGACCTCCTACTGCAGTTGCCTCTCCCTGCAGTCTAGCACAACTTCCCTAGGTAGCTGAAGTGCAGACTTTCACAGAATCCTATCAGGATGCAGGAGCCTCCTGGCTTATGTTTTAATTCATCAGGGACTTCTAGATGTACCAAATGTGTGATAAGGATGAACTTTGCACATATTGTCTGTACCCAGAATCTCTCAGAAAATACAGATCATGAGAAAATGACAAACATGTCCCCACCCACCGCTCCCTCTCCCTTTGTCTCAGTGGGGGAATCTCCTGCCTTCAGATTGCCAGCTCATAATTTATCTTTTCTGAAAATGGTTATTCTCTTCACTATATTAGGAATTTTTCTTTCAAAAACCATTATACCCCTTTCTGTCATGCATTGTCTTCTGTCTCTTGACGAAGTTTCCTGTTTTGTTCCTCACTCAAGCCTTTCTTTAATCCTTTTCATCCTTTCCTGGCTTTATTCAGCTTTTTGAAATGAGTGTAGTCCTCAGCAACCACATCACCCCTGTGTTCAGTCTTGGTTGTCACCCATGAGGGTTTGAGGACCAGCTACTGTCAATGATGTATGAAGGACCCTTCTGCCTAACAGTGAGGAGGCATCCGCACTGATACTACTCCCATAATAATAGCAACTTAATAATACCATGACATCAAGAAGAGTGCACAACTCATGCAGAGGTCCCACATCAACATGAGGCTCAGGACTAACTGTCCAACAGCTGGCACCCAGGGAAGAGGTATTTAAACCTCGTGCTATTCTAGTGGTGTTGCAGGCTCAATAAGTGCAACGACTTTGAAAGAGGCAGAGATATTTGTCTCAACAAGTAACTAGGGCCTTCAGCTGCTCATTTGGCAAGCGTTCAGAGCTGTTGGTTCTGGAGGATACTTGTCTACCTGCATCTCCTCCATCCATTCAAGTTCCTTGCACAGGGGTTTAGAGCACAAAGACAAGACCAGGACACAAGTTATCTTCTAGCTGTCACATGAGTCAGGGATCCAGTGCACAGCATAACCTGTATATTTTTATAGAGAGAAATAGGTGGAAGCATCACATTATCTGTGGCTGCGGCTCAGCAGATGCTCCATTGGGACGCTACAATTTATGAGCTGTGCTGCGCAATGATTTAGAGTGTTGAGGACAGAGTACCTTGGTTTCATCAGGGACATGGAGGTAAGGGAAGGCTTCCCATGAACAGGTTACAGATACAGCTTAAGGTATGAGATAATTTTCCTACACTGACATGCCCACACACAGACCAATGCACAGATCACCCTTGGAGTAAGGATTGCTTGATGAGCTCTTATTATAAATGATCCTTGGCTAAAAGCATAGATAAAGTAATTTATGGTTCTACCTGCATTTATGAATAATCTTTAGTGGGTTGAATTGTCCATAAATCTATTGCTGTTCTTTGGATACAGGTGTGAACCCAAGGACTCTCTGACTCTTAAAATGATGAAGTTTGGCAAGCAGAAATCACTTTTTAAATCAAGGATTCACTTTTCTCTCATTTAAACACTGCGGGAAGTGGTGACACACAGGAAGTAAGGTCTGATTTTGCTAAACAGGGCTGAAATAACTTGCCATTTTCAGAGTGGACTGAAACACATGGCAATTATAATGCAAGAAGCTTTATGAGGATGTAACTGTTTAAAAGCTGATTAGGAAAAATAGACACTTGGCTTCCAGTCTGGAAGAGTAGTAGAGGGAGGGATGGCTGCATGGCAGGACTCCTGTTGGTGTATGAATGTCTGCACCATGGTGGCATTGTTATCCCCTTCTTGTCCTGACAATATACAGTGAACGGCACTTCAGGTGGTGGGTGGGGGACATCTGGTTAATGAGGAACAGATGGACATCTTCGGACGTGCACTATACCTGCTTTTTTCCTTGCTGCTCCCTCCCTCGCTTTCTGATTTCTCTCCTCGCAGCAGCTGAGCTCTTCCTTCTCCTTCATTGTAAATGGGATGGAGTGTTCGTGTGCTCCTGGGAAAAAGCAACAAATAGCTCTGGTCAGAGCAAGGTCCAATACCAGCAAATGCAGCTGGGAAATGTCTCAGCTGTAGCATGGACATCTCTTTAGGACCCCTACGTGCTGTGCTGGTCTCCACTTACCATGTCCCCTTCCCATCCCAGTTCCTGGACCCATCATGACAGTGGACAACAGAGACCTGTTTGTCATGTGCCATTTCTTTGGTATGAGCTGTTAAATGATTTGAGAAGGACTTCCCTAAAGCCCACCTAATGGGACTTGGCAGTTTGCACCACAGTGAAAACATACGTGTTTATCATCTTCCCTGGCTCTCCTCTCTTTAGCTCATAGGGAAGAATTTTAGAAGAGGTTCAGTGATTAGGGCTGGCAACCTGAATTCCCCTTCCATCCTTCTGGTTTCCTCACAGCACGTAGGTAGGATTTGTGTCTGTATTTGTGCGTTGTCATCCAGTTAATGGGTGCCAGTAATGTTGGTTTGTTGGTCTCCCATACAAATCTGAATACAAACCAGATCCTGAGAGAAATAAAAATTCCCAAAGGCTTGTGCATCTCACAGCTCAGAGGAGACAGTGCGGCATTCCTAGATGTGCTTCTAGAAAGGTAATCTTCCTAAATCCCTGTGTTCCAACCAATGCTGACAAAATAGCAAAATAATTCCTATCAAGTTCCAATTGGCTTTCATTAATGCTAGTGGCTTTCATTGAGATTTTTCTCCCTGAGAGATATGACAGAAAAAGCCAGTCCCTAAATGCCTTCTCACTCCTTATAACAATTTTATTTCTCTACTGTTATGCCTGCTCACAGTTACAGAGTTGAACTGATCCCTTGGTTTAAGTTACACGATGTGCTTATGTAGCATCAGGAGAAGGTTATCCACCTTCTGCCTTCCTCTAACTCACCAAGTATTTTAGTGTGGGTGAGCAAAGTCCCTTGAATCAGTCTCTTTCAAGGGCAGCAAGCAGAGGTATAGTCAGCAGTCCAACCATGCTACCGTTTTCTGTCTCTCTAATCTGAGAGCAGTTGGTGCCCCCAAAAATGGGATTAATTTTTCTGTATAGATCTGTTTGTGATAAAAGTCCTCTGTGTCTCTTCTGTGGTTTCTACTCTACCTGCCTTTGAGACACATTGGATTTTATATATAGGGCATAGACATAACATAAATGAGGAAAGAGAACTTCAAAGGAGGATTATTTAGGTTGGTTGAGGTAGAAACCAAGTTAATTCACTTGAGTTGATAATTTCTATGAGGAAAATGGACTAAGTCCCTATGGCATTCTCACCATAGCACACAAACGCTGAGTTAGCATTCAGATCCACCTTCTGCCAGGCTCTTGACTTTATGGGCAACTTGGAAGTATTATTCAATATACATCTCAGCCAAAGCATCATGACTATATCTGATTGTCCTTGGCTTTGCTTCTAAGACCCTTTCCCTACTCTTTCTCTTTCTGCCTTTTCCCAAGTGAATGCTCATTCCTTTTATATCCATAGTGATTTAACAAGCAGATTCTAACAGAGTGAGTTAGCAATACCTCAGCAGCCTTACAGAGTCCAGTATCTACCAACAGGACTGGGCAACAAAAGGAAAAGCCTTTCCATCCTTCTTCTTTTGCCATTCATCAGAGGCTGAAGCATTCACATCTTAGCTTTATTGTGTGTGACCTCCTGGAGCTCTCTTCCTACCTGGCACATTTCCTTCATTACAGTGTAAGAGTGAAGATCCTGTTGTCCCACCCAAGTATCTGTAAATGTCCATAGAGTGGTAAGACTGTCTTTATACTGTTCCTCTCCCACAAGCTGTTGAGCATGACAACACAGTCTGGAACTGGTGTATGCTTCGTTTTGTTCACAGGGAGATCCCAGTCTAAGAATCCCATCCAGAAGTCCTCAGGGAGTGAATGCACTCAGCCATCCCCGGCAGTTCATGTCCAGGCTTCACCACACACATAAAAACGAGTCTGTCAGGCCAGTCAGTGCTACCACTTTCCATCTACTTGGATGACTGTAAGCTTCTTGTTTCATCTTAGGTTCTTTCCTTAGACACATCTCATAGTTCATAGTTCTCCTTGGACACATTCCACATGGAGAACAGTTCTTTATGAAGGTCTCTATGTCCATAAAAGAAGTATCTGCTCAAGGTTGTTGATCATTCGGCCTTCTTGCTGCAATGGAGTTGGGGTGGTCTGGGAGTTTCTTACCAGCATAGCCTCTCTTTCTGACAACTCCCTTCCCCTCAGCCCCTGGGTGCAAGTCCTGGCAATAATGCTGTCTTCAGTGTTCCACCTCTAAATAGCCTTCCATCTGCTGAAGAGTGAAAATCGGTGTCAGTGCACCTGAACCTGTTCCCTTGCAGGGAGATTTTCTATGCACTGCCCCAGATTTGTCAAGTCCATTATGAAGAATCCTGTTGTGCAGAACTTCAATTTGAGACACGCTGCTTTGTAAGATAAATGCAGGTTGAAAGCATGCAGCTGCATTCCTAGAGAAAAGGGCTACAATTCCCCAGAGACCCTCGAAGGTCCAAGGTAACTGCAGTCATGACCCCGTTGCCTGCACCAGTCTCATCGGTGCAGTAATGGAATGAACTTGTACAAGCCCCACTGGAGAAGGGACAAAACTAATAATCCTGATCCTCCCTTCTACAGCAAGAGCATGCTCAGAAATTACCTGGCACGCCCCTGAGAAAGCAGTATGCCTAGGGCTGAGGAGGGAAGAAACTGGAATCTAATGGTGGGTTTAACAGTTAGTGGATTTTGGGATTCTTGCTGCAATTTCTTGTGAACTACAAGCTTTCCATAAGAATGCAGAAACATCCAGTGAAATATGTTGCTTTTCAGCTGTTGAAACCACCTCATTGGGATTTCAAGATTCCAATTTTCCTGCTCTGCACACAGCACTTCTCAAACTAGTGGGACTCATGGTCACCCCAAGCCAAAGAAAATACCCCTGGCCTGAGTTAGACTTCAGTTTCAGACTTTTTTCTCTGATTGAGTTTCACTCGTAAGTTGGAAATCATAATGCATCATCAATCTTAGATGAAATTTAGATTTCCATCCCAAAACATTGTCAGAGGTTTACGAGTTATGAAGAATACTATGACCAGTCTGTGGGATGGATCCACTGGAGCACTCATCCTCTCCCTGTGTTTAGACTAGCATAGAATTTTATTTTACTTTAATACTGAACACACTGACAGAAATCTGTTAACATGTTGCTAGTCTGGGAAAGTCAGTTTTTCCCTGTTCATGTTTTTCAATCTGATTCCTTTCTTCCTCGTAAATTCTAGTTATAATACGAGTTTCAGTAGTTGGATCCTGTGGTAGGATGAAATTTTACAGTTGTTCCATGGATATTAATAGTCTGGTCATTTTCATGCTGTGTATATATTTTAGCAATAGCTGTCAGGCTTTGCAATGACATAGGACTGACTTTCACCTCCAGTTGTGCTTGTTGAGATACACCCTCCAGTCACAGGCTAGTGGGTATTGATAAAGAAAAGGTCGGGGAGACAGTTGTGTTAGTTAAGTTTGAATCATCAGATCACTGAAGCATTCAGATGGGAAGAGACCTCACCAAGTCTCCAGTCCAACCTACTGCTCAAAGCAGGGTCAGTCAGTTTGCTCAGGGCTTTATCCAGACAGGGTCAGGTTTGGTATCAACCCCAGCAGAGCTTCAAATGCACGTGGTATATCACTGAAGAACCGCAATGCCCAAACTTCCAGAGGCATATGGCTTTTTAAAAATTAATACTTCAGTCTTAGCGGTTTGTGCATCACATCTTTGAAATTTATCTCAGCTCCTCACTCCAGCAATCCTCAGTAGGTGCTGATCAAGAACTGAAAATAGTCCATCTTAAATGTCGAACCAATATAAGCTGTAAGTCCTTCTTGTGCCATATATTTGTAAGAAAGCCTAAAGAAGCACCTTGTGTGACATTTCCTAGGTGGTGCACACCTAGAGAGAGAAAAGCAGTGCTTCATCTGCCTTATCAACTAGAGAGCGGTCAGAGTAAGAGATGTAGAAAAACGTGATCTGCAGCATCAAGCTCTTTGGGGGCTCACTCTGTACACATAAGGAGGCTGTGAGCCCATGGAAATATCTCTTATGCCTCTTTGTACCAGTAAATGAAATCCCATGCACTCTATTTCTAGTCCCTGCAGCCAGGTGATGGGGCTCCTCTCTGTCCTGGTGATGACTGAACTCCTCTGTAGACCTACCTCTTATCGGCTTCTGTACATATAACAGGAACTGATACCTTTCCATTGACAAGAGTCTTCAGGGTCAATCTGGAAAAATCATTGTCTCACAACCTATCTGGGCCATCCTCAGAGCCCTGGGAGTGGGGGCAGGTGCTCAAAACCAGTGAAGATGTTTCTCGTCAGCATGGATGATGCTGGATTTGAATTCCTGCACCAGAATGTAATGCCCTGTTGAAGTCAGGAGGGACAAGGAGAAAAATATCCTTCTGAAATCCCATTTGTTTGGTTCCTTATTCAGAAAATTTTACAGCAGTTCAGAGGCTTCACTGGTCTCATGCAGTGCAAAGTAGACAAGAAATTTTTAACAGAAACAGCAACCGATTTAGCTGCTTCAGATAAAAACTACTACTTTTTCCCTAAACACGGTAAGGGATCATAGTCCCAATGCACAGAGGATCTGCTGCTGTAAGTCTCAGAGCTGCAAAACTGTCATCCAGGGCTGCTCAATAGTTCAATGACCCACTGGACAAATGAGAGGACAAGAAACACAGTAAAAGGCAATCTGAGACCATCTGAACATCTGTCAGCCAGTGCCACTGTTCTGGAAAACCCTCGGTTGTAATTAGAAACAGTAAGTATTTCATAAAGCAGTTACCTCCTACTGTGATACATGTTAGATAAATACACAAAAAAGGCTTTAGGCTCTCCTGCTGTGATACATGTTAGACAAACACAGAAGAAAGGCTTTAGGCTGGCCCACTGGATCTAGTCCAGTCATGGCAGCCAAACCTGCAGCCAGAACAGCCTTCCCGAACCTCAGGCTCCTGGGGGAGCCTGCACCTCTGGGTGGTACTGCCTGCTGATGCTCCAGAGATATCGGCCATAGGGCTGCAGAGAGCTTTCTGCAGACCCCTAGTAACAGTTTGGGCCTCTTGTATGATCAGAAGCTTTCCCCTTTGCCATGTCAGTGGCTGAACTGGTCACAGGCATCTCTTGTTTACTGTAACCTCCAGTAATTCCTTGCACGCACACATATCGGTTACTATAAATCCCACTTTCCTGGAGCAGAACACCCAGGCCAGCTAGGAAATGGGGCTGTGTTTGAGAGAGATACTGTACTGCAAACCTAATGCTGTGCAGCCTGAGGAACTCAGTCAAATGACTTTGCAAACGGCCCCAAATTTACTTGCTCGTATTCACTAGTACGCCCTGTGGCACTGAGTGTCACTGCGCTGCATATGGTGGATGAGCACTTGGTGTTTTGTTGGTTTTGAAATGTGCATGATTCCCAGGGCTGCTTATTGGTTTTATAGCTGGCTTATAATCTATATGTTAGGCATGTAGTAGTTTACAGTAGCATGATTGATCCAGAGCTAGATGTGGTGACACTGTCATCTCTATCATTTCTCTTCTAAACAGTTTACCAGAAGAATGAATAAAATGTAATATATAACTATGCTATATTTATATATGATATATAAATTTCCAATGCCAACTTTACTTATCTGCAGCCATTACTTTGCGCTGCAGACATTTCACTGCAGCAAACATCTGGGATTTCATTTCAGGGCTTCTCCACTCAGCAGCAAAGACCTTTACATCCAGCAGGCTACAAGAGCAGTTTCACTGGCTCACATGAGGAAGATGGAAGTTTATAACTAATAAAAACGCCAGCAAATTGTATACAATTGGCTGCATTCACAACTTGAGCTGAGTGAATCGGAGGCAGTGCGAGCTGCTGTAATGTGTCATTTTCTCTGTCCTACCAGCACGTAACTCACACAAACCATCTTAACTACCATTAGACTCCCACACACTTGTCCCTTGCTGCCCAATAAACAGGATAGTGATGTGGTGCTCCTAATAACACCTGTAAGACTCTCCTATACTACAACAGTAGCATTCCTGGAGCAGCCAAGAAAGGAAACATAGCTGGACAGACCAGTAATTGAGAAAGCTGATATATTTTCACCAGGAGAAGGCAGCAATTCATACTCTCTACCTATCATTATCCTTAAGTATTGATTCTCCAGTCACATTTTCTTTGTTAAATGGCTTATTTCATCAAGGAGGGATTCTGTGGTTGCAGTCAAACCAGGACTGAGCATATACATGCATTTGGAATGAAGTGTATGTGACCTGAATTTCAGACTAACCTCTAAGACTATCCATTGAATGAAAACTCAGCACGTTGCATCTCCCACTGTTGCTTAACTCCTACCATTTGAAGGGAAAAGTTATGCTCTGAGGTGCCTGTTGTCTGGATGTTATATCTTACTTTGTAAAAATTCTGTGGTGGTTATCAGATGGGCAAGGAGATTTTAGTAAACATCAGATAAAATATTTGTGTGTGATCACTCAGTTTACTTTAAACAAATTTGCTTCAATTGTGTTCCCATCCCATTTGTCTGCCTTCTGTGACTGTTCCAGCAACATATTTACTGGCATGGATTTTCACTCAAACAACAACGTTTGAGGGAACATGTTTGTAAAAAGCAAATGTTGAATCTGTAATCATAAAGTATTCACTCTGATGAGACACTACTATTAATGAGTTAAAGCCACTACCAAACTGTTACTAGATTTTTTTTTTTTCTGAGAGAAACTTAGAATTTAGACACAATGACAAGAGCTGCAACAGTACCTGTTTTTCTGGGCGTATTTTTGATATGTTTTTCCTTTTGGGGAAGCAATGGCAACTGAAACATTCTCCATTTCCAGTTGATGGCATAAGATAAAAGTAATTTAATATACATGTCCAGTCGGAAAAGAACTGAATTTCATGTCTCCTATACTTAAAGTAACACTGGCAGAAACGGAATAGCAAACAAATCAGAGGTTGAATTGCCCTAGTGTTGTCAAAAAAATTAAAAGAATAAGGAAATTAAGGGAAATTACAATTTCCTCCAGGAATTATTTAAAAAATAAGGTGGGAGTGAGGGCTGATAGTCTTGAAGGAATGAATATCTCTCAGGTTCTTCAAAAAAGAGAAGGGCTTTCTATTTCTGATCATGCATGGAATTATACTTTTACATTGCTACTCAATCCCACCTTTTTTAACAAGAATGCAAGCTGGCCTGGGTTCACAGTGGAAAAATACAAGACTGAAGTTTTAAAAAACAATTGAAAACAAATCTGAGATCAATTGAAATCAAGACAGAGGGAAAAGAGAGTCCAAAAAGCAAAGAGACAGAAATGTTAGTCCAGGCTGAGGAAGCAGTATTGGAAAAAATATATGTCAACAGCTGGAGCTGTGCGACACTGAGGAAGCTGGCGCTAGCAGAGAAATATGAGTAGCGGCACAGACTGAAGCAAATCAGCTTGGAAAATAAAGGAGAGGAAATTGAAAATTTGCCTTAAAGTGAATGGGAAAACCAAAAGTATGAGATGAAAAGTTGAAGATGTAACACAAGCTGTGTTCAGTTGCACACAAATTTGGAAAAGCCCTGAGTAAGAACATTTTGAAGGTCAGACTATGCTGTAGACATTATGACTGGTAGATTTGTTGTTGTGAAATACTGGGTAGAGAAGATGAGTTAAAAATTCACAAAAACGCACAGGTTGTGCCTAACACATGCAGAATGGGTTCAAAGAAGGACAGGAAATAAATAATGGATTATTTAAAGCATTTCAAATTAAGTAGAACCATTCTACCTGCGAAGGAATCAACTGAGAAAAGCTGATACAAATCCAGAAGCGTTCTTAGGCAAGAGAGGCTGCAGCTAAGCAGGAAAGAGCCAGTGTAGTTGTAAAAGGTATATATATTAGAGTACTATGGATATTAAAATTGCTGGTAGAGCTTGTGACAGGAATTCTTTATTGAAATGCATTTTTTGTTTATGCATGTCAGTTTATTGAAGATGACAATCTACAGGAACATACTTTCTAGTCTTAGTGGAAAAGATGGCTTAGATCTGAGATGGGATTATTAGTCAGAAGAAGAGAAAAAGAAGAGGCAACTAGAAGAGTCAAGTAGTTAGTTAGCTTATATAGAATACAAGAAATCCAAGGTGAAATCTTTGCTAGACAAGAACTTCGAACCCATTTCCATTTCAATATTAAGCTTAGGTTAGAACCATTAGTCGTAGAGTTGGGTTGATTTCTCCCTTTGTCACAGAAAGGAAACAACTGAGGAGGTATGGATAAGTCACGGTGTGAACTGAAGATTTATCCTGAAACTTCTAAAATACCCTGATGCTTTGCACCATCCTTCCATCACTTAAGTCAGAAAGAGCCTGAAGCAGCGCTATCCTCATGAATGGAGACCTCTGCTTCTGATGCTAGAAGTAATTGACCTCTGTGTGGTCTTGATCAGACAGTATACAACTACATTTTCATAGGTACTCATTTCTCAGAGAATTTTTGCACCTACTGTTCTATTCTGCCTTGTTCAAAGGTGCTGAAGACCTACTGCTCTCTTTCAAGTCCTACAGCAAAGCAATTAGGTTAAGTTATTTCAGACTGGGTTCCCAGAAATGAAGATGCATAAAATGAATGAACACATGAAAAAAATTGGCCCTAATACCTCTGTGACTCAGCTTTTCCACCTCTACAATGGAGAAAACGATGCTTACTGATTTTGCAAAATACTTGGAGCTCTACGGATGAAAAGCAGCATGAATGTTAAGTATGATTACAATTTTTACTAGAAAAAGATTTAAAGGATCATTTATCCCTGGATAAGGGATCCCAGCACAGAAGAGGCACCCTTGTCCGAAGAACTGCTTCAAAGTTGAGCAGTTGCTAAGAAACCAGAGCACCTTCATCACAATGAATACCCCAATGGAGTGGGTAACCATCTCACAAGGCAGCCACGAGGTAAAAAAGAAATGGGACCAGGCGTCATTAGTAGGAAGGAGATCATTAGACTTCTGCACTACAGTCTGTATGAACCCACAGCAAAAATGGACGAGGACAGTCTTGTAGGAGAGATAAGAAGCAACGACTCTCTTAAGCGCTCTATGAAGAATAAGGAGGCTCTGGGTGCTTGTTAAATGGAACGGTGGTGTCGATGGAGGAGCCTGAGGACACAGCAGATAATGGTTTATTTTCAAAGAGCTGAGCAGAGTACCAGAAGCTAAGGAATTACTGGAAACAGGAGTAAAGTAAAAAGCTGGAGTAAGGAGATAGGCCTAAATGATGAGAGATACCAGGGTCAAGCGAAGTAGTTGTTTTCTTGAGCGACTGAATTATGTCAGATGTTTCCAGGGCTGCAAAGAGAGTAGGAGGAGAGGCACGAGAAAGGCTCAGGAAAAGGAGGTGTTAAGTCTAAGTGAGATAAATCAGGGCAATCTGTGATTGAAAAAAAAAGAAAAAATTATATTGTACTCGCCTGGAAAAGGGCTAGGAGATGCAAACAACAATTGTGTACCGTGAAGAACATCAGTACCAGAGGAAGAGGGAAGAAGGGCTAATAGTAGCTTGAGAAATGAAGAAGGAATAGGAACCAGACTATTCATAATAAGCTGCCTTATGACTCCTACTGTACATGGAGGAAGGATTCATACTATCGTTTCTGGAATTATGACCTAGATGACTCAAAATTAGAGTCTGGACAAAATATTGTGAAAAGATCTTGAGGTGCTGGATTTTGTATGGATTTGGTTTTTAATACAGATGGTGTTGGGCAGAAACAGAGTTTAACACAGCACTGCAGTTGTTGTCATAATGGACTGAGAGAGGAAAGGAGGGAGCCAGTCAAATTGCAGATGAGCACTAAAAAGCATGTGGGGAGAATACTTGAAGGGAATAAAAGGTTTAGTGTAATCCTGCGACGAAGAGACAATGGGGATTGGTGCAAATTAAGCAAGGCATCACTGGGTAAGGAGTTAAAAATTGGGCTCATTAAGACAGAGTCCCAGAGATCAGTAAATTGAAGGTGAGAAACTGAATGTCAATAGTTAGCAAAAATGAGAAGGAAGAGGAAAGAGCAGCATCAAGAAAGAGTCACCACAGTTTGAGTAATAAAGCAAAGACTGTAAGAAGTCTGAAAGATCATGGAAGGTAAGAAAACAGAAGAAATTCACAAGCAGAAAATTGCTTCAGGAGTGAAAGGGTAGATGTTTTAAAAAAAAAAGAAAAAAGAAAGAAAGAAAAAAGACACAGGTTCTATTCAGAGTTTCTGAGATGGGAAATGGGGCTTCTCCTGGCAAGGAGTCACAGGAACAGGAATGCTTCTTGCTCATTCTGGAAGTTCTAGCCTGTGGGAACTATCCTTGGTTGGACATGATCTAAAGAAGCTGCAAAACACAACAGAGACAACAGTATTGATCTCCTTGGGAACCTGCAGAGTGTGGAAAATGTTCCACTGCCGGGATTATCCCCTTGGTCGCCTTTTGAGGAGGTCCTCAGGCTGGAGACAATCCTACTGCTTTCCCTTCCATAAAAATAATTCACACCCTGCAACCGGTTGGCTGAGAGATCCTCAGCCCCTCTGTGTCATCTTGCTTTGCTGCTGTGATGACATCCATCCCACTCCTTGCAGACGGCCTTTTCTCTTCAGCTGCCTCCCCATACCAATTAATACTCCTGATGTGTGCTGATCGATTTAGGCAAAAGCAATATAGAGACAATGCTTTACCAAGCTATTTAGACCAGGTCACGAAAGCACAAACCCAGTCAATTCTCAGAGCCAGAGAGGCCCAGCAAGACTATAGGAAAGGCTTAATACTCACACTAACACACCCAGCATGCAGCAGCTACATTATCTTTTCCTTACCTGCTGTTCTACTTGTGTCACCCTCTCTTCTCGAATCCCTGTGCTGACTTCCCGTTCCCTTCTACATCAAAGTTCAATCCCTCATTTCATCTTCAAGGCCTCACGTGGCTCTGTCAGAGCTTGCTCCCTCCTCCCTCTCCCACCCCACTGGTGCTCACTCAGCACATCTCCCCCTCCCTGGCCCCCTCCCTCTCCCTGCAGCAATAATTCTGTTCCTCTCCTGGTGCCCTCTCTCCTCCTTTCACCACACAACCTTATTCACCTCCCCCGTGCCTGCCTTCAGGACTCATTTACTGCAGCTAGTCTTCCTGCGTTAACGACTTCCACTTCTTCTACGCCCTTGGCAAGCTTTGCCCCTTCTGACTATTAACTTTGTTTACTATATTACATCTTTAGAATGAGGAATGATTCAGAGACACCCAGCTAAAGCCAGGAGCAAACAAGACATGAACATGCCATAGCTCAGCCTGTGACCTTTCTCAGGCACTTCCTTCCCTCATTCCAGCCTGCACGTTTCAGAACTAATCTTGTCCCCACTGTTCTCCCGCTGACCTCACCAGAAGCAGAATCTAAGTCTTGTAGTTGCCTCTTCTGAAGAGCTGAGCGTTCTCACTTGCTAGTGCCTCGAAGGCTGGGGTCTTTGTACTGTAGAATCCCAGGGACAAGACGCTGCCTTTTCGCTGCCAGTAAAATGTCGTGTACACGTGATGGCATGTGGAAATACATAATTATGCTTAACACTACAAGCAGACAGCATTAGCAGGGAAAGGCTTTCCCATCCCACTCACCTTTTGTCTATCTGTTTCTTTACCGTTGTCGAAATTTAGCATCCTCCACTGAGAGACTCAGTTTTGCTCTGTTGCTTGGAAGGCGTCCAGTCCCAGCTCACTCGCTTTCCCTGCCAGTCTCCACAGGTATTCTGTACACAGGGCTTCCAGCTAGTTGAGAAATGCTCTCTCTCTTCTCCCCCCTGCAGGGGAATCTCTGAGTGCCGGGGTTGTTACAGGATCCTGGTGGTTAGGCAGAGTCATTCATTCTTGTTGTGATATATTAAACACCTCTGCTCTGCAGCACATGGTGAAGTGCACTACAGGGAAAGAGGAGCCCTTCAGTAGGAAAGGAGGGCAGCCATGAAGAGGTGTTTACACAAGGCATTTGTAACAAAGGGATCAAGGGGAAAACCTGCATCGTTTGGGGTTTAGCTTGGCCAAAACTTATTTTAGTATTCACAAGAAGTGGCTCCAGGTGAGACAGTTTGGAGCAGAGATTAATGCATAGACTGATTTTCATGTTTGAGGTTGACATGGCTCTAATGTTGGCTTGACAAAACCAAGGCCACAGCCTTCTGAGACTGCCCTGATCAAGAGGGCCAAGAGGACAAAGTCCTGGTGCATGAGGTATCTCAGACGCTGGTTTTGGAGAGACAGGCTGATAAACTGAGACGTGGCAGCTGCGGGTAGAGTTAAATGGACAAGCAGTCCCTGAGCAACAGCTGTGCCTTAAAGCAGCCCCAGCTGTCTCAGCAGGACCCAGGGAAGATGCAAACATATGCTAAGTAAGGTGCATGGTAGCTAACCCAAAGACAGGTAGATGTGCAGAGACCATGCTGGAAAAACATGGATAACTATTTTCCTGTCTCACAAAACTCTAAAATCATAAAGCTTCCTATTCTACATTCGAGTAGTACAAGGACGGTTTTAAAAGGCTTTTTTTAGACATAAACTGTGAAGTAGGTGCACTGGAGTTGTCAGCAAGCCAATAGTTCAGGTATTCATCTTATTCACCTGGGATGCAAGTGATCAGGTCAAAATCTCTGTATCCCTCTGAGAAATTTTCATTGAAAAACTCTGACTAATTTCAAGAGAGAAAGACTTTCTGCTGTGGCTGTAGCACTGGCAGGAAAAAAAATGTTAAAAAAGGATTTACTCATGGAGAGACAAACACACAGTGAGACTGAGTTGCTGCTGTTCTTTGATCTTGGCACATTTCCTGACTGGTAACTCCAGTGCAAAGGTAAGATAATGAGGTTAAGATCTAAAGGTGTTGCACAGCATTTGATGTTGTTTCACAGACTGCTGTAGCTATAGCAGTAAATTAGAAACTAAGGAAGGGGCGGGGATTTCCAATCTGTGATTCCAGTGGAGAACTGGTAGTTTTTTCAAGGAAAAGTGGGCAAATCTGGAAGGAGTTTGTGGTTTGGCGGTCTTTAGGAGACAAGTTCTTGTTTAACAGGCATTAAAGCAGGGAAGATTCAGTTCTGAGACCTACATTACCCTGTGGGGGGTAGGCAGGGAGGTACGATTTGGTGTAAGAAGCTCTGATGGGCGTATTTCCAGGTAATATAATCCTGGTCACAGAATGTTGCTTGGTACTTGGGCTTGGACATGATTCAAAACCCTGAAACGGCCTTTCAGGTTTCTAACTGAGTGTAACTGGACCAAAGCACTCTAGAAATAATATTCCCTAGTCTGGACTTGTGAGTAAATTTTATCCCATTACGAATAGCCTCCTCCCCAGGACGCAAGAGTAATGTTATGTGTAGAACAGCTGAAAACGCTTCAGAGATTAGCTCCAGCACATAGCTCACACCTACTGACTCTTCTGTAATAAATTAGCACGCTCAGTGGATGAAACAATATCGGTGCAGCAGCTTGGCTTGCAGTCAAGCTTCAAGGGGGTGATTATGACTGAGCAGCAGTACCCGCTGCCCCATATGCCTTCTCTGGCTATGCCACAGGTAGTTTCATGCTCCTCATTCACAACCTCCCCTTCAACCTTCCCCTTCCAAATCATTCTTCCCTCACTCACTTCTGCTCACCTTTCTTGTAGGCATTATCCCTGAATTTAGCACTCTTTTCCCCTCTGTGTGTTCCTTTTTAAAAGCCAGCATAAAATAACAGGATACACAAATACAGAGAACCACAAATGTCTCATGATCCTGTGCAGCTATTCACCTCCCTCTTCCACACACCCTGCTGGCATTGTTTGCTTGTTAAATAAGGCCAGTGCTGTGTTTAAGTCTAACTTTTGTTGTAAGTGCTTCAGAAAAGGGCCTAGTCATTTTTTTTCCTTGTAAATCACTGGGGTACCTGAAACCCAGTGGAAATAACAATAATAAAATTATTAATGTTCTAATAACAGCCTCTAAAAGCTAACACCACTGGTAAGGCTTGGCATTTGTTTTTCTTTCAGCCGCATTAAAAGGGACCTAAAATCAAATCTATGCAATATCTACTTTAACACCCAATGTTTGATGTGGATTATGAGTAAAGCAGCAAGTTGGAACAGCAGCAGCTTGTCTGGAGACACTGAGAGCCGCAGCATAGCTGTGCTAATGCAATTTGATCAGACTTAACATGGGCCAGCTACCCTGCTCAGCCCTGTGGGATGTAGGCTGTGTTTACCAACACTTTCTGAACTCCTGCGACCCAAGTCAAAAATAAGCATGATGTTTGTTTCATGTGTAACAAGGCAAACTCCGCGTCCTGGCTCTTTTAGTACAGAGAGTTCTGCTTTCCTACAGCTTTCACAGACCAATTTTGACTCCAGATATCTGTCCAGTGATTGCACCAAAATAATCCCAGGGGAGCATGAACCTAAAATTATTTAGAACCTATACATACAAATTATGCAACTCTTCAAATCTCAAATCCCAGCATAGCTGGAAAATGCAATAAACAATATCAAGCCACGTTTGGATTCAGTGTTGAGGTTGATTTGAAAGGGGCTGTAGCGAGGACTGTCTCCACACTGGAGACATTGCCAAGGCAGAGAGCTCGTCTTTCTGGGGTAGCTGGGGAGACTAGTGGTTTCCTCCCCACTGCTCTTAAAAGGAGTTTGCTCTACATCAGGTTAGCCCTCCACTCCTTCCTGCCTTGTCTTCCCTACAGTTTCTTGTTCTTTATTGCTTTAGGAGCATTTGGGGTGCTTTGGATCATTTTGTGAGCTCTGGAATGGATTTACCATGAGTGAGCATCCTAAATGAGCCTGGTATACTCACTCTGCCCTCATCCCTGGGTGCTCCCCAGACCACAGTGCTGGGTATTCCTGGTCTGGCAGAGGAGCTGCTCTGGGCTGGGATTCTCCCAAAACACCAGAGCTGCAGGGAGAGACGCAGCAGCTGCTAGGGGGTAATGCAGAATTAGAAAGTCCTGATCTCTTTGCCTCAGAGTTTTCATTTTCTGGTTGTAGGTGGTGCATTTCAGGGCATAAAGGGCACAGAGCAGAAAAGCTCCACGAGTGCACGGCCTTGCATATTGCAGCTCAACCCGAAGCACTGCAGTCAGCAGGGCTTTCTGCCAAGGAAATCCTACACCGAGTTCCCTCCTGGCCACCTCTGGTGGGGCTGCCTGAAGGGACAGCAAAAAATCCCAGCATGCTTTCTGAAGGGAGTAAGGAATAACCAATATTCCCTGCCTGTGTAAAGCCGCTTCCACTCTCTGAGGGCAAGTGTGTGCAAGCTCAGTGAGCGCGTAATGGCTGCCATGCTTGTCTGCGGAGCCACCACGCTGAGGGATCTTTCTCAGTGTTGCATGAAGGGCTTTGGGTTCCCTGGGGTATGAAAAGTGCTAGAGAAAACCCAGCCCTTCCCTCGTTCCATTTCCTCGCCTAGAATAAACTTCACACTCATCTGCTAGGCTGGAATAGCCAAATCAGGATGTGCATCCCCGGCGGAGCCACTCGCTCCAACTCAGGCGACCGTGGCCAGATCCCCAATTCTCACCCAGAGACGGTTAAAGAAAACAAGCAGTGCCTACCTGCCCAGCCATTTCCCGAGTGGCAGGGAGGGCACTGAGACGAAAGACCCTCAGGACCACCAGGCTGGGGTTGCACTTTTCCCATAGGAAGAAAGCTGAGGAATTCCCACGCCTTGCTATTCCCACGCCTTCCTGTTCCCCAAAATTTCTACTTCTGGCTGTCAGTTATGTTACAGATTTGACAGTTCCTGCTGCAGGCTGATGATGTTGTGTGGGAGAACACAGGAGACTTGCTGAGACTGCCAAATTGTAAACACGTGTGATGGGGGTCTCTCCCTTCCTCCACGTGTCTAAGCCTTGGAGAGGAATGGGGAGGAGAAATTAAGTGGCACAGAAGAGGGAGGATGGATTGAAAGTTGCCTCTGCCATTGACTTGCTTCATTCTTTGGATTATTTCCCTGAGGTTCTTCGGTATTTTTGTTATTAATAACTAATAATAATTTCTATATAGCGTTTTGCATTCTGAAGGACCCTAAAGCACACCACATACTTCATAAGCTAATTATCAGCTGCAAGCCTAATTCCTCTCTCAGTTGTGCCCATAGCTGCTGAAGGAGCAGCTCAGAGTCACACTAGATTTATACCAGTTTAACTAAGGACACTGTCTCCCTATAGATCTGGCTGGATATGTCAGAGACAAATGCAGTGTCGAGTTGGAGATGAAAGATTTCAATTGCCTTTTCTCCTCCTCTGTAATTTAAAAAATGACTAAGGAAATTGCATTCAAAAAGCTTTGTGAACACAGCATTACAATTACAAGATTCAAGATCTGGAGTCTAGGAATAGCCAAGCCCAAATTCCCGTTGGGGTACAGGTTCAACCCACATCTGAACCACACATGGGTTCAATGTACGGGCTCAACCCACGTCTGTTCAGTTCATGGCTGCGCCTCAGTCAGCACAGGCCACTTTTCACAGTCTAAAGAGGGCTGGTTTTCTCTCTTTTCTTGCCAGGTAAATCCATGGCTGTGCGCGGTAACTTCCAACCACCTTATCACTGACCTAAAACATAACTTATTGTACCAAGTGAGCCTGGATCTGTCCTCTGATGCGTGCTCACAAATCAGCAATACAATTATATTTTAAGAGGAAAATGCAACCAGATAGAATGAGCTGAAGTAAAAATTTTCATGCATGTGGATTTCTTCTGCCTGATTCTGAGAGACTGGGCCAGCTGAGCTCTGGGTCTTTGAGGTCAGGTTTGAGACGGTTTAGTCACTATGTCTTCATCCAGTTAGGATGTTGTTTACATGTTCTGATTTCTAAGAGTCTGATGTTGCAAACCTGTATGCAAAACCTGTCCTAGTTACACTATTTTTGCAGAGATAGGGAAAAAAAGGAGAGAAGCAACAACTCTTAAATACTCTTTTCATCCCATGCACCCCTTTCCCTCCAGGCTTAGATTAGTATCATCCTTTCTCTGACATCTGGATGTGCAGACACAGGTTGGGATTGCCTGTGGTAGCCGTGAAGCACCTCCTCTCCTCCCACACCTTATGCACATCATTTCTTTCTCACTGCAGATAATTGCATCACCCTCCCAGTCACTCGTCTCACAGTTGTAGTGTCACATTTGACTCGTTACAGACACACACACACAAATGTTCTTGCTACAAATTGCCAGATTTTTTTTTTTAATCCTCCGTAATATCTTGATTTCTTTCACTTGCCCTTTCTGTTTGGCTTGAACTTCTTTCCATGTCTTGATCAACTTTTGCCGTCACTTTTCCATCCTCCACCCCAGTAGCTCCAGCACTTAAGTTGTGCTCCCGCAGTTTAAATCCCTGTATCATGGTACAGCATCTGAGCACAACTATTTACAAACCCTTGCATTCATTCCTTTTCTGGTTCCTAGCTCATTTCTACCTCTTATCACAAGGCAAAGGTAATAGTATTTGCCAACACACTTCAAAAACTCTGCAACTAGGTTCATATACCTGAAAGTTCATCTATTTCTCCTACCACTCTAACAACTGTAGAAATAGCTTCTAACTGCTCTGCTGAGGAATTAGAGATACTGTCAATGCTTTCACATTCACTGAATCCCATAGGAAAAGATAAGTTAGAAAAAGCAAATTATTTCTTCGATATATATGCAAAATCACAGCACGCAGTTGTTGTATATGTATGCATAAGACTATTTTCAATTCCAGAATGCCAGCACACCATGGAAATGTGAGAAATAGAATATTAGAAGGAGCAAAGTTATCCACAGCTTTAGATTATTTAGATGAGCCTAATACATTTTTGTGTTAAGTGCCATTTTCAGAAGAAATTAATCTCAGGTTTGCCTCTGGTAAAGCCTAGAAAACAGAGGCAATTGTTTACCGGGGGAGATGTTTGTACTGGACATATGCAAAAAGGATTTTTTTTTTTAATTATTTTCATTATTGCTGTGTTAAGGTTTTTCATTTGTAACTTGGACAGATGTCTAGCAATCCCTGAAAACCAGCCACCAGCAATGTTTCAGCTTATAAAGCTCCAATGCGCTGGATTTGGTTTTGCACCAAAATGCGTTCGAGAGCCTTTGTCCAATTTTCCCAGCCAGTCTCACACTCTGCCTGTGAAAAAGCATGGGGAAAATTCAAGCCACAGTGAGGATATTTTTAAAAGTTACAACCCTGTAAAAAGAGTGTTTATAAATGGAAATCTTCATATAATCTTAATAATAGGTTTTGCTTCCGCTGCATCTCCACCCACATAGGAATAGCTATAGCTAGTTCTGAGGCAGAGTGTATCGGCTACTTAACAGCATGCAGCAGCATTACGGAGCAGGGTGGGAAGGAGAGGAGTTCTGCTGCCTCCAAGGAAAAAAATGCAAAGCAGTTCAAGGCTGAGAGCAAGCGCAGGGTCCGGCTGTAATGCAGCGCAATCCCTGTTCTCCGCCGCAGCTGCAGCACCAGGCAGGCGGAGCGCTGCAGGGGAACCATGCGGGTGATGCCGGGAAGTGATGGGGCTCTTCTGCACTCCCACACTGCCAAGGCTCTATGGGGGAAACCAAAGCCACCTCCAGCAGCAGATGTGGTGTCTTCTTCTGACGTTAGCCCCTTCTTTTTCATGGGGTGACTATCAGGGAGGGCTGCAGAGAGCAAGCGAGGAGTAAAGGCTGAAAAAGGCAGAACGCAGGATTGGCTTGGATGGGATTTCTCTCCCCAGTGCTCCACTGGTGTTCGCTCTGCCTCTCTCCTTTCACCTCATTATCCCCTTCACCTTGTTACCCCATACTGGCGTCTCCCGCTACTTTCTACCTGCCCATCTATGTCTGCATTTATTTGTTTTTTTTTATTAACCATCTCCTGACTAAACTCATCTCCCCAGAACTGGATCATCTCAGGACTTTTTATTACTGTAGTCATTCCTAATGCATTCTGATATACCCCTTCCTTCATGCTCATCAAGGCAGCGATGATCTGTAAGGCAGCGTTTGTACCTTTTTTACTGCAGTAAACTCCCTGTCTCAACTGATCCTTAGCAAAAGCTGTAATTACGATTATTAATAAGAAGGTGAGGAGTGCTGGTATAGCAGTTGTACCTTGTAGGCAGGGGGGATATTCTTTCATAACTGTAAGATCAATTTCTATTTTACATCAGTACTTTTACAGACTTCTTCACCACAATATCTGAATGATTGCCAGTGGTACGTTAAGTGATGGGGGATTGATAACAGTCACATGTGGTTTATTCTTCTATCATCTCCCTAGGGAGAGAATTATGTACACAACATACTGGCTATGTTGCTGGGGTATTATTTGGGTTTTTAAACAAGCACACTGCTGCAGGTTTATGTTGGAGAAGACCATATTAAAGCAGGTGCATTGCATTTGGATGGGAAGATGGTGAGATATCTGATGGCCCTTTGTTCCCACGGGATCTCTGTTGTCCCAGACTCACACCCACAGGCACCATTTGCTGTCCCACTGGACTTCACCTTGCACTGAGATGTTCCTCTCTCTCTAGGGAGAGCTGTGGACTCCTTGGTCTTAAAATCATCTACCTGAGTCAAAAGGTATTGCCACCAGCAGTGCATCCCCTGTTAATGTGCAAAGCTGCTAAAACAGCACCTGCTCACCCCCCCAAAAGACCATCCCTCGTGGCCCATTTGCTGGTATAACCCTACACTCTAAGTGTGTACTGAGACACGTGAAAATATGGCCTAATTTTTGTAAGGTGCTATCTGTGGAGAGATTCCCCAAGAGGGATAATGAGCACGTTCAAAACGCCAGCCTTTCTTCTGGGCACGTCAGCCCAGGTGGGTAAAAGCAGATGTCCATGAGCAGTGTCTGTGCTCCCTGTCACTGTGCCCTTCATCAGCTCCAAATCCCCCAACACGATGAGTGTTCTCGAGTGCTTCATTGCTGGAAGGGTAGAGAGCAATCAAAATGCCTTCAAAGGGCTTTTCCTGCGCCTCCCTTGGAGCTTCATGAAACCTCACTTCTTCCTTTTGAAGTCATGTCATGTTGGGCATTAACAACTCAGTGTCACTAGTGTCATTTTTTGACAGGGACAGCAGGCATCCTCTCCTAGTTTGGAAGTCCTTTGCCAATACGTGTGAAAAAGACAGACCAACAGTTTGCCACATAGCTGTGGAATTTGTCTTCCCAGTCCAGAGGCTGGCTCTGAGCCCCACTTCACCACTGCTCAGAAATGGGGTCCTGGAGCAAAAAGAAATATTTGTGTCTGACCACCCAGCCTTACTGCACTGCTTCTCGCATTTCTTTCATGGGTAGATAGCAAATAGTAGACTAATTTGCAACAAAGATTACTTCTAAGGCGGGAATCACGAGTGTGAATTTGGGTGAGCTTTCATGTGAGTACGGCCTTCATGTTTATCTAAGAGAAGGTCATATCAAAGATGGGCATGTTACGTTTGAACTGGAAGGTGGGGAGAATTATCTGACCCAGATGATCCAGTGTCTGATCACTCCTATATTTTTAATATCAATATCCTCAGACTGTTTCCCTGAGGCAGGGAAATACCATCAGTGAAGGAAGAGGGGAGTTGAGCGACTTGTTTATAATGATACAGCAAGTGTGTGGTGGAAAGAGATACTGAATCCCTGGCCAACACCAAGCCATCTTTCTGAGCTTTTGGAGACAACATATATATATCCAGCCCACTTTATTTATTTCTCTAGAAGTCATCATGCCAAAACCTCTGCTAAATTAGAGAGTGAGACTGAAGGAAAGCTTTCAGTGGATTGCTTTTTTCCATAAATGGAAATATCACAAATCATTCTGGGAAAACAGGTCTTTTTGTTCTCATCCCTCTTTGTCTGCTTCTCTCCTTTTGGATGTCTTTTCCTCTGCCTCTGGCTCCCAGTTTTTAGATGTACAGTCCTGACCATTTAAAAGTGTCCCTACCATGCAGGAAGGGAGTAGCTTTTCATTCTTTGGAAGCTACTATTTTGTGATGGATTGCACTCTGCAGGCAAGCTAGACTTCTGCAAGAGATGACAGGGCTGCACAAAGCGGCACAAAAATAAACCGTATCACCAACAATACCAAGCCAGGTTCTCATCGAGGGTAACTCGGTCTGACTCTCGCTGCAGCAGAGCTGGTGGCTGCCAGCTGTCCTGGATAGACAGCATGTACCCAAACGATGACCCAGCGGCATTGGAGGAGGTCTCTCTGAGGGATGAATGTGCAGTTAATGTTGATTTTCACGCCTCTTAGACATTCAGTCCCTTTTGGCGGCATGACAGGTTGTTTCTGCTCTTAATACCCAACCTGGACAACTTCTGTCCTGGTCTAGGAACTGGGGGGCTTCCTGTTGCACCAGTCCTGGCTCCTCCAGACTGCATTTTCCAAAGCTTGAGCAAGCAACAAGCAAATAGTGAGGATCTCATCTAAGTACTTTCAGTAATATCCAGGGGACTTGGGGGCTGCTCTGTGATTTTTCCACAAATGCAGGCATCCCCCCGGCTTTTGTGTCCCAATACAAGTCAGTGTTCCTCCTCTCCTCCTTTGGAGCCTGCACATCCCAAAGCAAGCTGTGTGAAGGATGCCCACGCTGATATACCAGGGAGAGTGAGGAAGCTGAAATAAATGAAAGACACTGAGAAACAGGGGAAAGATCTGGTGGGTGAGCACAAGAGAGAGGATGAGGGAAGACCCTGAGCCGTACTGGAAGAGCCGTAGAGGAGGTAGAACCATATGGCTTAAGTTTCTCAGGGAGGTGAGCAGAAGAATCAATATCACTCAACACCTGTCTGTTTCAGGGTTCACAGCATGAAATAGCTTAAGTCAGGGAGAACAGAAAGGGCAAAGGGACACAAGGACAGAGGAGACAAGGCTCTTACTCCCTTGAGGGGGTCTCAGAGCCCTACATACACTTCCAAATAATAGTTTGCTCTTGCTCAGGAATTCAAGTGTGTTAATGATAGGGTGGCATACGGCTCTTCCCTCCCTGGCTCCGCAAACCGCACGTGTGGCACAGGAAGAGGCTGTTGTGTCAGACCTCGGTAGCACTGCTGAGCTGCTCCATCCCCCTCCCTGCATGTGGCTGCAGCACTTCCACCAGCACAGGTGCCTGAGAGGCTGCTGCAGCATCTCAGCAGGCCACAGATGTCTGAAAGAGAATTGCCGAGTGACCTTAGCACAAGAAGTGACATCGAGGCCTTTCCTGCACCAGGATGGTTTCTGAACCACCGCCATCCATTGCTCACCTGCTGTGTGCTTGCATAGCCAATGGCACCAGAGCACCCACACCATGCCCTCTTTAACACCTGCCCGTATGGCACGAGGCAGAAGAGGCTGTCACCCCCGTTTTAGAGGGTGGGACTCTAAGGCAGAGAGAAGAAGTGGTTTTAAAAGCATGCCTGTGGCAGAGTGAAAACTAAATCTTGTTCTCTTATATTCTCAGTTACCGCATTAATGACCTAAATTCTGCATTCCTTCCCCATCCATCGCCCAGAGGAGGCACTGGAAGAGAGGGTGTGGTGGCAGGCAAATAGTCAGCATCAAGAATCACGGCCCTCTGTGCTGATCATAGGCAAAGCAGAGGCTAAAGTGGGACCAGTGCTGCCCACCGTGCCCTCATGAACACCAGCAGGGTTGAGCCAGGGAGGAGGATGAGCCTGATGCTGTGTGTCAACCCACAGGGAAGGGCAGCTGCTCAGTACCACAGCACTTTAAGCAAGCCATGGCCGGGCACCAAGTCCAAGGGCCAAGTACCCTGCTGAGCCACATCAGCAAGACCTTTTGGACATTGAGCACCAGGAGAAGATTTTCAAAGAGCCTGCATGTCCCCTGACCCTGCCTAAGTGGCTGAACCTCTAACTAGCTATCCCACACAAGTCCATATAAAAGACACCCTGCTCAAGATGCAGCACCTTTCCCAAGCAGTTTGATTCATCACATAGGAATTAAACAGGCTGAAATACAGCAAGAAACAGAGCAGGGGAGAGGGAGAAAAAAAAAGAAAGAAAGGAAAGGATGAGACAGAGTGAGAGGGTCTCCTTCCTTACATGCCCAGACGTGGAGTCTCTTTCCTCTCTGGCTGATTCTAGCTGGAGGGATTTGACTGTGTGCTAGGAGCCTCACAGGTGCAGGCAGGCTTTGCCTGCTCCCCTGGCATGTAGAGGCAGGACACACTCAGTGCTCAAGATCTGCTGGGCAAGAAGCTGAAATCGGAGGCTGGAGACATCCTTGGTGTCTCAGAGAGCACTGCACAGCAGTGACCATAGCCAAAGGACCAGCCTGATGAGCTACTGTCTGTCATTGGCAGGTGGCCTCGGGCAGTCAGGGGCAAGCAAGGGAAAGGACCCACTTCATCCTATGTCTGCCTTTCTCACAGATATTTAAGTGGACAAGTAGGAGGGTAGGAGTGTGACAAGGGAATTTGCTTGGCTATGAAGCTTGCCTTCCAGAAGAGCCACGGCTAAGAAGCAGACACTTCTTGAATAAGGTAACTGGATTGAAGATGGGTGATTAACAACTTCCTTTCATAACCCATAGTTTCAATGTAGGAATAACACTTCAGAAGTACGTGGAGAGGCTTTGTTCCTACTTTCTTCTCCTATTACTTACCTCTTACGTTCACACACACACTCCTCTCTGCTGTGTCTAGCCTCTTCATGGAAGCTCTTTGAACTAGTAGTTAAAAGCAACTGGTATCTCAGAAGCATCAGCCCCAAGCTGGCTGGATGCAGAAGGAGTTGAGGTTGGTTGACCTAAAGGAACCCATCTACCTGCCTCCTACAGCTATTTGCTCAGTGCTGTCTCCCGAAGCACCCCAAACCTCAGTTCAGCAAGGCCTGGTCTTGCAAGGAAACTCAGCAGAGAGTCCTTTGAGCTTGGTCCCCAAATATCCAAAAGATCATTAGAATCCATCTGGAATAAACGTTCCAAGATGTGACTCAGAGGCTTGAGATGGTTCCTGCAGGTCTCAACCTGGGAAGGGTTGACCTGGAGGAGCACTGGGCTCCTCACAAACAACCCATCCTGCAGGCAACAGCTGCACATGTAGTGGCTCCTTTGTCCCTTGCTCTGCACCCCCAGCAGATCCTGTGATTGGGCTCAGGGTCGGGGTGGCAAATGGCTTTCCTAGGTTGCCACAGCACTTGCCACTCTAGATTCAGGCTGCAAACTCCCCTGCTGAGGGCTCAGTCAGCCTGAGCCCCTTCGGTAGCTAACGTCTCTGGAGAGGGACCCATGGAATCACCATACCCAGCCACATATCTCATGTGGACACCTCTTTCTGGACAGATTATGCCCATCAATTCTGTGTTGATGGCCACCCATTGCAAGAGTCCAGCAGGAAATGTAGGAAAGCAGGAGAAAAAGGGAAGTAATTGCATTCTATATGGTCACCTCTGTATGAGCATGAACAACTCAGTCCTTGGAGATACTCGTCAACCAGTGGCCATGATGATGGCTTGAGGATTCCCTCTCCGAAGTGGTATTCCTGATTTCAAAAGCGGATTGACATGAATGATGAAAATAAGAGACTGGTAGACATCCACCCCAGATGATGAAAGACTGGGAAGATGTCTTTGGCCTCCTGCTGGTATGGCTTTTACAGTTGTGGTGTGTGCGAAAGAGAGTGCTCCATGACTAAAGCTGGAGGGAGGCCCTGTATGTAAACCAGCCTGACAAAACTGAGGGTGACCAGCTTAGCTTCCCTCACTTCTAGTGGAAGACTTTGTCCCCCTGGTGCAAAGGGTATTTTGCTGCTGAGCTGCATCCACATGCTGACACCAAACTTCTTGCAGCCTTAGCCTGTGTGAGGATACAAGAGGAGGCTTGATAAAGGTATGCAAACCAAATCAGTCAGAGAAAGCAGATTAGGAGCTTTTGTTCTTCTCATACTGCACCAGAACAACGGGATGTACCCTGTTCCTAAGATGAGCAGGCAGTGAATTCACAGCTGAGAGAAACAAATGCTTTTCCACCCAAACCTGATCACCCAGACACATGCAGCACTGCTGGAATCCTCTGAGGTGATACCAGGTGAAAGACTAGTGGAAAGTGGACTTTTACACACACACACACACACACACACACACAAACAAACAAACACCCACAGTTACACTGGTTGATGTTCAGAGAATAGGTCCTGATCCTTGTGTTTCACAGCCCAACCCAGTCTCTGACTCTTTATCACACCTCCATCACAGATGGGCAGCATTCTCCTGTCTGTCTGTGGCAGGAGACATACCTGCCAGCCAGAGCCTCTGTTACTCTCCATTGTGGAGTGAGGAGTGTTGAATTAGGTGGGTGTCAGGCTGGATCCTGTGTTCCTGCACCAACAAGAGGGAGATACCTGTGAGCTTGTGAGGAGAAATACCTGGGTGTTTAACGGGCATCCACGCACTAGTGGGTGTGCTGCCTGGAAAGAAAGCAGGGCAGGTATCAAAAGTGACACGGTGGGCAGTTGCTCTTGCGAGGCAGGTTTTGGTGTTCTCATTTGTTCTTTCTTTTCTCTTGTTCCTAGGGAATTTTAAAGGTCTGTGTAAGCAAATCGATCACTTCCCTGAGGATGCAGATTATGAAGCCGATACAGCAGAATATTTCCTCCGTAAGTCTGCAGGCTCTTCTCCTTGCAACAGCTCATAGGTGCTAGCGTCGGGTGCTTTTTGCTTTCTGAAGGAAGGGTGGTGGAGACACTGGGACCCGTGAGGCTCAGCAGGCCAGAGGAAGCAACCCCACAGCCTCGCCACCCCACAAAATATGGCTCCAGTCTCACCCCACTGTGGTCCTGCCCATAAAACAGTGCAAGTTTCGAACTTAGAATCATAGAATCCCTAGGTTGGAAAAGACCTTTGAGATCATCAAGTCCAACCATACTAGTGAACAAAGGGTGGCATTTTTTATTGACTGCAATTAATTACAATATAAACCCCAGGGCTTAATTCAAATCCGTTAGAGATCTGATAAGTGGGTATAAGGTCAGGACTGGGGGCAAGCTGGGGCAGTGTGAGTGTGTATGAGTGTGTGTGCCCTCCTAAAGCAGGTGAAATTTATATTCAGTTTGTATTAGATTTAAGAAAGTCACTGGACTGTGTATGAGGAGCACCTATTTCTGTCTTCAGCCCTGCTCAAACTCCACTTGCCTACAAAGGCTGCAGATCTGATCTTTGCTGGGTTTAGTGATTTAGTGATGGGAATGAGAAGCAGAAGTAGGAACAGTTAGAACTCTTTGAAGAAAGGACCTGGTGCTCACCCAGAGCTCCCAGGAGAGGTGCTGTACCCCAGGCACACAGCATCTCCCTAAGGAAACAAACTGAGCTCTGAGTCCAGCCTGGGTTGCGCAGCAAAGCTCACACCTCTTTGTGCACGGGACAGCAACTCGGCCAGCAGGGTAGATCCACATCATGTGTTGCCTTCTGATAATAAGCGAGCATTTCCACATGTCCCAGACCCAAGAGCTTGCTCCTCTTTTATCACAGCTGAATAGCGATCACTCCTCCTCTAAGTCCCCACCTTGCTATCTTGCCCTCCCTCCACAAGCCCAATGCATTTTGACATTGTAAGAAGAGATCTTCTCCCTTCAGAAAAATGAGATAAGAGCTTTTGACCTCCCAAGGTTAAGCATCAAAGGCCTCCAAAGGCCAGGAGTCTTTCAGAATTACTCCTTGTCATCTGGGCATGCTCCAAGCCAGATGTGGAGACCCAGCCCTGCGGCAGAGATGAGAGAGATAATTTAGGCTCTTTGAAGCTCATTTGTATGTGAAAAGAGGCAGATTTTATGCTGCTTCCTCTTGGTTTCTCTAACAGTTCTTCATCCACTGTAAATTGCAAATAACCCAGGGAGATTGCTTCTTTCAGATACCTTTCTGCAGCACCGATCCCTTAATCGCTGTGTGGTGACCCCAAAGGCACTGCTGAAGACTGGGGTTTGATCCATTTTGGCACAGCTACTGTGCAAGCTCCCTCTGAGGGCAAACCAGTTCTTGCGGAGTTGCTTGGGAGAGAGGAAGCTGCTTGCATCAGCTGCACTGCAGAAAGAATTGTTGGGGGAAGGGGATGAACATTTCAAGAAGGACAGGTCTGTTCCCTCAGAGGGAACAAGATCTGAAGACAAAAATTGGCCTAACATCAGGATCTAATGGTGTCCCCAGGGTAAAGCCCTTTTTAAGAAAAAATCAGGTTCAAAGAGGGATTTGGCAAGTCAATAAAGGACTACTTGGGTCAATCCTGAGGGAAGTGGGATTTCTGCTGGCTTAGGCCTGACTGGAGAGGGAACCCACTGAACAGATTCTTCCCAGGACTTCTGCCAAACCTGAGTCCCTTTGCATGGGCAATGCCTGGCGGTACTAGTAAGAACAGCTAGGAAATAGTTTATTAGTAGTAGACTAGGCAATTCCCTCATTCAGAGGACCAGGACGGTTGTGGGACAATGTCCATGGTTTGGCTAGAAGGAATTTATTTCTGGCAGCCATCTATATAAAGTGTCTTAGTCTTCTTGAAATCGAATGCCTGCTGTCAGAGAGGAAACAGAAGCATCCTCATGTTTCTTTGCTAGGAGACACTTGAGCTAAAAAGTAGGCAGATGATACAAGGAAGCTTCCAAACACCATTGTGACCCTTTAGGCCAAAGGCTCTAGACCCAGGAAGACCAGATTATATTCTGCCCCTCTTTTCCTTGCATGGTCCTCCTGAGGGGTAGAAGACAAGGGCTGAGTGAGACTGCTGCCCTCCCTCACCACATAACGCCCACAGCTCCCTGTGTCAGCTGGCAACTTTGTGTTGTCCCAACAGATATGAATTCCAGAATTAAGACCCGGATAAAACCACTGTGGTCAGGACCAGGCAGCTGGACTGACAGAGCATCCCTCTAGAAACCCTCTGAATCGCAGATGTCTGCTTGATGTTTGCTTACTGTCATTTAAGCTTCACATTGTCAAATCCTGCCTTGCTTTCCAGAAGCTATTAAGGTGGTTATTATCGCCATCCTGTTCCCTGAAACACAGCCAGGCAGAACTGGAAAGCAAGCAAGTGAGGTTTCTCCCTGCCTTTTGCATTCCCCATGCAGAGGCAATGGGCTAGGACCTCTTCTCAAAGAGCCGATTGCGTGTTCCTGGCAAGACCCTGATGACAATAGGGTCTTTGAAGCACAGGCACTGCTCACTTAGGAAGAAGTTCTGCGATTACTTCACTGGGGTTCATTTTTGCAGGCAAGGAGGAATTAGCTTTCATCTCCCCTCCCAGATCTTTGCTCCACAAGCAGAATTGCACTAGCTCATCTGATATCTTTCTTTATCAAGTGAGGCTTCATTTCACACTTTAACAGCTTATTTTCTGAGGAAGCAGGGAAAAAAAGAGGAGGGAAGGCCTTCCTAGTTAAAAATACGAATATTGGCAACACAAACTCAGGCAGATCATTGGTACCCGAGTAGCATGTGTGTTCGTGCATGTGTGCGTGGGTGTGCACATATACAGTCCTGGTCTTTTGATGCGTGAATACGAGACTCCCTCCAGAAGCTTTGGGTTATGTTTCGCATGAGCATAGAGCATATACGTGCACCTCTGCCATTGCCCTCTGCTGGCTGAGCTCTTACTATATCGACCGATGGAGAGTGTGCGTGTGTGGGAGCTGGCACATCTGAACCCATCACTGCCCTCTGGAAGGAGCCCAGTCATTTAATCAGTAGGATAAGCCTTGCATTTTGGCATGTAGGGACGGGAGTTTCACTTCTCAGACCTCACTGCAGCGGCAGAACAGTGTGCATGGCACTAGGAGCTCCCTCCCAGACCTAAAAAACCCAAAAATCTCTCCTTGAGATGCTTGTGCCCTTTCAGTAGGATTTGAGATTCAGCAGCTCTGCAGGAAGCATTTGGGTTGCTGCTCTTTGAAAAGCAGGCTTGAGCAGCAGTGCCCTACAGGAGGAGAAGCCGGATGGTGCTGTGGCTCCCCCTCCAGCCCATAGTCCTCCCAAAAGTAGAGGAAAAGAGAGCCTGAGGGGAGACAAGCAGCACAGTTAGGCTCTCAGCTTAGCTATCAGCCCCGCAGCCCCTTTGCCTCCCCATGCCAGGCCGCCGGCTTTGCAGCAGAGTCAGCGGCCAGGGCACAGAAGAACAGCTTGGGACCACTCTGTTTCTGACACACATTGTTTCTCTCTCCCTCCTTCCGTCCCCTGCTACCTTTAATCCTCCTCCTTGAATAACTCTGCCCTGGCACCGCGTTGCTCCCTGCCTCTCCTCTTCACCCACAAAATGTGCTCGTGTTCCCCTATCCCCTCACTCCGGTGCTATTTCCATGCACCTTTTTCCTTTCTCTCACACCTGCACTGTTCTTTCTGCCTGTCTCCCTCTCTCCTCCGCAGGGGCTGTTAGAGCCTCTAGTATTTTCCCGATCCTGAGTGTGATTCTGCTTTTCATGGGTGGACTCTGCATTGCAGCCAGCGAGTTCTACAAAACCCGACACAACATCATCCTTAGTGCCGGCATCTTCTTCGTGTCTGCAGGTAAAGGGATGCACAGGGTGTAATGCCCTGGAGATGGGGTCTGGGCTGTAGGGGGATTGCCCAGATGGGGCACCCCATGGAAGCATCATTGTATAGTTGTTTCCTAGCCCTGATGGGAATTATTCGGGGTGGAAGCAGCCCCCCATGGAAGCCACTCCACACTGCCTCCTCACCAGGTAGCAGCACCCTGTAGGCAGGGGCTTTCCTGCTGCTTTGGAGCTGCTGGAGGGAGAGGGTTTCCATATGTCTGGCACCACACAGAGACCAGCAATGAGTGTCAGGGATGTGTCAGGACCTTGAGGAGGGTCTTGCCTGGGTTTCCCCGAGAAAGTTGCACACTGGGAGGGGGTGGGTGACCGGGAGCTCTCCTGTCCCCACGTCCTGGGGGCAGGGGCTCAACCCCACAGCCCCCACTGCCATGCTCAGCCCTCCTGACATCTCCTTCTCTCTCTCCCACCGGCTGCTTGGCAGGTCTGAGTAATATAATTGGCATCATTGTATACATATCAGCCAACGCTGGAGACCCCTCCAAGAGTGACTCTAAGAAGAACAGCTACTCCTATGGCTGGTCCTTCTACTTTGGGGCCCTGTCCTTCATTATAGCCGAGATGGTGGGAGTGCTGGCTGTTCACATGTTCATAGACCGGCACAAACAGCTGCGTGCCAACGCTCGTGCCACGGACTACCTCCAGTCCTCCGCCATCACCCGCATCCCCAGCTACCGGTACCGCTATCAGAGACGCAGCCGCTCTAGCTCCCGCTCCACTGAGCCTTCACACTCCAGGGATGCCTCTCCCGTCGGGATCAAAGGGTTCAACACCCTCCCATCAACAGAGATCTCGATGTACACCCTGACCAGGGACCCGCTGAAGGCAACCACTACCCCCACCGCCACCTACAACTCCGACAGGGATAACAGTTTCCTCCAGGTTCACAACTGTATCCAGAAAGAGAATAAGGACTCTATCCACACCAACACAGCCAACCGCCGGACCACCCCGGTATGAAGCCGTCACCAGGAGCTGAAAATGGGGCAGGAGTGGGCAGGAGGAGACAGGGTGGGCTGTGGGGTGGGGAGGGTGGTAGGGAGCAGGGGGCAGCAGTGGGGTGGGAAGGAGGAGGTAGAAGCACCCCGTGAAGGGGTGGAGACCTTCCCAACGAAAAAAAAAAAAAAAATCCACAAAAAAAATCAACAAAACAAACAAACAAAAAACAACAACAAAAAACAACCAACGAACAAGCAGATAAGCAAACAAACAAGTGAGTGAACAAACAAACAAATAAAAAGGAAATGTGAGGAAAGAGACAACAGTGAAAAAAATTCTTAAAAAAAAAGAAAAAGAAAAAAGGAAAAAAAAGAAAAACTTTAAAACCAAGAGAGATTTAAAAAATAGAAATAAATTTAAAAGAAAATGCATGATTTCCCATGTACCATTATTTTAACATTTAATAAAAACAGACTTAAAAAAAAATAAAAGGGAACCAAGAAATAACAAACGATAATAAAGCAAGTGCGAGGAGGAGGCAGCTCTTTGGATTTTGGGAGGATTTATTCTTTAATTTTACAGTTTGTTTCCCACTTACCTTTAACCCAGCACAGGCTCCTCTGGGGACAGGGGATGGGGGCTCGGCCAGCAGCGACTTTGGTGTCCTTGGGCCGAATACAGAGGATCCTGGCATGTCAGGGTCAACCATGACCCACTCCGTTCTCCAGGCTCTGTTGAAATCCGCTCCATTCTCCGAGGATCCATGGGGATCCGCTTATCCCCTGTGGGATTATAGGGGTTAAGAGTGGCTCCTGTCCCCAGGGAGCACAGGAGCTGATACCAAGTCACCCCTCTGCAGTGTCCCAGGGAGGGGTGTCCCCTGCTTCCCTGGCCCTGGAGACCCTGGGATTAACGGTGACAGTGCAAAAAGCAAATAGACACAGTAAATAAAGACACATACACACACAGACAAAAAAAAAAGGACAAAAAAAAGGTTTCTTAAAAAAAAAAGTGGCGATTTTTTTAATAAAACAACAGCTATAAATAAATGTAAATATAATAAGTGGATTTACTTGCAAGAAAATCAGATAGTATTTTTTTCTTTTCATTTTTGTTTTCTCCAGCTTTAAACTGTGAAAAAAATAAAGAAGGAAAAGAGAGTGGGGAGCGGGGTGGGAAACGCAGGCAGAGGGTGGGGGACCGGTGGAGGGGAAGCAGGGCTCCCATCCCTTCAGGGTGCTGCTGCTGCTGGGAGGGGGGGGACATGGGAGGTCGAAGCCCAAGGCAGCGTTGCAAGGGGAGGCGGGGGGGCAGCACTTGTGCACACGCGTGCCCCTGCTCACACATGCCTGCCCAGGCACATGTGTGCTGTCCTGTGAATGCTCCAGAGGCTCCCCAGTAAGGCTGTGTGTCCCCCAAATCTGCCTGAATGCCCCTTAGGTCCTTCCAGTGGGGCTGCAGCCACATGGGTTCACGGCAAAGCCCACTCAGCCACCTTCTGAAATTGCTCCTGTGCCTCCTGGGTACAGGCAGCTCGTCTTCACCCAAAGTCCCGTCACCCCCTCAGCCCTCATCCCACGGAGCCCCCCAAGTCCCAGCAGCCATGCCAGCAGGGAGAGGTGCGAAGCCATCGAGTATCTCCACACCCGTTGGATTCTGCCCTCGTTCCCTGTCTCCAGGGGCTCCTGGTGTGCTGCTTTCTCCTCTGTAGCAGCAAGGTGAGCTTGACCCCTGGCCTGGCCACAGCCTCCTCTCTTCTTGTCATGCAGGGGTGCCAGGAACTGCTTTTAACCTAGCTCTCCCCACGATGGCTGCTGCAGATGCCAGTGGGAGGAGAGGTGGTAGTAGGGGCACATGGGGACCCTCTGTGACACCCAGCGAGCTGCCAGCCAGCCTGGGGCATGGGCAGGGACCCTTTTGGGGCTGCTCCCCAAAAGCGGCAGTGCCCCAGGAAGGATGGTGCTGCTGAGCCTTTCAACAGCTAAGACCCACTTTCAGACTTTTCTTCCGTCCCCATTCCTGCTGCTCCAGTTTTAGGAGCTGCACGGTCCCCTGCTTTGGGTCCCAGTGGGGTTTCTGTTTAAAAGCAGCTTGATCCTCCCTGTGCTCGCCCCGCTCCCTGCTTTAACCCCCCCTTCCTTTCTCCAGAGCAGAGTGGGGGGCAGCAGTGGGAGGAGGTCACCCCCAAAAATGGCACCACAGGGCAAGAGGAGGATGCAAGTGGCTTGGCTGTATGTCCAAACCCTTCTATGTCCCACCAGACCTTAAAAGAAATTTACAGGGACACCCTCCCAGCCCTGCCATGCCCCCCCAAGGAATAAATTAAATCCACTTTCCCAGACTTCGGTGCAGAGGGAGGGTTTCCATCCCAAGCCACCCTTGTATGCCTGATGTCATGGGGAGCTGGGTAGCATTCACAGGGCCAAGCGTGTCTCTGGGCCAGGCAGGAATGGGAGCACGTGGGAGCATGCAGGAGAGCATGCGTGGGAGGCAGCATTTTTCCAAGGGTATTGCTCATGTCCAGCTCAAACCAGTACAAGAAACCAACCTCCATTTTCTTTATTTCGTGGTTTTTTTCAGACTGTTAAAAAGAAAAAAAATTTTAAAAAGAGAAAATGACAAAAAAAAAATCCTGGTACATGAAATAAAGATTTTTTTTTTGTAACTTGGTCGTCGTTTATGTGGATTTATTGAGGGGGGATTTATTGTCCCACTGTGCCAGAGGAGTACCTGGAAACTCTGCATGAGTCAGTTATAGTGGACAACTTTGTCTCTTCATCGGCTCGTCTGGCTTCAACTGATGCCCTCACGACAGTCTTTGTGACACGAGGAGAGAGGAAGAAGTATGAGGAGATGGGTTTGCACAACATTTTCTGAAGTAAACACAGGTAAACTCAAGTCATCTGTGCTGTTTTCTCCCTGTTGCCCTCTGAAACATCTTCTCTAGCCCCTCTTTATTCCCTAGCACAGAGCCTCCTGTTCCTCCCAGAATGGTCTTCAGCACAAGGTGGGTAGTCCCACCTCCCACCAACAACAGCCGTCCTCATGGTGTTAAGCCAAAAGCCAACAGTGAGTTCAGAATGTGCACAGGCTCAAGGGCTCAAAAAGGAAATCAAAAACAAAGTGGGGCAAATGCAGTTTTGGGGTTTTGTTTAGACACTCAGGATTTCTGGTGACTTCCTCAGCAGCTGGGTTGGCAGTGGCTGCCTGGTGGGAATGCTCAGCATCAGAGCCTGGAGCTGGGGGTTACTTACAGCCGGAGCAGTGGGCCCAGAAATGGGTGACATTGGCAGGACAGGAGTTGAGAGCCCTACAAAAGAGACTGGGCTCTCGGTGTGTCCCCTTAGCTGCCACCCCACCACCAGCAGCAGGGATGCCACTAAAGTGCCAAGATCTACTTGCCCTGCACTGGGATCCTGCTTGCCCCGGGACCCTCCGTGGCTTTCTGGAGTGGACCAGTACCCCCCACCAGACTCTGTCAGCACTGGTTCAGAGGGGTGACAGGGGAAAGCAGCCACATGAGTGACAAAGACCCTGCATTGTGTGGCCAGTGTCTGACCCATGGTGGGCAACGAAGACCACAAGCTGAACGGGCAGGTAGGACCAGTGGAGTTAATTCAGCAGCAGCAGAAGGGCAGCAGGGTGAAGGTGAACCCAGCTCCAGGGATTCCAGTGGACGCCAATGGTGCGGCAACAGCAACACAGTCCTCCCTGCCACCCACGGCACCTTGCACAGGTCAATACCAGTGATCAGCATCCAGATACCCTGGCCAGCACCTGTGGGTCCCCTCTTCCTCGGCTTCCCCTCAAGCCTGTTTCCCTCCAGCTCACCCTTTTCCTTTTGGCCCTTGCTACCACCTCGTGTCCACTCTGAGACTCCCTGGTGTGCCTGTCAGCACGTGCTTTTTGCGGGCCAGCCGGCGGGATGCTTCGCCACCAAGGTAATTGGGGGCACCTGCTGCCCCATTTCTGGGCCTCCTCCAGGGACCCTTCCCAGGAGCAGCCTCGCCGAGAAAGAGGGCAGAAGGAGGGGAGAGGCAGCAAAGCAGGCCAGGCTCCAGCGTCAGGGGACGCAGGGGAGCTCCCAGCCCCACCGTGTGTGCATCTTGGACGCAGCCAGCCTCCTCCCTCATCTAGCTCACCAACCCCCAAACCTTCTCAGCCCCTCCTCATTCTTTTGCCTGGCGCTCTGAAGTTGCTGGCTATGCTGGGTGCCCTCGTTCAGGCCTGGGTGGGATGAGCTGGAGAGACTCCCCAGCATCTTCTCCATCCCCCCTGCGATGTTTCCAACCCTGGCCCACTGCAAAGCTGGGGACAAGAGGATGCTCCCTCATTCCCTCCATGCCAGGGAGGCACTGGGGAGATAGAGTCCTACTTCCCATGCAATGTCTTGCCTGGAGCAGAGAGAGAGAGACTGGGAAACAGGACTAGCCTGAAATAAGGCGTGGGGAATGCTGCTCAGACAAGGCCAACCTCCATGGCATAATAATTAGTGCCAACGCTCAGCATTTGTACAGCACTTTACATGTTCAAAGTACTTTACAAACATTAACTAATTAATCTGTCATATTAAGTGATGTCTTAAAGGGGTGGCATTGAAAGTAAAGGGCTTGTGCATGGGCAGGAGCCCTCATTCCCCTTCTCTTCTAGGGCACATGACCAGTTGGGTGGATGTGAGACCCTAAAAAGCCTGTGCCCCTCCTGGGTCTCAGTGCTTCCCATGCCACTTGCTCACCTTGCCCAGTACTGGCAGTAAAATCTGTTGGGCCCTGGGTATACCAGGAGCGGGCAAGGCACCAGGGTCTTCTCCACAACCCTGAGGCGGATGAGGTCCTGGGGATGCCGACGACCTCCCACCTCATGACTGAGAGGTGAGTTAAAATATTCAGGTTGGAAAAGTCTGCCTGTACCAGTGCCAAGCCTCAGCAGTGGATAAGGACAGCCAGCAGGCCCTCTGCAGCATCACAGGAGCAGCGATTCAGCAGGCAAAGTCTCTTCTGATGCCTCCAGCCAGGTCCTAATCACATCCCAGCCCCAGAAGCAATGCCCATTTCCTGCTTTCAGATGCCAGAGGAAAGCAGAGCCTGGACCTGCATGGAGCTGATTTCTGACAGCCTCCTCTGCAACTGTGAGGACACGTTCTCAAATGTTGGCCAAGGATAGGTGGAAGGCAGGCAGGGCATCTGGCAGGGAGGATGCTGCCCTGCTCATGGGGAGCTATCCCCTAGGATGACTTCATCAAAGGATGAAGCTCAAGAGGACGTGCCTTGCCCAAGGGATGTCACCCAGTGCTGGCAGTGATGCCAGGTCTTCCCTTGCTGTGGAGGCAGCGTGGCTGAAGAGAAGGCTGAAGGAGGGTGATAGAGGGCGAGAGAACATTTCCTGCTAAGTAATGCCCAGCTCCTAGGGCTAGTGAGTCTATCATTAACATGTGTTTGCCACTCCTCTGCTGCCTTTCCAGTATGGACCACAGCCAGAGTTTGGCTTCTGCGGGAGATGCTCTGCAAGCTCTGCATGTGGGGAAACTCAGATACTTGGCCCTTATATTAATACTGGGCATTTAACAGCGTCACTGAAATGGTTTAAACACCTAGGAGCAGTAATTAGTAATAATGGTTTGGTGAGGGAGGAAATTAAGACCCAGGTATGGAGCCCCATACTTTTCTCTGCAGATAATTACTAGTGCCAAATGACTACAGAGAGAGGCCAAGCATCAAACACACAAGCCTACTGTCTTGCTTTCATGTGAGGATTGACACAAGGCAGGAAGATAGCCACGTATCTCACCTTTCCAAACCCCAGCACTGAAGCGAAGGAAGGAGAAAGGCTTGGGAAGGACAGCTGGTGGAGAAAGGGCATCTATGAGGAGGTACCTATGAAAGCTACTAGGTGAGCAAGTCTGGCAAAAAGCAGGCCAGCTTCTAGAGGTCTGTCCAAGGGTAGAGGTGGCTCCAGATGACTTGGCATCCCCTCCCTGGATGCGTTCCAGCTGCTGAAGGCTTCTTCTCTACCCAGGGCCTTCTGGACACTCTGTGGAGAGACAGAAAGAATAGGCAACATTTTTTGGTAGGGATGGGAGGCAGAAAGAGGGTAAATTTTAAGACATATAGAGAGGACATATAGAGAGGACATATAGAGATTAAGGGGGTATGAATTAAATGCCATCAGCCTGATTTTTCCCTTCAAGAACAAAGATACCTCTCACTAAGCTGGACATGGAGACACAGAGCAAAATATTCTGCTGCTCTCCTAGGCAGGGCAGTTACAAGAATTACTGACCAAACTGAGCATGCTAGCACTGTGTTTCAGCGCTCTGCAGAGCTCCAGAGCAACTGTGCAGCCAAATTCTCCCCTAGAGAGGTGAAACAGCCCCTGAGAGGAGATGGGGGAACTAGCCCACAGGATACGTTCCTAAAAAGGCATTTTGTCAGGGATTCCTGCCTACACCAGTGGGGCAGATGTCTTTAATGCCCCAGCATCCATGGTGGATACCCTGACCCAAAGTCATCAGCCACTAGCTGGGAGTGGGGTACTGGAGACCTGCTGGGCATGGGGTTGCACGAGTCCACAGGAGAAGCCAGGACCCTGATCGACCACAGTCCTTCCCAGGGAAACAGCAGCAGAGGCGTTCACCTGGCTCTGGCAGAGCCACTGCAGACGTGAACCATTCTGGCAGAGCGTTGTCATTTGTGCCAGTTTTACACTGTGGAGAGGAAAAACATGTGAATGACGCCAAAGCCTGCTGGCCTCATTTTGCTTGCCCTTTATTGAAACCTCTGGGCCTCGCACCCCGGGGTGCAGAGCCACACGGGCGCAACAGCTCACGTGTGCAATGACGGCTCAGATGAGGTGGCCTTGGCATCCTCTGCAGCAGTCGGCTCTTGACATTGCGGAAAGTCCACAGTGAAGGAGCTGGCTGGCCCAGCACTGTCAGCTTCAGCAAAGGGGTCAAGATATATGGGTATGGGCTGAGTCCCAAAAAACAGATCCACAAGGGCAAAGCACTGGGCTTGGGAAAGGGTTTTCATTGCTGCTGCTCCTCCTGCTGCTCCCGATTCCCTCAGGGATGGAAAAAACAAGGGACTTTGCTCTCTAGGGACCTGTCAATCAGAATCTGCCATCACCGTTTAATTTGCTGAATTTATGCCTGCCAGGAGCGCCGGACTGGCTGCCTGTTCCTGAGCAGGCAGTGCCATCCCGTGGGACGAGCTCGGCACAGCAGCAGAGTCTCAAAGCCACACTGTGCAGGAGTCAAAGCAGCCACACAGATCCTGTACGAGATGCGGTAGTAGGACCCTTAGTGTCTCACTGGTGCACAGGGGTAGCCAGAGACCGTCTTCAGCCTTTTGTGGCTCCCCCACTACCTGCTTGCCCTCACTGCCCCTCTCTTTCCAGCAGGAAAGCTTCGAGGGGGTAATGTAACTCACCTGGACATGGGGGTTTGTCTCACTCCTACCTGGGACAGGCTGCAGCCAGCCCAGAGGCAGGTATGATTTTAGGAGGGGACGACAGACACAAAGCTCTTAGCCAGAGCTTGGTGTGGCTGCGAGATTCGAGGCAGAATGTCCCAGGAAGCTTCCAGCCAAAAGCAAGCCTCCCCACCTCTTCTCCCTTAAATTTTGCAGCTCCTGCGGTCTCCATCTGGTGCCTGGCCAGGGACTGTCCAGGAGTGGTTAGAGGGGAGATGCTTCACGTGTGCGGAGAAAAGGGCAATCCCACAGAGCCCCATGGCTGGTCCCATTCCTCCTCCTGCCCCTGCTGCTCTTCCCTGAGGGTTTGCTGCTGCTCATGGGTTCTTTTGGGGAATTACCAGTGTACGGGAGGTCCCTTCCCAACCCCTCCCCATTCCCTCCTGCAGAGGCTACAACTAAGTCCAGATCCAACCTTGGGATTCAGCTGTGACCTTGGGAAATGCCTCATCCAGAGAGATAGGCAGCCGACAGGAAAGAGGAGAAAAAGAAAGACCTTGGACTGTTGCAGTGGGAGCTTTCTGGAACAAGACTGAGTGAGCATCCCTCCTGGCTTCCTCGGGGTGCCTGATGCCTGATGGGGGACATACACAGCATGGCTTTGCCAGAAGGGACAAAAGCACCCGGCTGACTCCTCCAAAGACAGAAGAGAGCAGATGGCGCTGAAATCTGCTCAAGAGGAGAGGAAGGAATAGCCCCGAGGCTCCGCACTCCCTGTACCCCAAGAGGGATATTTGTCCCCATCCAAGCGTGTCGGCCAGCCTTGTCTCTGACTTACCAAGGGACAGGGAAGGGAATGGCAACCACAGGCTTGCTGTACTGCTGCGTGTCCCTTGCCCCTATTCTCTTTTGTGGGGACTTTCCTGAGAGTCCCTGAGAGGGGAACAACATGTTATACATCGCATCACATTCGACTCCTTGCTGGCTTGATAACTAGGTCTTGCACAAACCCGGTTCAACTCTGCTCCGTAGCAGAAAATACAAGGACTGTCTTTCTGCCTCCTGATGTCCTGCTTATACTTCTTTGCCTGGCTCGCATGAAAAATAAGCTTTCTAGAGGAGGGACCAGTCAGGCAGGAATATTTGGAGAGTATGTTTAGCCCCAGAAGATTTTGATTTTTCATGGAGGTTACTGTAACACTGCTGATGTTGAAGGAAATAACTGTGGACGGTTCTGCAGTGGGCAAGGGCCCTTGTAACGAAAGACCATGTCACCTGCAGTTCTGCCCTCACGCACACTGGGATCCTTTTCAGGATAGCACTGAATATAACTTGGGTTCTGGAGGGCACGGAGTGGAGCTCTGGCAGCTGAAAGGCAAACTGCCAACTCGGTGGCAGGAGGGCATGGCACACCCCACACTCTCCATCATCCAGGGCCCCATTGTCTTCCCTACTGTTGGGCTGGCTGGGTCTGAGCAGTGTTTCCCAGACGCCATAGCTGTGACCTGCTTCTACCTCTGCTGACATTGTTCCATATCACCACAACAGCTTCCATCTCAAACGTATTTCGCCTCCAGTGAGGCAGGGAGACGCTGTCCCTGCTTGCATGGCATGGAGATACCAAGCTCACGCTGGGGAGGCTTACCAGGATGGGCCAAAAGACAGCCACGGAGTGGGGATTTATAGCTCAGCCTATGGACTACCAAGCTGATACCCTAGGCACTGTATCAGCCTTCCCTTCCTTCTGCAGGCTTGGAGCCAGCAGGGACGCTGCCGGCTCCAGCTGCTCTAATTGAGCTTTGTAGAATAAACTTGTGGAATTAGCCTGTTGGCTGCTGAGATAAAATCAAGCACTGAATGCAGATCAAAGGAGGCAGTCTTGCTGATAGTTTGCAGGGAGACAGCTGGACCCAGACTCCTCCTACAGCTCTAGAAAGGGCTGTTCAGCAGCTGAGGATGAGGACAGAGCATGATACATGCTGCTTCTTTGATGATACACATGGTTCAAGCCCTGATGGTAAAAGCTACAGATGCCTTAGGACAGATCAGACACTGGTGATAAAAATGGTCAAAGCCAGGCAAGAGAGAGCACTAACTCAGAGAAAAACAATTTTTGGGGTGTGCCATAAATTTGTGGCTTTTCCTGGCAGCGTGAAAGGAGCAACAATGCAAGGCCAAGCTCTGAGTCCAGCCTGCAGGACCAATGTGGTTTAAGAAGGGGAAGTCTGCCCTTGCCAGGTTTCTGTCTGTCCTTGCGGATGAGAAGGACTAGCCCAGCAGCTGTGGGGAGTCCTCAGCACGGTAGGAGGAGGAAGAGGGAGAAAGCCTTAGAGTGGAAGCACTATCTGCTACCAAGAACAATAAACTCAGCACATTCCCTACGTGGACCTTACTGTACAGACATGGCTGGTCTGAATGCAAGCAGCAAATCTGCGAGAGGCCACCTGCTTCCAGCCCTGCTAGACTGCACAGACAGCAAATTAAAAATCAGATTCACAGAACACGCAGATTAAAGTTGCTCCATGTCCATTTTTCCAGGGTTCCTGAAAACTGGATCATGCATTTCCCTGAAAAAGGTGACCAGCTACTGCCACTCAAGGAAGACAGATTTGTAGTTTACCCTTCAGGGGACTCTGGAGAGGGATGAAGGAGCCTGAAAGGAGGCCACCAGTCAGAGCAAAGCACGTAGTTTGGGAGAATGGCAGACTGAGAACGCAGAGAAAAGTGAGACAGGAAAGATGGAATGCAAGGAGGAAGGTCAGGAAAGGATGGTTGCCTTTCCAGCTTGTTAACCCCAGCCTGTGGCAGGAGTCAGTTCATTTATGGCCAAAGATGGTTCCAACAAGAGCCAGTGGTGAGTTCTGCTGCTTTAAATAAGCTGATGATGACTTTGGAAGAAGAATCTGGCCTGAAGATGTGTGCGAACCTCAGGCTTCTCTGCTGGAGAAGATGCTAAGGCTGAAGACTGTTCCCCTTGGGTTTTGGGTTTGTCCAAAGAAGTGCAGGGCAGCAAAGACAAAGCATATAGCACAGGCATATAGTGCATTTGGTGCTTTGTAAGGGATAAAGAATACATCTGGCTATTTTTGATACATTTTTTATAAGAATGGGCAAAGGAACTACTGGTGAACGGTGTTTTAATGTGATCATCAGTCTTCCAATCCTCAGCTGCCTCTTTGAGTGGAAGTACAGTCACACAAGCTGGAAAACAACCCTTCTCTTGAGGATTTCCAAGGCATCTTCAGCCAAGACAGAAATTATCTGTTTTCTAGGAAAAGACCCTAATGAGTGGAGTGCTTGAGCTTGTTCTCCTTCATTTAAATCTAGCAAACCTCTGGTGACACTGCTTGAGCTACACTTTGTCCTCACTCAGCAGGATGAGGCTGCTGCTCAATACAGAGCCAGCGACAATTCTCCAACGAGCCCCAGACTGCGGCAGAGGCTGATGGCAGTGAAGGTTTTGGACTGCAACATCTACGTTGCTGGAACAAGCCCCTTTTTTATGGATCTGCTAAAACCAGCACGGAGCCCCAAAACGGAGAAGTGGGAGACAAGAACCTAAAATCAGATGGGAGCAATTTATCATGGCTGCTCTTGTCAACATCTTCCAGGGAAGAATGATTAGCCTTATTAACTGATTAGGTGATTAATTAACTGATGAAGTGAAATTACGGATCAAGTATCAAATGATTGCAAGCAAGCGTATTTTGAGTATTTTTCTGGGAAATGACATATCACACGTGCCTTTAACAAACATTAGAGGCCAAGTGGCAAACTGTTTGGGGTAGCAATGCATGGGGTCAGCAAGACAGGACAAGAGCTGCATGCAGCTGCAGAGCCCTGGCACAGGACAGGAGTGCCTGGTACAAAGCAGGAAGCGAGGCAGACCCACTCCCTCTCCCAGTAACTTTGACCTAAATGTGGCAGCAAATGTCACCTGCTTCAAGACTGGATTTTTTTTTTTTCTTAGAACCTTTCTTCCTCTTGATAAGAAACTGGAAGGTTATGTCCATGCCCAGAGGAGCATTTATCGCCCTCTACGCATGCTCTCCTCCTCTGACCGAGGCCTATACCCTACTCTGTCCCCAGAAAATGTACTTTAGAATCATAGAATCATGGAACAACCAGGTTGGAAGGGACCCATCGGATCTTCTAGTCCAACCATTCCCATCAAAACACTAAACCAAGTCCCTCAAGACCTCATCCACTCGTGCCTTAAACACCTCCAGGGAAGGTGAATCAACCACCTCCCTGGGCAGCCTATTCCAATGCCCAATGACCCTCTATGTGAAAAACCTCCTCCTAATCTCCAGCCTAAATCTCCCCTGGCGGAGCTTGAGGCCATTCCCTCTTGTCTTGTCCCCTGTCACTTGGGAGAAGAGGCCAGCTCCCTCCTCTCTACAACCTCCCTTCAGGTAGCTGTAGAGAGTAATGAGGTCTCCTCTCAGCCTCCTCTTCTCCAGGCTAAACAATCCCAGCTCTCTCAGCCGCTCCTCATAGGTTCTGTTCTCCAGCCCCTTCACCAGCCTCATTGCTCTTCTCTGGACTTGCTCCAGAGCCTCAACATCCTTCTTGTGGTGAGGGGCCCAGAACTGAACGCAGTATTCAAGGAGCGGCCTCACCAGTGCTGAGTATAGAGGGAGAATCACCTTCCTGGACATGATTGGTCACCTCTAGGACAGAGCAGCAGTATTACATTCTCTTTTAGGCATCCCGCACAGGCTCAATAGTGAAGAGGAAGCTATGGAAAGGAAGGGCTTTCATTTTACCAGTCTGCTTATAGAATTATAGCATAGTTCAGGTAGGAATGGACCTTAAATATCATCCAGTTCCAACCCCCCTGCAATGGGCAGGAACATCCCATCAGACCAGGCTGCCCAAGGCCCCATCCTTGAACACCTCCAGGGATGGGGCAGCCACAGCTTCCATGGGCAACCTGTGCCAGCACCTCACCACTCTCATGGTGAAGAAATCTGCCCTAATGTCTAAGTCTAAATCCGTCCCTCTCTAGTTTATACCCATTGCTCTTAGTCCTTATAATTTCTTCTCTTCATCCATTCTTTAGTCCAGTGTTGTCTTCAGGACTTCTCGTTCCCTTTATCACCATCTCCTAAGCAAGGCATGTGTAGCAACTCCTTCCACCACCCTGTTCCTCTGAGCCCATTTAGCCCATTGTCCCAGCTGAAGAGGGCAAGGAACAGGCACTGCTGGGGTGCTTTGGGGTTTTCCTGGAGGTTGCACCGAGCCACCATCGACAACCAGTGAGGCCGTTCCAGTACTAATGATGTTTGTCTCCAAAAAGGCTGTTTAGTTGAGACAGTTACAAATTGTATTTTATAAACTGCTTTTCTATAAGTGGATTTTTTTACCAGCAGGGAAAAGTGCTTTAATAATCCCACTTCTGATTAATGGCAGGGTGTCTTGGCAAAACAGACTGCTGCGGCTTCAGTTCTTCCTCAAGGAGGAATTACAAGTGGTAAATAAAGGAGAAAATGCACACCTCTCTGCCTGAAAAAATATTGATCCAGACTCTTCTTAGGTAAAAGACAGTCAGTAAAATTCTCTGAAAAGTTAGTTTTTAGCCTGTGAGCTGGAGAGATCTGTAAACTGGATCCTGCTCTTTTTAGAAAAAATTATAATCGCTCTGGCATGTGTACATCTGAGACTTAATGATCATTGTTCTCACCCCCTGAGAAAGGAAGAAATACTTTCCTAATTACAGAGACAGGGATCTGAGTCTCATGCTGTATTAAATGACTGTTTTATGGTCTCTTAGAGAAGCTGAAGGGTTCAATCCTAACTTCCAGCCCTAGGCCTGCCCTCCAGCAGTCCAGGAAAGCCATCAGGGACAATGCAAAACCTTGAACACCACATTGTGAACACAGTAAAACTAACTGAAACTCCCATTCTTCAGACATCTTTCTCTCTCAAAATCCAGTGTTTTGTAACAACTTCTAAACCACAGTGTTGGTTGAATGACCATACAACTACAACATGAAAAGTACCTAATTTCTGCAAAACCATTGCATAGCTTGGAACAGTTTTAAGAGGTTCCATGTGTGTGGAAATTAAGAGGCAAAGCATAAAATCACACCTTCTCTTCTCACACACAGGCTTATCGACATAGTTATTGCCCAGAGCCCTGTAGCTCTGTTCTCTATCAAAGTCATAAATCTCTTAACTTGTCTCCAGAATTATCTGTGAATACAGGAATTTACCTGCCAGACTTTGTAATTATTCTATCTATCTCATGTCTGTAGAACAACCTGGCACAGGCAGACAAGTGACTGCACACTAGTAATTAAAGTCTTCATTTGACTAAATTAAAGATCAGAATTATTCTAGTATACGATTTTAGGGTAGATAATTTGAATTCAAGTTCTTCCAAAGGAAGAAAAACAACCACATATTCTTAAAATTGGGCAGTCCCATGCATGGTCACAAAGCCCAAGTTATCTTCATAGGCAGGAGGAGGAAGTTTATTAGACAGCTTATCCCATCCCACTGCTATTAGGTAAATATATTACACCAAAACCATTCTCAACAGATATTTGCCTAAAAAAAAGCTTAAGTATTTCCACTAACAGAAGTTCCAGGACCTGAGGGAATGCCAGGAAGGTGTGCTAGGACCCACAGGAATGTCAGGGAGATGTGCCAGGGAAGGGTTTGGTTAGACATTAGAAAAAGGTTTTTTACCCAGAGGATGGTGGAGCACTGGAACAGCTCCCCAGGGAAGCAGTCAGAGTGCCAGGCCTGACAATATTCAAGAAGCATTTGGACAATGCCCTCAGACACATGGTGTGAATGCTGGAGTTGTCCTGTGCAGGGGCAGGAGTTGGACTCGATGATCTTCGTGGGTCCCTTCCAACTCAGGGTATTCTACAATTCTATGATTCCACATTTCTAGGAAGTTTAATCATCGTTACCACTGGAGGAGATGTTTCTGGTGCCTCAATGTTATTTAATTGAGCTGCTGCACTCGCAGCAGACACAGAAAGCAATGAACAATCTTCCTCTTTGTGAAAATGGGTAAAACCAAACAGCTTTGTCATGGTCATACAAAAAATGCCATCAAACTCCAAGACTCTATTGCTCTCTATTACTTTCCAAGGCCTAATTTTAATGTTATGAAACTTCACAACAGTCAAAACTCTTGCTAATCTGGAGCTGGCTCCAGCTCTCTGCCGGACCTTAGCTTTAAGATAGATGAAAACTCCAAACAGAGGTAATTACAGAGGAAAATACATCTGTTCAGCATAGGTAACACTGAACACAAGACACTATCCTCTTCAAGGAACAACATCTAGAAAACATCACTGTAAAGAAAACACACTGTCAGAGGGACATTCTGTCTAACTTTCAAAAACCACAACCGCTTAGACAAAACTTAACTGTAGTTTAGCTTAAATCAAAATATTCCACTTCAAAACATTTCACATATTGTATTGATGGGTCACCCCCGTCTTTTCCATTCAAAAGCCAAACCCAAGCATTTTAACCAGTAGAGCAAATTTTAAACCGCAGGGCAAATTCACCATCCAACACTCTCTTCCCACTCCTGCTCATTGGCACACAAGGCAGCAGGAGGCAGAGGCCCTCAGCCCATGCACAGCCTACAACGGGTCACAGCCCATGTCACTGCATCCCTGCTCCCTACATCCATGCATCCCTGCTCCCTCTTCCTTTCTCCCTCATCTACCTGAAGGGAGGTTGTAGAGAGGAGGGAGCTGGCCTCTTCTCCCAAGTGACAGGGGACAGGACAAGAGGGAATGGCCTCAAGCTCCGCCAGGGGAGATTTAGGCTAGAGATTAGGAGGAAGTTTTTCACACAGAGGGTGATTGGGCATTGGAATAGGCTGTCCAGGGAGGTGGTTGATTCACCTTCCCTGGAGGTGTTTAAGGCACAGGTGGATGAGGTCTTGAGGGACTTGGTTTGGCGTTTGATAGGAATGGTTGGACTAGAAGATCCGATGGGTCCCTTCCAACCTGGTTGTTCTAAGATTCTATGATCCTTTCTCCCTGCATCCTCGCTCCCTGCATCCCTGCTCCCTCTTCCTTTCTCCCTCATCCTTTCTCCCTGCATTCCATGGGAATGGTTGGACTAGAAGATCCGACGGGTCCCTTCCAACCTGGTTGTTATTCTATGAGTCTATGAGTCTATGAGTCTATGAGTCTATGAGTCTATGAGTCTATGATTCATTCCCTGCATCCCGGGGCCGCACATCCGTGCTCCGGCGGGCACCAAGGGGGCGCTCGCGCCCACGCGCCACAGGCCGCAGCCTTTCTAGCCGCCATTCCCCCCCCACCCCCTAACCCTGTCAAACTCTATGGTCGTGGCTCGCTGCGGGGAGCCGCGCGCTCTACGGCAGCCGCGCCTCACTCCCTTGAGGGCGCTGTCCTCTCTTCCTGATTTTACGACAGCGGCGCTTGACGGCGCCGCGGTCGCGCGGCGCTGACGCGCGAAGGGCGGGACGGGGCGGTGCGCGGCCTCTTTCCTCGCTGCCGCCGCCGCCGCCGTATCCGCGTCCATCGGGGCCGTGACGGCGCCGCGCAGGTGAGGGGGGGCGGCAGGCACGGCCCCTTGCCCCACCGGGACCCCCCCCCGGCCCCGCCCCGCCCCGGCGCTGCTAGCGGTTCCGGTGGGCGCTGGGTCCCCGCCCTGCCCCGCGCCCCCACAGCGGCCGGGGCTGCCTGGGCCCAGCCGCACCCCTCGGTGCGGGCCCGGCTGGCGGAGCTGTGTCTGTGTGCCCCCCCCCCCCACGCCTTCCCCTCCTGGGGCTCCGCGCTCTGGCCTGTACCTGGGGAGAGGCCGCCGTCCCCGGTGCCTCGGGCCGGAGCATGGGCGGTGGGGCTCCGCGTGCGGCAGCTGAGGCGCTGAGAAGGAGGTTTTATGGTCTTTTTTTGCCCTCTAGCAGTTTAAAAAATGGCGAAGTTTGTGACGCCCGTGATCCAGGACAACCCCTCGGGCTGGGGGCCGTGCGCCGTGCCCGAGCAGTTCAAGGATATGCCCTACCAGCCTTTCAGCAAGGGAGACCGTCTGGGAAAGGTACCTTGCCACACATTTTTGTTTCTTCCTGCCGTGGCTGCTCTTCTGACACCACTTGCAGCACATCCTGACATATAACACAGTTGTGAACAATTAGAGTCATAGAATGTTCTGGGTTGGAAGGGAGCCACAAGGACTGTGGAGTCCGACTCCTGTCTCTGCACAGGACAATCCCAGCATTCGCACTGTGTGTCTGATGGCATTGTCCAAATACTTCTCGAATATTGTCGGGCTTGGCTCCATGACTGCTTCACTGGGGAGCTGTTCTAGTGCTCTACCACCCCCTGGGTGAAGAATCTTTTCCTAATATCCAACTTAAACCTCCCCTGGCACATCTCCCTGTCATTCCCTCTGGTTGGTTGCCAGAGAGACTCTTTATCAGCACTTGTTCTTCCTCCTTCCCTTGTAAGAAAGCGATAAACTGTGGTGAGGTCTCCCCTCAGTCTCCTCCAGGCTAACTAGCAGGGTCGACAAGTGGAGGTGGGAGCTGGAAGGAGCGAGTCCAGAGAAGAACAACGAAGCTGGTGAAGGGGCTGGAGAAACAGGCCTTATGAGGAGCAGCTGAGAAATCTGGGGTTGTTTAACCTGGAGAAGAGGAGGCTGAGAGGAGACATCATTGCTCTCTACAACTACCTGAAGGGAGGTTGTAGAGAGGAGAGTAATGGCCTCTTCTCCCAAATGACAGGACAAGGGAGAATGGCCTCAACTTCCACCAGGGGAAATTTAGGCGAGACATTAGGAAAAAAATTTTCACAGAAGGGGTCATTGGAACAGGCTGCCCAGGGAGGTGGTTGGTTCACCTTCTCTGGAGGTGTTTAAGGCACAGGTGGACGAGGTGCTGAGGGGCATGGGTTAGTGTTCAGTAGGAACAGTTGGACTCGATGATCCAATGGGTCTGGATGTTCTATGTTCAACAGCCTGGTTCTGGTCTGGATGTTCATCTGGTCTGGATGTTCTATGTTCAACAGCCTGGTTGTTCTATGATTCTATGATTTTAGGAGCATACAACAGCATTTACTTCTGCTCAAAGGCCTGTACTATACAGTCAGAGGTGGGGGTAAATATCCTATTAACATTGGCTAATTTTGACTGTTTCTGCTTGTCCTTAGGTGGCCGATTGGACAGGAGCCACGTATCAGGATAAAAGATACACAAGTACGTGTTGTCCAGCGGCTGCTCCTGTGGCTTATTTCCTACAAAGCTTTCTTCAAGCATAATTCCTGCTTTCATGTCTCACCTGCTCTGGTGGTTACCTGCATACCTCAGCAAGAGAGGCATCCAAAATTAAGAAGCAAGCCTCACCCTGTGGAGAGCTTCATGGGGCTCTCCCTGTCCCTAGGGCTTACTCCGGTCTTTTTGTATTTCCTTGTGACTGGGATTTCTCAGGGAGGTGTGAAATGGGCATGACACATGCTGGCATACAGCAGAAATCCCAGTTTATACATCAGATTTAGGTGAAGGCAATGGGAGGGAATTTGGGGGGAGAAAAGACGTAGTGTCAGAGTGTTTTTCCTACAAGGTTGGTGTCAGAATGCTTGGTTCTATTTCCAGACAAGTACTCATCACAGTTTGGTGGTGGAAGTCAATATGCATATTTCCACGAGGAGGATGAGACAAGCTTCCAGCTGGTGGATACAGCACGAACGCAAAAAACAGCATACCAGAGGAACCGTATGCGATTTGCACAGGTAATTCATGCTTTTACAAACAGTCTTGAAGGAGAACTTAGTCAGCACAGAATTATTTTGCAACTGCTGTCCTTTTTTTTCCATTTTCTTCTACCTCTGCAGAGGAACCTTCGGAGAGACAAGGACCGTCGGAACATGCTGCAGTTCAGCATGCAGACTCTGCCAAAGAGCGCTAAGCAGAAGGAGAGGTGAGGCCTCACATAGGAGCATAATGTGGGTTGGAATGTGTGAACACACTGCCGATAAGTGAAGTTGCCGTAACAGAACCGAATAGAGCTTCTCAGCAAAGAAGAATTTTGGGATGTTTCAAGTCCAGTGTTTTGCTGATGTCAGCAGCAGTAATGAGCTTGGATTTCACACAGCTGTCTAAGAATTCAGGAGAAATTTTTAATCTTGTATAGGAAGTAAACATGTCATTTTAAAGCAGGGCAAACCTTTTATGTGTCACGGTCTTTAGCCATAAAAATATTTAAAGAGCTTCTCGGTAAAGAACAGAGCTTTAAATATCTTGGGCGTTTTGATCAACAGACAGCTCAGCAAATGTTTCAGTGGCTCAGTGCCTGAAAGCATTGCTTCACTGGTGGTAATTTGGAAAGATAAGAACAGTTGTGGCATGTAGAAATCAAGAACTTCTCTTCATGGCTTTTCTCATGTTTGTCATCTTAGGGATCGTTTACGCCTACAAAAGAAGTTTCAGAAGCAGTTTGGAGTGAGGCAGAAATGGGACCAAAAATCACAGGTAAACTAGCAAGCTCTCTGCCCCTTGCAATGGTTTGGTTTCTCTGGCAGCACTCCCGGGGCAGCTTCTCTTGTACAAATCTTGATGTGTGTTGTCTGTCTCTCTCCCTCACACGTATGGCTGGACAGCAGAAGCCTCGTGACTCCTCTGTTGAAGTTCGCAGTGATTGGGAGGTGAAAGAAGAGATGGATTTCCCTCGGCTGATGAAGATGCGCTACCTAGAGGTGTCTGAGCCACAGGATATGTGAGTTCATAAAGCAACTCTGGTTTTGCTTCCTGAATTGACCACGTTTTTGGAAAGTAGGAGGGTGAGGGTCTCCTGGCCTGGTACAGCATTCTCATTGAGGTACCCAAAGCAGGGGGAGGTAATGGAACACCCAACAGGCCCTACTGTGTTTTGTGGGTGGTGTTACCTGTAAGGGAGGGTATCAATGGGGTCCTCCTTTACCTCTGCAGAGAGTGCTGTGGAGCCCTAGAATACTATGACAAAGCCTTTGACCGCATTACAACAAGGAATGAGAAGCAACTGAGGAGCATTAAGCGCATCTTCCATACCGTCACTACTACTGATGATCCAGTTATCCGAAAGGTGTGTGTACTGGTTTGTGAAGTCCAACAGTGTATTTCTCGGTGCGTGCTGGTGTTAAAGACTTACTTGCATGGTCAGACCAAAGTTAAGAGGTGAGCAGAAAACTTCCAGATCCCTAAACTTGCAAAGGGTTAAAAAAAGCATTAGCTGGTATAGTTATCTTTTTAGCTCCAATGCAGAGCTACATTAATGCAAAACTAGGAATACTGGTCAAGGAAAAGCTGTACTTCTGGAAAGGCAAGCAGACTGGTACTTGAGCTATGTTGGGAAACTTCTGTATTGGAGAAGTGGTTCTTGAAATTTCGGCTTTTGGAGATGAGGAAGGTTCAGGGACATTCTCCTTTGTGACCCAAACAGCAATAGGGAACCAAGTCTTCCCAACAGAATTCATGGTTTTTAATATACCTCTTACTTTTTCCTTGTTTTTGTGAAGCTGAACTGGATTGCTGGGAAGTGCCTCATGCTCTGTCTGGCAGCTGGTGGTACCTGCCAGTCCAGTTTTTTCTCAGCATGAGAGAAGAAATAGGTGGTCTGGTTTTGCAGATACTTCTCATCCTAGCTAGGGAAGGGAAGGGATCCCTGCTCTTGTTGCTGAAATAGTTTTGTTCTGTATCCATAGCTGGCCAAGACCCAAGGGAACGTGTTTGCCACAGATGCCATCCTGGCCACACTGATGAGCTGCACTCGCTCCGTCTATTCCTGGGACATCATTGTGCAGAGAGTTGGATCCAAGCTTTTCTTTGACAAGAGGGACAATTCAGATTTTGGTGAGGAAAAGTCCTGAAAGAAATTTGTTAGAGCAGCTAAAAGATCTCATTTTCTTAATGCTTTTTTTCTTTTTTTATTCTGTGTCCAGGCTGAGACACCTGGAATGAGCTGATTGCTGTGCTAGCTTGATATTCTTCATTGTGGGGCAGGAGACTTGCTGAAGCTGGTATAGTACTCCTCACTTGTGTCTTTATTTTCTTCCCAGACCTCCTGACAGTGAGTGAAACAGCCAACGAACCACCTCAGGAAGAGGGCAACTCCTTTAATTCTCCACGCAACCTTGCCATGGAAGCTACCTACATTAATCATAACTTCTCCCAGCAGTGCCTGAGGATGGTAAGGTCAAGCAGTGCTGGGTGGCAGGGTCTGGATTTCAGAGAGTCTCAAGAACAAATTTCATTAAGGCTGCTTTAATACAGCATAGGAGCGTTTTAATTGGCAGAGTTGTTATGCTGATGTTCCTTCACTTTTGAAAGAGGAGGGGTTACTTCGGATCAGCAGTGTGACTTTATCATAGTAAGATTTTTACCTTTATTCCACACTCCCACTGGTGAAGCAGGCAGGCTTCTGGTTATGCTTAGGGAAGCTGAAATGCCAGCAGAAGTAACTGCTTACAGCGAAGCGACAGCTGTGAAGGTGAGGCTTCTCATCTGCTGTATTTAATGCTTTAGCATTTTTCTATTTAAGAGAAAGGTACTGTTGCTATAAAAGAACATTTATCCAGTAAAGGAGAGCTCCCTTGGTGTTTTTCTCCTAATATGTCCCTCTGTTTTCTCCTGCAGGGAAAGGAGAAGTACAAGTTTCCTAACCCAAACCCCTTTGTAGAGGATGACATGGATAAAAATGAAGTAGCCTCTGTTGCATACAGGTATGTTGATCTCTTTCTGATGCCCAAGTTTAGCAAGAGGGCAGGATATCAGTATGATTGGAGCCAAAACAAGCTGGGAGTGGTTTTGATAGCTTTACCATGAGAGGGATTTCTGGATTTCCTAACAGTGAACAGATACAGGCAGGGAAATAATTTTGCTGAGTGATTGCATGAATCTGGAAGAGGGCAAGGGTCAGAAATAACCAGCTGGATTGTTCACTGACAGATACCGAAGGTGGAAGCTGGGAGATGATATAGACCTCATTGTCCGCTGTGAACATGATGGAGTGATGACAGGAGCTAATGGAGAAGTGTCATTCATCAACATCAAAACACTGAACGAATGGGATTCCAGGGTGAGGAAGAACAAGATCCCAAAGCTCTAGCTCTAACTGCTTCACTGCTGCCTGACATGCCAGGTACAGCAGGCAAGATGAGACTAACATCTGGCGGTGTCCCCCGGGTGGTTATGCTCCGCCAAAGGACCGTAGCTTTGGTGGAGAAGCAGTGCTGATGGGGTTCTTCCCCCAGATGCAATGTAGCTGGCTTGGACCCTCTTCTCGCCAGGCATTTCAGCACAGTAGCCTGTCTGTTCCCATGCTTGCTTTATGAGTTCTTCCCTCACAAACTTTTTGCAAACCAATGCCACAAATGTTGGCCAATCTCCACTGTTTGTACTTTTTCTGGTGCAAGGGCTTTCTCTGTAGGATACTGTTGGTACTCCCTCATATGGTATCATAAAGTAGACAGAAGAAACTTAACCACTTGATGTTAGGAGGGCTGAAGAAACGATTGCCGCTGGGTTGTTGGATTGACCCTGGTTTTGATTCTCCTCTTAGTACTGCAATGGAGTAGACTGGCGCCAGAAGCTGGACTCTCAGAGAGGCGCTGTGATTGCCACAGAGCTGAAAAACAACAGCTACAAACTAGCCCGCTGGACATGTTGTGCACTGCTGGCTGGATCGGAGTATCTTAAACTTGGGTAAGACACAGTTTTCACAACAGACATCTTCTAGATGCACTTTCTGTGATTTAACCCATTATGTGTTAAAGTGAACCATTTGTAGAATGAGAAGTCATAAAATCACAACACATTTTTGAATAGCCAAGAGGGTAAATCTTGCAGTGAGCGTACCAGTCTTAGTGTCAGCTGCTTCCCCTCAGCAGCTGGCTGATGCGTGCCCTGCTGTGACTGACCTTGTGAGACCTCACACACGTGACAGGCTGACAGCATCTGCACTTCTTGGCCTGTTTGCCAGGATTGCCAGCAAGGGAAATAAATGCAGTGGCTGTCCTACCTGTCAGGAGTGTGATTGAGGTCCTCCGTGCCCTGTTACTGAGAAATGGGGAGGAGAGGAGGCATCACCACAGCCCTTCTTGAACAGTCAGGTTGAAATCAGTTGAGTCTGTGCTGTGGGTAGCGAGCAAGAGGCATTTGCTAACTCTTCCAGTGATTCTGCATTGCAAGGTTCTGTCTTCTCATACAGGACTGATGCCTTTGCATCTGTTCAATTCCAAACACCCATTGTTGTCTGTGGGACCAATTCTTCTGTATCTTTTGTACAGTTCCATCTGACTTGAGCTGGTGAGGGATTCCTGGTACGTTACTGATTGACAGCTTGTAGCCAGGGAATCCTCTTTACTTCCAGTGTTGGAGTATTAGGATTTTTCTTCCCAGAAAACAACGCTAAGATGATTAGGCTGCTTTTCTTGGTAGTGTTCTTCTGTTGGCTGGGCTTAATCTCCTGATGCCTCTGTGCTTTCTCCTTGCCCACCTAGGTACGTATCCCGTTACCATGTGAAGGACTCTTCCCGCCACGTGATCCTGGGCACGCAGCAGTTCAAGCCAAATGAGTTTGCCAGCCAGATCAACCTGAGCATAGAGAATGCTTGGGGCATCCTGCGATGCGTCATCGACATCTGCATGAAGCTGGATGAGGGGAAGTACCTCATCCTCAAAGACCCCAACAAGCAGGTGATACGGATCTACAGCTTGCCCGATGGAACCTTCAGCTCTGATGAAGATGAGGAGGATGAGGAGGAAGAAGAGGAAGAGGAAGGTTTGTAATACTTCATGATTTTTGCTTTTCAGTAATCTACTGGCCTATGATAAAGATCAGATCTGAAGGGTGAGATCTGACTTATGCAATGACAAGAGAGGAGCAAGGCTTGAGGGTGTGTGGTCCTGAGGACAGGACTCGGTGATAGAAAAGGTGTGAGAGACATGGGAATAATCATTTGGAATTGAAAAGAGCTGCGAGTTGGAAATGCAGATATTGTGCCTCTAAACAGATACTGAGAGCATGGACTGATGGTATTAGGAGCGGGGAGAGAACCCAGATCCGCAGGACAGAGTGGGAACGTGGGGCTTGCCGAGGAGCCCTTCATTCAACAGCCCCAGGATGTGTGGGGACAGGAGCTGGTCGTTCGTAGTGTTGAGATATTTTACTACAGTTTTAGAAGTGGGAGTGACAGTAATACGACACATTTAAAATGTGTAGTGATCCAGCCTGGCTGAGGTGGTAAGCCAGTCACGTCTTTCATAAAGTGAATGTTGTAGCTGAGTAATCGCTAGCTGGTCAGTCCAGGAGTTTTTGGAGGACTGATGGTGCCACAGTGGATGCCAGCTGTCTTTGCTTTACTGCCTGAAACCATTTCTGCTCCCCAGTGAGTTATCTCCTGGTGCTCCATCAACACTGGGAAACCAACTGACCTGGAACTCTTGCATCTAAGATACCAAAAATACCTTCCAGGGTTTTTTTTTAATCTTTCTTTTAGGCTGTAAAATCAAGCCTGGCTGCTCTGGTTTTTATTACGGAAATTTTAGGTTGCTGCATAATTTTCTAAGAAATGTAAATTGTGCAATTCCCAATGACGTGTGTGTGGTCTGGGTTGACGGATGGGGTTGGGGGACAAGCATTCTGAGGTGGGGTGAGTCTCCCTGGAATCCTGGACTTGTTTTGTCTTGCTTCGTGTGGCATTTCCTGACAGAGAGTGTGTATTTTGTGGATTTGTGTGGTTTCTTTTCTCCAGCTGCACTTAGTTCATTACCCGTTCTCTTCTCTTGCAGAGGAGGAGAGCTGAGCCCTGTGGACAGGAGGAAGACTGAGCCCTGCTGTTAGTGGGGCAGGTGGTGGCGGCACCCAGTGTCACTCCTGATTCTCTCTGCGAATAAATCATGAGGGAAGAAGGTGGAATAAAGTTACTGCTGTTCAGTGACAGTGTGCTGTGTGCCTGCGTTGGGGGGAGTAGAAGTGGGCCAGTGTCAATAATGGGGGGAGGGTGGGAAGAATGGGGCTGGACTCGCTCAGGGAAGAACAGTCTCTGAGGTAAGTGTCAATCTGCTTTTGGGAGTAGGGAGGCTCTTCAGAGGGGTTTGAACAGGCTGGATCCGTTGGGCTGAGACTAGCAGTGTGAGGGTTTAACAAGGCCAAGGGCTGGGTCCTACACTTGGGCCACAACAATCCCGTGCAAGGAAAGAGTGGCTGGAAAATGCCTGGCAGAGAAGAATGTGGGGGTGCTGGTTGACAGCCAGGTGAACGTGAGCCAGCAGTGTGCCCAGGTGGCCAAGAAGGCCAATGGCATCTTGGCTGGGATCAGAAACAGAGAAACAGCATGGCCAGGAAGAGCAGGGAGGTGCCCTGTAGTCGACACGGATGAGGTTGCACCCTGAATCCTCGGTTCAGTTTTGGGACCCTTCTTCCAAGGACTCTGAGCTGCTGGAGCACGTCCAGAGGAGGGAATGAGGCTGGTGAAGGGGCAGGAGCGTAAGAGTCTGAGGGAATTGCCTCAAGCTCCTCCAGGGGAGATTTAGGCTAGAGATTAGGATGAAGTTTTTCCCAGAAAGGGTCATTGGGCACTGGCAGAGGCTGCCCAGGGAGGTGGTTGATTTCCCTTCCCTGGAGGTGTTTAAGGGACGGGTGGATGAGGTCCTGAGGGATATGGGTTAGGGTTTGATGGGAATGGTTGGACTCAATGATCCGGAGGGTCTCTTCCAACCTGGTGATTCTATGATTCTATGAATTGGGGTGGTGCCTGGAGAAGAGGAGGCTGAGGGGGAGACCTTATCACTGTCTACAACTACCTGAAACTGGAGGTGGGAGTGAGGTGGGTGCTGGTTTCTTCTCCCAAGTGACAGGTGGAAGGAGGAGAGGGAACGTTCACGTCGGATAGCGGGGAAAAAAAACTTCACTGAAAGAAGGGTGGGAGCCGAGTCCTCCTCCCTGCGGCTGGATGATCCCAAAGGTCTTGCTCGCATCCGCCGCCCCCGCCCGGCTCCGAGAGGAGGCCCCGCCCCCCGGCCACGTGGTGCCCGCGGCGGGAAGCGTCGGCGGCGTCACGTGACGCGGGGCGGGGCGTCGGGCTGGGCGCGCTTCCCGCCCTCCCCCCCCCCCCCCCCACCCCATCTTTCCTCGTCCCGGCGCGGCGCGAGCTCCCTATGGTGCCAGGTGCGGGCGTTGGACGGGGCGGGCACGCGCGCGCCTGGCGGGCTATGGTGGGGGGGGGGGGGGGGCAGCGATGGGGGGCAGCGGGAACGAGGCCGGTCCCCGTCGTCGGGGGGAGCCGCGGCTCCCATTGGCTGCGGGGCTTGCGCCTCGTTTTCCTATTGGCCGTGGGGCTCGCACCTCGCTTTCCCGTTGGCTGTCGTGGCGCAGAGGCGCGTGCTGGCGCCTCGGTGCGCGTTATCCGCCTTCGCGCCTGCTCACCCTTCGATGGGGTGGGAAGTGGGTGTTGCGTCCACTGGCCGGAGGAGCTGGGCCCTCTTTGGCTGGCAGGACCGACAGCCCAACCCTGGGGCTCAGGAGGGTGCAGGTGTAGCAAGGGGCCTGGGCTGGTCACGCCGGGAGTGTCTCACCTCTGTATTCCTCTGCCCACAGGGGCGGCTGTCCCAGCCCCGCCATGGCCCCTGCGGTCTGCGGGACGCTCCTGGCTCTGACCGTGTACGCCAGCAGCCTGTGCACGGCAGGCAGCGCCGCTTTCCTCTACCACGACTACTGTATCATCGGGGCCGGCCCCTCGGGTTTGCAGGCGGCTTATTTCCTCCAGCGAGCTGGACGGGACTACGTGGTCTTCGAGCGGAGTCACGCTCCCGGCAGCTTCTTTGCCCTCTACCCTCGCCACCGCAAGCTCATCAGCATCAACAAGCAGTACACGGGCAAATCCAACAGCGAGTTCAACCTCCGCCACGACTGGAACTCGCTCCTCAGCCACGACCCACGGCTGCTTTTCCGACACTACTCCCGTGACTTCTTCCCCAACGCTGACACGATGGTGCGTTACCTGGAGGACTTTGCTTCATTATTGAAGCTGCAGGTCCAGTACAACACGGCCATCGTCCACGTAACACTGGAAAAGGATGAGAAGGCCTGGAATGGCCACTACTTCCTCCTGACGGACCAGGACAGGCAGATCTACAAGTGCAGGTAATGGGTGAACCTAGGGCTAGCCACGCTGCTTTCCATGGATGTCTTCAGAGTCACAAAATCATAGAATAAATAAGGTTGGAAGAGATCCATAAAGGTCTAGCAGAGGTAGTGACATCAGTTTGTTCAGAGCTTTGTCCTGTTGAGGCATGAATATCTCCAAAGATGGAGATTTCTCAGCCTTTCAGAGCCTTAACCACTGTCATGGGTGAAGAAAGTTTTGCAGGGATCAGCGAGGTGGGTGGGTGGAATAACTTGCTCCTGGGAAGGTGTTGTCCCTGTGTTCAGTTTTGGGCTCCCCGCAGCAAGAGGGACATTGAGGTGCTGGAGCACATCCAGGAGGCGGTAATGAGCCTGGTGAAGGGTCTGGAGCACCAGCCTGTGAGAGGCAGCTAAGGGAGCTGTGGTTGCTTCAGTATGAAGAAGAGGCTGAGGGGAGACCTTATTGCTCTTTGCAGATGCCTGAAAGGAGGTTGTAGCGAGGTGGGTGCTGGTCACTTCTCCCAGGTAACAAGTGATAGGATGAAAGGAAATGGGCTCAAGTTGTACCAGGGAATGTTTAGGCTGGATATTGGGAAATACGTCTTTATTGACTGAACGAATGGTTAAGCGTTGGAACAGGCTGCCCAGGGAGGTGGTGGAGTCTCCATCCCTAGAGGTCTTCAAAGAGCATATAGATATGACACTTTGGGATGTGGTTTAGTAGGCATGGTGGTGTTAGGCTGACAGTTGGACTTGATGATCTTGGAGGTCTTTTACAGCCTTAATGGTTCTATGAGTGTTATGCCTTAGACAGCTGAGGAACTGGCAGGGCAGAAACAAACTAGCGGCAGCTATCACCGCAGGGTCCGTGCTTAATACATAAGCTTGAAATCACTTCTGTTTATCACTATGCTCTCCATAAAAAAAAGATAACTAGGTCGCACTTGTAGCCACTGCTGCCTATATTACAAACTCAGGTGAGTCAGTGCAGCAACACCTCACCTCTGGTAACCCACATGTGCTTAGAAGAACCAATATTTAAAAGTATGTTCCAGCCAACTGAAGCCCTGGGTTAGAGCAGAGCCAGCAGGAGGAAACTAGAGAAAAGTGGGGCTGTTGCAGCTGTAGAGCTCTAAAGAGAGCCGACTGTGAGGATTAACCCTAAAGGCTGCTGGTCCCTGAATTCCCCTTCCCTTTGTTATACTCCTGCCTGCGTAGTTTCTGTCGCCACTGAGCTATATTCCTGAAAGCCATCTAGAAGCTACCCATATGAACATACGGAGTGTATTTCTCACCTCTCCTGAGAACCTCAGCTCCACAACAGTGGGTCACGCTGGCTGTCACTTGGAGGTGTGCTTGTCTGGCAAGCTTGGAGGGGACAGAAGGCAGTCATGGACACCCACACACCACGAGTGAGTTTGCTCTCAGGAGTTGCGTGAGCAAGGCGGGGACAGCAGACAGTGCTACTAGCCTTGGCTGTCTGGTGTTTCCGTCTTAAGTGACAAAAAAATTCCCTTGGATTCTAGTCAAAGGTCTTCCAGAGAGGTATATAAAAGATTGTAATATGTACTTTTAGTGTTAACAATTAGTTTTGTGGCTAACGTTTTTTATGACTAGGAGCTACATTTTAAATAACGAAACCATTTCCTATCCCTCTTAAAATTACTTTTTTTCCTGCTGCATTAAAAGGCAAAACAAATTGTAAATCAAGGTAATTTTTTATATAGGATATAGTCAACCTGTGAAACAGTTTAGCATTGTATATGTCATCAGTGAGCACATGTAAGTATTACTTGTACATTCCTGAACAATGGAGAGAGACGTATACGTACAGCACCCACACTGACTTTTGCTATACATAATGACATTCCTAGTTGTCTTCCTTGGCCTGAGAATAGGGAAGAGAAGAGCAGGTCATTAGATGAAGCTGGGGAGAGGTTTCTCTCAAAACTGTGACATGTGCAGCTGATCCAGTGTGGCTGGAGGGGACAGATCACAGCTGTCTTCCACAGCTGGAGGAGGTAGGAGCAATGAGATGGAGTGATGGCCCCATACACATAATTCCTACATTCCCTAGTGCTCTCACTGTTTTTGCAGCTCCCTGTTGGTCGCCACTGGCACGTGGGTCCCCAATGTGGTAAACTTCCCTGGCTCAGAATATGTTGAAGGTTACGAGACTGTGTCCATCAACCCAGAGGATTTTGTTGGCCAAACCGTGTTGATCTTGGGCCGAGGGAACTCGGCCTTTGAGACGGCAGAGAACATTTTGGGCGTCACAAATTTCATCCACATGGTGAGCCGGTCCCGCGTGCGCCTCTCATGGGCTACCCACTACGTTGGGGATCTCAGGTAGGAAACAGCTCTTCTTCCTCTTTCTAATGCAGCCAGAATACAACCAAGGGGAAGCATTTCTTGCTGTGGTCCCAGGGGTTGCACATGAAATGTGGGGCCTTCTATCTTTAGGCCTTTGGTTTAAAGCATTCCAGGTTACAGCTGTTGAACACGGGAGCTTGATGAAGGCCCTTCAGGGTCTGTGTAAAATAGGAAAATCTCCCCTTGGAAACAGTTTCATTAAAAACTGCTGGCTTCCAAGTTGTTGCTTGCGATCACAGAGAAGAGCTGAGAAGTTGATTACATCCTGCAAGGGTGGCGAGGCTGTGTTACTTCAGAGCCCCATAACCCTCAGCCTCTTTGGACTGAGCAGCTGAGACCAAACTTTGGATCCCACCTCTCCTTCCTTCCTGTAGCCCTTCATACATTACCTTTTTTCCTAGGGCAATTAACAACGGCCTGCTGGACACCTACCAGCTGAAATCTCTGGATGGGCTTCTGGAGGGTGACCTGGAAGATCTGGCTATTATCAAGGACAAGAAAGGAAAGCTGCACATCACGCTCCGGTTCTACCTGGAGAACAGGAACACCAGTGCAGACATTGACTCCATCACCCTCCCACAGGACGAACTGGACAATTTTGCTACCCGTGCACCCTATGACCGTGTCATCCGCTGCCTGGGCTGGAAGTTTGACTTCTCTATCTACAACAGGTGAGGGAGAACCAGGATCTCCAGGGAAGCAGTTACTTAGAGCAAGAGACTGTGACACAAAGGCTTGACTAGGGAGGAAAGGGAAGGGCAGATCCTCTCCTGGCAGCATTACCTGGACCTCCATGTGCTCTGAGCTACCTGGTTCTGCACAGTCCTTTGTTTACCCTGCAGTTGCAGCCATATCCTAGTGGGAAGGTGTGTACCAGTGCCCTCTAACTGGCAGGCTACAGGGCTGAGTGGATGGCAGTGTTGGGACTTGAGTGACCCAAAAAGCTTGTGCCTTTAGAATTTAACATCATGACCTGGAAGATCACATGGAAAAGGCTAGCAATGCTTTCCATTCGGGGTTTTTTTTGGAGTGAGGATGGTACAGGTACAGATCACTACAGAGAAAGGTTTTGTTTGCTTTTTTTTGCTGAGGATACAACCTTCACTCCACCTTGGTTTGTGTCCTAGTACATCCTGCATTTGAAAGTGATACCGCTAACTTCACCGTCTTCCTAAATTTACTAGAATTTGATCTTGTCCAGAGGTGATCTTGTTTTGATTTGATCTTGTTCACCTTGAGGTGAACACCCTTGTCTGCTGGAAGATCCTTGTAGCAGTAAATCTGACTGAAGGCAGTGGGGGCACGAAGTAGTGTCTTGCAGTGGCTGCAATAAAACGTATGCCTTTATCAGAAACCCTTTTTGAGTTTCCACCTCTGCCCTTCTTGACAGCCTTCTCTTCTCTTTTGTACATCAGATCTCTTAGAATGATGCCAGGAAAAGGGAATACAAATAAATATCCTCAAATCAAACCCAGCTACGAGTCCAGAGGCACTCGGGGGCTCTTTGTTCTTGGCACTGCTAGCCATTCTGTTGACTTCAGGAAATCTGCTGGGGGCTTCATCCATGGATTCCGGTACACAAGTGAGTACTGGGGTGTACAGAAAGGGCAGAGGTGGGAATTGTTCCTCCCTTTGAAGGAACAATTCATAGCCAACATCTGGAAAGAGATCACCCAGTCTTACACTGGCAGTAAGAATAACAAAACACAGCCAAGCTGCAGCTGCATTTTCTGAAGTGGAAGAGAAGTGACTTGGGGTCATATCTGAAGTTTTTGGTTGTCTGTCTTTGTTTTGTCTTGCATCTCTCTTGCCCATTGTCTGTTATTTATATAACACAATAGATTTCTGCCTGCCAGATGCTCTGCCTCGTGACAGGCTGTGGGTGAGAGGTCTGTGCTGTGGAGTTAAAACCCAGCAGCTTTGGGCAGTATAGAGAATTTCTATCTTTGTGCATGTTTGCCCATCCTTATCATTAAAGGACTGCTCAGAAGTAATGAAATATCCCTGAGGACCCCCCCCACCCCTTTACCATCCACTTAGCATCGCATCAGCTTTCAGAGGATATCTCCACTGCAGTTACCAGCGCTTGGGGTGGGAGATGCTGAGCGTGGATGAGCTGTAAAGCTTATCTATTGTGTCCTGCCACTATCTGTGTGTGCTACAGCAGAGTGACTGGATTTCTTAGAAGCATAAGCCTGGATTTTTAAACAAGCTGTCTTTGTTTCTCTCAATGCCTTAGCTCGTGCAGTCCACCGCCTATTGGAAAACCGTCACCATGGTGTCCCCTGGCCATCCACAGTCTACCCTATTACACAGCTGACCAATTCCATCATCAAGCGGGTGAACGAGGCCTCGGGCCTCTACCAGATGTTCAGTGTCCTGGCTGACATCATACTGCTGAGAGAGTGAGTGAGTGAGTAATTATTCCCAGCACTGCACTCCCATAGTTTCATTCCTTTTTCTTTCACTTCTCGTTGCTGCTGAAGGACATTACAATCATGTAGGCAGCCGCCTCAAAATCTGTACCACTGCCACAACTGGTACCTCTGTGCCCAATTCTACCAATTACTTCCCTCTCCTAAGAGACTGGAATGGTCCCGACTTTCCCTCTAGGCTCAGGGATGTAGTGCCTTTTTACTGTCCCGAGTGAAAAGCTCTCCTTGCATATTGCTCATGTAGAGAGTAATCCCAAAATCCAGGAAAATAACACAGTCTTTTAGCAGTACCTACAGCCTCCATAAGCACAGCATCGAGCCCAGCCCAGATCTGTAATGACCAAAAATAATAATTCTCTGATGGCTCTTTGGCCTTAGTCTCTGGCAGTTGAGGGGATGTTCGATCCCAGCTGGCTTTTCTCGAATGGAAAAGTCTGATGGTTGTGGTTGCAATTCACAGGAATGCCACAGCATTTGAATACCTGGAAGAGTACCCAGTTGGAATCCTGGCCGAGCTGGAAATGCAGACGGGGAGAAAGGCTCCCAATGGGCTCTTTGTTGTCATCATGGAGTATGGGAAGAATTTCTCTGGGGCTGACAAGGATGTCTTCTACTATAACCGAGCAGTGGGAGAGGCACAGCATGCCTGGCAGTCCAACTTTTTACACCCTGTGATTTACTACTACAAACACCTCCCAACAGGTAAGCTTTCCTGCCTTTCTCTGCTAATTATCTGATACCCTTAAAGCTGAGAGGGATGAAGAGACTTGAGCTCCAAAGTTGGGGGGGGACGGACGTTAAGGCATTGCACTTCCTTCTTCTGTCCATTCTCTGGGGCATCTGCCACTGCTGTGTGTGCTGAATAAAAAGTTGGCAAGAAGTATCCATCGATCAGACTGACATGGGACGTGGGGTGTGGGATTGTACTAGAGACCTCAAATTTGATAACAGGAGCAAACAGGTGTGCTGTGAACTTTCCTGGTCCCAAAAAGAGAAATTTTGTTTCCCTTTGCCAGGCACCCTGCCTGTATTTTGCAGAGTCCTGGCAGATGCAGCTGGGCTGTTCAGTGTAACAGCCAAAAGAAAGCTACTCTGTGTCACTGGCCCAGGTCTGAGAGGTCACATGTTGACACAATCAGCCAAAAGCAAGGGATTGAAGACAAGTGTTATATCCAGCAAGCAGATGCGCTCAGAATAGATTCCCTTGCAAAAAGAGAAAGCTGGATCTTCATCTCCAGAAATGTAGGGTCAAGGTCCAGCCTGATTTGCAAAGAAAGAAGCGTGGTAGATAGTAGCATTAAAGCCTGAACACAGCCCAGCCTGTCTGGCAGTCCCTGCCCATGGGGAACAGGAGTGAAATGACAGGAAGTACTGTGGGCAGGGACAAGGGGCAGTTGTGCAGTGGCAGGGCTCTTGAGGACAGAGTGAGCAAAGGGGATTGCAAATGAAAGTAAGATAGGGATTAAAAAGGTCAGGACAAAAAGCTGGAACAGCTGTCATAGCCGCTTTACGCTCCCCAAGCTCTTTTTAATGTCATTTTGACTCAGAGAGATTCCCTTAATGTTCTCTTGGCAGAGCGTGAGATGAGACTTCGGCCCCCAGACTGGCATCTCCCCCGCCCAGACGCCATCCATCACATTGTGGAGGACTTTTTGACAGACTGGACAGCCCCAAATGCTCACATCCTGCCCCTGAGGAGGTTTTTGGAGAACTGCCTCAGCACTGACCTGCGCAGCTTCTTTGCAGGTAGTTTGAGCACAGGGTAGAGGTGGCAGGAGGAGAAGAAGGGGTGTGAGGGACAAGCGACATGAGCAGTCTCCTCTGCTAATAACTGAGAATCTCCCTGTGGTGAGCTGGTAGTCTCACCATCAATTGCAAGTCTTTGATGTAATCCGCAGATGGTGAAATGTACCAGTGCAATGTGTGTTCCCAAATAGCCTTTGTTGTTGCTCACCACCAGAAAGAGACTGCCCCAGGCACACACGGATTTAGGGAAAGGTGTATGAGGTTTGGCTCAAGCCGTTTTCTGCGTGCAGCTTTCCTTCCTCCTCCATTACCTGAACATTCCTTTGTGCCATCAGGTACCAGATCTCTTTTCATGTACTGATGATGGTATTGCTTTTCCATGGAAAGGGGGAGCAGTGGAATGGGAGAGCTGATCTCCCTCCCTGGTCTGAGAACCTCCTGCACAAATGCCACGTGCCACACAGAGGGTAGCAATCCTGTGATACAAAGAAGATGTCAGAGGGCTGCAACGTCAAATTCAGCTCCTTTTCCTATCAGAGTGCAGACTGGAGATCCCACTCTTCATGTCCTCCGCTCTGCAATGTTGAGTCAATCACTTAGCTAGCATCTGGGGCAGAGTGCTGAGTGGAAAACCCCAGTTGTCTTCCCTCATCCTCTCTGCCTTTATTCCGAGTAAGTACTCAAGACTTATTCTCTGTCTAATTTCTTGTCCTTTCCCTGCAGAGTCCTGTTTCCTGTTTGCCTTCACTCGTCAGAAGCTGCCTCCCTTTTGCCAGCAGGGCTACATCAGAATGCAAGGGCTTGTGGGGAGCCAGGGGCTCCGGCGCCATGCAGTAGAAGCTGGCCTGCTGGAGGACTTCACTTTCACAGACTTCTTGGGTGACACACACCCTGACAGCCACCAAGGGTCACAGGACCAGCTGCTGAAAGATCACACGATACCGGTCCGTCCGCTGCAGCATCTTGTTAATACCAAGGATGAGCTTTAACATTTCTTACTTCACACTGAAACCCACAGGTGCTGTTGTGACAATATTGTAACAGAGATCCATAGCAGGATTCCGCCTTTTCACCTGTTCCTTTTCCATCCCTGTGCCTCCCACTGGTCATGAGATGCCGAAGACCTGCTCCCATCTTGCTGTTATGAAGAGGACCAATGTGCTTTGAAGGATAAGCAAGGGGCCAAACTCCAATGATGCTGAGGCATCTGCGTTGTCCTTGTTGAGTTCAGAGTTGCCTGAAGATAGTGTTCATGTTTATCTCGCAGACCAATATCTGCAGTGACGTCAAGGGGCCACAGAAGAGAGTGCAGGAATGCCTGGGTAATTTAAAGTGTCACATACTCTTCTGAGGTGACCTGCTCCCACACAGTGGCAGCCCAGTGCAGGCCCTCGGGTCCCTGGGTGCTGCACGTGTTTGAAGAATTGTTTGTGTGCTGAATCCCAAAGTGGTACTCCAGGCAAACTCCATGGTACTTCTCCTGCACTTGAGTTAGGGCAGTCACGTAGTGTGAGTGGAGAGGAGTGGGGGTTTTTTGTTATCATGTCAGTTGGATAATTTGTCTTTTCCCGGAAAACACTACAAGAGACCCTTCTGTCTACAGAGGATGAGAAGGTTGCCTGGAATGCCTGGGACACAGAGACTTATGCTGAGTTTGGCTCCACTATCCTCAAGTTTTTCTTCTCCCGCACCAAGCAGCCTGAGAAGTTAGCCCGTGTCTTTTATAAAGCATGACCATTGTTTCTCCTGTTTGCACTATGTCCCATCAAGAAAGTTTTGGGTGGACTTTGATGTTGTTAAAATGCTCGTTGTCTATTTTATTCTGCTCTGGTCACCTCGAGAACTCAGCGGCACTGACTGAGAGGCTATCTGCACTTTATTGCTCCTTCTGTCAGCCACCTGCATTTGTCACCTCCCTGGGGGCCCTGGCATTGAAAAGCAAGAGTAGATTTGAGCTCCACCTTGTGATTTCTAGGAAGTAGAGGCAGAATGAGAGGAAACAGACTTTTGTCTCCACACAGGTTTTCCAACCCCCTGCATTTGTGCTTCCCAGTACCCAGACGGGGAAGGCTGTACCTCCACGCACCTAAAATTTTCCCAATCCTTCAAGTTCAGCTGCTGTTTCTGTCAGATCCTGGTTCTGTCCAGCCGCTCCTTCATGCTTGGAGCTGTTTTGTGCAAGGAGATGTGATCCCATTTTCCATCAGTGTCAAGCATCATCCTTCTATGGTCTTTCCATCCCATTGCCCCCGCTCCAAAGGTTCTCGTGGCCTCTAGCGCCCCATGTAGTGCCATTCCTTGCCATGTCCTGAGCTCCATGGGCATTTTGTTTGGGGGTTGGCTAGGGGAAGGTTTGTTTCTGAGACTGAATGCTTTTGCCTTTGTCGCTAAGGACTTGCTCATTTGTTCCCTGTGTGCCCTGGCACCCAGGATGGCACTGTTGGAGGTACACAAAGGCCTGTAGTGATAGGATGAGGGGCAATGCCTATAAATAGGAGAGGGGCAGATTTAGGCTAGATATAAAGAAGAATTTCTTCCTATGCAGTGCTGCAGACTAGGAGAAGTCTGGCTAGAAAGCTGCCTGGAGGAGAGGGAGCTCGAGGTGTTGGTTGACAGTGACTGAATGTGAGCCAGCAGTGTGCCCAGGTGGCCAAGAAGGCCAATGGCATCCTGGCTTGTATCAGAAATGGTGTGACCAGTAGGTCTGGGGAGGTTATTCTCCCTCTGTACTCAGCACTGGCGAGACTGCTCCTTGAATTCTGTGTTCAGGTCTGTGCCCCTCACCACAAGAAGGATATTGAGGCTCTGGAGCGAGTCCAGAGAAGAGCAACAAAGCTGATGAGGGGGCTAGAGAACAAGTCTATGAGGAGCAGCTGAGAGAGCTGGAGTTGTTTAGCCTGGAGAAGAGGAGGCTGAGAGGAGACCTCATTGCTCTACCTGAAACTACCTGCTCGACTACCTGAAACGAGGTTGTGGAGAGGAGGGAGCTGGCCCCTTCTCCAAAGTGACAGGGGACAGGACAAGAGGGAATAGCCTCAAGGTCTACCAGGGGAGGTTTAGGCTGGACATTAGGAAAAATTTTTTCACAGAAAGGGTCATTGGGCAATGGAACAGGCTGCCCAGGGAGGTGGTCGAGTCACCTTCCCTGGAGGTGTTTAAGGGACAGGTGGACGAGGTGCTGAGGGGCATGGTTTAGTGATTGATAGGAACAGTTGGACTCGATGATCCGGTGGGTCTTTTCCAACCTGGTGTTTCCGTGATTTTATGATCCTTCACTATAAGGGTGGTGAGGCACTGGCACCGGTTGCCCATGGAAGCTGTGGCTGCCCCATCCCTGGGGGTGTTCCAGGCCAGTTTGGATGGGGCCTTTGGGCCGCCTGATCGCGTGGGATGCCCCTGCCCATGACAGGGGGGGTTAGAGTTGGATGATCTTTAAGGACCCTTCCAACGCAAACTGTTCTGTGATTCGTAAAGCCAAAACCCCCGTCCCCGCACGCGAACAGCGCTTCCCCTCACCACCCTCCCCCGCAACCAATCAGCACGCGGGACCCGCCCCGAGCGGCACGCGGTGCAGGACCTCGCTAGAAGGG